>CM055118.1:97487674-98131424 GCA_029206835.1 Rana muscosa | reverse complement strand
CTCGCTCTCACACACACACACACACAACCCCCCTCTCGCTCTCACACACACACACACACAACCCCCCCTCTCGCTCTCACAACCCCCCCTCTCGCTCTCTCACAACCCCCCCTCTCTCTCTCTCACAACCCCCCCTCTCGCTCTCTCACAACCCCCCCTCTCGCTCTCTCACAACCCCCCCTCTCGCTCTCTCACAACCCCCCCTCTCGCTCTCTCACAACCCCCCCTCTCGCTCTCTCACAACCCCCCCCTCTCTCGCTCTCTCACAACCCCCTCTCGCTCTCTCACAACCCCCGCTCGCTCTCACAACCCCCCCTCTCGCTCGCTCTCACAACCCCCCCTCTCGCTCGCTCTCACAACCCCCCCTCTCGCTCGCTCTCACAACCCCCCCTCTCGCTCGCTCTCACAACCCCCCCTCTCGCTCGCTCTCACAACCCCCCCTCTCGCTCGCTCTCACAACCCCCCCTCTCGCTCGCTCTCACAACCCCCCCTCTCGCTCGCTCTCACAACTCTCGCTCGCTCTCACAACCCCCCCTCTCGCTCGCTCTCACAACTCTCGCTCGCTCTCACAACCCCCCCTCTCGCTCGCTCTCACAACCCCCCCTCTCGCTCGCTCTCACAACCCCCCCTCTCGCTCGCTCTCACAACCCCCCCTCTCGCTCGCTCTCACAACCCCCCCTCTCGCTCGCTCTCACAACCCCCCCTCTCGCTCTCACACACACAACCCCCCCTCTCGCTCTCACACACACAACCCCCCCACACACACACAACCCCCCCTCTCGCTCTCACACACACACAACCCCCCCTCTCGCTCTCACACACACACAACCCCCCTCTCGCTCTCACACACACACAACCCCCCTCTCGCTCTCACACACACACACACACAACCCCCCCTCTCGCTCTCACAACCCCCCCTCTCGCTCTCTCACAACCCCCCCTCTCGCTCTCTCACAACCCCCCCTCTCGCTCTCTCACAACCCCCCCTCTCGCTCTCTCACAACCCCCCCTCTCGCTCTCTCACAACCCCCTCTCGCTCTCTCACAACCCCCTCTCGCTCTCTCACAACCCCCTCTCGCTCGCTCTCACAACCCCCCCTCTCGCTCGCTCTCACAACCCCCCCTCTCGCTCGCTCTCACAACCCCCCCTCTCGCTCGCTCTCACAACCCCCCCTCTCGCTCGCTCTCACAACCCCCCCTCTCGCTCGCTCTCACAAACCCCCCCTCTCGCTCGCTCTCACAACCCCCCCTCTCGCTCGCTCTCACAACCCCCCCTCTCGCTCGCTCTCACAACCCCCCCTCTCGCTCGCTCTCACAACCCCCCCTCTCGCTCGCTCTCACAACCCCCCCTCTCGCTCGCTCTCACAACCCCCCCTCTCGCTCGCTCTCACAACCCCCCCTCTCGCTCGCTCTCACAACCCCCCCTCTCGCTCTCACACACACAACCCCCCCTCTCGCTCTCACACACACAACCCCCCCACACACACACAACCCCCCCTCTCGCTCTCACACACACACACAACCCCCCCTCTCGCTCTCACACACACACAACCCCCCTCTCGCTCTCACACACACACACACACAACCCCCCCCTCTCGCTCTCTCACAACCCCCCCTCTCGCTCTCTCACAACCCCCCCTCTCGCTCTCTCACAACCCCCCCTCTCTCGCTCTCTCACAACCCCCTCTCGCTCTCTCACAACCCCCTCTCGCTCTCTCACAACCCCCCATCGCTCGCTCTCACAACCCCCCCCTCTCGCTCGCTCTCACAACCCCCCCTCTCGCTCGCTCTCACAACCCCCCCTCTCGCTCGCTCTCACAACCCCCCCTCTCGCTCGCTCTCACAACCCCCCCTCTCGCTCGCTCTCACAACCCCCCCTCTCGCTCGCTCTCACAACCCCCCCTCTCGCTCGCTCTCACAACCCCCCCTCTCGCTCGCTCTCACAACCCCCCCTCTCGCTCGCTCTCACAACCCCCCCTCTCGCTCGCTCTCACAACCCCCCCTCTCGCTCGCTCTCACAACCCCCCCTCTCGCTCGCTCTCACAACCCCCCCTCTCGCTCGCTCTCACAACCCCCCCTCTCGCTCGCTCTCACAACCCCCCCTCTCGCTCGCTCTCACAACCCCCCCTCTCGCTCGCTCTCACAACCCCCCCTCTCGCTCGCTCTCACAACCCCCCCTCTCGCTCGCTCTCACAACCCCCCCTCTCGCTCTCTCTCACAACCCCCCCTCTCGCTCTCTCACAACCCCCCCTCTCGCTCTCTCACAACCCCCCCTCTCGCTCTCTCACAACCCCCCCTCTCGCTCTCTCACAACCCCCCCTCTCGCTCTCTCACAACCCCCCCTCTCGCTCTCTCACAACCCCCCCTCTCGCTCTCACAACCCCCCCTCTCTCGCTCTCACAACCCCCCCTCTCTCGCTCTCACAACCCCCCCTCTCTCGCTCTCACAACCCCCCCCTCTCTCGCTCTCACAACCCCCCCTCTCTCGCTCTCTCACAACCCCCCCTCTCTCGCTCTCTCACAACCCCCCCTCTCGCTCTCACAACCCCCCCTCTCGCTCTCTCTCACAATCCCCCCTCTCGCTCTCTCACAACCCCCCCTCTCGCTCTCTCACAACCCCCCCTCTCGCTCTCTCACAACCCCCCCTCTCGCTCTCTCACAACCCCCCCTCTCGCTCTCTCACAACCCCCCCTCTCGCTCTCTCACAACCCCCCCTCTCGCTCTCTCACAACCCCCCCTCTCGCTCTCTCACAACCCCCCCTCTCGCTCTCTCACAACCCCCCCTCTCGCTCTCTCACAACCCCCCCCTCTCGCTCTCTCACAACCCCCCCTCTCGCTCTCACAACCCCCCCTCTCGCTCTCACAACCCCCCCTCTCGCTCTCTCTCACAACCCCCCCTCTCGCTCTCTCTCACAACCCCCCCTCTCGCTCTCTCTCACAACCCCCCCTCTCGCTCTCTCTCACAACCCCCCCTCTCGCTCTCTCTCACAACCCCCCCTCTCGCTCTCTCTCACAACCCCCCCTCTCGCTCTCTCTCACAACCCCCCCTCTCGCTCTCTCACAACCCCCCCTCTCGCTCTCTCTCACAACCCCCCCTCTCGCTCTCTCTCACAACCCCCCCTCTCGCTCTCTCTCACAACCCCCCCTCTCGCTCTCTCACAACCCCCCCTCTCGCTCTCACAACCCCCCCTCTCGCTCTCTCTCACAACCCCCCCTCTCGCTCTCTCACAACCCCCCCTCGCTCTCTCTCACAACCCCCCCTCTCGCTCTCTCACAACCCCCCCCCTCTCGCTCTCTCACAACCCCCCCCTCTCGCTCTCTCACAACCCCCCCTCTCGCTCTCTCTCACAACCCCCCCTCTCGCTCTCTCACAACCCCCCCCTCTCGCTCTCTCTCACAACCCCCCCCTCTCGCTCTCTCTCACAACCCCCCCCTCTCGCTCTCTCTCACAACCCCCACTCTCGCTCTCTCACAACCCCCCCCTCTCGCTCTCTCTCTCTCACAACCCCCCCTCTCGCTCTCTCACAACCCCCCCCTCTCGCTCTCTCTCTCTCTCTCTCACAACCCCCCCTCTCGCTCTCTCTCTCTCTCACAAAACCCCCTCTCGCTCTCTCTCACACACACACACACACACACACACACACACACAACCCCCCCCCCCCTCTTTTCGCTTAGCAACACAAAACCTACTTATTTATTTCAGTTTGGGCACTCAGGCTCAAAAAGGTTCGCCATCACTGATATATAGCTTCGGACACACTTTTCTTAAAGCTCTTTGAATGCCAGTCAAAGACTCTTTCACAAATTAAAATGGTTAGCTTACAGTCCTTTAAATATTGTGAGGGGGTTAGCTCGGCAGCGGGTGTGTGTGACCCTCGGGATGGGCTCCCCACACAAAAACAGGCCCAGCAAACGGAGGTTGTGGTTTTCAAAATCAAAAAAAGGTGCGGTTTATTTTCTATTTACAGTGACAAAACACAGCAAAGCCAAAAGAAACATAAACAAAATAAATCCTGGTCAACTTGACCTCTGACTAAACATACAGGTTTCCTAACTAACAACTGGGATCAGCCTAGTGCTGTCCTAGTCCCTAAGTCCCTGGTTTTAAATGTCCAAGCAAAATAGCCACACAGGCTTTGTCTCACCGCACAGGGGTTCACTCTCCCTAGACAGTCCACACAGGTCTGGGTCCAGGCATGAGCTAACATCTAATGAAGCTGGGAGTTCTTATAGAGGCCTAAATGAGCTGACAAGCTTCAGCTGGTCTCATCAACTCCCTGTCTGCACGACGCCCCACACTCTCCCTAGAGGTACGAGTCATCCATGAGCCCACTAGCCTTAGCTGGGCTTATACAACTCTCCACCTAGTTGTATAAGTCGGCGTAAAGCCTGAATCTGGGCGAAATATATCTACCCCCCTGGATGCAACCAGGTGACTTTACCTTCCTGCTGTCACATACCCCCCCTCTTGTTTTAACCTCGGGGTTGGAACACCAGCAATCAGGCATTCATGTACTCGAGACAAAGCATCCACATTCCCCATTTGAACGCCAGGGCGATGCTTTACTGTGAAGTTGAATTCCTGGAGGGCCAGGAACCACCTATTCACTCTTCTATTTGTTTCCTTGTTTTGAGCCATCCACTTTAACGGAGCGTGATCCGTAACCATGTCAAAGTGCCTACCTAGCAGGTAGTACCGAAGGGAATCTAGAGCCCACTTCACCGCTAAACACTCCTTTTCAACGGTGGCGTAATTTACCTCATGGGACTTCAACTTCCTGCTGAGGTAAATGACTGGGTGCTCTTCCCCGTTCCAGACCTGGGACAATACTGCTCCTAACCCCACATCTGACGCATCACTTTGTACGACAAAGTCTTTAGAGAAGTCGGGTGAGTACAACACTGGCTGGCTACATAAGGCTTGTTTCAAGAATTGGAATGCTGCCTCAGCCTCGGGGGTCCATTTAATCATGACCGACCCTTTCCCCTTCGTTAGGTTGGTTAGGGGCACAGCCTTAGAAGCAAAGTGGGGAATGAATCGCCGATAATACCCAGCGATTCCCAGAAAGGCTCGTACCTGCTTCTTGCTGTTGGGACGTGGCCAACTCTGGATGGCCTCGACTTTGTTGAGTTGGGGTTTTATTACTCCCCTCCCAATGGTGTACCCAAGATATTTGGCCTCCTCCTGCCCAATGGTACACTTCTTGGGGTTAGCCGTAAACCCCGCTTCCCGAACAGAGTCCAGGACTGCTTGCACTTTTGGCAGATGTGAGGCCCAATCTGTGCTATGGACAATTACGTCATCCAGGTAAGCCGCAGCATACTTCCGATGGGGCCTCAGCATCTGGTCCATTTTCCGCTGGAATGTGGCCGGCGCATTCTGTAACCCGAACGGCATTCTTTTATATTGGAACGCCCCGTCTGGGGTTACAAATGCGGTTTTCTCTTTGGCCAATTTGGCCAGGGGGATTTGCCAATACCCTTTTGTGAGGTCAAGAGTCGTCATGTATCGGGCTGTTCCCAGCCGGTCGATCAACTCATCTATACGTGGCATGGGGTAGGTGTCAAATTTTGTAACTTTGTTCAACTGACGAAAATCGTTACAAAATCGCCAGCTCCCATCCGGTTTAGGCACCAACACAATGGGACTAGACCAATCACTTTGGGACTCCTCTATCACCCCTAAGTTCAGCATTTTCTGTACTTCCTCCCGTATTGCCTCCCGTCGGGCCTCTGGGATCCGATAGGGTTTTAACTTCACCCTTTCACCGGGCGGGGTAATGATGTCATGCTCTACCCCAAATGTTTGTCCCGGCAGCTCAGAGAATACCTCCTTGTTGCGAAGCACAAACTCCTTAACCTCCTGTTGTTGGGGTTGTGACAAGGTGGCTGCTATTCCAACCTCAGGAATCACGCAACCAGTTTGAGCTGGTGACCAAGTGTCTGCGACTAGGGACTCTCTATCCCTCCAGGCTTTCAACAGATTAACGTGATAGATCTGTTCGGGCTTTCGCCTTCCTGGTTGTCTGACCTTGTAATTCACTTCGCTCACTTTTTCCATTATCTCGTAGGGGCCTTGCCATTTGGCAAGGAATTTACTTTCAACCGTAGGGACAAGTACCAGTATCCTATCCCCCGGGGAAAAGGTACGGGTCTTGGCTCCACGGTTGTACACTCTCTGCTGTGCTAACTGCGCTTGGGCCAAATGTTCCTTCACGATGGGCATTACCTGTGCAATTCGGTCTTGCATCAGGGCGACATGCTCAATCACACTCCTGTGGGGAGAACTCTCACTTTCCCAAGTTTCCTTGGCAATATCCAACAGCCCTCTTGGGTGTCTCCCATACAGTAACTCAAAGGGGGAGAATCCCGTAGAGGATTGGGGCACCTCCCTAATAGCAAACATCAGATAAGGAAGTAGACAGTCCCAATCCTTTCCATCTCTATCCACCACTTTCTTCAACATTTGTTTTAGGGTTTTGTTGAATCTTTCAACCAGCCCATCGGTTTGGGGGTGATACACAGATGTACGTAATTGCGTCACTTTGAACAATTTACACAGCTCCTTCATAACCCGGGACATAAAGGGTGTACCATGGTCCGTAAGCAGTTCTTTACAAATACCCACCCGGCTAAACACAAGAGATAGCTCTTTGGCTATGGTTTTGGCCGAGGTATTTCGGAGAGGGATCGCTTCTGGATAACGGGTGGCATAGTCCATTATAACCAATATGTACTGGTGCCCCCTAGCGGACTTGATTATAGGACCTACCAAATCCATGGCGATCCTCTCAAACGGGACCTCAATGATGGGTAGAGGGACCAGCGGGCTACGGAAATGTGGCATCGGGGCCGACCTCTGACACACAGGGCAGGAGGAACAATAATTTTCTATGTCCTTCATCACCCCCGGCCAATAGAATCTCTGTAATACCCTCTCTCGGGTTTTCTCTGTCCCCAGATGACCTCCAAGAATGTGCCCATGGGCCAACTCCAACACCAACTTCCTGTAAGGTTTGGGCACCACAAGCTGCTCAACGGTTTCTTCTGCCCTTTTTGCCACCCGATACAGTAGGTCCTTCTCTACGCTGAAGTATGGGTAAGTGCAGGTATTATCTGGGTTCACTAACTCGCCATCTATTTTCACTACGTTTTCCCGTGCCTTTATTAGGGCGGGGTCTTTCAACTGTTCTGTGGCAAAGTTTTCCCTGTGAACCTCAAGATCAGAAAACTCCACAGACGGTAGGTTTTCGTCTGAGGAGGTGGGCTCCTCTCCAGTTTCTTGAGTCTCCCCTGCCAATACTGATAAGGGAAATTCCGGAGAGTCCTCACCACTCTCAGGGGAGTTCTGGCTATCACATTCCTGGCACATAGGGGCACCAGTGGGGGGCTCAGGATCATCCCACAGTTCCCAGAACTTCGGAAAATCCCTTCCCACAATGGCGTCATACGGTAACTGAGATACTAAGCCCACTGGATGAGAGAGGGTACCTTTGGGGGTCTCGAAACACACTGTAGTCACTGGATACTCTCGGGTGTCCCCATGCACACAAATAACAGCTACCTTGCTATTCCCAGAGACCTCTGTTTTAACTAACTCAGCCTTTATCAGGGTCACAAGGCTACCTGAATCCAGCAATACCACAACATTTCTACCATTAACACACATTTTGCATAAATGTTTCTCAGTTCCTCGAATGGCAGTGCATGCGACTGTCGCACACAGCGACTGACGTCTGCCCGTCAGAAAGTCACACTGCATGGGTTCCTCCACAACCGGGCAATTGGCTGCAATATGTCCCGCTTGCCGGCAGCGGTAGCAAACGATCCTTCTTGCCGCCTCTTGAGCCGCTGATTTCCCCGGCTGTTCTCGCCAAACTTGGGGTAGAGCTCCCACCCTCTCACTCTCTCCACCCTTACCCCTTGGAATCCTCTTATCCGCCCCTGGGGATGGTCTGGTCTTAGGGTGGAAAGTCCGAGTGTCCCTGGAAGAGGCCGTCAGGTTCTCTGTAGCCAAGTATTTCTCCACACGATCCACAAGACCATCGGCCGTCTCTGGGTCTCCATGGCTTACCCACTTTTGGATGGCAGTAGGAAGAGCTCTCAAAAACCGATCCATTACAACACGTTCCACAATCTTTGGTGCGGACAAAGTCTCTGGCTGTAGCCACTTTCTGCTCAGGTGAATGAGATCATACATTTGAGACCTGGGGGGTTTTCCAAGCTGGAAAGTCCAGTTATGCACACGCTGAGCCCGGACAGCCTGGGTGACACCCAGCCTTGCCAATATCTCAGCTTTTAGCATCACATAGTCTTTTGCTTGGTCAGGCTCTAGGTCATAGTAAGCCTTCTGCGATTCACCAGTTAACAGAGGAGCCACCAGTCCAGCCCACTGCTCCTCAGGCCACTTTTCTCTTTCAGCAGTCCTTTCAAATGTGGTCAAAAATACCTCTGGATCATCCTCTCCAGTCATTTTTGTCAATAAACGACTCACCCCAAAGGACGCGGTATTAGTGGGACGGCTTTCCTCACTGGTCTGCGGACGTTGCTGCATTACTGCTTCCATTTGTTGTAGTCTCTGCTCTTGCTTCTGTAACAGGTCTATGAAGCGGGCCTCAGATTGCTGCTGGGCTTGTTGCTGAGCTTCCAGACTCTGTTGGTGAGCTTGCTGCTGGGCTGCAAGGCTCTGTTGATGAGCTTGCTGCTGGGCTGCGAAGTTCTGTTGTTGAGCTGCAAGGCTCTTTTGCAAACCTGCATTTGTCTGCTGTTGATTGGCATTTGCTAGAGCCAGCTGCTTCAGTATCTCCTCCATGCTGGCTTAAAAAAAACTGCCACTGGTTCTCCACCAACTGTGAGGGGGTTAGCTCGGCAGCGGGTGTGTGTGACCCCCGGGATGGGCTCCCCACACAAAAACAGGCCCAGCAAACGGAGGTTGTGGTTTTCAAAATCAAAAAAAGGTGCGGTTTATTTTCTATTTACAGTGACAAAACACAGCAAAGCCAAAAGAAACATAAACAAAATAAATCCTGGTCAACTTGACCTCTGACTAAACATACAGGTTTCCTAACTAACAACTGGGATCAGCCTAGTGCTGTCCTAGTCCCTAAGTCCCTGGTTTTAAATGTCCAAGCAAATAGCCACACAGGCTTTGTCTCACCGCACAGGGGTTCACTCTCCCTAGACAGTCCACACAGGTCTGGGTCCAGGCATGAGCTAACATCTAATGAAGCTGGGAGTTCTTATAGAGGCCTAAATGAGCTGACAAGCTTCAGCTGGTCTCATCAACTCCCTGTCTGCACGACGCCCCACACTCTCCCTAGAGGTATGAGTCATCCATGAGCCCACTAGCCTTAGCTGGGCTTATACAACTCTCCACCTAGTTGTATAAGTCGGCGTAAAGCCTGAATCTGGGCGAAATATATCTACCCCCCTGGATGCAACCAGGTGACTTTACCTTCCTGCTGTCACAATATATTATATATTATAAAAAAGGACTGTAAGCTAACCATTTTCATTTGTGAAAGGGTCTTTGACTGGCATTCAAAGAGCTTTAAGAAAAGAGTGTCCGAAGCCTTGTTTTGAAGCATGTAAAGTCTTAAAGGGGAGCTCCAGCCCCCCCCTAAAAAATTAAAAGCAGCCACAAATACTATAAACCAGATGGAATCTGCTCAGCCGACGGCCCTATGAGCACCCTCCTGCCTGACATCCTTCAATCTGAAAACTGAAGGAGCTAAATGCCTAGCAGCTTCATCTTTCCAGAAGCAGACACTATTGGGGTATTCTCATACCTCCCAACATTTTGAGGGACACCTACTAGCAAACGTATGTAGGCATAGAACACGCCCCCTTAAAAGGAAAATTAACCCCAAAAAAGGTTTATTAAATCCACAAGGGCTTTTTTTTTTACCACTACCATTTCTTGCTCTGCTTTTAAAATGTACAAATGCAGTAATTTAGAAGTTGGATGAAAGTTTTAGCACTGGGAAACTCTTTTTTGAAAGATAAAAAGTGAATTTTATATATAACTATGTGTAGCGGGGTGTTGCTTGAGGAACCCAGAGACTACAATAGTGCAAAAAAGTAAAAAACTGCGCTAATCTTTAACAATATATAACAGCGGCACCTGGACTTTTTTGTCAGTTTATCTGTGAACCTTTATTACCAATTTAATTTAGTTATTATTCACATTATAGCGCACTTGTTTTTTCCATTTTTTCAGAGACTACAATACCCAGGATGCATTTCCCCGTGCAAGGACTGCTGGGGTGGGGGATTTAACTGAGGGGCGGACCAGAGTAGGGTCTCTTTGGACATCGCCCGCCCAGCAAGTGGAACTCTCTGCTGAGTCTGTTGTTCCGGACAGGGCCTGAAGCCTAGGCCCTGTGTTTTCCAAAGAGCCTTCCGTTTCCACCAAGGAGCTGAGGGACGTCGCATCCTGCTATCCGTCTGCGGCTTCCAGGAGGACCGAAGACCCGGGTGTCGTGGAACCTGTGTACCAAGACACAGCAACGGAAGATACGGACGTGGACTGGTCCAGTTGGGTGAGAGAGCACCTGCTCAGAGATTACTACAGGATCTCTAGGCCTAGCGTTTGTTGTTCGGGACTCACCCGTTAGAGTTTTCATATGCACACCGGAGGGACAGTGCATTGAATAGAGTTAGTGACTTTATCTTTGTTCACCAAGTTTGTCAACCTTTATTCCCGTAGATTACAATTTGTCGTCAAAAGTGCACCACCATTTGCTAGCGAAGATTCTTCTCTACGGAACTTACACATAGTTACAGTTAGGCCTGACTTATCAGTGTAGACATTGCTGGGCGCCATCTTGCCCACGAGGGAGGAGAGCTGCAAGGGGGTCCATTAATCATCTTTGTACAGGATTACATATCTGCCTATTGTTGAACACCTTTTATTGCAGGGCTCTGCATATACTAAAGTATACTGTGTTAATCTGTTTAATCATTTCCTTTAGTAAAAGTACCAGGATTAAGCAGACTAGTTGTTGGTGTTTTTATTGTTCAGAAGAAACGGTCAGTGTCCGCTATATCACTGTGTGTGTTTTTGTTGCTGGATTGTGTTGCCTAAAGTTGCAGGCCTCACAATCCAATCATCCCCTACTAACTGTGCCAAGGGAGGGTAGAGCCAATTGCTGGGGGTTGACAGCGGTGTGTTACAGGCCCGAAAATCATAACAGCGGCTCCCTTAGCTGGGGGTATCGCTACATATATAGATCAGACAAAAATGAGGGACAAATGAGGAGGGAAAAAAGGGACATTGCTCCAAACCAGGGACTGTTAGAAAACAATAGTTGTCAGGGGAGATTTGTCCATCTGTGCTGTTTAGTGTGGATGGAAGAATCTGGTAGATATATTTTGTTCAGCCTATGTGTATGGCCAGCTTTACTCTTGGATTACTAGCGAATTGCAGTTCTCTACCAAGGACAATGCCTGCCCTAGCCCATGATACATCATGGAAGATAAATATAAATCTCCCAGCACCTTTGCTTGCTCCTCACTGGGAATGGCAGAGTGTGTGGGTGTGCTAGCAGAGGAGTAAGCATCATCTTAGCAGTGTGTATATATATGTGTCAGAATGTGAGGGAGCAGCGCAGGTCAGTGCTGCTAGGACTGAAGCGCTTAAAACAGCTAATGCACATTCCTGCATATCAACACGACTGAGAAGGGAGATACAATGAGCAAAGCGACTAGAAGGCGAAGAGCCAGCTGTTGGGAAGAGTAAAATAGCAATTTTAAAAAGGTGCCACATTATAAGGCTTATTTAAACGCAGTGCAAAGACATGCTGTAAACCACAACACCCAATCAGAAATGAGCTTTTAGTGTAGACAGACTAATTATAACTAGTCTATCATCAGTTGGTATTGGGTCCTTCATTCCAGCGCTCTTTGCACAATGCAATGAAAAGGGTTTTTCACTTTCAACAACTGGAAAATTCTTCCACATTTGTGGCGAGGATGAAATATTGCAAAGATCATGTAACTTAAAGTGTCACTAAACGCACATCATAAAAAACAAAATAAACAAAAAACAAACGTTCAATAAATGGTGTATTACATGCTGTTCATACTCACTATGAGATTCGTTTTCTGTATTCTGCAATAAACCTTGCTGATCTCTATCTTCCCCTTCTGTCCATGCCCCCAATTCAGCTAGGGATTTTGCAGCTGTGGTGGCAACTCTGCACATGCTCAGTTTTCAGTGTGTTTCTATGCTGAGCATTTCCTCCCTATCACATCTGAGCAGCCCACAGGACTAAAGAGTCACACATGTGGGCGTATACATAGTAGTATAAATGACAGCCCACTCCCTCCCTCCTCCTCCAAGCGCACTAACCAGCTAAACACAATGGGGGGCGGGATATTACCTGCCTATGAATTTGAACGATCTTGAAGTTTAAAACCTTAGCGGAATTTTAGTCATTTTTCAACTTTCCATCTATTAAATCTTCTGCCCTTGTTGTTTTACCTTTAATAAAATGTTTTTTTTCTGCCAGGAAATACCTTATACAGCCCACTTCCCGTTTCTTGTCTGGTCATTAGCCTAGGCTTATGACATCATGCACAGCTCTCTCTCTTATGCGGCGTACACACGGTCGGAATTTCCGCCAACAAATGTTCGATGGGAGCTTGTTGTCGGAAATTCCGACTGTGTGTAGGCTCCATCGGACATTTGTTGTCGGAAACTCTCACAAGAGTAATGCCGGGTACAGACGATCGGACATTCCGACAACAAAACTGTGGATTTATTTCCGACGGATGTTGGCTCAAACTTGTCTTGCATACACACAAATGTTGTCGGTAATGCCAAACCTCAAGAACGCGGTGACGTACAACACATATGACAAACTGAGAAAAATTACATTCAATAGCCAGTGCGGCTCTTCTGCTTGATTCCGAGCATGCGTGGAATTTTGTGCGTCGGAATTGTGTAGACACGGTCAGAATTTCCGACAACAAGTTTTGTTGTTGGAAAATTTGAGAACCAGCTCTCAAATTTTTGTTGGCAGAAATTCCGACAGCAAATGTTCGATGGGAGCTTGTTGTCGGAAATTCCGACTGTGTGTAGGCTCCATCGGACATTTGCTGTCAGAATTTCTGCCAACAAAAATTTGAGAGCTGGTTCTCAAATTTTACAACAACAAAACTTGTTGTCGGAAATTCCGACCGTGTGTACATAGAATCTGTGCTTGCAGGCAGCAAGGTACTATGGGATATATAGTCCTTAGAAATTAAAATTAAAAATAGCAGCGGAGAATCTGGAAAGCATACTGGGAATCTAGAAAGTTGTGGAAAGAGATGGCCAGTAGTCAGGCAGAACTCACAACATGAAAAGGAGACTTTTCAACTTCTCTTATATTGGATTGTAAAATATAACTATTGTTTGTATTGTTATTACAATGCTGAGGTTATAAAATGAAATTGTATGCTGTGACCATACAATTTCTAAAGTCAAAAGTTTTTTTATCTTAATGCGTTTTCAGTTAAAGTAAAAATAAAATTAAAAAAAACATCAACTAGGAAAAAAAATAAAAATTAAAAAAATAAATAAAATGAATAGTTTTTATATTTACTTTTAGTAATTTTTTTCAAAGCATTATTTTGCAGGTCAAAATGAATGTCAGTGCTCTCTGCTTTTACTGGTTCAGCTAAATGCACCTGACATTTGAGGTCAAGCGACCACCACCCGAGCCTTTTAACCTAGGTCAAGCAGGCTGACCTCTGTCACTTTCAGAACGTAATTATGTCACTCATTCAGCTCACTAAAACAACCTCCTCCCAACTTCTACTATCAGAAGTACACATAAAAATGACGTGCAACTACACTCTGTTTTTTAGTTTTAGACCACTTTCACACTGAGGCGCTTTTCAGGTGCTTTCATGCTAAAAAAAAGCGCCTGAAAACGTATTTCCATTGAAATCAATGAATGCTGTCACACTGGGGCAGTGCGATGAAAAAAAACGCCCCTCTCCATTGAAATGAATTGAAAGCGCTTCAAAAGCGCCTGAAAAACGCTTCAAAAGCGCTCAGCGTTTTACTGGCAGTTTTTCAAGCGCCTCAGTGTGGGTTCACACTGGTACGACACGACAGTCATACAACTTTCATCCTACTTTGCTCTGCGACATCAGTCCTACATCGGTCCTACATTGGTCCGACATCCATCCGACTTTCATGAACAGGATACTACTTTGATCCGACTTTGTGATAGTCTGACTTGTCCTTTGACGAATCAAAACAATCCCAGGGTGAGATAAATTCCTTTTACTGCTGCTGTAATCACATGTCGGATGTCAAATGTCAGATGGTTAGGACAAGGATCCTACTTTGATCCGACTTCAATGATATTCAATGGGCTGAAGTAGGACCAAAGTCGGACCAAAGTAGTACAGGGAGCATTTTCAAAGTCGGACCGACTTGTGTCGGACCAGTTAAGACGGCTCTCATAGGGAAACATATATTTTCACACGTCATGCGACATGAGCTCCCAATGTTGGAGCGTTTGTCGCACCAGTGTGAACCCAGCCTTAGTCTGAGCAGGTAAAGGATTCAATCTGCTTTTGGGGTTTATAGCTTTCTGCAGCTTTGTTTGGGAAATTTCTGGTCACTTCCTGTATCTGGGGTAGCATTTACCCAAGGACAGGAAGTAGGGGAGATCTGCCCAATAGGAACACATACAGCAATTTAAACCCACCAGTTTCTAGCAACAACCCAAAAAAGTCAAAGTTTTGTGTGGAGTACCATTTCATCTTGCAATTCTGTTGTGCAATTCTCCCAGACATTTGACAAATTACAATGCATGTACTGTATGGAACAATACTTCATTTCCACCAGTCATCTTCTGGTTCAAGGACATACCTTTATATCAACCAAGTTAAAAATAGCTTCCAACAGCTCCTTAAAGTAAACCTGTCACAAGGGTAATGTGGTGGCTGCCATGGTCAGCCTCCTTCTGAGAATGCTGCTTACCTCAGGTTTTTCTCATCAGAGGTTTTCTTTAAAGAAATGTATTTATTTATATTTTTAATCCTACTTAGTCCTCCATTGAGTGCTCCCCATCTGTTTTATACTTCTGTTTTGACCCTGATCCAGTGATCATCACACAAATGGCAAGGGTCTCACAGGCTTTTCTGCTCAGGCTGTGGCTGATTTTTAAAGAAAACAAACTACAAGGACCCATTTACTGTACATTTAAAGGCTGGGTTCACACTATTGCGAATTGGATGCGGATTTCACTGCATCCAATTCGCATAGCAGGATATTGTGACCGGCCCTCCATGGAGCTGGTTTACACATCTCCACAGCGGCTCCGGTGCCAATGTCACAGGAGTCCTGTGCGTCTTTTGGTCCGTTTCAGGTCCGAATTCAGCCAAAAAGTCGGGCTGAAATCTGACCCGATACAGTGAATTGAGACGCACCGGACTCCTTCTGTGAACCCCCTTCTCCCTGCCTGTCAGCTCTGTGTTTGTGTTTCTGTCTATCCCCCCCCCCCCACTGCTATTTTTAGAAATAAAATATTATAAATGGTCACTTCCAGCCCCTCTATTATAGCTGGGCATACCACACCGTATATGTGTTTTATTAAAACAAGGCATGTAAATACCATTTTAAAGCCATCTTCAGGCTGGTCACATGACTCGCGGTCGCTCTACCCCTCCGATCCAGGTCTTCTGTAGGAGGGGCCAAGATCTCCCTCCGACGTCAGCCAGGGAGGTCACGTGGCCACTCAGCCCCTCCTGCAGTAGCCCTGGATTGGAGGTGTAGAGCGGCCACGAGTCGTGTGCCCGGCCTGAAGATAGCTCAAACGGTATTTACATGCCTCATTTTAATAAAATACATATACAGTGATGTATGCCTGGCTATAATAGAGGGGCTGTGACCATTTATAATATTTTATTTCTAATGATAGCGGCAGGGGGCGGAGACAGACACAGGCACAGAGCTGACAGGCAGGGAGAAGGGGGTGAGAGGAGAACAGGGAGTTGACCTGCGGATGACGGAGGGACGTACGCTGACCACTGTAGTCAGGGCTCAGCAGCCATGATTATCGTGGTCAGCACAGAGACACAGGAAGTGGCAGGATCAGCCAGCTTTTTTACAGTTTAGAGAGGAGCAGATTAGACAGCACAAGCACTGTGCTGTTTAATCTGCTTTAAGGGAACAGAATCTCTATTTTTTTGTTTGTTTTAGGTTAACAAACACTTTAAGCATTCCATTGTGGTACATTAATGCATGTTATGGCGTGCAATGCATTAAGGCAGCCTATTCATTTTGAATGGACTGGCAATGCACCACAATGGAAGAAACAAATGTGGCTTGTGGTGTGCTGCCAAAAATAAATAAATAGCGCATCACTATTTTCTGGCAGTGTACCACAACACACTTTTTGTTTGCTGCATAGCAATGCATGTTAATCATAAGGTGCATTGGGGTGCCAATCAGAATCGCACCAACGCAAGTAATGCGAGTTGCCCCACAATACTGCAACACCATGGTGTGAATGGGCGCTACAGCATTTTTTGGTAGACAGCCTGTGTTGCTGTGCATATTGCATTGTAGCTCATTGTCTTGTGCAGGTACATTGGGGTGCCATTTACAACAAATGCCACTGCATTTGATTCAACATGCATTGTCATGCACAGGCCTGGGACAAGGGGTGGGCGGGGGGGGGGGGCTGCCCTGGGTGCAATGGTTTATTGCAAGGATGGGGGCACCCTGTGCCACTTGCTTCTGTTACAAGGCACAGTTTGGCATCTTTGCCCTGAGCGCTGGCTGACCTTGCACCAGCACTGGTCACTAAGGTGACCACATTTCCAAACTACCATTCAGGGCAGTGTTAATTTTGGCAGCAAATTTCAATTTAGTTTTAATCTTGGTCTTAGGACTAAAATGGCATTTTAGTTTTAGTCCCATTTTAGTCTTCAGCAAGTGTTTTCGTTTTAGTCGTATTTAGTCGAGACTAAAATTTCCAGTACATTTTAGTCGACTAAAACTCATTTTAGTCATCTAAAATCAAATGGGTGTAGTTAAATTGTAATGCATTATTTAAGCATTTCTCTACAATTTCCAAACTCATTATATACTGCTGGAGTAGAAAATCGAATATGTTATTATTTATGGTATTGAGGTATGAACATGCACTACAGACCGGTGTTAATTTTGACGTCAAATTTCAATTTAGTTTTAGTCTTAGTCTTTTGACTAAAATGGCATTTTAGTTTTAGTCTCATTTTAGTCTTTTGAATAAAATGGCGTTTTAGTCGTATTTTTGTCATCTCAATTGTTTTAGTTTTAGTCTTATTTTGGTCGACTAAAATTGTATTAAGTTAGTCGACTAAAATGTTTTAGTCAGTTTTAGTCGACGAAATTAACACTGAGTCAGGGACACCCTCCCTTTCCAAAAATCAGCTTGTGCTGTAACGAATAACAGCACAGTGATTGGACACAAGAGGCGGGATTTATGATTTCTCCAATCACAAGCAGGGGGCGGAATTGTGCTCCTTCAGGCATTCCCAGTCAGGACAAGTACTGTCAGTGAGTAAAGCGGTGATGTGGCGGACTTTTTTGGGGGCATCAGAATGAATGTGCCCGGGACAGACCTGCAAAATGCGGGACTGTCCCGGGCAATCCGGGACACGTGGTCACCCTACTAGTCACGTGTATAGGTATTACATGGGTTGCAGTAGATGGTGTGACCCTTAAAGTGCCAAGTCTTCCCAATCCATCTTCAATACCCTAGTCATCTGGAAATGCTGCATGGCACTTTGTTGATGTCAGCACAACAGTCGGATAGCACAGATGAACAGTTGAACTAAACTAAATTACTGCAATTCCAGTGAAACAATCAAAACAACTGCAATATTTTAGCTACACACACATACAGAGGCAGAAAATCTAGAACAGGGGTGAACGATAGTTCAGTCCATTTTATTGACCTAAAGTTGTTCATCAGGATTGCAGAATACAATGCCCAAGACACAGACAACCAATAGAGGGACTTTTTACAATCGTAACAACAAAAATCACAAAAATATGTCAGGAAGGAAGTAAAACAATGCAGTCACATCACATTGTATTTTTAAGTACAATAATAACTCCAAAATGTATACACTGTAGTTAGAAAGTAATTACAATTCAAAAAAAAAATATATAATTTAATTTGTAATGCTCTGCATTAGAAGCAAATTGTCCCTAGAAATGATTTTAAGGGCTGGGTCCCACCTGCGGTGCGCGGTACGATCACAGCAGTGCCAATGTGCTGATGGCAGCACATCACACTTAACTTTTTTTTCAAACAAACTTTATTGAAATTTCAAATTTCATAAATTTCTATTGACCGTGGATTGCAGTGCACTACACTAAGGCCCCTTTCACACTGAGGCGTTGAAAAAACGCTCAAAAATTATGGGATTTTGTACCTCTATTTTACCGCGTTTTTACCGCGTTCGCGCTAAAAATAGCGCGAACGCAGTAAAAACACATACGCGTTAGCGCTATTTTTTAAAATAACGCTTATGCCTATGCGTTTTTACCGCGTTTTTACCACGGTTCCCATTCATTTCAATGGGGATAGGCGTTTTTACAGCGCTATTTTATGCGCCCTAAAGTTGCTCTAAAAAAGCGGTTTGCAGGATTTTTTCCAACGCCCAGCCAGCATAACGCTTCAGTGTGAAAGCCCTCAGGGCTTTCACATTGAGAATGCTGGGGCAGGATTATTTCAGGCGTTATTACAGCGCTATTTTTAGCGCGAAAACGCGGTAAAAACGCCTCAGTGTGAAAGGGGCCTTCGAAAAAGTAGCACATGCAGTACTTTTTTCAGCGCATGCCACTGCAACGTGGTGATATGAACCAGCCAGGTAGGACTATGCTGGAATAGATACCCAATGCTGGTGTAAATGGGTCCTAAAAATCCTCAACTGTGTCTAAGCCCTGGTTCACACCAGTGCGATTTGACAATTAAAAAAAAAAAAAAAAAAAAACGCGTGACAAGTCGCACCCCATTGTTGGCAGTGGTAGTGTTTAAATCGTTGTGACTCAAGTCGCAGCGACTTTGAAAAAAGTTCCAGCACTACTTTTTTGCGATTTTATTGTGACTTTTATTGTGACTTGCATTGACTTCTGTTAAATGAAGTTGCAAGCCGCAATGAAATCGGAGGCCTAAATTGCACTGATCTGCGGCTTTGAAAAGGTGCTGAAGTAGCGCGATTTCAAAGCCGCACTGGTGTGGACCAGAGCTTAAAGTCTATCACCTGTTGTATACCTACCAAAGCCCTGGTTCACATTGGAGCGATTTGGCATGCGATTGGACATGCCAAATCGGCGGCAATGGCACCGTGCGAATCAATGCGACGCCGCACCGATTCCCAAAAGTAGTTTCTGTACTACTTTTGTCAACTTCGGGGTGCAATTTCCATTGACATCTGTGCAGCAACCCGCACAGATGTCTCTGAAATCGCCCCCGAAGTCGGGGCTGACATGCCAGTTCAGCTGAATTTGCATGATTTCATTCCCGCTGTCAGTGTGAACCTAGGCTAAAGCTAGTATATGACATATTTTAGGTTGGTACTTTAAGGCTGGGTTTACACTTATGCAATCCCAGACATCGCATGCGATTCGCACCGCATTGTCTGTGCAATGCAAATTCAGCCATACAGTTTGTATGGCTGAAATGGCATCACATTCGCACCAAAATGGTTACAAGACCTTTTTTTTTGGTCCGCACTGGGATCGGATCGTATGTTTGTTTAGACCCATGTGATCCAATTCTATAGTTCACACTGCATTCTGCGAAACAATTTGGGGGTGTCATTAACTTTCTATTGACACTCGCAGCGGTTCGCAGAGAGCAGTGTGAACTGCCTGTGAGTCAGATGCAATGTGGGAAACAGCATAGGAATCACGCTGGTTCCCCGTATCTCAACGGGTGTGAACTGAGCCTTAAGCCCCATACACACGGTCGGACTTCCATCTGACTTTTCCGTGTTTTTTTGTCCGAACAGAGTTGGTCGGGAACACCCATAGCATACACACCACAGGACTTTTCTGCAAACTTTCCCAAAACTTTTTGCAACATCACGTGGTTTTTCTGCTCTTTTCTGCTCTTTACCGCCACCCTTTGGTCAACTTCTGCTATTGTTGGTTGATTTTAACATTATTTGTTTTGTCCATCGGACAAAAGTCCGATGGTTTTCTGTACACACGGTCGGACTTTGCTCCATCTGACTTTTGTTGGGCAAAAGTTTGTCCGTTTGCAGACCCAACTTTTGTCCGATGAAAACAAGAAAAAAGCAAAAAAAAGTTTGTCCGATGGAGCGTACACACGGTCGGATTGTTGGTCCAACTTGCTCAAAATGAAGTTTGTTGGCCAAAATTCCGACCGTGTGTACGGGGCTTAAAACCCCATACACACGGTCGGAATTTTGGCCAACAAACTTCATTTTGAGCAAGTTGGACCAACAATCCGACAAACTTGTCCATCAGACAAACTTTTTTTTTTTTTTGTTTTCATCGGACAAAAGTTGGGTCTGCAAACGGACAAACTTTTGGCCAACAAAAGTCAGATGGAGCAAAGTCCGACCGTGTGTACAGAAAACCATCGGACTTTTGTCCGATGGACAAAACAACTGTTAAAATCAACCAACAATAGCAGAAGTTGGCCAAAGGGTGGCAGTAAAGAGCAGAAAAAACACGTGATGTTGGAAAAAGTTTTGGGAAAGTTTGCAGAAAAGTCCTGTGGTGTGTATGCTATGGGTATTCCCGACCAACTCCGTTCGGACAAAAAACCACGGAAAAGTCAGATGGAAATCCGACCGTGTGTACGAGGCTTAAAGCTTGGTTCACACTGCAGCGATGTGGGATTCCTGCGAAGCCACTGCGTTTCCCAGCGGCAGTTCACACTGCCCTATGCGAACTGTTGGGAGTGTCAATTAAAAGTTAATGACACCCCCAAATCGGTTTGCATATCGCAGTGTGAATTGCAAATTCGGACAGGATCGCATGGGTGTGAACACTGCTGCGGATCAAAAAAAGCGCCCTGTGCGAGTTTGGTTCGAATGCAATGCAAATTCAGCCATATTATCTGTATGGTAATGACTAAGCGCTAACATTTGCACGGAAAGCGTCTACCTCTTTGACCCCTGCTCCATCTGTCAACCACTTGTCAAATGAAGCTTCAATAAAAGGATTTTTGAAAGCGCAGCAGTCCGGAATCATTTCCTTATGACTGAATTCGCATCGCACAGAGATCGCATGTGATTTGCGCTACAGTGCGGTGCGAATCACATCCGATGTCGGACATCGCTGCAGTGTGAACCGGTACTATAATCACTTTTTTAGATTGTAATCTCTAATGAGCAGGACCCTCTGATTCCTCCTGTATTGAATTGTATTGTAACTGTACTGTCTGTCCCCATGTTGCAAAGCGCTGAGCAAACAGTTGGCACTATATATATCTTGAATAATAATAATAATAATAATAATAATAATAATAATAATAATATTATTGTTATTATTATTGACATTTCCAGGTATAGTTAAGCAATATAATACGTTTGAAAACCCAGAACAGCCTAGGAAATCAACAACTATTGGCAAGCGAGCATCATTCAGACCACATCCATTGAGCCTGCATTTATCAACGTAAGGTCAGACAGAAACCATTGCTTTTTATTTGCCCTGTTCACACCATACAGGTGCCTTGCATAAAATGCAGTTATGTATGCGTTTTTATGCTCAAGATCGCATGCCAATCTAATGCTGTCATATGATTTCCAAAAATTTCATTTTTACCCCGTAGAGAAAAAATATTTTAAATACGCAACTCAATGGACAATAACGCACAGTGCGATGCGTTAAACATTGCACGTCAACGTGCATATGCATTTCGTGTGCGCTTTTGTGGTGTGAACGAGCCCTAAACGCGCGACTCAGGGAGAGTTGAAAGGTTCAAATCTGCCCATTACCCCCTCTGACTGCAAACAGAAGTAACAGTACACTATAATACTCTTACCTTGTTCCTGGATCTGGGGCAGCACATTTTGCTGGCCTTGCAGCCCATGGCTGCACCCCGTTTTAGAGCTTTGCAGCCACCGGTGGAGTATGGGTCACATCTCACCCCCCTTCTCTCTCCTCTATACTTTGGCTGGCTGCCTGGGTCTCCTACACACACCCCTCTCTCTCACTCTCACATACTAACTAAACCTGCTGCTGCTCACTAAAGTTTAGGCAACAGAAAACTATTGTGGCCGTAAGTATCAGAATAGAAGCGCATGCTGGTAGTGGAAAGATGGGAGGGGGCAGGAGACAGCTTATAGGACAAAGTTGAGTGCCCAGCTTGATGAAAGTGGTGGGGGTCATCTGTTCAATCCTACATTCATACTTCAGAGTTTGTTTGTTTTTTTTTTGTTTTTTTTTTAATTGATCATACAAACTTATTATACTTCCCTTTCTTCTGTGTTTACGGGCTCATGCACACAGAGTTTTTATCAGTAAGCCCAGGTTCACACTGGGCTGCGGGAATGAAGCCATGCGAGTTTAGATGAACTCACTCGCGCTTGTCAGGCCGCGATTACAGAGTTACAGGTTTCTGCACAGATGTCAATGTAAATTGTGGGCCGAAATTCGCAAAAAGTAGTATGGAAACGACTTTTTGAAATCGGTGCACCAATTAGGACAGTGCTGCCAATTTGACATGCGATTTGACATGTCAAAACGCACCAATGTGAACCAAGGCTCAAACTTTTTTTTTGCGGGTCTAAATGCAAGTGTATTGTTTTCTACGGGCAAATGCATAAAGACCAGAAAACATGTGCTTAGGGCTGAAACAACTAATCGGCATAATCGATTATAGTGAATTATGAAAATAGTTGTCAAATATTTTCATAATCAATTAGTTGGTCAGCTGATTAGTTGGCCTGCATACAGAATTCATTTTTTGTTTACATATCAGGAAATACAGTGCCAGACATCCCAAGACTTCTGCGAGTCGCTGGAGTCTCTTGAATTTGGCTGCAGGCTCACCCGCGAGCGCCTGGCGATCTCCTGGCTGGGAGTGTCACTCAGAACCCTTTTACACTGGGGCGGTTTGCAGGCGCTATTGCGCTAAAAATAGCGTCTGCAAACTGACCTGAAACAGCGGCTGCTTTTTCTCCAGTGTGAAAGCCCCGAGGGCTTTCACACTGGAGCGGTGTGTATAAAAAAGTCCTGCTAACTGCATCATTGGAGCGGTGAAGGAGCAGGTGTGTATACCTCTCCTCCACCGCTCCTGCCCATTGAAAGCAATGGGGCACCGCGGCTATACCGCCGGCAAAGCGCCTCTGCAGAGGTGCTTTGCTGTGGTTTTTAACCCTTTTTCGGTCGCTAGCGGGGGTAAAGCCGCCCCGTTAGTGGCCGAATAGCGCCGCTCCCACCCCAGTGTGAAAGGGGCCTCAGCCACATAGAGAAGACAGAGCAGCCAGAGAGGACGAATGGAGTACGGCCGTGGCGGCTGCTCTGTCTTCTGTATGTGGCTGAGTGACAGGCGGATGTGATGACGTCCCCGTCTGTGCGAGATGGAGGACTGTAACAAAGTCCCGCCTCCTAGATAGACGGAACACTGATCCAATGATACATTGAATCAATGTGACATGTATCGTAGGAGGCAGGAATTTGTTACAGTTGCCGCTGGGATATTCAAATCTGTTTCAGAGCTCTGTGTGATCAGGCTGTAATGCATGGGAACTGGTAAGGCTGTATTTCATGGGCACTGGTATAGCTGCATTTAATTGGCACTGATCAGGCTGCATTTAATTGGCACTGGTATAGCTGCATTTAATTGGCACTGGTATAGCTGCATTTAATTGGCACTGGTATAGCTGCATTTAATTGGCACTGGTATAGCTGCATCTAATTGGCACTGGTATAGCTGCATCTAATTGGCACTGGTATAGCTGCATTTAATTGGCACTGGAAAGGCTGCATTTAATCGGCACTGATCATGCTGCAGTTATGTGTTATTTATATGTTGTACATATTATTATTACTTTCACTGTTTCACAGTATAAATGACCCATTCATAGTAGGGATTTTCTGCTATTTTTGTACTACAAAGGGCTATTTTATTTATTTATTTTTAACCCAGTCATGACAGGTGATACAAAAAGCATGCTGCTGCTACTAAGGCTCGATTCACACTAATGCGTTTTTTGGTGCATTTTGCATTTTGCAGATATGCATGGAAATTTTTTAACATGGGTTCCTATGGAACATGTTCACATCAATGCATTTTTGTGCCTCTGCGTTTTTGGAAAGGGTCGGGGACTTTTTTTCCTGCAAAAAGCAGCGTTTTGCATGTAATAGAAGTCAATGGACCAGCATCAAAAACGCAAGTACCGCGTTTTTGATGCGTTTTTACCGCGATTTTGCCGCGATTTGCATTTTGCGGTTATTTAATTTTTATTTTTTTAATGAAAATGTCTAAAAATAAAAATTTATGTATAAAAATTTATAATAAAAAAAAAAAAAACGCAAATCGCGGTAAAAACGCGGTAAAAACGCATGTTGAAAAACATATCAATTTTTGGAAGACAATATTTGTTTGAATATTTGTACAAAAATTCTTTGTACATTTGATGAGTAGATAAATGTCATTCGAAAATTTCACTTGCTTTTAACATTCAATCTTAAAATGTAATTTCTGAACAAAAAACACATAAACTGTCTGATAATTTGTTTGATCAAGAAAAGTTTTCTATTCTGCTCCTTCCAATTTTCCCGTCACTGTGGTCAAAAACAGAACATTGATATGACCCCACTAACGATTTGAAAATCGAACAAACGTTCTTAAAGGAAACATTTGTTTGTGTATGCCCAGCATAAGTGACAGAAGACACAGGTACTGTAGCTTGTATCCATCTACCTGCCTATGACAAAGGAGTCTGTCATGCATAATATAATATTATAATCCTATATAAAAATCTGCAAAACATTTTTTAGGTCTTTTTAAGTTTATTTTTCAATAACTCAAAATTTTGATCTCCGAGGGCCAGTTCACACCAGTGTGATGCCAGACATTGCATGCGATTCGCACAGCGATGCAAATTCAGCCATACAAACTCGTGCAGGACCCTTTTTTGTCCGCACCAGAATCAGATCGCGTGGGTTTTCACACCCATGCAATCCGATTCTGCAAATTGCGCTGCGTTTTGCAAACTGATTGCGGGGTGTCTGGAACTTAAAGTGGATGTAAACCCGAAATGTTTTATTTATTTTTTTGCTGTCACAATGTAGAGTATAAGATTTCCTATCATTTGTGCCTGGTCTTGCCACAAAGAGTTAATCCAGCTCTGAACAATCCTCTTTTATTGTTCAGTGAGATAAAACGGACAAACAGAGAAAAACCTTTGTCCGTTCCGCCCCCTTGCTTTGAGTGACAGGTTATTTACATATCTCGTGCACTAGCTTTAGACAGGCATTATTTTTTAATTCCCACCCCTTTTCTGAAGTCATGTGGTTACTTTTCTGGATTTTGACTGGATGTTAGTGATCATAGCAGAAGGAATACACAGGAGAAAATGCATGTTGACAAGGAGTGTAGAGGTGGGCGGGGAGTCTACTGACATCACGACTCCACCCACCGAGCTCCAGACAACAGATCCACCCACAGAATCTGCAGTTTTTCAGTTCTTATAACAGACAGAGGGGAGACATTTGACAGGTAAGGATACATGCAGGAAGCGTGTATATCCTTATAGATAATCACTATGGCAGTAGTTTAGAAAGTATGAGAGTGGGTTTACATTAGGGTTGCCATCTGTCCAGGATTCACCCGGACAGTTCGGGTTTGGAATCATGCGTCCAGGTTTCAGACTGCCTGAAACCCGGACACATTATTTAAACTGAACTATGGCTTCCCAGCAGAGTTGCTGGCTGCAGTTGTCTAAGCTGAGAGTGTCTATTACACTTTTTCACACTGCCCAAAGCCAGCACTAACAACCCCCCCCCCAAACACCCCTACCCCTCTGTGTCTACCCACCTCCAATCCCTGGCGATGTGCCTCAGAAAAGGATAGTGGGGGCCAGAAATTTTAAGTCCAGCAGCCTCAGATACATCTGGATAAGAGGTGCTGACTGCCAAGGGGTGAGTGAGCTCACCATCCATCCCTGTCTGTGACTGAAGTCCCCCCCTTCTCTCTCCTGCCTCTGAGTGAGTACACTAAGGTAAATCAGGGTTCTCAGAGCACCCCTTACATGAGAAGTTCCCTTTACACCAGAGGCCACAGTGTTACCCCTTACATCAGAGTCTTCTCCGTACATCAGAGTTCTCATTGTTCCCCCTAAATCAAGGTTCCCACAGCATCCCTTATGTTAGAGTTCTCGCTTACATCAGAGTCTTCAGAGTCCCCCCTTACAGTGAAAGGGAACTCTGCGTGTTCAGATGTAAAAGGGCAACTCTGTGGATTCAGATGGAAAAGGGGAACTCTGTGGACTCTGATGTAAAGGGGGACTCTTGTTATGAACTTCATATGATTAAAAATGTTATTTTATAGCAAAATATATGTATAGTTTATACTATAAAAAAATAAATCTGTGCGCCGCTAAAGTGTTCGGGTTTGACTTAAAGAAAAGGTGGCAACCCTAGTTTACATCCACTTTAACATCCACTTTGCAATCTGTTTGCATGAACAGGTTGCGATTTTGATGCGGTGCAGATTTGTAGCAAATTCGCTGTGAATTTGCACCGCATCTAGCGAGAACCATTAATAGTATATACATCTCTTCTGTCTGTTATTCTCAGAGTGGATTCGATATTTTGTTACCTAACCATATAGCTGGTTATTTATATTTACCACTGCATATACTGTATATATTCAAGAATAACGTATTTTTTTAAACTTTACATATTACCTAAATTATATACCACACTTTTTTTTTTATCCAATTACTCGATTAATCTAAAAAAAAATTTACATTCAAATCAGTAAAAAACAAACAAGGAAAAATAGAAAAATCTGTGGTCTTGCGTTTGTACTTTACACTGTACGCATGTAAACCTTGTGCCAACATTTACATTTGTACAGTGTACAGCACAAATACACTCCATTTGAGTACAAGAGCTGCCTGCATCCTAGCAACAAAATGATGCTAGGCATAAGAAGCCGTCTGCATCCTAGCAACAAAATGATGCTAGTCATAAGAAGCCTCCTGCATCCTAGCAACAAAATGACGCTAGGTGTAAGGAGCTGCCTGCATCCTAGAAACAAAAGGGTGCTAGGCCTAAGGAGCCCCCTTCATCCTAGCAATGGTAGAATGCTATGCGGCTTTCTTGTATAGCCACCTGCATCCTAGCTATGGATGATACTAGGCAGCAATAGCTACCTGCGTCCTAGTAATCGAGACACTAGGCAGCTTTCTTGGAAGCCACCTGTGTCCTAGCAACTGAGGATGTTAGGCAGCTTGCTTAAGAAGCTGTCCGTGACCTAGCAACTGAGGATGTTAGGCAGCTCCCTTGAGAAGCTGTCTGCATCCTAGCAATGTAAGTCCTAGGCAGCTCCCTTGAGCAGCTGTCTGCATCCTAGCAATGTAAGTCCTAGGCAGCTCCCTTGAGAAGCTGTCTGCATCCTAGCAATGTAAGTCCTAGGCAGCTCCCTTGAGCAGCTGTCTGCATCCTAGCAATGTAAGTCCTAGGCAGCTCCCTTGAGAAGCTGTCTGCATCCTAGCAATGTAAGTCCTAGGCAGCTCCCTTGAGCAGCTGTCTGCATCCTAGCAATGTAAGTCCTAGGCAGCTCCCTTGAGCAGCTGTCTGCATCCTAGCAATGTAAGTCCTAGGCAGCTCCCTTGAGCAGCTGTCTGCATCCTAGCAATGTAAGTCCTAGGCAGCTCCCTTGGGAAGCTGTCTGCATCCTAGCAATGTAAGTCCTAGGCAGCTTCCTTGACAACCCAGCTGTGTTCTAGCAATGGATAGAATTCTCAAGAAAGCCATCTGCATCCTAATGCCTGAGGTTGCTGAATGGCAATAGCTGTCTGCACCCTAGCAACAGAATCCCAGAAAAATCCTGCATACTAGTTGCTGTATTTTCATGTCTGTGTGCATGAGCACTAAATATACATGTGTTTACACCTGTTCAGAGAATCCAAGCTGCCCCTGGATGCAAGTAATCTGAATGCATCGAAATGCAGTTAAATACACAGTATGAATTATAACATTTCAAATCATTATATATGTTTACAAATGTCCCAAATAAAATGTATATACTCACAGGTATGTTTCGTAAGTTTAGGCATGTAGACAGGAGGGTGTGTTTAGCGAAGAAAGCTCCTCCTCTCCTCTCCAGATGAAAGAAAAATGCCCATGTAGACTTCTGGGATGTATGACATGATTTGACTAGGCCAGAAACTAGGAAGCAACTGAAGAAATGTAAAAAAACGAAGTATTTAAAATGTAAAACTAAAACAAGTAAATATAATATACTAAGGCCCGGTTCACACAGGGGCGACTCGTCAGGCGACTCGGTCGCCTGACGAGTCGCGTCCCACGCTGTTCAATGGAACCATTCTAATAGGAGCGACTCAGGCACCTCCGACTTAGAAAAAGGTTCCTGTACTACTTTTGGGGGCGACCCAAAGCGACCTGCATTGACTTCTATACAGAAGTCTTTATGCAAATCGCCTCGGCGGGCGTCTCAAGTCGTCTTGAGATTGCGCCGCCGAGGTCGCCCCCGAAGTTGTGCCGCCTCTGTGTGAATGGGGCCTTAGCTATTTATTTAGTAAGGCTAGCAGCATAAGGATTAAAAATATTTCACGTTGATTGCGACTAGGTTCACACCGAAGCAGGTGTGTGAGCCTCGTTTGCACGGGCATGGCAGTCTATTCATTTGGATGGGCTGATGTTTCAGCAGGAAAAAGGTTTCTGTGCCTTTTTGAAAACACAGCCGGAGGGAAATCCTACAACTGAAAACCCGGTGCCATTAAGAATGAATTACAGCCCCATGAGTCTGCAAAGGAGCAGCGTGGTTTAGCTGGTGCAGAACAGGTTTGATTTTCATGCTGTCCCGCACCCACAACCACTCGCACAAGTGTGAACCTAGCCTGAGGAAGTAAAGTTCCACTTTAAAGTGGTTTGTAAACCCTTACCTATACCCAGTGAAGTGACTGGACTCAGGGGATACACAGAGATGAAACAGTGTAGAATTTACACAGGATCTCTCAGATCTGAAAAGCAATGGGCGGAGAGCTTTCAGCGTAAATCCACTTTTGTTGAGAAAAAAACATGTACATTACATTACAAGGATTATAACAAACTTTGTTGCAGATTACGAAATTTTGGTATTCTGAAGAAATCACAGTTTGTTCCTCTGTGCCCCTGTGCTAATTGAGTCTAATGGGAGTGGTTTCATAATTATGAGTCAGCTGTGCACCTGCAGGGCACCAATGAGGAAAGCTGCTGGGTCTGCATCCCTTTAGATGTGTTCCATTTGGGAGTATCTCACCAAAAATGACATTTGTGTTGCAGGAGATGCCTGAAATCTGACTTGTATCTTAGTGCAGACTTCTTAGAAAATCAGTGAGCCAATCACACAAGCAGGAAATTATGTTTCTGGGGGGTGTTCTGTAGT
Organism: Rana muscosa; assembly: GCA_029206835.1. Lineage (NCBI taxonomy): Eukaryota > Metazoa > Chordata > Amphibia > Anura > Ranidae > Rana > Rana muscosa. The sequence goes on along the minus strand of CM055118.1, from coordinate 98,101,823 downwards.
TGTAGTAACCATTCAGTGGTTGTGTATACAGAACACTTCTAGGAAGCCATATTGCATTTTCAGAAAATTACAGTGGCTGCAGATTGAAAAGGAAAGGTATTTTTAAATAACATTTAATTACAATATGACTTGTGTCTCAATTGTCTACGCTATATTATTTTTCCTTTATTTGCTATTTTATTTCCCCACGAAAGTGGAGTTAAATCAGTGAGGAGAGCTCTGAGAGCTGATTTGAGGGAAGGGACACAACCCCCTTCACACAGCACACAGGAACAGAGTTGAGGCTGTCAATCACAGGCTGTGCCCTCCCCTGTCACCATTTTTCTCTTGGTGTCAGAAAATCTTGTCAAAAGTGGCTCATGCAGAGGAATGAGGCATCGGACAGAAATTATACTAAAGCCCTGTACACAGGGCTGGGTATGCCGTCAGGAAAAAAACCGACGAGATTCCTAGCAAGCTTTTCTTGCAAAGCCGTGCATACAGACGGCCATTCAAAAGAACCGAATGGCAAGAACGCGGTGACGTCATCGACTACGACAAGCATGCGCTCGTTACATTCGATGCCGTCGCCGCCATCTTGCTTCACCCTACACTACCCTTGTAAGCTACCGCGCATGCGTCGAAGTCTCATCGAGCATGCGCGGGTTTACCTGGAGACAGGTAAGCATACACATGCACGGTTTTCTCGTCGGGAAACAGGCCGACGAGATTCCCGACGAGAAAATAGAGATCCGGTTCTCTATTTTTCTCGTTGAGATTCCCGGCAGTTTTCCAGACGAGAAACCATATACATGGCCGGTTTTCTCGGCAAAAAGCTCTCCCAGCAGTTTTCTTGCCAAGAAAACCGTCCGTGTGTACGAGGCTTAAGGCTAGGTTCACACTGCAGCACGCTCCGGCTCACTGAATTTACAGTTTCAGGTCTGATTTCAGCCCAAATTTTTGACTGAATTCGGACCTGAAACAGACCAAAAGACGCACAGGGCAATTCGCACCAGAGCCGCTGTAGAGATGTGTAAACCGGCTCCATAGAGAGACAGTCATAATCTCCTGCTATGCAAATTGTATGCGGGGAAACCCACATCCAATTCGCAACAGTGTGAACCCAGCCTAAGCCCTCGTTCACACTGAACACGGCTTTGAAATCGTGCAAGTTCATCTGAACTCACACGATCTCAAAGCCGCATTTCAGTCCGAATTCGGGGGAGACTTGAAAGCCATCTGTGTGGGTTCATGCACAGATGTCTATTGAAATCGCCCCCAAAGTAGCCAAAAGTAGTGCAGGAACTACTTTTGGAAATCAAAGCTTTGCACCGATTGGGATGCTCCTATTGCCGGCAATTGGCTCAGATTTGGCTTGTCAAATCGCATGTCAAATCGCACCAATGTGAACGGGGGCTTGGTGCTCTGGATTGAGACAAGCACACACTATACAGGAATGTGCTTTGTTTATATTTCATGTCTTAGGTTTACAACCGATTTATTATATATATAAAGTAAAATCTTCCACCCCCCCCCCCCCACATTCTTTGCTTTCCCATTTAAAAGATTTTTCTCGATTCCTGTCCTGGTAGCAACTTAAAATGTAATATTTTGCCTAAATTTCAGTCCCTGTGACAATGATAACCAGGGCAGATAGAAGGAATCTTGCTAGGAGGGATACAAACAGCAAAAATGTAAAAGTTCTGCCCTATCCACACCCTTTATAAAGAGGCCTGAGAAACAAAAGGTTTAAGGTGTAATTATCTAGGTAGAAGCAGCTTTAGTTAACGGTTTGCAAAAACACACAATAATTATACAGCTTTAAATATTAGCAGGTTGCTAGGTTGGATATTTGAAATTAGATGCAAATGAACAGCATTCTAAATGCAAATAATAGACTACTGTACTAACAACTGCAACTATTCAGGCTACAGTTCCTAATCCCATAAGTGTCTAACAGGTCTTTAAACAACAAACATGACCGGCTTTATATACGCCTCTTTCACATAGGCTAAAGCCTCGTACACACGACCGGTTTTCTTGTTCGTGTGTATGGTTTCTCGTTGAGAAAACTGCCGGGAATCTCAACGAGAAAAATAGAGAACCTGCTCTCTATTTTCTCGTCAGGATTCTCGTTTTTCTCGTCGGGATTCTCGTCGGCCTGTTTCCCGATGAGAAAACCAGTCGTGTGTATGCTTTTCCGAGTCTTAAAAAAAATGCGCATGCTCAGAATCAAGTATGAGACAGGAGCGCTCCTTCTGGTAAAACTAGCGTTCGTAATGGAGATAGTACATTCGTCACGCTAAAACGGACTGAAAAGCTTTTTACTAACACGCGATAACACAAGATCAGCAAAAGCAGCCCAAGGGGTGGCGCCATTGGAATCAAACTTCCCCTTTATACTGCCGTCATACGTGTTGTACGTCACCGCGCTTTACAACGACAAGATTTTTGATTGACAGTGTGTATGCAAGGAAAGCTTGGCAAGAATCCCGTCAAGCTTGACAAGAATCTCATTGAGAAAACCAAAGTTTTTTTTACGACAGGATTCTCGGTCGTGTGTACAGGGCTTTAAGCCTAGTACACACGGCCGAGAATCCTGTCAGGAAAAAAAGTATTTTTTCCTGGCGAGATTCCTGGCAAGCTTTTCTTGCCAAGCCGTGCATACAGATGGCCATTCAAAAGAACCGCTGTTCTTTTGAATGGCAAGAACGCGGTGACGTCATCGACTACGACGAGCATGCTCTCGTCACATTCGATGCCGTCGCCGCCATCTTGCTTCACCCTACACTACCCTTGTAAGCTACCGCGCATGCGTCAAAGTCTCATCGAGCATGTGCGGGCTTACCGGAGGACAGGTAAGCTTGTAGCCGCATACACACACACAGTTTTCTCGTCAGGAAACAGGCCGACGAGAATCCCGACGAGAAAAAAGAGAGCAGGTTCTCTATTTTTCTCATTGAGTTTCCCGGCAGTTTTCTCGACAAAAAAACATATACACGACCGGTTTTCTCTGCAAAAAGCTCTGCCAGCAGTTTTCTTCCTGGTTTTTGGCCGAGAAAACCGGTCGTGTGTACGAGGTTTTAGAGATGCAGTAAAATGACAAAGGTGGGTCAAATCGGCTATACAGACAACCCAGGTCCAGGACTTGTTTCACGTGCGTTACCCAAACATCACCTCTTGTTTTTCACAAGGAGAAGATTGGTTAGGTTGTGGAGTTGAGATAAGCATGAGCATCCTCATCTTCAGCCAAACTCCAAACTTGCGTTTTAAATAAAAGTATAAAAATTAAATGTAGCGACCTCTCTCTCTCTCTCTTGCTTTATCGGTTATGTGGCTGTTATCTAGGGGTCCCTGGGAGGGAGAGATGAGATAAACCACGGCCCATGTCCTCCATAGCTAAGAGGTGAAGGCCAGAAAATTGGGCCCTGTGCAGGTGTCCTAGAGTCAAGTCCAGTACTTCGTTCCTGACTCCTTTGCTCCTAGTAACCAGAGTTCCACACAGTGAATAGGTTCAACACAGTTTTATTCTTCTTTCCAAACAATAAACTGTTTCTTCTACTGAGTAATAATGAGGAATAGATCGAGGCACAATCCTTTCCCTTCTGATGCTAACCACTGTGATATCACCAGTGGCGGATAGTCACTGCCACTGACTATGTGAGGTAGAACGTGAATTACCTTCACTAGCACGGCCCCTGTCAGGGGAAGGAGATCCGTCCAAGGGAGAAACAGGAGGCCTCTCTGTCACCAGCGATGCTGCGCCAAACTCTCTAGAGAAGTTCCGCACACCAGTCCTCACAAACTCAGACACGGGCACCCAAGGAATTAGGGCCCCCCTCGGATTCCTCCACCCTCGCGGAACCCAGTCGAAGGTACTGAGCCCCAGGCCTCTGCCATAGTACCTCACCCTAGGCTAAAGGTGCCTGGGATGGACTCCATCCTCGCTCCGGCCAGGTCAAGGGCACCTAGGCCCGGAACACTGGAACGCCAGCACCCAGGCCGAAGGTGCCGCGTCCTCCAACTCTGAACTCTGAACCCCGTGGTAAGGGCGTCCGCCCCTTTTATCCCCTCTCCCTTTGCGTCACAGCGGGTTCCCCGCCCCGCTGTACCAGCTCCAGGGGAGGACAAAAAGGTACAGTCTTGCGGTGTGAGTTCAGCCCCGGCCCAGGGCAACAGTGCCACCTGTGGGCCGCAAGGAACCTCACACCACCAGAGTCTTCCAAGAACCAGAAAAGGGTCTCGGATACCCTAGCAATCTATGCATCTGGGTTACACTACCACCCAGATGCCTCCCTTAAATTCAAGTACCCGCTACACTCTCCCCCTGGTGATTTGACACTGGTCCCCAGTGTCTGGTACAAACTCACATCCCACAAGGTGGTGACATAATTTCAGCCCAGAAACCAAACTACACAATTTAGCCCTGAATTGTGCCAAGACCTGAATGGGAAAGGGAAAACTTAAAACAATATAACTTTAAAACTTTTTTCAATAAAACACTGTAAATATCTCACACATTTACATTCTTCCCTCCCCCTGGCTATCTAAGGACCACCCATTCTCAGCAGCCTTGATAGACGAGTCTCCTGCAGAGGGAAAGTAAAGAAACATACATCCTACCAACATATGTGTGTTTGCTTGGAATGAATGAGTCTATCCGAGAAGAAACCCATTCACTCCAATAAGTGCTGCATAATGTAAAAAAAAAAAAAAAAACAATCGTTGCGCAACACTGCCACCTAGTGACAATGCCGCGGTCAAGACACTCATCACTTCCAGATGAACTTTTCTCTTCATCATTTCTCTGTGATTCTAAAACCCAAAGTCACTGCTTTCTAGACATGTGCATTCGTTTTCGTCCGAATGCATTTTCGTCCGAATTTCAGGTATTTTCGTTATCGTTTTAACAAACGAAAACGAAAATGCAGAATCCGAAAACCGAAAGATCCGACATAAACAAATGCTTAATTTTCGTTTTCGTTGCAACAACAGTTCGATATAGATAGGAGATTCGACATGAGGCTGACAATAACAATCTGTGTCCATCGAACCTGTGGTCGAATGTGCCTAACCTTAACTCTATTAGTCCAAGATTATTCTACATAGAGAGAAAAGATTCGACATTATAGAGAGAAAAGATTCGACATAGAGAGAAAAGATTTGACATTATAGAGAGAAAAGATTCGACATTATAGAGAGAAAAGATTCAACATAGAGAGAAAAGATCACTGCTGGAATTGGGTGGGGGAAGTAAAATAAAAAAATGATGATGATGAATGTTATTGGCTGATTGTAACCAAAGAGGAGGAGCAGTAAAATAGCTAGAACTAACTTGACAATTCAACGTGAACGACGAAGATTCAACGAAGCATCGAAAAACATACAAACGTCGAATCTGTCATTGAAGGCTTATGGTGTCTGTTGAAAGTTCTAAGAAGATTCTACGGAGCAGATAAACTGTACGACGCTGCAATCGTACATTTCCGGTCAAATGCTCGGCCCATAGGCTATAGAAGAATTCTAATGTTGGTTGACTAGTAGGGATGAGCTTCGAGTTCGAGTCGAACTCATGTTCGACTCGAACATTGCCTGTTCGCCCGTTCGCCGAACAGCGAACAAATTGGGGTGTTCGCGGCAAATTCGAAAAATCTATGGGAGAAATCTAAAGTGCTAATTATAAAGGCTTATATGCAAGTTATTGTCCTAAAAAGTGTTTGGGGACCGGGGTCCTGCCCCAGGGGACATGTATCAATGCAAAAAGAAGTTTTAAAAACGGCAGTTTTTTCGGGAGCAGTGATTTTAATAATGCTTAAAATGAAAAAATAAAAGTGAAATATTCCTTTAAATTTCATACCTGGGGGGTGTGTATGATATGCATGTGAAGTGGCGCATGTTTCCCGTGCTTAGAACTGTCCCTGCAAATAATGTCATTTTTGAAAGAAAAAAAGTCATTTAAAACTCATTCGCGGCTATTAATGAATTGTCGGCTCCCGGCAATACATACAAAAGTCATTGATAAAAAAAAAAAAAAAAAAGCGTGGGGGTTCCCCAGAATTCAATTACCAGGCCCTTCAGGTCTGGAATGGATATTACGGGGAACCCCGCCGCAAATTAAAAAAAAAATTGACGTGGGGTTCCCCCAAATATCCATTCCAGGCCTTTCAGATCTGGCATGGATTTTAAGGGGAACTCCACCCCAAATTTAAAAAAAAATGGCGTGGAGTCCCCCTAAAAATCCATACCAGACCCCTTATCCAAGCACGCAACCTGGCCGGCCGCAGGGGAAAAGGGGGGGACGAGAGAGCGGCCCCCCTCTCTCCTGAACCGTACCAGGCCACATGCCCTCAACATGGGGAGGATGTCCCCATGTTGATGGGGACAAGGGCCTCATCCCCACAACCCTTGCCCGGTGGTTGTGGGGGTCTGCGGGTGGGGGGCTTATCGGAATCTGGAAGACCCCTTTAACAAAGGGGACCCCCAGATCCCGGCCCCCCCCATGTGAATTGGTAAGGGGTACATTGTACCCCTACCATTTCACGAAGAAAGCGTTAAAATTTTTTTAAAAAACCACACAAACACCTTGAAAAAGTCCTTTATTTAAAAAAAAAAAACATTCCAGCGGTGAAATCCAGTGTCCCGCGGCGATCCCGATGTCCAGCGCTGTCCTTCATTGGTTGTGCCTGAGCAGACCTGATGGGGAACTCCCTCTCAGTATTTTAAATGTATAGACCCGCCCCTTCTAAAGTTCCCTATCAGGTCCGCTCAGCGGACCAGATGCGGAACATGAGAAGGGGCGGGTCTATACATGTATTACCAAAGTGAGAGCAGTTCCCCATCAGGTCCGCCTACTCGGTATGTCGGACCCGCCTACGTCATTGGCTTGAGCGGGGAACTTCCTTCACTGTGTAATTTAAATTTACATAGTGAAGGAAGTTCCCGCTCAAGCCAATGACGTAGGTGGGTCCGACATACCGAGGAGGCGGACCTGATGGGGAACTGCTCTCACTTTGGTAATACATGTATAGACCCGCCCCTTCTCATGTTCCGCATCTGGTCCGCTGAGCGGACCTGATGGGGAACTTTAGAAGGGGCGGGTCTATACATTTAAAACACTGAGAGGGAGTTCCCCATCAGGTCCGCTCAGGCACAACCAATGAAGGACAGCGTTGGACATCGGGATCGCCGCGGGACACTGGATTTCACCGCTGGAATGTTTTCTTGTTTTTTTTTTAATAAAGGACTTTTTCAAGGTGTTTGTGTGTTTTTTTAAACATTTTTTTATGCTTTCTTCGTGAAATGGTAGGGGTACAATGTACCCCTTACCAATTCACATAGGGGGGGGGGCCGGGATCTGGGGGTCCCCTTTGTTGAAGGGGTCTTCCAGATTCCGATAAGCCCCCCGCCCGCAGACCCCCACAACCACCAGGCAAGGGTTGTGGGGATGAGGCCCTTGTCCCCATCAACATGGGGACATCCTCCCCATGTTGAGGGCATGTGGCCTGGTACGGTTCAGGAGGGAGGGGGGCCGCTCTCTCGTCCCCCCCTCTTCCCCTGCGGCCGGCCAGGTTGCGTGCTCGGATAAGGGGTCTAGTATGGATTTTTAGGGGGACTCCAAGCCATTTTTTTTTTATTTGGGGTGGAGTTCCCCTTAAAATCCATGCCAGATCTGAAGGGCCTGGAATGGATATTTGGGGGAACCCCACGTCAATTTTTTTTTAAATTTGCGGCGGGGTTCCCCTTAATATCCATTCCAGACCTGAAGGGCCTGGTAATTGAATTCTGGGGAACCCCCACGCTTTTTTTTTTTTTTTATCAATGACTTTTGTATGTATTGCCGGGAGCCGACAATTCATTAATAGCCGCGAGTCAGTTTTAAATGACTTTTTTTCTTTCAAAAATGACATTTTTTGCAGGGACAGTTCTAAGCACGGGAAACATGCGCCACTTTACATGCATATCATACACACCCCCCAGGTACGAAATTTAAAGGAATATTTCACTTTTATTTTTTCATTTTAAGCATTATTAAAATCACTGCTCCCGAAAAAACGGCCGTTTTTAAAACTTTTTTTTGCATTGATACATGTCCCCTGGGGCAGGACCCAGGTCCCCAAACACTTTTTAGGACAATAACTTGCATATTAGCCTTTATAATTAACACTTTAGATTTTGAACGTTCGAGTCCATTGTATTTAATAGGGTTCTAAAGTTCAAACTAACATTTTGTCTGTTCGCAGGTTCTGGTGCGAACCGAACAGGGGGGTGTTCGGCTCATCCCTGTTGACTAGTAATAGTAATTAAAAAATATAATTATTACTAGTCATTAGGGATGAGCCGAACACCCCCGGGTTCGGTTCGCACCAGAACCTTCGAACGGACCGAAAGTTTGCGCGAATTTTCGAACCCTATTCGTTATAATGGACGCGAACGTTCGAAATCAAAATTGCTAATTACAACGGCCAATATGCATGTTAATGTTATAAAACAGGTTTGGGGACCCGGGTCCTGCCCCAGGGGACATATATCAATGCAAAAAGAAATTTTAAAAACTAAAGTTTTTTCGGGAGCAGTCATTTTAATGATGCATAAAGTGAAAAAAAAAAAAGTGAAATTTTCCTTTAAATACGGTACCTGGGGGGTGTCTAAAGTATGCCTGTGAAGTGGCATGTGTTTCCCGTGTTTAGAACTGTCCTTGCACAAAATGACATTTGTAAAGGAAAAAAAGAAGCCATTTAAAACCACTTGCGGCTTTAATGTCATGTCTTGTCCTGGCCGCCATATGGCTGAAAATCCTTGAGAAAAATGGCATGGCTACCCCATCACCCCCCCCCCCCACCCCAGCCCCTTTGGGTCTTGTATGGATACTAAGGGGGACCCCGCACCCAAAATAAAACCCTATACCTACAACCCTATATACTCTGAACAGCAGTATATAGGTGGTGCAAACAAGACATGGACTGTAGGTTTGTTCTTAAGTAGAATCTGAACAGGTACATTATGAAGTGTAGCTACATCCCAAAAAAATCAATTTTTAAGCTTTTTGGAGAACATAGGGAGGGGTTATCACCCCTGTAACATTTGCTGTCTTTGCACATCTGTTCAGAACATGTCACCTCACTTTCCGTCCCAATGACAAATGTTTTTGGAAAAGTGGGGTTTTAATTGAAACAAGGATTGGTGATAAAGCATCAGTAGAGAGGAGATACCTTTTTCCCAAATTAAATCTAACAGGATAGAATTTTCCTTCCTAGGGGTAGATTTCCTCTCACTTCCTGTTTTCTCTTGCCGTTTGCAAGTAGGAGTCGTTTGTAAGTTGGATGTTTGAAAGTAGGGGCCTGCCGTATATACTCTGCAGAAATTTGCCCTATTAGATGTTGGTGTAGCCACAAGACTGGTGGGCACAGGAATGGGCCCTGCTGTGAGTTAATAGATCAAGATTTGTACTTGCATGCACCTGTTGAACCGGGCAGAAAAATTGGGCCTTTGGTGGTGGTGGTGGTGGTGGTGGACGGTGTTGCCACAAGACTGTAAGCCCTCACAGTTACTCTTGGTGGGTGCAGGAATGGGCCCTGCTGTGAGTTATTAGATCAAGATTTGTAATTGCATGCACCTGTTGAACAGGGCAGAAAAATTGGGCCTTTGGTGGTGGTGGTGGTGGTGGACGGTGTTGCCACAAGACTGTAGGCCCTCATAGTTACTCTTGGTGGGCGCAGGAATGGGCCCTGCTGTGAACTATTAGATCAAGATTTGTAATTACACGCCCCTGTTAAACAGGGGCTGAAAAATTGTGCCTTAGGCATTGGTGCTGGTGCCACAACACTGCAACCCCTCACAGATACTGTACTTGGAGCACAGCAGTCACACCTGTTGCGAAGCATCTTTTTAAAAAATTGTAATTACACGCCCCTGTTATACAGGGGCTGAAAAATTGTGCCTTAGGCACTGGTGCTGGTGCCACAACACTGCAACCCCTCACAGATACTGTACTCTGAGCACAGCAATGAGACCTGTTGCAAAGCATTGCCTAAAAATTGTAATTACACGCCCCAACAGGGGCTGAAAAATTGTGCCTTAGGCACTGGTGCTGGTGCCACAACACTGCAACCCCTCACAGATACTGTACTCTGAGCACAGCAGTCACACCTGTTGCGAAGCATCTTTTTAAAAAATTGTAATTACACGCCCCTGTTATACAGGGGCTGAAAAATTGTGCCTTAGGCACTGGTGTGGTGGCATGGATCATTGAGGAGGAGGAAGAGGATAGTCAGTGAACATAACAGGACAGTCACTCAGCATCAGCATAGGCAGTCTTGAAGGGATGTGACATTATAAATTATTCCGTTATATCCGCTTCAGGTGTCTGGTAGCTGGTGGTGATCCAAGACTGATTCATTTTTATGAAGGTCAGTCGATCAACCGAGTCGGTGGACAGGCGCACCCTATGATCGGTGACAAATCCTCCAGCAGCACTGAATGTGCGTTCGGAAAGAACGCTGGATGCAGGACAGGCCAGTAGCTCAATTGCATACTGTGCAAGCTCTGGCCAGTGATCCATCCTCAGGACCCAGTAAGCCAGAGGATTTTCGGTGGGAAAGGTGTCCAAGTCTGACCTTGCCCCTAGGTATTCCTGCACCATGTATATCAGACGCTGGCGATGGTTGCTGGAACCGATCATACCTTGGGGCTGCGGACTAAAAAATTGTCTGAACGCATCGGTCAGACGTCCACCTTCCCCACCGCTCCTTCTGCTACTGACCGAAGCCTCAGCAACTCGTCGTCCAGGACCAGGAGTTTGTAACCTCCCAGTTTCTGGGAACGCGTTGCACAGACCTTTCTGCAAGGCCTCCCTGAGATGTCTCATCCTCTGCTCCCTCTGCGACGGCAAGATAAGGTCCGCAACCTTACCCTTGTACCGTGGATCAAGGAGAGTGGCCAGCCAGTAATGGTCACTCTCCTTGATCCGAAGAACACGAGGATCCTTCCGCAGGCTTTGCAGGATCAGGGAGGCCATGCAGCGTAGGTTAGCTGAGGCATTCGGTCCGGAGTCTTCTGGGTCACTGAGGATGACATGATCGCCAGCCACCTCCTCCCAGCCACGTACAAGTCCACTGGTTTGTTGGGACTGTACATCATCCCTAAAAGACTGCTGCTGCTGATGCTGAGTGCCAGGCTCCACCTCCATGCTCACACAATCCTCCTCCTCCTCCTCCTCCTCCTCCTCTTCCTGTGTGATGGGTGGGACAGAAGGAACATTGTCTGGATAAAGGGGGCCTTGAGAGACAAGGAAGTCCTCCTCTTCCTGCCTCTGTTCTGCCTCAAGTGCCCTGTCCATTATCCCACGCAGCGTATGCTCCAACAGGTGGACAAGAGGTACAGTGTCACTGATGCATGCACTGTCACTGCTCACCATCCTCGTGGCCTCCTCAAATGGTGAGAGGACAGTGCATGCATCCCTGATCATGCTCCACTGGCGTGGGGAAAAAAAGCCAAGCTCCCCTGACCCTGTCCTGGTGCCGTAGTCGCAAAGGTACTCATTGATGGCCCTCTGCTGCGTGTGCAGTCGCTGCAGCATGGCCAACGTTGAGTTCCACCTGGTGGGCATGTCACATATTAGGCGGTTCTTGGGCAGGTTCAGCTCCTTTTGCAGCTCAGTCAGCCGAGCACTGGCATTATAAGATCGGCGGAAATGCACACAGACTTTCCTGGCCTGCCTCAGGACATCCTGTAAGCCTGGGAACCTGCCCAAGAACCGCTGCACCACCAGGTTGAGGACGTGAGCCATACAGGGCACATGGGTGAGCTGCCCCTGTCGCAGGGCGGAGAGGAGGTTGGTGCCATTATCAGAAACGACCATTCCTGGCTTAAGCTGGCGTGGCGTCAACCACCTCTCGGCCTGCCCCTGCAGAGCTGCCAGAACCTCTGGCCCAGTGTGGCTCCTGTCCCCCAAACACACCAGCGCAAGCACGGCATGGCATCTTTTTGCCTGCGTACTCGCGTAGCCCCTTGTACGCCTACGGAGCACCGCTGGTTCCGAGGACAGAGCACTCGAAGAGGACATGGAGGAAGAAGAAGAGGAGGGGGTGGAGGAGAGAGGTGTGTCACAACCAGTAGTAGCATTTTGGAGGCGTGGTGGCGGAACAACCTCCAACACTACTGCACCTTGTCCTGCATCCCTCCCAGCTACCAATAGAGTGACCCAATGGGCCGTGAAAGAAAGATAACGTCCCTGTCCATGCCTGCTGGACCATGAGTCAGCGGTAATATGCACCTTACCGCTGACCGCCCTGTCCAGCGAGGCATGGACATTGCCTTCCACATGCCAGTAGAGAGACGGAATCGCCTTCCGTGAGAAAAAGTGGCGTTTGGGAACCTGCCACTGAGGAACCGCACATTGAACAAACTCACGGAAGGGGGCCGAGTCTATCAACTGAAAAGGCAGAAGTTGAAGTGCTAGCAATTTAGCCAAGCTAGCATTCAACCGCTGGGCATGTGGATGGCTGGGAGTATACTTCTTTCGACGGTCCAGCAGCTGGGGCAGGGAAATTTGCCTGCTACAATCGGACGTCGGTGTACTGCAAGTACTTGGTTGTGACACACCTAATTCTACACCTTTAGTCCTCTCAGAGCAGCTTTCAGAGAGGACTGAAGATATAGTGGGGATGGAGATCCCAGCTGATGAGGAGCAAGGAGAGGTCCGCTTTGTTCTTTGGTGTGGGTCTTTTATGTGTGCTTGCCAACGAGCTGCATGGCAGGTCGACATATGTCTGCTCATGCTTGTGGTGCCCAAGCGGCTGATATTTTGGCCACGCGAGATACGCTTGAGACAAATATTGCAAATAGCAGTGGTGCGATCTGATGCACTCGTCTCAAAAAAGGCCCACACCAAAGAACTTTTGTGATAACGTGCAGAGGCAGCGCCCTGCACAGGCGGAGCTCTGCGGTGTGGTACAGTTGCTGTGCTGGCCTCTAGCTGGCCTCCAGGGGGCATCCTGCCTCGTTGGACATGTGACGCTGCATCCTCCTCCTCCTCCTACTCTCTCCCTTCAGGCACCCACGTGGAGTCAGTGACCTCATCATCCCCTCCCTCTTCACCACTAGAGCAAACCTGGCAGTAAGCTGCAGCTGGTGGAACACTACTGCCAGATTGCTGTCCTTCAGCATCCCCTCTCTCTGCGCGCACACTACTGACTTCCTCAAGCTGGGTATCATCATCCGAGCCTTCGAATCGTTGGGCATCCTCCTGGAGCATGTACCCAACACTGTGCTCAAACAGTTCGGGGGACTCCTCAGGAGGACATGGTGGGTCTAGGGAAGGGGTGGCTGATGATGCCATTGAGTACGCGTTGGCAGCTGCTCTGCCAGTACCCTGAGCCTGGGTGAGAGAGGATGAGGAGGATGAGGAGGGCTTGGTCATCCATTCTACCAAGCCTTCGGCATGATGCGGCTCCACATGTCCAGCTGCCGAAAACAAAGACAAGCGTGTCCCATGGCCACGTGCTGATGACGATGCACGACCACGTCCACGGCCAGCACTGTTGTCTCTAGAAACAGAGCCTGCCTGCCCTGTGTTCTTGCCTCGGCACGCTCTGCCTCTCCTTGGCGGTCTTCCAGCCCTTGTAGTCGGTAGTGTATATAGTATAAAAAATAGAACTCCTATGTGTGCTCACAACACACTGTAGGTCCTATGGGTGCTGACACTAACACACTATAGGTACTATGTGTGCTGCTGACAAGAAAATATAGGAGCTCTGTTTGCTGCCACTAACACACTAGAAGTCCTATGGGTGCTGCTGAGAAGAAAATATAGGAGCTCTGTTTGCTGCCACTAACACACTAGAAGTCCTATGGGTGCTGCTGAGAAGAAAATATAGGAGCTCTGTGTGATGCCACTAACACACTAGAAGTCCTATGGGTGCTGCTGAGATGAAAATATAGGAGCTCTGTGTGATGCCACTAACACACTAGAAGTCCTATGGGTGCTGCTGAGATGAAAATATAGGAACTCTGTGTGATGCCACTAACACATTAGAAGTCCTATGGGTGCTGCTGAGAAGAAAATATAGGAGCTCTGTTTGCTGCCACTAACACACTAGAAGTCCTATGGGTGCTGCTGAGAAGAAAATATAGGAGCTCTGTTTGCTGCCACTAACACACTAGAAGTCCTATGGGTGCTGCTGAGAAGAAAATATAGGAGCTCTGTTTGCTGCCACTAACACACTAGAAGTCCTATGGGTGCTGCTGAGAAGAAAATATAGGAGCTCTGTTTGCTGCCACTAACACACTAGAAGTCCTATGGGTGCTGCTGAGAAGAAAATATAGGAGCTCTGTGTGATGCCACTAACACACTAGAAGTCCTATGGGTGCTGCTGAGAAGAAAATATAGGAGCTCTGTTTGCTGCCACTAACACACTAGAAGTCCTATGGGTGCTGCTGAGAAGAAAATATAGGAGCTCTGTTTGCTGCCACTAACACAGTAGAAGTCCTATGGGTGCTGCTGAGAAGAAAATATAGGAGCTCTGTGTGATGCCACTAACACACTAGAAGTCCTATGGGTGCTGCTGAGAAGAAAATATAGGAGCTCTGTTTGCTGCCACTAACACACTAGAAGTCCTATGGGTGCTGCTGAGAAGAAAATATAGGAGCTCTGTTTGCTGCCACTAACACACTAGAAGTCCTATGGGTGCTGCTGAGAAGAAAATATAGGAGCTCTGTTTGCTGCCACTAACACACTAGAAGTCCTATGGGTGCTGCTGAGAAGAAAATATAGGAGCTCTGTGTGATGCCACTAACACACTAGAAGTCCTATGGGTGCTGCTGAGATGAAAATATAGGAACTCTGTGTGATGCCACTAACACATTAGAAGTCCTATGGGTGCTGCTGAGAAGAAAATATAGGAGCTCTGTTTGCTGCCACTAACACACTAGAAGTCCTATGGGTGCTGCTGAGAAGAAAATATAGGAGCTCTGTTTGCTGCCACTAACACACTAGAAGTCCTATGGGTGCTGCTGAGAAGAAAATATAGGAGCTCTGTTTGCTGCCACTAACACACTAGAAGTCCTATGGGTGCTGCTGAGAAGAAAATATAGGAGCTCTGTTTGCTGCCACTAACACACTAGAAGTCCTATGGGTGCTGCTGAGAAGAAAATATAGGAGCTCTGTGTGATGCCACTAACACACTAGAAGTCCTATGGGTGCTGCTGAGAAGAAAATATAGGAGCTCTGTTTGCTGCCACTAACACACTAGAAGTCCTATGGGTGCTGCTGAGAAGAAAATATAGGAGCTCTGTTTGCTGCCACTAACACACTAGAAGTCCTATGGGTGCTGCTGAGAAGAAAATATAGGAGCTCTGTGTGATGCCACTAACACACTAGAAGTCCTATGGGTGCTGCTGAGAAGAAAATATAGGAGCTCTGTTTGCTGCCACTAACACACTAGAAGTCCTATGGGTGCTGCTGAGAAGAAAATATAGGAGCTCTGTTTGCTGCCACTAACACACTAGAAGTCCTATGGGTGCTGCTGAGAAGAAAATATAGGAGCTCTGTGTGATGCCACTAACACACTAGAAGTCCTATGGGTGCTGCTGAGAAGAAAATATAGGAGCTCTGTTTGCTGCCACTAACACACTAGAAGTCCTATGGGTGCTGCTGAGAAGAAAATATAGGAGCTCTGTTTGCTGCCACTAACACACTAGAAGTCCTATGGGTGCTGCTGAGAAGAAAATATAGGAGCTCTGTGTGATGCCACTAACACACTAGAAGTCCTATGGGTGCTGCTGAGAAGAAAATATAGGAGCTCTGTTTGCTGCCACTAACACACTAGAAGTCCTATGGGTGCTGCTGAGAAGAAAATATAGGAGCTCTGTTTGCTGCCACTAACACACTAGAAGTCCTATGGGTGCTGCTGAGAAGAAAATATAGGAGCTCTGTTTGCTGCCACTAACACACTAGAAGTCCTATGGGTGCTGCTGAGAAGAAAATATAGGAGCTCTGTATGATGCCACTAACACACTAGAAGTCCTATGGGTGCTGCTGAGATGAAAATATAGGAACTCTGTGTGATGCCACTAACACATTAGAAGTCCTATGGGTGCTGCTGAGAAGAAAATATAGGAGCTCTGTTTGCTGCCACTAACACACTAGAAGTCCTATGGGTGCTGCTGAGAAGAAAATATAGGAGCTCTGTGTGATGCCACTAACACACTAGAAGTCCTATGGGTGCTGCTGAGAAGAAAATATAGGAGCTCTGTTTGCTGCCACTAACACACTAGAAGTCCTATGGGTGCTGCTGAGAAGAAAATATAGGAGCTCTGTGTGATGCCACTAACACACTAGAAGTCCTATGGGTGCTGCTGAGAAGAAAATATAGGAGCTCTGTTTGCTGCCACTAACACACTAGAAGTCCTATGGGTGCTGCTGAGAAGAAAATATAGGAGCTCTGTGTGATGCCACTAACACACTAGAAGTCCTATGGGTGCTGCTGAGAAGAAAATATAGGAGCTCTGTTTGCTGCCACTAACACACTAGAAGTCCTATGGGTGCTGCTGAGAAGAAAATATAGGAGCTCTGTTTGCTGCCACTAACACACTAGAAGTCCTATGGGTGCTGCTGAGAAGAAAATATAGGAGCTCTGTGTGATGCCACTAACACACTAGAAGTCCTATGGGTGGTGCTGAGAAGAAAATATAGGAGCTCTGTTTGCTGCCACTAACACACTAGAAGTCCTATGGGTGCTGCTCAGAAGAAAATATAGGAGCTCTGTTTGCTACCACTAACACACTAGAAGTCCTATGGGTGCTGTTGGGGTGCAATGCTGTGCTAACAGCACTGCGGTTGGTACTACTGCAATACTGTACTAACAGTAAGCACGCACCAGACTAATCCCCAGCAGCAGCTAATAACACACTAACTGTGCAATCAGCAGCAATGAACGATCAATGACTTAGGTAGCAATGGTTTAGCAAAGAAATAGCCAATGGTTTAGCAAAGAAGAGCAAATCTTTCAGTATCAAGCAAAGACAGAATCAGCAGACTAATCTCTCCTAAAGCTGGAACTCATGTGACCGGGGCCGATGGCGTGGCGGCCTTTTAAATGGTGGGGCGTGTACTAAAGCCCCTGAGCTGTAATTGGCTACAGGCGTCCTGCCTGTAGCCAATTATTGCTCTCCGAGTTTCGGGCGCTGTGATTGGCCAAGCATGCGGGGTCACAGTGCATGCTTGGCCAATCATCAGCCAGCAATGCACTGCGCCGGCCGCGCCGGCCGCAATGCATTGCGGGGCCGCTCGCATCACACGAATGTGATGCGAACGGGCCAAATAGTTCTGGGCTCGACGAGCGAGCGAACGCCCGATGCTCGATTCGAACATGGGTTCGAATCGAGCACCGGGCCCATCCCTACTAGTCATACAATAGAATTCATCTATAGCTTGTAGGCGGAACATTCGACCGGAAATGTACGATTGCAGCGTCGTACAGTTTCGCTGCTCCGTCGAATCTTCTTTGAACATTCGACAGACACCATAAGCCTTCAATGACAGATTCGACCTTAATTAATTCAGATTTTCGGACGAATGCAATTTCTAACGAAAAACGAAATAAATAAAAACGAATTTCGGGAGTAACTAAATAAATTTATTTTTCTAACGAAATTACGAAATGAAATATTTCAGTGTGCACATGTCTAGTGCTTTCTCTGAAGTGCAAGGAGAAGGAGGGAGAACAAAACAAAAACAGCTCCCACTTCTCCGAAGAGTAGAACTGCCCAAATGCAAAAAAAAAACTAGGGCACAGTCCCTGTGTTCCGGTGAAAACACTCCGGAAAGTTCAGCAATGAACAGCAAACAGTACACGCAGGAGTCTTTCTTTTTCTCCTAAAGGTAAAACCTTGGATGCAGCAAGAACACAGGCTTCAAATGTCTGTCCAAAACCTCCACATGGTACTCAGCATTTCCTCCTTCCTTGCGGCAAATCACCACTCTGTCCGCATGGATATGCCTTCCCAGCATCCACTTAGCTTTACAGTCCTGGAACTTCTTGGTGACCGTTGGTGAACAAGAAAGGTACCGCCGTGCTTGCTGTACTTTAAGTTTGTCCCACACAAAGGTATCATACCATCTTTGGCGAAAAACTTCCACCTCATAAAGCAGTTCTCGAGGCAGGTACGGGTATTCCCACCCATACTCCTGGGCAACCTTCTGGCCGAAGAGCCGCTGCAGCCTTGATAAAGGTGGCACGGTGGCCCGGTCTCCTTCTCCAGGCTGAACAATCGCTTCTGGGTGACGAGGTGCGTTCACCACCTCAGTAGATCTGGGCCTAGGAGCCCGTAATGACTGGCGTTGCACTCCCGCAACAGGAACAGGTGAAATGGATGTTGAGTCCAGAAGAGGAATTTCGGACAGGGGACCAGATTCTTCCCTAGGCGCCGAGGCCTCCACCCGAGGTGTACTATCTCCAGTAGACATGGGCAGGTCCCTGATGACACGGGACGAGGGTAGCTTCATCTTGTCCCATCCCTTCTGGTGGAAGATTTCGTCTATCTCCCCATCATCGCCATTGTCAGACAATGAATCCAGGTCAGAGGTGTCGTAGCATTCAGCGGGCAGATAGTTCCCAGTCACGGAACTATCCCCCTTGATGGCCTCTACTGACTGTGGGCTTCCGCCACTTGTAACCACACAGACAGTCCCAACCCCTGGCTCACCTGGGCCTTCAGAAGAACAGGGATGTCCAGGACTCTTCCTACCGGATCCATCCAGGCCAGGCAAGTGGCGGGGCGAAGCTCTTCCACGACCACACAAGGCCATCACTAGGCCAACTTTCCTCTTCGGTGGTCAGAGCAGGGATCTGCTGGTGACCGAGGCAGCATCCTCGGATTTTTCTCTTTTCATCTCCGCTTGGGCAGTCACTTTGCCCGGATCAGTGCGCATGGGGAACGCACCAGCATCGATCTCTCCTTCCGGAGTGGCAGTCCCTGTGAGGTAGTTGAGGTGGAAAGCCTGAGGCTTTTCTGTGGATAGCTCCACCTCGAAGAGAAACTCCTTGCAGACCTCACATCGCCCGAATGGCTTCAGCTGGACCACCAGTCCCGAAAAGCCGGGACAGATCACACCGAGGGCCTCCATGTCTCTGCAGGTGTACAGAGCCAATCGCCCCCGGGGCCTTAGACTTATCCCCGTATCCATAAGCGGAGCAACCAGAGAAGTCATGTCCATGCAAGAAGAAGCTGAAATCCATGGAGTGGTTGAAGTTATCTTCTCTCTTCGCTGCTCCATTGCGCACTGACCCACTCGCGCCGGAATCTCCACGTGCGTACGCCCACATGGCCAGACTCCTCCCACCTTCTGCACTTGTTCGCGGGCTTTTCTCTTTCCCCGCCCACGAACTACGCAGCTATGGGTTGCCTCGTGGCACATTGACCAATATGGCCGACCTACTCGGAACTCCTCCGGGCAGCAAAGTTCAAATTCAGACACCATACACATCCCGGATACAATGCCCCCACGTGTAGCGACCTCTCTCTCTTTTGCTTTATCGGTTATGTGGCTGTTGTCTAGGGGTCCCTGGGAGGGAGAGATGAGATACACCACGGCCCATGTCCTCCATAGCTAAGAGGTGAAGGCCAGAAAATTGGGCCCTGTGCAGGTGTCCTAGAGTCAAGTCCAGTACTTCGTTCCTGACTCCTTTGCTCCTAGTAACCAGCGTTCCACACAGTGAATAGGTCCAACTCAGTTTTATTCTTCTTGCCAAACAATAAACAGTTTCTTCTACTGAGTAATAATGGGGAATAGATCGAGGCACAATCCTTTCCCTTCTAATGCTAACCACTGTGATATCACCAGTGGCGGATAGTCACTGCCACTGACTATGTGAGGTAGAACGTGAATTACCTTCGCTAGCACGGCCCCTGTCAGGGGAAGGAGATCTGTCCAAGGGAGAAACAGGAGGCCTCTCTGTCACCAGCGATGCTGCACCGGACTCTCCAGAGAAGTTCCGCACACCAGTCCTCACGAACTCAGACACGGGCACCCAAGGAATTAGGGCCCCCCTCGGATTCCTCCACCGTCGCGGAACCCAGTCGAAGGTACTGAGCCCCAGGCCTCCGCCATAGTACCTCACCCCAGGCTAAAGGTGCCTGGGATGGACTCCATCCTCGCTCCGGCCAGGTCAAGGGCACCTAGGCCCGGAACACTGGAACGCCAGCACCCAGGCCGAAGGTGCCTGGGTGCGGCCGCGTCCTCCAACTTTGAACTCTGAACCCCGTTGGTAAGGGCGTCTGCCCCTTTTATCCCCTCTCCCTTTGCATCACAGCGAGTTCCCCGCCCCGCTGTACCAGCTCCAGGGGAGGACAAAAAGGTACAGTCTTGCGGTGTGAGTTCAGCCCCGGCCCAGGGCAACAGTGCCACCTGTGGGCCGCAAGGAACCTCACACCACCAGAGTCCTCCAAGAACCAGAAAAGGGTCTCGGATACCCTAGCAATCTATGCATCTGGGTTACACTACCACCCAGATGCCTCCCTTAAATTCAAGTACCCGCTACAGAAAGATATCATAAGAGCTTAAACCCCCCCAAAAAAAACATGTTGAGCCCCCCACGCATAAACGCACATACGTATGTAAATGTACATGTCAGGGGTGCCCGTGTACTAAAGTATCGATTGCACTACACATGTTAAATATTAATTGTAAGGCTGACAGTTACAAGCATAACTCCCACAGGCAGAGGCATGATGGGTCTTGTAGTTTTACAACAGATAGAGGACCGCCAGTTTGAGACCCCTGTTCGAGGGCCATTACTTGTAGTTAAAGTGTAAATAAACTCTGCATTTTTTCAAAAATGGCCCCCTCTGGACATGTTAACCATAATGTATTAGCATCAGGGCCCTACCAGAGACTGCAGACATAGTACAGGAGATGGTCAGAGACTGCAGACATACTACAGGAGATGGTCAGAGACTGCAGACATACTACAGGAGATGGTCAGAGACTGCAGACATACTACAGGAGATGGTCAGAGACTGCAGACATAGTACAGGAGATGGTCAGAGACTGCAGACATAGTACAGGAGATGGTCAGAGACTGCAGACATAGTACAGGAGATGGTCAGAGACTGCAGACATAGTACAGGAAATGGTCAGAGACTGCAGACATAGTACAGGAAATGGTCAGAGACTGCAGACATAGTACAGGAGATGGTCAGAGAATACAGACATACTACAGGAGATGGTCAGAGACTGCGAACATGATACAGGAGATGGTCAGAGACTGCAGTTCCTATGGACGTTAGTACATAATAGCAGATCGGCCCTTTCACCTGACCAAGCGATACAGCAACAACGGTTACTCTGATCAGGAGCCT
The DNA here is from genome assembly GCA_029206835.1 of Rana muscosa. NCBI lineage: Eukaryota > Metazoa > Chordata > Amphibia > Anura > Ranidae > Rana > Rana muscosa. Next base: position 98,080,487 of record CM055118.1, on the reverse strand, counting down.
GCTCACTCTGAATTGCCCGTGGCGATTCTGCTGGGTAGAGCCCAGATCTGTATTCTGGCAATGACTCCATTCCTTTCTCCGCCAGGGATGGTGCCAGGCTGTGTGGCTTTCCCTCTGGTGGCGCAGGGCAGCAGGGTTCTCTCTCTGATGGTGTTCCCTCAGCACTGTCCTCTCCCTCTGGAGTACTGGGTGCACTTCGCTGAAAGCTTTCCCGGGCTCCTGTCTCTCTCTCTCTCTCATTCAGCTGAGCATGCTGTGTGGGCTGCAGTTATTGTGTTACAGTGGGGCTGCCAGTCCTCTGGACTACATGTCCCACAATCCTCTTCTTTGCTTCTTTTTTTCTTATTGCTTCCCCGGCCGATATGAAGGCGGGGGAAGAAACATAGTGCGCCGCTCACTAGTACAGCAGCGCGCGCGAGGAGGAGAGGGAGAGGGGAAATAAGAGCCTGCGGCTGCATTGGCGTCAATAGGGTTGGTGTCAACCGGTGCGGTAAAACATGGTGTCACCCCCTCTCCACCAACTATAGTCGCCCCTCAGTACAGACCCCCCTCCACTAAGTATAGACCCCCCACTGTCAGTGCAGACCCCCCACTAAGTATAAACCCCCCCAGGACAAACCACCCTCCTCCATTAGTACAGACCCCCCCTCAGGACAAACCACCCCCCTCCATTAGTACAGACCCCCTCAGGACAAACCACCCCCTCCATTAGTACAGACCCCCAGAACAAACCACCCCCCTTCATTAGTACAGACCCCCCTCAGGACAAACCACCCCCCCTCCATTAGTACAGACCCCCCTCAGGACAAACCACCCCCCTCCATTAGTACAGACCCCCTCAGGACAAACCACCCCCCTCCATTAGTACAGACCCCCCAGAACAAAGCACCCCCCTACATTAGTACAGACCCCCAGAACAAACCACCCCCCTTCATTAGTACAGACCCCCCCTCAGGACAAACCACCCCCCTCCACTAGTTTAGACCCCCCTCAGGACAAACCACCCCCCTCCATTAGTACAGACCCCCAGAACAAACCCCCCCTACATTAGTACAGATCCCCCAGAACAAACCACCCCCCTCCATTAGTACAGACCCCCGGACAAACCACCCCCCTCCATTAGTACAGACCCCCCTGGACAAACCACCCCCTCCATTAGTACAGACCCCCAGGACAAACCACCCCCCTACATTAGTACAGACCCCCCAGAACAAACCACCCCCTACATTAGTACTGATCCCCCCAGAACAAACCACCTCCCCTCCATTAGTACAGACCCCCTCTCAGGACAAACCACCCCCCTCCATTAGTACAGACCCCCCTTAGGACAAACCACCCCCCCTCCATTAGTACAGACCCCCCAGAACAAACCACCCCCCTCCATTGGTACAGACCCCCCAGAACAAACCACCCCCCTTATTAGTACAGACCCCCAGGACAAACCACCCCCCTACATTAGTACAGACTCCCACACAAACCACCCCCCCTCCATTAGTACAGACCCCCCATGTGGACAAACCACCCCCTCCATTAATACAGACCCCCGACAAACCACCCCCCCTCCATTAGTACAGACCCCCCAGAACAAACCACCCCCTCCATTAGTACAGACACCCCAGGGCAAACCACCCCCCTCCATTAGTACAGACCCCCCAGGACAAACCACCCCCCCCCTCCATTAGTACAGACCCCCCCCAGGACAAACCACCCCCCCTCCATTAGTACAGACCCCCCAGAACAAACCACCCCCCTGCATTAATACAGACCCCCCCAGGACAAACCACCCCCCCTAAATTAGTACAGACCCCCCAGGACAAACCATCCCCCCTTATTAGTACAGACCCTCCCAGAACAAACCACCCCCTTCATTAGTACAGACCCCCAGGACAAACCACCCTTCCTACATTAGTACAGACTCCCCCAGAACAAACCACCCCCTCCATTAGTACAGACCCCCCAGAACAAACCACCTTCCTCCATTAGTACAGACCCCCCAGAGAAAATCACTGCCCCCTCCATTAGTATAGACCCCCCCAGGACAAACCACCCTCCCTACATTAGTACAGACCCCCCCGACAAACCACCCCCCTCCATTAGTACAGACCCCCCTCCATTAGTACAGACCCCCGAAAAACCACCCCCCTCCATTAGGCTAATTAAAAACACCGGGGCGGCAGCTGGAGAGTAGAGGAGAGAACAGTGTGCAGCTGCGCCGCCCGGGTGGAGAACAGAGAGTGTCAGGCTTGAGCAGCAGAAAGGAGTTACACAAAGAGAGGAGAACTGGAACACGTCAGACCCCCCCAGCGACGTCACTGCACGGCTGGTCTCTCTGCACACAGAGACAGTCGGTCCTATCTCCGGCTGTTTCGCTCTCCTCCTCTGACAGAAGGAGGGAGGGGGGATGGGCTTCGGCAGGAAACACAGCAGCGGCGGTGGCAGTAACCGGCGGAGAGAGCCGCCTACGGACAAGGAGAGGAGGAGGAGGGAGGGGAGCACTCTGGCGGTTCAGCGCCCCCACCTCTGGCGCCCGGGTGCACTGCACCCCGTGCACCCGCCCAGGATCGGCCCTGCGCTGGTGAATGTTGATATCTCCCACCCTGAGCAGCCAGGCACACAGAATTTTCCACCACAAGCTGGAGACAAGAATCAGTCCTTGAAACTTTGTTTTGTTTTTTATTAGGGGAATTGAACTTGATAGGGTTGAGGGTATTATGGGATGCCCACTTGATCAAACTCAGAACTCTTCAAGTTCTCCTTCTACCTCCAGTTTATAAAGTTTATAAAGTTCTCCTTCTACCTCCAGCACAATCTTGCTTGTAGAACAACAACTCCCAGGACCAGCTGGCACTATAAGGATAGTCTGACAAGAGCACAATCAGACCATAGAAAATGCCCTTTGCAGGCAGGGACCGTGGGCCCCTTTGGCAGTCTAGCAAAAAAGAAGTCCCAGTGCTCAGCTTTCCTGATTCCAGCACCACCTCTTCAGACACTGCCAGCCCTCCTGGCTAAGACTCCACCATCCTGGATGTATTCCTTCCTGGAGATTTGCCCAGCAGTGTTCTCCTGCTGTCCTTAACCTTGCTCCCGTGCCTCCTGGTCAGCACACCTCTGTGTGTCATAAAAAGGGTCCCTTCCTCACCTGAGTCCAGGACTGAGGACACCCCCCAGACTAGGTGCTCCCTCAAGAGCCATCGACAGCCTAACACTCCATCTCCATCTTCCACCTGAACTCCACTGCCCCAGCTGAGTATTTAAGGGGCCCTGCCCCCTACCAACCCATCTGTTGGTGATTGGTCAGGGCCCTCAGGAATACTCCAGGCAACTCCACACCCATTCTTCTAGAATCTTTGATGACCAGTTTCAAGAAGTAGGGGGAGGTCTTAGAGATGCTGCCTTTGAGTCATACCAGTCTCCCTGAGTCACTTCCGTGACCCAGATAAAACAACACAGGTTTGGCTGACAGCCAAGCCTGACAATTTACCTACTCTACAAAAAAAAGTATTTACACTTCTAGCACACTAGAGGGTGTTACACAAATATTAACCACTTGCCTTTTTTTTTGAAGCACCTGATTAGAGCCAGAGGCTTCAATAGGCTTCAAAATAGGGTGGGCTTGTGGCGCAGACTATTGCGCCAGGAGCCCACACAGGTGTTACAACAGCGAATGAATAATCTCTATTGAAACACTGATCCTCAATCCAGCCATTCGAAAGCAGGTCTGAGACCCGTATCTGTTTTCCAATTGGCCAAAAAGAGAAGAGTCCAAAGCCGCTGTGATTAGAGTTGCCACCTCATCCCTTTAAAACCGAACACATACTAATTACACAGGTTCTGTGGCTGATTAAGGTGGTAATTAAACTCACTTGGAGCCTTATCTGCATTGAATTAGCCTCAGAACCTGTGTAATTCATATGTGTTCGGGTTTAAAGAGATGAGGTGGCAACCCTAGCTGTGATGCCCGTGGAGAGCATGGGAAGGGAAAGCCGTCGCCGCCGCCAATCAAGGGAAGCCGTTGGTGAAGCCCGGGAAAATCGTTGCCCACCATAGATGGGGTAAGTGCACCAGACCCACCCGACCTTTGGTGACAACAGTAACTAAGACATAAAAAGAGAGTATAACTTTGCTCAGCAGGGACACAGACAGCATTGGAAACTTAAAAAAGGATCTAACCCTTCTACACTTCATCCAAATCGAAAAAAAAAAAAAGAAATGGGGCTTTGGATAAACTTTAGCATGGCTAGCAGTTGGCAATGATTAGCATTGTTAGGCATTTCAAATGACTTCCTTCTTCAGCATCAGAGACTGGCTGTTGTACTTCTAGGATTACGGTAGTAGTGTGTGTATATTGCTGGAACAAGCTTCCTCCCATGTGAGTAAATGGGGCAGGAACGAGTGTTGTGGTTACTGATTCTATCACAACTGTATCTGTTTTAGCACTCTACTTATAACATCTTTTTTGTATTATATTCCGTCTGTTATGGCAGAAGTGAGAGATTTTTGGCCGCTGCAATATAATAAATAACAGGACCAGGATAAATAATAGATAATGAATTGCCTTTCAGTTTAAAACTTCTGTAATCCCCTTTAAAGGGAAATTATACTAATTCTGAAACCAGACCTACTGCTGCTCTTTTTATTGGCTCTGTGATATTTAATCCTGACGCTAATGTTATGGTGGTGGGGGTGTCTTAAAGGGGAAACATACTCTTTATATGTTACTTGTTATAGTTTGTATTATGTTTGGGAAATATACAAGTATGTATAGCCACATTTTTTTCCTTTTGTACTTTTGGATAGAGAAGTGAAGAGTTTGAACCCCTCACAGCCTTTAATGCCTGTTTCCCTGTTGGGGAGATTCACCATCTTTATTTGTCTTGGTGACCATAGTCATTAAAACAGAACGAGTTGGGTGATCCAACATTTTTTGAGTGGTCACCAGACTTAAGCCCTGTACACACGGCCGAGATTCTCGTCAGGAAAAAACCCGTTGTTTTTCCTGACGAGATTCTTGACAAGAATCTTGTGCCGGCCCGAGTGTACACACACTCCATTCCAAAGAACCGCCGTTCCTTGGAATGGAATGAACGCGGTGACGTCATCGACTACGACGAGCATGCACTCGTCACATTCGATGCCGTCGCCGCCATCTTGCTACACCCCACCTATGCCTAGGAAGCTACCGCGCATGCCTCAAAGTCATTTCGAGCATGTGCGGGCTTACCGGAGGACAGGTAAGCTTGTTTCCGCATACACACGCACAGTTTTCTCGTCGGGAAACAGGCCGACGAGAATCCCAACGAGAAAATAGAGAGCAGGTTCTCTATTTTTCTCATCGAGATTCCCGGCAGTTTTCTCGAAGAGAAAACTTGGGCCTCGTACACACGACCAGTTTTCTTGGTAAGAAACGACAAGAAAACTGCTGGGAGAGCTTTCTTGCCGAGAAAACCGTTCGTGTGTATAGCCCTGTACACACGGCCGAGATTCTCGTCAGGAAAAAAAATGTCGTTTTTCCTGACGAGATTCTTGACAAGAATCTTGTGCCGGCCGAGTGTACACACACTCCATTCCAAAGAACCGCCGTTCTTTTGAATGAAACGAACGCGGTGACGTCATCGACTATGACGAGCATGAGCTCGTCACATTCAATGCCGTCGCCGCCATCTTGCTACACCCTACCTATGCCTAGGAAGCTACCGCGCATGCGTCAAAGTCATTTCTAGCATGCGCAGGCTTACCAGAGGACAGGTAAGCTTGTTGCCGCATACACACACACAGTTTTCTCGTCGGGAAACAGGCCAACGAGAATCCCGACGAGAAAACTGTGTCTGTCCTCCGGTAAGCCTGCGCATGCTAGAAATGTCTTTGACGCATGCGCGGTAGCTTCCTAGGCATAGGTAGGGTGTAGCAAGATGGCGGCGACGACATTGAATGTGACGAGCTCATGCTCGTCGTAGTCGATGACGTCACCGCGTTCGTTTCATTCAAAAGAACGGCGGTTCTTTGGAATGGAGTGTGTGTACACTCGGCCGGCACAAGATTCTTGTCAAGAATCTCATCAGGAAAAACGACGGGTTTTTTCCTGACGAGAATCTCAGCCGTGTGTACAGGGCTATACACAAAAACTTTTTTCTTGGCCAAAAAAGCTCTCCTAGCAGTTTTCTTGTAGTTTCTTGCTGAGAAAACCGGTCGTGTGTACGAGGCCTAAGAGGTGAAGGTAAATCTTTCAATGGGCAAATACTGTATATTCCGATGACAACTTTCCTCTCAATTCCTTCTGCATCTTTGGGGCAGGGAGTGGGTGGAAAATCTCCCAAACTGGGCATGAATGCACACAATGAATATCTTCTGCATTCTTGGCATTTGTCCCTAAATGCATAAGACCCTATATGCGTATACCACTCGCTACAGCGTTCAGCCTCCAGCCCCAGCCTGTCATAGACTTTGACTAGGCAGGGGTCTAAAGCCTAGTACACATTAGTATTTTTTTTTTTTTTTTCATTCAACCTAGCAGGGCTGAACGAAAAAGAACTCACAGCTCAGGAGGAGCCGCTGTACTAACTATCCAACGTTAGTACAACTATCCCCCCTGCTATGCTTTTGTGTACTGATGGGGAAGCCCCCCCCATCCGAAACATTTTCGGCCATGCCCCTTTGACAGAAGCCGACCGAACAGGACTGAACGGACCGACTGCAGTACACACGCGCTGAATTTGCCGCCTGACATTCGGCCCTTATGTACTAGGCTGAAGTCATGGAGCAATAACTTTTTGATAAATGCTTGAGGGTCCCCACTCAGGCTATCAAAGTCCGGTTAGTTGGATGCCACTGGCCAGTGAAGGTGCAGGCTGAGGAAAGATCTGTCCAGACCCAAAGTATAATGCAAAACAAAAAAAGGTAGCCCGACCGCCGCACGCCTCACCCAGCCTGAGTGGTAAACTAGTAAAAAGAGCCCCAGCTTGATTTATCCAGACCACAACTCCTTGGTCTTGGAGTTGTAGTCTGGATGAATCGAGCTGGGGCTGCTTTTACTTGCTCACCACTAGGGATGGGCCCGGTGCTCGATTCGAACCCATGTTCGAATCGAGCATCGGGCGTTCGCTCGCTCGTCGAGCCCAGAACTATTTGGGCCGTTCGCATCACATTCGTGTGATGCGAGCGGCCCCGCAATGCATTGCGGCCGGCGCGGCCGGCGCAGTGCATTGCTGGCTGATGATTGGCCAAGTATGCACTGTGACCCCGCATGCTTGGCCAATCACAGCGCCCGAAACTCGGAGAGCAATAATTGGCTACAGGCAGGACGCCTGTAGCCAATTACAGCTCAGGGGCTTTAGTACACGCCCCACCATTTAAAAGGCCGCCACGCCATCGGCCCCGGTCACATGAGTTCCGGCTTTAGGAGAGATTAGTCTGCTGATTCTGTCTTTGCTTGATACTGAAAGATTTGCTCTTCTTTGCTAAACCATTGGCTATTTCTTTGCTAAACCATTGCTACCTAAGTCATTGATCGTTCATTGCTGCTGATTGCACAGTTAGTGTGTTATTAGCTGCTGCTGGGGATTAGTCTGGTGCGTGCTTACTGTTAGTACAGTATTGCAGTAGTACCAACCGCAGTGCTGTTAGCACAGCATTGCACCCCAACAGCACCCATAGGACTTCTAGTGTGTTAGTGGCAGCAAACAGAGCTCCTATATTTTCTTCTCAGCAGCACCCATAGGACTTCTAGTGTGTTAGTGGCAGCAAACAGAGCTCCTATATTTTCTTCTCAGCACCACCCATAGGACTTCTAGTGTGTTAGTGGCAGCAAACAGAGCTCCTATATTTTCTTCTCAGCAGCACCCATAGGACTTCTAGTGTGTTAGTGGCAGCAAACAGAGCTCCTATATTTTCTTCTCAGCAGCACCCATAGGACTTCTAGTGTGTTAGTGGCATCACACAGAGCTCCTATATTTTCTTCTCAGCAGCACCCATAGGACTTCTAGTGTGTTAGTGGCAGCAAACAGAGCTCCTATATTTTCTTCTCAGCAGCACCCATAGGACTTCTAGTGTGTTAGTGGCAGCAAACAGAGCTCCTATATTTTCTTCTCAGCAGCACCCATAGGACTTCTAGTGTGTTAGTGGCAGCAAACAGAGCTCCTATATTTTCTTCTCAGCAGCACCCATAGGACTTCTAGTGTGTTAGTGGCAGCAAACAGAGCTCCTATATTTTCTTCTCAGCAGCACCCATAGGACTTCTAGTGTGTTAGTGGCATCACACAGAGCTCCTATATTTTCTTCTCAGCAGCACCCATAGGACTTCTAGTGTGTTAGTGGCAGCAAACTGAGCTCCTATATTTTCTTCTCAGCAGCACCCATAGGACTTCTAGTGTGTTAGTGGCAGCAAACAGAGCTCCTATATTTTCTTCTCAGCAGCACCCAAAGGACTTCTAGTGTGTTAGTGGCATCACACAGAGCTCCTATATTTTCTTCTCAGCAGCACCCATAGGACTTCTAGTGTGTTAGTGGCAGCAAACAGAGCTCCTATATTTTCTTCTCAGCAGCACCCATAGGACTTCTAGTGTGTTAGTGGCAGCAAACAGAGCTCCTATATTTTCTTCTCAGCAGCACCCATAGGACTTCTAGTGTGTTAGTGGCAGCAAACAGAGCTCCTATATTTTCATCTCAGAAGCACCCATAGGACTTCTAGTGTGTTAGTGGCAGCAAACAGAGCTCCTATATTTTCTTCTCAGCAGCACCCATAGGACTTCTAGTGTGTTAGTGGCAGCAAACAGAGCTCCTATATTTTCTTCTCAGCAGCACCCAAAGGACTTCTAGTGTGTTAGTGGCATCACACAGAGCTCCTATATTTTCTTCTCAGCAGCACCCATAGGACTTCTAGTGTGTTAGTGGCAGCAAACAGAGCTCCTATATTTTCTTCTCAGCAGCACCCATAGGACTTCTAGTGTGTTAGTGGCAGCAAACAGAGCTCCTATATTTTCTTCTCAGCAGCACCCATAGGACTTCTAGTGTGTTAGTGGCAGCAAACAGAGCTCCTATATTTTCATCTGAGAAGCACCCATAGGACTTCTAGTGTGTTAGTGGCAGCAAACAGAGCTCCTATATTTTCTTCTCAGCAGCACCCATAGGACTTCTAGTGTGTTAGTGGCATCACACAGAGCTCCTATATTTTCTTCTCAGCAGCACCCATAGGACTTCTAGTGTGTTAGTGGCAGCAAACAGAGCTCCTATATTTTCTTCTCAGCAGCACCCATAGGACTTCTAGTGTGTTAGTGGCATCACACAGAGCTCCTATATTTTCTTCTCAGCAGCACCCATAGGACTTCTAGTGTGTTAGTGGCATCACACAGAGCTCCTATATTTTCTTCTCAGCAGCACCCATAGGACTTCTAGTGTGTTAGTGGCAGCAAACAGAGCTCCTATATTTTCTTCTCAGCAGTAGGGATGAGCTTCGAGTTCGAGTCGAACTCATGTTCGACTCGAACATTGCCTGTTCGCCCGTTCGCCGAACAGCGAACAAATTGGGGTGTTCGCGGCAAATTCGAAAAATCTATGGGAAAAATCTAAAGTGCTAATTATAAAGGCTTATATGCAAGTTATTGTCCTAAAAAGTGTTTGGGGACCCGGGTCCTGCCCCAGGGGACATGTATCAATGCAAAAAGAAGTTTTAAAAACGGCCGTTTTTTCGGGAGCAGTGATTTTAATAATGCTTAAAATGAAAAATAAAAGTGAAATATTCCTTTAAATTTCGTACCTGGGGGGTGTGTATGATATGCATGTAAAGTGGCGCATGTTTCCCGTGCTTAGAACTGTCCCTGCAAAAAGTGTCATTTTTGAAAGAAAAAAATGCATTTAAAACTGACTCGCGGCTATTAATGAATTGTCGGCTCCCGGCAATACATACAAAAGTCATTGATAAAAAAAAAAAAAAAGCGTGGGGGTTCCCCAGAATTCAATTACCAGGCCCTTCAGGTCTGGAATGGATATTAAGGGGAACCCCGCCGCAAATAAAAAAAAAATTGACGTGGGGTTCCCCCAAATATCCATTCCAGGCCCTTCAGATCTGGCATGGATTTTAAGGGGAACTCCACCCCAAATTAAAAAAAAAATGGCGTGGAGTCCCCCTAAAAATCCATACCAGACCCCTTATCCGAGCATGCAACCTGGCCGGCCGCAGGGGAAAAGGGGGGGACGAGAGAGCGGCCCCCCCTCCCTCCTGAACCGTACCAGGCCACATGCCCTCAACATGGGGAGGATGTCCCCATGTTGATGGGGACAAGGGCCTCATCCCCACAACCCTTGCCCGGTGGTTGTGGGGGTCTGCGGGCGGGGGGCTTATCGGAATCTGGAAGACCCCTTTAACAAAGAGGACCCCCAGATCCCGGCCCCCCCCCCCTATGTGAATTGGTAAGGGGTACATTGTACCCCTACCATTTCACAAAGAAAGCGTAAAAAAATGTTTAAAAAAACACACAAACACCTTGAAAAAGTCCTTTATTTAAAAAAAAAAAAAAAAAAACATTCCAGCGGTGAAATCCAGTGTCCCGCGGCGATCCCGATGTCCAGCGCTGTCCGTCATTGGTTGTGCCTGAGCGGACCTGATGGGGAACTCCCTCTCAGTATTTTAAATGTATAGACCCGCCCCTTCTAAAGTTCCCCATCAGGTCCGCTCAGCGGACCAGATGCGGAACATGAGAAGGGGCGGGTCTATACATGTATTACCAAAGTGAGAGCAGTTCCCCATCAGGTCCGCCTCCTCGGTATGTCGGACCCGCCTACGTCATTGGCTTGAGCGGGGAACTTCCTTCACTATGTAAATTTAAATTTACATAGTGAAGGAAGTTCCCCGCTCAAGCCAATGACGTAGGCGGGTCTGACATACCGAGGGGGCGGACCTGATGGGGAACTGCTCTCACTTTGGTAATACATGTATAGACCCGCCCCTTCTCATGTTCCGCATCTCGTCCGCTGAGCGGACCTGATGGGGAACTTTAGAAGGGGCGGGTCTATACATTTAAAATACTGAGAGGGAGTTCCCCATCAGGTCCGCTCAGGCACAACCAATGAAGGACAGCGCTGGACATCGGGATCGCCGCGGGACACTGGATTTCACCGCTGGAATGTTTATTTATTTATTTTTTTAAATAAAGGACTTTTTCAAGGTGTTTGTGTGTTTTTTTAAACATTTTTTTTATGCTTTCTTCGTGAAATGGTAGGGGTACAATGTACCCGTTACCAATTCACATAGGGGGGGCGGGATCTGGGGGTCCCCTTTGTTAAAGGGGTCTTCCAGATTCCGATAAGCCCCCCGCCCGCAGACCCCCACAACCACCGGGCAAGGGTTGTGGGGATGAGGCCCTTGTCCCCATCAACATGGGGACATCCTCCCCATGTTGAGGGCATGTGGCTTGGTACGGTTCAGGAGGGAGGGGGGGCCGCTCTCTCGTCCCCCCCTTTTCCCCTGCGGCCGGCCAGGTTGCGTGCTCGGATAAGGGGTCTGGTATGGATTTTTAGGGGGACTCCACGCCATTTTTTTTTTAAACTTGGGGTGGAGTTCCCCTTAAAATCCATGCCAGATCTGAAGGGCCTGGTAATTGAATTCTGGGGAACCCCCACGCTTTTTTTTTTTTTTTTCTCAATGACTTTTGTATGTATTGCCGGGAGCCGACAATTCATTAATAGCCGCGAGTCAGTTTTAAATGCATTTTTTTTCTTTCAAAAATGACATTTTTTGCAGGGACAGTTCTAAGCACGGGAAACATGCGCCACTTCACATGCATATCATACACACCCCCCAGGTACGAAATTTAAAGGAATATTTCACTTTTATTTTTTCATTTTAAGCATTATTAAAATCACTGCTCCCGAAAAAACGGCCGTTTTTAAAACTTCTTTTTGCATTGATACATGTCCCCTGGGGCAGGACCCAGGTCCCCAAACACTTTTTAGGACAATAACTTGCATATTAGCCTTTATAATTAACACTTTAGATTTCGAACGTTCGAGTCCATTGTATTTAATAGGGTTCTAAAGTTTACACGAACATTTTGTCTGTTCGCAGGTTCTGGTGCGAACCGAACAGGGGGGTGTTCGGCTCATCCCTGCTCAGCAGCACCCATAGGACTTCTAGTGTGTTAGTGGCAGCAAACAGAGCTCCTATATTTTCTTCTCAGCAGCACCCATAGGACTTCTAGTGTGTTAGTGGCATCACACAGAGCTCCTATATTTTCTTCTCAGCAGCACCCATAGGACTTCTAGTGTGTTGGTGGCAGCAAACAGAGCTCCTATATTTTCTTCTCAGCAGCACCCATAGGACTTCTAGTGTGTTAGTGGCAGCAAACAGAGCTCCTATATTTTCTTCTCAGCAGCACCCATAGGACTTCTAGTGTGTTAGTGGCATCACACAGAGCTCCTATATTTTCTTCTCAGCAGCACCCATAGGACTTCTAGTGTGTTAGTGGCAGCAAACAGAGCTCCTATATTTTCTTCTCAGCAGCACCCATAGGACTTCTAGTGTGTTAGTGGCAGCAAACAGAGCTCCTATATTTTCTTCTCAGCAGCACCCATAGGACTTCTAGTGTGTTAGTGGCAGCAAACAGAGCTCCTATATTTTCTTCTCAGCAGCACCCATAGGACTTCTAGTGTGTTAGTGGCATCACACAGAGCTCCTATATTTTCTTCTCAGCAGCACCCATAGGACTTCTAGTGTGTTAGTGGCAGCAAACAGAGCTCCTATATTTTCTTCTCAGCAGCACCCATAGGACTTCTAGTGTGTTAGTGGCAGCAAACAGAGCTCCTATATTTTCTTCTCAGCAGCACCCATAGGACTTCTAAAGTGTTAGTGGCAGCAAACAGAGCTCCTATATTTTCTTCTCAGCAGCACCCATAGGACTTCTAGTGTGTTAGTGGCAGCAAACAGAGCTCCTATATTTTCTTCTCAGCAGCACCCATAAGACTTCTAGTGTGTTAGTGGCATCACACAGAGCTCCTATATTTTCTTCTCAGCAGCACCCATAGGACTTCTAGTGTGTTAGTGGCAGCAAACAGAGCTCCTATATTTTCTTCTCAGCAGCACCCATAGGACTTCTAGTGTGTTAGTGGCAGCAAACAGAGCTCCTATATTTTCTTCTCAGCAGCACCCATAGGACTTCTAGTGTGTTAGTGGCATCACACAGAGCTCCTATATTTTCTTCTCAGCAGCACCCATAGGACTTCTAGTGTGTTAGTGGCAGCAAACAGAGCTCCTATATTTTCTTCTCAGCAGCACCCATAGGACTTCTAGTGTGTTAGTGGCAGCAAACAGAGCTCCTATATTTTCTTCTCAGCAGCACCCATAGGACTTCTAGTGTGTTAGTGGCAGCAAACAGAGCTCCTATATTTTCTTCTCAGCAGCACCCATAGGACTTCTAGTGTGTTAGTGGCATCACACAGAGCTCCTATATTTTCTTCTCAGCAGCACCCATAGGACTTCTAGTGTGTTAGTGGCAGCAAACAGAGCTCCTATATTTTCTTCTCAGCAGCACCCATAGGACTTCTAGTGTGTTAGTGGCAGCAAACAGAGCTCCTATATTTTCTTCTCAGCAGCACCCATAGGACTTCTAGTGTGTTTTTGGCATCACACAGAGCTCCTATATTTTCTTCTCAGCAGCACCCATAGGACTTCTAGTGTGTTAGTGGCATCACACAGAGCTCCTATATTTTCTTCTCAGCAGCACCCATAGGACTTCTAGTGTGTTAGTGGCAGCAAACAGAGCTCCTATATTTTCTTCTCAGCAGCACCCATAGGACTTCTAGTGTGTTAGTGGCAGCAAACAGAGCTCCTATATTTTCTTGTCAGCAGCACACATAGTACCTATAGTGTGTTAGTGTCAGCACCCATAGGACCTACAGTGTGTTGTGAGCACACATAGGAGTTCTATTTTTTATACTATATACACTACCGACTACAATGGCTGGAAGACCGCCAAGGAGAGGCAGAGCGTGCCGAGGCAAGAACACAGGGCAGGCAGGCTCTGTTTCTAGAGACAACAGTGCTGGCCGTGGACGTGGTCGTGCATCGTCATCAGCACGTGGCCATGGGACACGCTTGTCTTTGTTTTCGGCAGCTGGACATGTGGAGCCGCATCATGCCGAAGGCTTGGTAGAATGGATGACCAAGCCCTCCTCATCCTCCTCATCCTCTCTCACCCAGGCTCAGGGTACTGGCAGAGCAGCTGCCAACGCGTACTCAATGGCATCATCAGCCACCCCTTCCCTAGACCCACCATGTCCTCCTGAGGAGTCCCCCGAACTGTTTGAGCACAGTGTTGGGTACATGCTCCAGGAGGATGCCCAACGATTCGAAGGCTCGGATGATGATACCCAGCTTGAGGAAGTCAGTAGTGTGCGCGCAGAGAGAGGGGATGCTGAAGGACAGCAATCTGGCAGTAGTGTTCCACCAGCTGCAGCTTACTGCCAGGTTTGCTCTAGTGGTGAAGAGGGAGGGGATGATGAGGTCACTGACTCCACGTGGGTGCCTGAAGGGAGAGAGGAGGAGGAGGAGGAGGATGCAGCGTCACATGTCCAACGAGGCAGGATGCCCCCTGGAGGCCAGCTAGAGGCCAGCACAGCAACTGTACCACACCGCAGAGCTCCGCCTGTGCAGGGCGCTGCCTCTGCACGTTATCACAAAAGTTCTTTGGTGTGGGCCTTTTTTGAGACGAGTGCATCAGATCGCACCACTGCTATTTGCAATATTTGTCTCAAGCGTATCTCGCGTGGCCAAAACATCAGCCGCTTGGGCACCACAAGCATGAGCAGACATATGTCGACCTGCCATGCAGCTCGTTGGCAAGCACACATAAAAGACCCACACCAAAGAACAAAGCGGACCTCTCCTTGCTCCTCATCAGCTGGGATCTCCATCCCCACTATATCTTCAGACCTCTCTGAAAGCTGCTCTGAGAGGACTGAAGGTGTAGAATTAGGTGTGTCACAACCAAGTACTTGCAGTACACCGACGTCCGATTGTAGCAGGCAAATTTCCCTGCCCCAGCTGCTGGACCGTCGAAAGAAGTATACTCCCAGCCATCCACATGCCCAGCGGTTGAATGCTAGCTTGGCTAAATTGCTAGCACTTCAACTGCTGCCTTTTCAGTTGATAGACTCGGCCCCCTTCCGTGAGTTTGTTCAATGTGCGGTTCCTCAGTGGCAGGTTCCCAAACGCCACTTTTTCTCACGGAAGGCGATTCCGTCTCTCTACTGGCATGTGGAAGGCAATGTCCATGCCTCGCTGGACAGGGCGGTCAGCGGTAAGGTGCATATTACCGCTGACTCATGGTCCAGCAGGCATGGACAGGGACGTTATCTTTCTTTCACGGCCCATTGGGTCACTCTATTGGCAGCTGGGAGGGATGCAGGACAAGGTGCAGTAGTGTTGGAGGTTGTTCCGCCACCACGCCTCCAAAATGCTACTACTGGTTGTGACACACCTCTCTCCTCCACCCCCTCCTCTTCTTCTTCCTCCATGTCCTCTTCGAGTGCTCTGTCCTCGGAACCAGCGGTGCTCCGTAGGCGTACAAGGGGCTACGCGAGTACGCAGGCAAAAAGATGCCATGCCGTGCTTGCGCTGGTGTGTTTGGGGGACAGGAGCCACACTGGGCCAGAGGTTCTGGCAGCTCTGCAGGGGCAGGCCGAGAGGTGGTTGACGCCACGCCAGCTTAAGCCAGGAATGGTCGTTTCTGATAATGGCACCAACCTCCTCTCCGCCCTGCGACAGGGGCAGCTCACCCATGTGCCCTGTATGGCTCACGTCCTCAACCTGGTGGTGCAGCGGTTCTTGGGCAGGTTCCCAGGCTTACAGGATGTCCTGAGGCAGGCCAGGAAAGTCTGTGTGCATTTCCGCCGATCTTATAATGCCAGTGCTCGGCTGACTGAGCTGCAAAAGGAGCTGAACCTGCCCAAGAACCGCCTAATATGTGACATGCCCACCAGGTGGAACTCAACGTTGGCCATGCTGCAGCGACTGCACACGCAGCAGAGGGCCATCAATGAGTACCTTTGCGACTACGGCACCAGGACAGGGTCAGGGGAGCTTGGCTTTTTTTCCCCACGCCAGTGGAGCATGATCAGGGATGCATGCACTGTCCTCTCACCATTTGAGGAGGCCACGAGGATGGTGAGCAGTGACAGTGCATGCATCAGTGACACTGTACCTCTTGTCCACCTGTTGGAGCATACGCTGCGTGGGATAATGGACAGGGCACTTGAGGCAGAACAGAGGCAGGAAGAGGAGGACTTCCTTGTCTCTCAAGGCCCCCTTTATCCAGACAATGTTCCTTCTGTCCCACCCATCACACAGGAAGAGGAGGAGGAGGAGGAGGAGGAGGAGGAGGAGGATTGTGTGAGCATGGAGGTGGAGCCTGGCACTCAGCATCAGCAGCAGCAGTCTTTTAGGGATGATGTACAGTCCCAACAAACCAGTGGACTTGTACGTGGCTGGGAGGAGGTGGCTGGCGATCATGTCATCCTCAGTGACCCAGAAGACTCCGGACCGAATGCCTCAGCTAACCTACGCTGCATGGCCTCCCTGATCCTGCAAAGCCTGCGGAAGGATCCTCGTGTTCTTCGGATCAAGGAGAGTGACCATTACTGGCTGGCCACTCTCCTTGATCCACGGTACAAGGGTAAGGTTGCGGACCTTATCTTGCCGTCGCAGAGGGAGCAGAGGATGAGACATCTCAGGGAGGCCTTGCAGAAAGGTCTGTGCAATGCGTTCCCAGAAACTGGGAGGTTACAAACTCCTGGTCCTGGACGACGAGTTGCTGAGGCTTCAGTCAGTAGCAGAAGGAGCGGTGGGGAAGGTGGACGTCTGACCGATGCGTTCAGACAATTTTTTAGTCCGCAGCCCCAAGGTATGATCGGTTCCAGCAACCATTGCCAGCGTCTGATATACATGGTGCAGGAATACCTAGGGGCAAGGTCAGACTTGGACACCTTTCCCACCGAAAATCCTCTGGCTTACTGGGTCCTGAGGATGGATCACTGGCCAGAGCTTGCACAGTATGCAATTGAGCTACTGGCCTGTCCTGCATCCAGCGTTCTTTCCGAACGCACATTCAGTGCTGCTGGAGGATTTGTCACCGATCATAGGGTGCGCCTGTCCACCGACTCGGTTGATCGACTGACCTTCATAAAAATGAATCAGTCTTGGATCACCACCAGCTACCAGACACCTGAAGCGGATATAACGGAATAATTTATAATGTCACATCCCTTCAAGACTGCCTATGCTGATGCTGAGTGACTGTCCTGTTATGTTCACTGACTATCCTCTTCCTCCTCCTCAATGATCCATGCCACCACACCAGTGCCTAAGGCACAATTTTTCAGCCCCTGTATAACAGGGGCGTGTAATTACAATTTTTTAAAAAGATGCTTCGCAACAGGTGTGACTGCTGTGCTCAGAGTACAGTATCTGTGAGGGGTTGCAGTGTTGTGGCACCAGCACCAGTGCCTAAGGCACAATTTTTCAGCCCCTGTTGGGGCGTGTAATTACAATTTTTAGGCAATGCTTTGCAACAGGTCTCATTGCTGTGCTCAGAGTACAGTATCTGTGAGGGGTTGCAGTGTTGTGGCACCAGCACCAGTGCCTAAGGCACAATTTTTCAGCCCCTGTATAACAGGGGCGTGTAATTACAATTTTTTAAAAAGATGCTTCGCAACAGGTGTGACTGCTGTGCTCCAAGTACAGTATCTGTGAGGGGTTGCAGTGTTGTGGCACCAGCACCAATGCCTAAGGCACAATTTTTCAGCCCCTGTTTAACAGGGGCGTGTAATTACAAATCTTGATCTAATAGTTCACAGCAGGGCCCATTCCTGCGCCCACCAAGAGTAACTATGAGGGCCTACAGTCTTGTGGCAACACCGTCCACCACCACCACCACCACCAAAGGCCCAATTTTTCTGCCCTGTTCAACAGGTGCATGCAATTACAAATCTTGATCTAATAACTCACAGCAGGGCCCATTCCTGCACCCACCAAGAGTAACTGTGAGGGCTTACAGTCTTGTGGCAACACCGTCCACCACCACCACCACCACCACCAAAGGCCCAATTTTTCTGCCCGGTTCAACAGGTGCATGCAAGTACAAATCTTGATCTATTAACTCACAGCAGGGCCCATTCCTGTGCCCACCAGTCTTGTGGCTACACCAACATCTAATAGGGCAAATTTCTGCAGAGTATATACGGCAGGCCCCTACTTTCAAACATCCAACTTACAAACGACTCCTACTTGCAAACGGCAAGAGAAAACAGGAAGTGAGAGGAAATCTACCCCTAGGAAGGAAAATTCTATCCTGTTAGATTTAATTTGGGAAAAAGGTATCTCCTCTCTACTGATGCTTTATCACCAATCCTTGTTTCAATTAAAACCCCACTTTTCCAAAAACATTTGTCATTGGGACGGAAAGTGAGGTGACATGTTCTGAACAGATGTGCAAAGACAGCAAATGTTACAGGGGTGATAACCCCTCCCTATGTTCTCCAAAAAGCTTAAAAATTGATTTTTTTGGGATGTAGCTACACTTCATAATGTACCTGTTCAGATTCTACTTAAGAACAAACCTACAGTCCATGTCTTGTTTGCACCACCTATATACTGCTGTTCAGAGTATATAGGGTTGTAGGTATAGGGTTTTATTTTGGGTGCGGGGTCCCCCTTAGTATCCATACAAGACCCAAAGGGGCTGGGGTGGGGGGGGGGGGGGGGGGGGTGATGGGGTAGCCATGCCATTTTTCTCAAGGATTTTCAGCCATATGGCGGCCAGGACAAGACATGACATTAAAGCCGCAAGTGGTTTTAAATGGCTTCTTTTTTTCCTTTACAAATGTCATTTTGTGCAAGGACAGTTCTAAACACGGGAAACACATGCCACTTCACAGGCATACTTTAGACACCCCCCAGGTACCATATTTAAAGGAAAATTTCACTTTTTTTTTTTTCACTTTATGCATCATTAAAATGACTGCTCCCGAAAAAACTTTAGTTTTTAAAATTTATTTTTGCATTGATATATGTCCCCTGGGGCAGGACCCGGGTCCCCAAACCTGTTTTATGACATTAACATGCATATTGGCCGTTGTAATTAGCAATTTTGATTTCGAACGTTCGCGTCCATTATAACGAATAGGGTTCGAAAATTCGCGCGAACTTTCGGTCCGTTCGAAGGTTCTGGTGCGAACCGAACCCGGGGGTGTTCGGCTCATCCCTACTCATCACTCTGGCTGGGTAGAGTGTGTGGCGGTCAGGCTACCTTTTTTTGTTTTGCAATAACTTTTTGACGTTTTGTTAGATTTTCTAAATTCTGAGGTTGTTGTTAAGTTAACTGAAATACCATTGGTTCACTTCATTGTATCAGGACTAGAAAGTCAGTTGTCATGATTAATGGTAGTGACACAGCCCCAAATGATCCACAATGGGTCCAAAGTGATATGGTCCAGAAATATTGAGACACAATAAAGGTGGATAAAGCACCTGGACCAGATGGCATCCACCCACGGATCCTAAAAGAATTGAGCTCTGTCATTTCAAGGCCATTGTTTCTAATATTTAGGGACTCGTTAATGTCTGGAATGGTACCACTGGATTGGCGCAGGGCCAATGTGGGGCCCATATTTAAAAAGGGATCAAAGTCTTTACCAAGTAACAACAGACCTGTTTAACTTGTATAGTCAGGAAGATACTGGAGAGTTTAACCGCTTCAGCTCCGGAAGATTTGGCTGCCCAATGACCGGGCCATTTTTTGCAATACGGCACTGCGTCGCTTTAACTGACAATTGCACGGTCGTCCGATGTTGTACCCAAATCAAAATTGACGTCCTTTTTTCCCCACTAATAGAGCTTTCTTTTGGTGGTATTTGATCACCTCTGCAATTTTTATTTTTTGCGCTATAAACAATAAAAGAGTGACAATTTTGAAAAAAAAACCACAATAGGGGTCATTTACTAAAGGCAAATCCACTTTGCAGTACAAGTGCAAAGTGCAAAGTGCACTTGAAATTGCACTGAAAGTGCACTTGGAAGTGCAGTCGCTGTAAATCTGAGGGGTAGATCTGAAATGAGGGGAAGCTCTGCTGATTTTATTATCCAATCATGTGCAAGCTAAAATGCTGTTTTTTATTTTCCTTGCATGCCCCCCTCGGATCTACAGCGACTGTACTTCCAAGTGCAATTTCAAGTGCACTTTGCACTTGTAGTGCAAAGTGGATTTACTTTTTGTAAATAACCCCCAATATCTTTTACTTTTTGCTATAGTAAATATCCAAATTTAAAAAAAAAATATATATATTTTTTCCTCAGTTTAGGCCGATATGTATTCTTCTACATATTTTTGGTGAAAAAAATCGCAATAAGCATATATAGATTGGCTTGCGCAAAAGTTATAGCGTCTACAAACTATGGGAAAGATTTATGGTATTTATATGACGTTTTTTTATTTTTTACTAGTAATGGCGATGATCTGCGATTTTTTTTGCGGTATTGCGACGTTGCGACGGACAGGTTGGACACTTTTTGGGACCATTGACATTTACAGAGTGATCAGTGCTATAAATATGCACTGATTACTATGTAAATGTCACTGGCAGGGAAGGGGTTAACACTAGGGGGCGATGAAGGGTATACCTGTGTTCCCTATTGTGTGTTCTAACTGTGGGGGGATGGGGACTGACTATATGAGATGACAGATTGTGTTTTCTACTTTGTAGAAAGACAAGATCTGTCCTCTCTCCAGAGAGCACAGGGATTTGTGTGTTTACACACGTTGCAGTGCACATGCAGTGCAGAGTGGATTTCCTTTTAGTAAATTAACCCCTATGTATTGTTCTGTAGAATGCCCTTTCCATGTACATCTTACTATAAAAAGCTAATTCCAAATTGAATGGAGCAGTCACCATTTTTTTTTTTGTAAACTAAAACTCTAATTTTCCCTGGGCACGTCTACAGAGTAAAATTACCGTTCTTGGCACATGAGCCCAGTATGGCTATTACGCTTCTGATGTGTGCACGAGTCTCAGTGTATGGGTACAGTGCACAACCAGCAGTACAGTCATTATGCATTAGCCATATATTTATGTGTGGCTACCTATGAAGAGGATAACATGGGTGGAGGGAGGTACTCTGATGTGTTGCTTGCAGTGTACCGGTACACTTTTAAGCTCTACCACAGCCATTTTTAAAGAGGGTTCTGTGGATCCCTAGGGTTCCTCCAGAGATTGCTAGGGGTTTCTTGAGCTGTGGCTGATTGACCTTCCATTTGATGGAGCTTGCATAGTTTAAGGCTAACGCTACTACAACTCAGCAGCATGATATAAATTATCTTTTTAGGGGTGCATTCCCCCAATGGGTACCAATATAAGGGACATTTTTCCCACTGACCCCTGATGAATTGGTTTTATCAGAGGTTCCCTAAGACCTGAAAATCACCCAAGGTTATGTAGCACTTACCCCCATTTAAGGGACTGGCTGGTTTTGTTTTCGGGTCTGCAGCAATTACCTCTCTGGAGTGGATCCCTTCTCTCCATTGTCTAGGTTAAAATCTCTTAAAATAAGGCCAATGTCCACACAGGAGTAAAACCTAATCAGCAAGGTTTTATTTTTTATCTTTGAGTTAAACTTGAAGAGAAAGAGAGTAGGAAGTTGAGAGAAGTTGGGGAAAGGTTCAGGCACGCAACACTTAAAGTTCAATGTCAATCTTCCGTCGCCACTCAAGCCTGAGTGGGCACTGCTCATCTGGATAGTCCCTATGAAAGTGGTCCTAGCAGCCAGGATGGAGCACAAATCAAACTTTTCCCTTTTCTTAAGTATCTAGGGATACGATCAGGGAATCCTCTGCCACAGAATCTGAGTCCCGAACCTCCCAGCCACATTATACTGAAGAACCTCTGTGCCAGGCCAGTGCATTGCAGGCTTTGTAACTGTTGAAGATGGATCCCTCCTTAGGCGAGTTTCCAGGCCTCTTCCCGAGACAGCAGTACCGTTGCTAGTCTCCTCTGGGACTGATCCTCCCCTGGTCTCCTTTCCTAAAGTTGGGCCCCCTAGAAGTGGGCAGCCTGGGATCCCTCTCTGAGGTGTAGGCCCCTGCCAGCGGAGCCGGGCCTACCTTGAAACGAAGCAGCCTTGGGCTGAAGGTTCCCTGAGGCCTGAAAACACCCGCGCACCCCGTGCCATACAGGCCACGAGGCACACACCCAGAACCAATGGGTCCCCTCGAACTCCTCTCACCTAATGGCGTCTGCCCCTTATGTGCCCTTTCCCAGCATGCACAGCGGGTAGACCACGCCCACTGCAGGCTGCCGAGAGAGGACACCCAAGGTGTTGTGATACCCCCCCATAGTTCAACCTATGCCGGCGGTGACTGCCACCTACCGGTAACAGAGAACACTACCGCCAGGCAGCATCACACCCAAAGCAGAAGCAATATTGAACCACTGATTGGTCTGAGCCCAACTACCGGCTCAGACTGCCCCTAAATTTCCACATAGCGCCCCCAAATATTGGGGGGGGGGCGCTACAGTTATAATGTAATAAAATGTGTAGTGCTACCCCCAAAGGAGCTGCTAGCTTTTGGATCTTTTTACCTTTCGATGCACACACAGCCAAGAAAAAAATATTTTCTACACTCTTCCAAATGGCTCAATAAACAGTCTAGGTTTTTTTTTGTGTTTTTATTTAGAAACAGTTGGATTAGCTGTACATGGGATACACAGAAATGAAGAAAAACTGTACACTCCAAACAAATGGATAACGACCTGCTAAGTCTCTGGCTGCTTTAATCCAAGCTGCGAACTGTACTACACAACAGTGGGAGTAATAGTGCAGCAGCAACAGGTAATAAAAGTTCCAACCAATTCTGCTAAAACACAGCACCTGGCTGTATTGCACGGCACCTGGCTGCAATAGTACCAAGGTTGGAGAATTTAATGTGCTCCTGGCTGTCTTGCACTGAACTTGAGCTGCACTCGGTCCCAGACATGTGAGTTATTGCATTTCACTGTCCTCTCCTTCCATTAGAGGTGATGGCTGGTTTTTACTCACTCAGTCCCTTTAAGAAGCTCCCAAGATCCAGAGGGCTGCTGTCTTGGCCTAAGATCCAGAGGGCTGCTGAATAGGCCTAAGCCTAGCTTAGACTAAAGCTGGGTGAGTTCCTGAAGTTCTCTCCTTTCTCCTCTCCCTCTCTTTCTCCTCCCCTCTGCCTCAGTGGTCACCTCCAGATGGCTGGACCCTGGACTCTGTTCCCAGATGGCCAGGCATATTATTGAATATCTGAAAATGTATGGGTTTTCTCCCCACCTTCTAGGCCTGCCTCCGAAGGAATCGGTGGAAACATTCAGACTGCAGCATAGCTCTGTCAGGGCTGGGCTCAGCCCTTCCTTCTCAGAGCTCTGTGCTCAGCTGTCGGTTAATTGCCAGCACTCTTCATTCCACAGTGCCTTACCTGGTCTTCATTTCCTGCTTGTCAGCTAGCTCTGCTAGCTATTTAAACTGCATGGATCAGATCTTCTGTGCCTTCACCTTGGTCAACATATCCAGACTCTCTGCTGTGTTTTCCTGTGAAAGACTTCCCTTCTGGTTCCTGATCTTGTTTACTGCACCTGACTTCGCTGATCTCTGGACTCCTGTCTTTCAGGCTTGTTCTGACTACCCCTCCTGGTTACCGAACTCTGGCTAGGTTTTGACTACATTTGCTCTGTTTACCATTTTATTAAATAGTGTGATTTTTACTACACGTCTGTTTCAGTCTGATTCATGGTTCCTAACAAGCTCCAAACTGTGCTTCATTTTGAGGGACCCTCTCTGATTTGAACCTGTCAGGTCACCTGTGGCCAGGTGACAGATGCACACCGTAGGGGGTCAGGAGTGCACCACAAGGTAGTGAACCCTATGACTGACTGCTGCGGATAGGACACTGAGTGGTTGTGGAAAGCGGGACCAGAGGAGCACAACCGGGATCCACAGGAAGCTAGAGCCGAGATACCCCAGGGCGCGGAGTCTAAGACCCAGCAGGTCTTCTCCAGAGCCTCTAGTGGTGAGGATGTTACGCTGCAGCTAGGTCCAGGTCGCGATCCCTAGAGTCTCCTAGCTCACGCCTCGTAGGGTAAGGAGGAAAGAGGGGGAGCAGCAGCACAGGATACAAGAATAGCGAGGGGAAAGGCCAAGGTCTGGGTCACAAGCAGGCAAGGATAAATGAAGGACAAGCCGAAGATCAAGGGTCACAAGCAGACAGGGATAGTCAGGAACAAGCCAATATTGTAACAGAGAGACAGACGTAGCACACGGCAGGCAGGAACCCAAACACACAATGCTTAAACAAACACGTTGATCAGCAAGGCAGGTTTGCAGTGCACAGGTTAATATAGTGTTCTGTGATAGGGCCTGGGGTGGAGTCAGGCTGGGAGGAGATTATAAAGGAAGCCAGGTGAAGGAGTCCAGCCTCTAAGATGAACACATGAAGAGGAAAAGGTAAGATGGCAGACAGACTGTCAGGGTTGTACATACCTGATCAGCGAGTCCGTTAGAGCAGAGGAAGATCCCCCGTACGGATCCGACTCGCGGGCCCCTGGTAGTGCAGACAGGAGGCACGGGAGTGCGGAAGGGTAAGAGAGCCAGAGAGTGGTAACTGGAAGGCAGCTCCGGATCCTGGGTTCAGGAGAGTAGCTGAGCCAGGCTGGCTGCAGGCAGGCAGGTAGGCAGGCAGGTGTGTAGAGCAGCGCAGCTGGGCAGGTGCAGAGAGAGTGGTCAAGACAAGCAGGGTTCGGCAACGTTCAGGCAGTATGGTACAGCGGGGTAGGCAAGTTCAGGGTCAAAGACAGGCTGAGGTCGGGTGCAGGCGGATAGCAGGAAAAGTCCAGTAACAAGCCGGGTGGTCAGAAGATCAGGTTTCAGGCAATTAACAGGAGCAGGATACACAGGGGACTGTAGATCAGACAGCACCAGTCTGAAGTGTTCCAGGAGTTTAAATGGGCAAACCGGCGTGCATCGGCGCGCGCAATGGCGAATCGGCGCATCAGCGTGCGCAATGGCGCATGCACGCAATGCGCGCACAAGCACCCGCGCGCACAGGCACACCATCGCGCACAGGCGCGCGCGCCCGCAGTCTGGGAAGTGCACCAGCGCGGACAGGAACATGCCCAACATCAGCGCGCATCGGCGCGCGCGAACGCACACCAAGGCGACCACCAACACGCCCGGCAAGGTACGTTCTCTGACAGTGCCCCCCCCTAAGGGCAGCCTCCGGATGCCCAATGTCATGGATATGCAGTAGTGTTTGTCTGTCAGCTTACCTTCCTTCCCATGTGTTCATCTTAGAGGCCTGAGCCCTTTCACCTGGCTTCCTTTATAATCCCCTCCCAGCCAGACTCCACCCCAGGCCCTATCACTGAACACTATATTAACCTGTGCACTGCAAGCCTGCTTGGCTGATCAACGTGTTTGTTAGGCATTGTGTGTTTGGGTTCCTGCCTGCCGTGTGCTACGTCTGTCTCTCTGTTACGTTATTGGCTTGTCCCTGACTATCCCTGTCTGCTTGTGACCCTTGACCTTCGGCTCGTTCTTCGTTATCCTTGTCTGCTTGTGGCCCCTGACCTTCAGCTTGTTATTCGGTTCTCTCTTATCGTGTGCTGCTGCTTCCCCTCTTTTCCCCTTATCCTACGGGGCGTGAGCTAGGAAACTCCAGGGGCCGCGACCTGGTCCCAGCCTGCAGCTAACATCCTCACCACTAGAGGCCCTGGAGAAGACCAGCTGGGTCTTAGACTCCGCGCCCTGGGGAATCTTGGCTCTAGCTTCCGTTTGGATCCCGGTTGTGCTCCTCTGGTCCCGCTTTCCACAACCACCCAGTTTCCTATCCGCAGAAGCCAGCCATAGGGTTCACTACCTTGCGGTGCACTCCTGTCCCCCTACGGTGTGCATCTGTCACCTGGCCACAGGTGACCCTGACAGTTTGATCAGCCATGAACCCGGCTGACATCCCGTTACCCGTGGATGATCCGTTGCAGGGCATAGTTTGCAGACTTGAAACCCAGGAATCGAATCAGACTCAGGTGATGCGATTCCTCCAGGATCTGGCTTCTCGCTTCGAGCAGCTTCAGGCCTCCTTGGGAACCCTAAATCCGCAACCTCAAATACAACCAGCGGCTGCACCTATTGCACCAGTCGCAGCCACACACTCACTACAACTGCCAGCTCCGTCCCGTTTCTCTGGGGACTCCAAGGCTTGCAGGGGGTTCCTTAGCCAATGCACAATTCATTTTGAGCTCCAGCCCCAAAACTTCCTGTCTGATCGGGCTAAGGTAGCCTATATCATTTCCCTCCTCTCTGGTGAAGCTTTAGCCTGGGCAGCCCCTCTGTGGGAACTGAATGATCCAGTGGTTTCTAGCCTGTCTGGCTTCTTGAAACTTTTTCGGAATATCTTCGAAGAACCGGCTCGTGTCTCTTCAGCGGCCAGCGCCCTTTTACGTCTCCGCCAAGAGTCTGCTTCTGTGGGACAGTATGCCCTTCATTTCCGCATACTGTCGGCTGAGTTGAGCTGGAACAATGAGGCCTTAGTCGCAACCTTTTTGCATGGCCTGTCTGATAGAGTGAAGGACGAATTAGCAGGAAGAACCATCCCCACTGATCTGGCCGGCGTTATCTCCTTGTGTAACCAGATCGATATTCGCTTTCAGGAGAGGACCTTAGAAAAGCAACGCCAGCACTCCTTGGTTATTAGTCAGCCTGAGCTCCCCTCTCTTCGACCCGTAGAGCATCTCCTACCAGCTGAGGAACCCATGCAGCTGGGTCGGACCAGGCTATCCCCCGAGGAACGTGCTAGGCGCAGAACTCTTGGTCTGTGTCTTTACTGTGGGGGCAAAGGTCATTTTCGTGACACTTGCTCTCTTTGTCCAGAAAAACGTTCGGGTCCACTTCATCTGGAAAGTGGAGTATTGGACCCAGAAATATCACCTTCCCCTTCTCGTCTTCTGCTTTCTGTGTTCCTTCATGTTGGTGCTTCTACTCATTCGGTCTCAGCATATCTGGATTCCGGAGCCGCTGGTAATTTTATGGACTGGGAAATCGCATCGTCCATGAGACTTACTCTTTTGCCCCTCACCACACCATTGGTGGTCTTGGCGATTGATGGTACTGTTCTCCCAGGGGGACCTATCCGCTTCCAGACCCTCCCTGTTAAGATGTCGGTAGGGACACTCCACCAGGAGTGGATATCCTTCCTTATCTTACCCAAGGCCTCAACGCCTATAATTTTGGGTCTCCCATGGTTACAGCTCCATTCTCCTCATGTGGACTGGACTACTGGACAGATCCTGGCTTGGGGTCCCTCCTGTTCCTCGTCCTGCCTACCCAAGGTTGCCCCCTGTGAATCTGAGCCGGTCATTCATTCCAGGTTGCACAACCATTTACATTTCTCTGTCCCTAACCACCCTTGGACGCACAGCCAGGCTAGCTTGTCTACAAGTCCTGCAGTCGCTATGTCTTGCGATGCGATTCAGGTAGTCGCTACACCTGACTCAGCTATTCACTCTGCCTCTGTACTAGTTATGCCAGTCCAGCCCATGCCCAGTGAGCCTCCTACTTTTTCTTGTTTGGGACATTCTGCTTGTCCTTCAGCTATTCAGCTTGACTCCGGCGACATGTCACCTTCTAACCAACCTGACTTCAGGATTCCACTGACATCTGCCCAGTCTGATGGTCCTGTGCAAGATGACCAGTTCCCCTTTAAGGGTCTAGGGGACCCTCCTCAGATTCCTGTTGATCCCCTCATGCCCTTGCTTATTCCTAGAGAGCCTTTGGTCCTCAATAGATCTTCTTGTCATCTCCCTACCTCGTTTTCGGTCTCTGAGGATAATCTTAAGTACGAGGTTAGACAAGTTCTGGATTCTCGGCTCTGCAGAGGCATTCTTCAGTACCTTGTGCATTGGAGAGGTTTTGGTCCTGAGGAGGCGTCTTGGATCGCTGCATCTGATGTCGCTGCACCTCATCTGTTGAGAAGGTTTCATCAGAGATTTCCCTTTAAGCCTGGGTCCAGGCGGGGGAGGGCCCATAAGAGGGAGGGTACTGTCATGGATATGCAGTAGTGTTTGTCTGTCAGCTTACCTTCCTTCCCATGTGTTCATCTTAGAGGCCTGAGCCCTTTCACCTGGCTTCCTTTATAATCCCCTCCCAGCCAGACTCCACCCCAGGCCCTATCACTGAACACTATATTAACCTGTGCACTGCAAGCCTGCTTGGCTGATCAACGTGTTTGTTAGGCATTGTGTGTTTGGGTTCCTGCCTGCCGTGTGCTACGTCTGTCTCTCTGTTACGTTATTGGCTTGTCCCTGACTATCCCTGTCTGCTTGTGACCCTTGACCTTCGGCTCGTTCTTCGTTATCCTTGTCTGCTTGTGGCCCCTGACCTTCAGCTTGTTATTCGGTTCTCTCTTATCGTGTGCTGCTGCTTCCCCTCTTTTCCCCTTATCCTACGGGGCGTGAGCTAGGAAACTCCAGGGGCCGCGACCTGGTCCCAGCCTGCAGCTAACATCCTCACCACTAGAGGCCCTGGAGAAGACCAGCTGGGTCTTAGACTCCGCGCCCTGGGGAATCTTGGCTCTAGCTTCCGTTTGGATCCCGGTTGTGCTCCTCTGGTCCCGCTTTCCACAACCACCCAGTTTCCTATCCGCAGAAGCCAGCCATAGGGTTCACTACCTTGCGGTGCACTCCTGTCCCCCTACGGTGTGCATCTGTCACCTGGCCACAGGTGACCCTGACACCCAATTGAGCGATCTTCATGGCATGAGACCTTCTGAAAGCTTGCATGAGTTCCTCCGCATGTATGCCGCTTTCGGGTTCCCAGGAATTATCTTCTGGGCCGTAACCCCTCCACTTAATTAGATATTGAATCTGGTTGTGTCTTTTCCTACAGTCCAGGATTGCCTCCACCTCAAATTCCTCCTCGTTGTCGATCAAAACAGGTTCCGGTGGGCCAGTGTTACGGCCAGCGAAGGGGTTAGGGACAACTGGCTTTAATAGTGTCACATGAAAGACTGGGTGGACCTTCAGGGTGTTGGGTAAGTCGAGCTCATATGCCACATTGTTGATTCTCCTCTTTACCGAGAAAGGTCCCATGAACTTAGGGCCCAACTTCCTTGACGGACAGACCATCTTTAGGTTGATTGTGGATAACCACACCTGGTTGCCAGGCTCCAGAATGAGTTCCCCTCTCCTTTTCCTATCAAACATCCTCTTGTTGTACTCCTGGGTCTTGGACATGGTCTCCTGTAGAAGTTTGTTATTGGAGATGAAGAAGTCCATTGTTTCGGACACTGCAGGGATGGTGCATTCGGGTATGGTACTGGGTAAAAAGGAAGGATGGAAACCATAGTTGGCAAAGAATAGGGTTTGCTTAGTGGCAGAGTGCAGGGAGTTATTGTAAGCAAATTCAGCGATGGGGAGCAGAGAGACCCAATCATCCTGGGAAAAGAAGGAAAAGCAACGGATGTACTGTTTTAAGGTTTGGTTGGTTCTCTCTGTTTGACCATTCGTCTGAGGGTGATGAGCCAAAGAGAATGCCAACTCAATTTCCAGAGAACCACAAAGAGCCTTCCAAAATCTGGAGGTGAACTGGACACCTCGGTCCGAGACAATACTTGCTGGGACTCCATGGAGCCTCACTATCTCCCTGATAAAAACCTTTGCCGTCTCCATGGCCGAAGGTGTGCCTTTCATGGGCAAAAAATGAGCCATTTTGGACAGCCTGTCGACGACAACAAAGACCGTGGAGAATCCTTCGGACAGAGGGAGCTCCACTATGAAGTCCATCGACACCATCTTCCAGGGTCTTTCAGGGACAGGTAAAGGTTTTAATAGACCCCAGGCCCTCATCCGGCTATTCTTGTTCCGGGAGCAGGTGTTGCATGAGTCCACGTAGCTTTTGCAGTCGCTACCCAGCTGCGGCCACTAGAACGTGCGCTTGATTAGCTCCCAACTGTGCTTCATTTTGAGGGACCCTCTCTGATTTGAACCTGTCAGGTCACCTGTGGCCAGGTGACAGATGCACACCGTAGGGGGTCAGGAGTGCACCACAAGGTAGTGAACCCTATGACTGACTGCTGCGGATAGGACACTGAGTGGTTGTGGAAAGCGGGACCAGAGGAGCACAACCGGGATCCACAGGAAGCTAGAGCCGAGATACCCCAGGGCGCGGAGTCTAAGACCCAGCAGGTCTTCTCCAGAGCCTCTAGTGGTGAGGATGTTACGCTGCAGCTAGGTCCAGGTCGCGATCCCTAGAGTCTCCTAGCTCACGCCTCGTAGGGTAAGGAGGAAAGAGGGGGAGCAGCAGCACAGGATACAAGAATAGTGAGGGGAAAGGCCAAGGTCGGGGTCACAAGCAGGCAAGGATAAACGAAGGACAAGCCGAAGATCAAGGGTCACAAGCAGACAGGGATAGTCAGGAACAAGCCAATATTGTAACAGAGAGACAGACGTAGCACACGGCAGGCAGGAACCCAAACACACAATGCTTAAACAAACACGTTGATCAGCAAAGCAGGCTTGCAGTGCACAGGTTAATATAGTGTTCTGTGATAGGGCCTGGGGTGGAGTCAGGCTGGGAGGAGATTATAAAGGAAGCCAGGTGAAGGAGTCCAGCCTCTAAGATGAACACATGAAGAGGAAAAGGTAAGATGGCAGACAGACTGTCAGGGTTGTACGTACCTGATCAGCGAGTCCGTTAGAGCAGAGGAAGGTCCCACGTACGGATCCGACTCGTGGGCCCCTGGTAGTGCAGACAGGAGGCACGGGAGTGCGGAAGGGTAAGAGAGCCTGAGAGTGGTTACTGGAAGGCAGCTCTGGATCCTGGGTTCAGGAGAGTAGCTGAGCCAGGCTGGCTGCAGGCAGGCAGGTAGGCAGGCAGGTGTGTAGAGCAGTGCAGCTGGGCAAGTGCAGAGAGAGTGGTCAAGACAAGCAGGGTTCGGCAACGTTCAGGCAGTATGGTACAGCGGGGTAGGCAAGTTCAGGGTCAAAGACAGGCTGAGGTTGGGTGCAGGCAGATAGCAGGAAAAGTCCAGTAACAAGCCGGGTGGTCAGAAGATCAGGTTTCAGGCAATTAACAGGAGCAGGATACACAGGGGACTGTAGATCAGACAGCACCGGTCTGAAGTGTTCCAGGAGTTTAAATGGGCAAACCGGCGTGCATCGGCGCGCGCAATGGCGCATCGGCGCATCAGCGTACGCAATGGCGCACGCACGCGCGCGCACGCAATGCGCGCACATGCACCCGCACGCACAGGCACACCATCGCGCACAGGCGCGCGCGCCCGCAGTCTGGGAAGTGCACCAGCGCAGACAGGAACATGCCCAACATCAGCGCGCATCGGCGCGCGAACGCACACCAAAGCGACCACCAACACACCCGGCAAGGTACGTTCTCTGACACAGACATTAGTGCATATCCATGACAGTACCCTCCCTCTTACGAGGCCTCCCCCTTCCCCGCCTGGGACCGGGTTTAGAGGGAAACTTCAGATGAAACTTCTTTAACAGACGAGGTGCAAAGACCTCAGATGCAGCGATCCAAGACCTCTCCTCAGGACCAAACCCCTTCCAATGAACGAGGTACTGAAGAACGCCTTTGCAGAGTCGGGAGTCCAGAATTTGGCTGACCTCTTACTCCTGATTATCCTCAGAGACAGGCGCCACGGTAGGGAGAGGACGAGAAAATTTATTGAGGACTAAAGGCTTCAGAAGGGCAACATGGAAGGAGTTAGTGATTTTAAGGCTCTTAGGAATCTGGAGTTTGAAACAAACCGGATTCAGTTTAGCAGTTACAGTGTATGGACCAATGAATCGTGGAGCAAACTTCAGAGAAGGAACTCGGAGCTTGATGTTCCTGGTGGAGAGCCAGACTTTGTCCCCTGGCTGAAGAGAAGGCGGTTTACACCTGCGGCGGTCGACAAAGCCTTTGAATTTTTCAGCAACTGCCCGGAGGGAATCATGAACGTCACCCCAAACAGAATTGAGAGACTCCTGAACCGAAGCCAAAGCTGGAATATCTGGAGAACAGGTCATGGGAAGAGGAAGTTGAGGGTGTTTTCCATAAACTGTGAAAAAGGGTGTCTTCTGCGAACTGGTATTTACATGATTGTTATGAGAGAATTCTGCCCATGGGAGTAGAGAGGACCAATCGTCATGATGAGAAGACACAAAGGTGCGAAGAAAGACCTCTAACTCCTGATTAACCCTCTCAGTCTGTCCATTGGATTGAGGGTGGTAGGAAGAGGAAAAATCCAAGACAATATTGAGGGATTTGCAAAAGGCTCTCCAAAAACGAGACGTAAATTGAACACTCCTGTCAGAAACAATATGAGAAGGAACCCCATGGAGGCGGAAAATTTTTCGAATAAAAATGGGAACCAAGGCAGGAGCAGAAGGAAGACCAGGAAGAGGAACAAAATGAGCCATCTTGGAGAACCGATCGATTACCACCCAAATGACTGTATTATTCTCAGACAGTGGTAGGTCGGTGATAAAATCATGGCAATATGAGCCCAGGGCTCCTTAGGAATGGGCAAGGGCATGAGGAGACCAGCAGGAGCTTGTGTGGAGGATTTGGACTGAGCACAGACATGACAAGCCTTAACGTAGTCTTTGACGTCTGAGCGGAGATTAGGCCACCAGTAGTGACGACTGAGGAGTAAGAAGGATCGGAGGAATCCAGAATGACCTGCCACCTTGGAATCATGTCCCCAACGAAGGATCTTAGCTCTTAGCTCAGTGGGGACAAAGGTCTTACCAGGAGGAATTTTTGACTTCAGGGTGGTAGAATGGGCAACAATGCACGAGGTTGAAATGATCGGCTCAGGTTCAGGGGCGTACTCCTCGTCCAAAGTGTCAAATGACCTAGAGAGCGCATCCGCCCGACCGTTGCAGGAACCAGGTTTGTAGGTAATCGTGAAATTAAAACGGGCAAAGAAGAGACTCCACCTGGCCTGTCTGGGATTCAGACGTTTAGCATTCTGTAGATACTGTAAATTCTTATGATCAGTAAAGATCGTTATGGAGTGAGGGGAACCCTCCAAGAGATGACGCCACTCCTCTAACAGCAATTTAATTGCGAGAAGTTCCCGATCACCGATGGCATATTTCCTCTCTGCCTGAGAATTTTTTTTGGAGAAGAACGCACATGGTAGACTTTCCTCTCAAAGAATTGAAGAAGCACAGCTCCCACTCCCATTGAGAAAGCGTCCACTTCAATAAAAAATGCATTCCCAGGATTAGGTCTCCTCAAGAGGTCCAGAAACAAAGGCCTGTTTCAGGTCGTGGAATGCAGAGACAGCTTCGGGAGGACAATCTTTGGCATTCGCACCCTTCTTGGTCAAAGCGATAATAGGCGCAGCAATGGAAGAGTAATTCCTTATGAACTGCCTATAATAATTTGTGAAGCCAAGAAAGCGCTGTGTGGCCTTGAGGCTAGCAGGAAGAGGCCAGTTGGTTATAGCCAAGACCTTCCCAGGATCCATACGAAGACCCAAACATGAGACAAAGCACCCCAGAAACAGGACCTCAGAACATTCAAAGGAACATTTCTCCAGCTTGGCATAGAGATTGTTCTCTCTAAGACGCTGAAGTACAGTGCGGACATGGTTTCTGTGGACGTGCAGATTTTCTGAAAAGATCAGAATGTCATCCAGATAGATGACAACAAACTGGTACAGCAGATCCCTGAAGATCTCATTGCCAAAATTTTGAAACACGGCTGGGGCATTACACAAACCAAAAGGCATCACCAGGTATTCGTAATGCACGTCCCTAGTGTTGAATGCAGTCCTCCATTCGTCACCCTCCTGTATTCGAATGAGATTGTACGCGCCTCTGAGATCCAACTTGGTGAAAATGGAGGCACCCTTCAACCTGTTGAATAACTCAGATATTAAGGGTAAGGGTTAATAGTAACCACGTTTAGACCTCGATAGTCAATGCAGGGTCTTAAGGTACCATTCTTTTTGGCACCAAAAAAGAACCCTGCCCCTGCAGGCGATGAGGATTTCCAGATGAAACCTCTCTCCAGATTCTCTGCGACATACTCAGACATGGCCTGGGTCTCTGGAATGGACAGAGGGTAGGTACGACCCCTGGGCAGAGTTGCTCCGGGGACAAGGTCAATAGCACAGTCAAAAGACCTGTGGGGAGGAAGCACCTCAGCTGATTTCTTACAGAACACATCCTGGTAATCGCTGTATGCAGCGGGAAGATCAGAAGAAACAGAAGTGGTAGCAACCGGAAGTCTCCCCTTGGGGGCCACCTTGAGAAGACACGACGAGAAACATGAGGGACCCCAGGCCAGGACCTGCCCAGAGACCCAGTCCACATGTGGAGAGTGAAGCTGTAGCCAAGGAAGGCCCAATACAACGGGGGTAGAGGCCTTGGGTAGAATGAGAAAGGATATACACTCCTGGTGGAGAATCCCTACCGACATCCTAATGGGTAGCGTCTGGAAGTGAATAGGGCCCCCTGGGAGAAAGGTGCCATCAATTGCCGAGACTACCAATGGGGTAGTGAGAGGTGAAAGGGTAAGCTTCATAGAAGAAGCAGTTCTCCAATCCATAAAATTGCCAGCAGCCCTGGAATCCAGATATGCAAGGGTTGATTGAGGAGAATGGCCTACATGAAGGAACACCGGCAGGAGAAGGCGAGAAGGTGATGTTTCTGGGTCCAATACTCCACCTTCCAAATGTATTAGACCCGAGCGTTTCCCGGACGAAGCGAGCAGGAATCACGAAAATGACCCTTGCCCCCACAATAGAGGCACAAGCCCAGGGTTCTGCGCCTAGCACGTTCTTCGGGGGTTAGTCTGGTCCGGCCCAGCTGCATAGGTTCCTCAGCAGGCAGAAGATGCTCCATGGGACGAAGGGAGGGGAGCTCAGACTGGCTAGGGCCCAGGGAGTGCTGGCGTCTCTTTTCTAGGGACCTCTCCTGAAAACGAATATCGATCTGATTGCACAAAGAAATTACATCGTCCAGACCGACGGGGATCGCTCTGCCCGCTAATTCATCTTTCACTCGGTCAGAGAGGCCATGTAAAAAGGTAGTGACCAGGGCCTCATTGTTCCAGCTCAATTCAGCTGTGTGGATACGGAACTGAAGAGCATATTGTCCCACTGAACTAGACTCTTGGCGAAGTTGTAAGAGAGCACTAGCCGCTGAAGAAGCCCGAGCCGGCTCCTCAAAGATATTACAAAAGAGCTTCAAGAAGTCGGACAGGCTGGAAACCACTGGATCATTCTTCTCCCACAGGGGGGCAGCCCAGGCTAAAGCTTCACTGGAGAGAAGGGAAATGATATAGGCTACCTTAGCCCGATCAGACAGGAAGTTTTGAGGCTGAAGCTCAAAATAAATCGTACATTGGCTGAGAAACCCCCTGCAGGCCTTGGAGTCCCCAGAGAAACGGAACGGAGCTGGCAGTTCTAGTGAGTGTGTGGCTGCGACTGGTGCGATAGGTGCAGCCGCTGGTTGTACTTGAGGTTGCGGATTCGGGGTACCCAAGGAGGCCTGAAGCTGCTCGAAGCGAGAAGCCAGATCCTGGAGGAATCGCATCACCTGAGTCTGATTCGATTCCTGGGTCTCAAGTCTGCGAACTATGCCCTGCAATGGATTATCCGCGGGGAGAGGCATGTCAGCCGGGTTCATGGCTGATCAAACTGTCAGGTCACCTGTGGCCAGGGGACAGATGCACACCGTAGGGGGTCAGGAGTGCACCACAAGGTAGTGAACCCTATGACTGACTGCTGCGGATAGGATACTGAGTGGTTGTGGAAAGCGGACCAGAGGAGCACAACCGGGATCCACAGGAAGCTAGAGCCGAGATACCCCAGGGCGCGGAGTCTAAGACCCAGCAGGTCTTCTCCAGAGCCTCTAGCGGTGAGGATGTTACGCTGCAGCTAGGTCCAGGTCGCGACCCCTAGAGTCTCCTAGCTCACGCCTCGTAGGGTAAGGAGGAAAGAGGGGGAGCAGCAGCACAGGATACAAGAATAGTGAGGGGAAAGGCCAAGGTCGGGGTCACAAGCAGGCAAGGATAAATGAAGGACAAGCCGAAGGTCAAGGGTCACAAGCAGACAGGGATAGTCAGGAACAAGCCAATATCGTAACAGAGAGACAGACGTAGCACACGGCAGGCAGGAACCCAAACACACAATGCTTAAACAAACACGTTGATCAGCAAGGCAGGCTTGCAGTGCACAGGTTAATATAGTGTTCTGTGATAGAGCCTGGGGTGGAGTCAGGCTGGGAGGAGATTATAAAGGAAGCCAGGTGAAGGAGTCCAGCCTCTAAGATGAACACATGAAGAGGCAAAGGTAAGATGGCAGACAGACATTAGTGCATATCCATGACAGAACCAAAGTCACTCTGTCCCTCTTACCTCCTCATTTGTCCCTTATTTTGGTCTGATCTATATAGTATATTAAACACATTATTTATGTATCAAAAAGTGTTTCCCAGTGCTAAACTTTTCATCCAATTTCTAAATTGCTGCATTTGTAAATTTCAAAAGCCAGCATTAAAGGTAGTAGTGGTAAAAAAAAAAAAAAAAAAAAAAAAAAGCACTTGTGGGTTTAACAATTTTTTTTTTTGTAAAATTCTCCTTTAGGAGGTGTGTCCTATGCCTACATACTTTTTCTAATAAGTGTCCCTCAGCCCCATCTCAAAAAGTTAGGAGGTATGCTGCAACCTCTGACCCCTCCTCTCTCGCCCACTATGTTATGGAAACATCCAGAGAGTTCCAGAAGACGGGGAGATAATAGAGCCACAGCCTGTGAAGCACTGCACAGCCTCCTACACACATTTAGCCCCTGCTCCTCTGCCTACAGGGGAGCAAAACTAAATTTACCTAACAAATAGAAAACTAAGAGGCTGCTACAAATGCATAAGATCATGGATCACATCCATTATTGTTTTAAGGTCAGAAATGGCACAGTTCACTTTATAAAATAAAACCATCTGCATGCAAAGCTGTTGTAAGTATAGATTGTCTATGTCTGTATTATTGAGTAGTGCAACAATTTAGCAAGGCTTCTATAATGATTGTATTTTTTGTATTTCAAGGGTCCAAGTCAACTTCAGAAAATGTATGCAGGGGTGGATGCACAGCTCTGGACGCAGATCATCTGATTGGATCAAGGCAGTCAACAGCGCTTTTGCTCAGTTACTAAGTTTTGGAGCAACTGCACTTTGCAAAGTGCACAGTGTATTTGCCTTTAGTAAATCAACCCCTGTGTCTTGTCCCACTAGTGATATTCAATCTCCCTAACTGTCCGAATCACCAATGTCATCAGGAATAAAAGTGAGGATAAAGCTATATTTTTGGGTTGCCACCAGAAATAGTAGGGAAATCTTACGATGGGGACACTTCACACTTGTCTGTCAATAACTAGTGGTAATTGATCCTTGGTGATGCTGAGATCAGCACTGACGTTAGCACTGCTCTCTGGATCAATACACTGTTAGGGCAGGGTGTCATGGAGATATGCCCTCAAGGTGTGGGCCCATGATACCCTACACCAGTGATGGCGAACCTTGGCACCCCAGATGTTTTGGAACTACATTTCCCATAATTGCTCTTGCACTCTGTAGTGTAGTTGAGCATCATGGGAAATGTAGTTCCAAAACATCTGGGGTGCCAAGGTTCGCCATCACTGCCCTACACTCTCAGTAAGTACCGTATATACTCAAGCATAAGCCGAGATTTTCAGCCCTTTTTTTGGGCTGAAAGTCCCCCCCTCGGCTTATACTCGAGTCAGCGAAATTTAACATTGTAAATAGTACCTGAAAAAAAGTTGAGAGGCTGCGGCGTCCATCGTTTAAATCTCGCGGTCTCTTTCTGGTCCCTTCCGTGATAGGCGATTCTCAGCAGACACTCTCCGCCTATCACGAACGTTCTCTCATCCTCACCCATCCCAGCAGACACTGTGTTGGGTGTTCCGCCAATCACAGACGTCTGCTGGGAAACTGAGGATGAGAGAACGTTCGTAATAGGCGGAGAGTGTCTGCTGAGAATCGCCTATCACAGAAGGGACCAGGAAGAGACCGCGAGATTTAAACGATGGACGCCGCAGCCTCTCAATTTTTTTTAGGTACTATTTACAATGTTAAATTTAAACAGTGAGCTAGGGAACAGTGAGGATAGGAACAGTGAGGATAGGAACAGTGAGGATGGGAACAGTGAGGATGGGAACAGTGAGGATAGGAACAGTGAGGATGGGAACAGTGAGGAACAGTGAGGATGGGAACAGTGAGGATAGGAACAGTGAGGATGGGAACAGTGAGGAACAGTGAGGATGGGAACAGTGAGGAACAGTGAGGATGGGAACAGTGAGGAACAGTGAGGATGGGCACAGTAAGGATGGGAACAGTGAGGATAGGAACAGTAAGGATGGGCACAGTAAGGATGGGAACAGTGAGGCATTGTTGACCCTCGGCTTATACTCGAGTCAGTAAGTTTTCCCAGTTTTTTGTGGTAACATTAGGTACCTCGGCTTATACTCGGGTCGGCTTATACTCGAGTATATACGGTACCCAGTCTTTTGGATGAAGTCTTGCTGGGCATCATTCAACCCAGAAGAATGAGGCCATCTTTTGGTGGAAAAGAAGTCCAGTGGGGGACAGCTCCCTATTTGTTTTTTAATACTGTTTGGGGACTAATTATTATTATTTTTTTAAATGCATGACATTGCTATATTGTACCTGTTTTTAGAGGTTTTGTTCTAGTTACTTTGGTTCCCTCTCCCAATTCAGGAACATTCTATTACAATAAATCTTTGTACCCAAACTGGCCCTACATCCATGGGCTTGTGTAGGCAAACAAAGCATGCATTCAGATGCATTTAGCTGGTATTTTAAATGCTTTTGAGCCCATTCAGAATACTTTCTGATCTCCTTCTGACCTGCAATTGACTTCCTTCTAAGCTTAACTAAGCTACTCCAATCCGTCTTTGGATTCTTTTGGACTTGAATAGAAAAGCAGTTCTAACAGGCAAAAGCCCATGTAATGGGCCCTATAATTGTGGTAGGATGTTCATCTTTTGGATATTTTATAGGGCAGAGACTACTGGAATGGCCTATGTACTCTGTAAGGGGCTTTTGAATTTGACAGGGTTATATGAATGGATAAAATACATATGGCTCAATCCAGAAAGCTACTGCAATAGGAGAGGGCTACTTTTTTATTTTATTTTTTATTTATTGTTTGAATTATTTTTAGTACAATGAGATTTGAAAATTACTCACATGGCTAATATAAGAATGGTTATCCTTGGGTTAAAGTTTTGTCAATCAAGCTTTTTGTAACACAATCACAGAGGAAACATAAGCATGGACTGCACAGAAAGACTTTACAGTTGGGGACAGTGCTGAGTCACACAGTCAAAGGGAATTAGCCATAACTTTTAACACAGAAAAGCAGGAGGGAGAGAATGCTAATGGTATGTGTGCTAAAAATCATACCCTGTTTTTCTCCTTTTATTAACAGGTCAGTCCACCCAAAATGGCCGAGTTATATGTGAATGTTGGTGGTCTGAATAATCCACTGGCTTCTTAAAGTTGTGCTCAAAAGTTTGCACACCCTGGCAGAAATCGTCAAAATATAAAAAATATGATTATGCCAAAAAACTGTCTATAGTGATCATATGAAGCCATTTATTATCACAGTGGTTTGGCTCCTTTTAAAATCATAATAATAACAGAAATAACCCAAATAGCCCTGATCAAAAGTTTACATACCCTGGAATGTTTGGCCTTGGTACAGACACACAAATTGGCAATTAAAGGTTATTTCCAACATCTTTTTTAAATTGCAATAAGTGTCCGTGTATAAGTAGTCAATGAGTTTGTTAGCTCTCACGTAGATGCACTGAGCAGGCTAGATGCTGAGCAATGGAAGCAGAAAAGAACAGTCAAAAGACCTGCATAACAAGGTAATGGAACTTTATAAAGATGGAAACGGATTTAAAAAGATATCAAAGCCTTGAAAATTCCAATCAGTACTGTTCAATAATTTATTAAGAAGTGGAAAACTGGGGAATCTCATGATACCAAGCCAAGATCAAGTAGACCAAGAAAGAGTGCAGCCACAACTGACAAAAGAATTGTTCGGTATACAAAGAAAAACCCACAGGTAACCTCAGTAGCAATACAGGCTGCTCTAGAAAAAGACGGTGTGGTTGTTTCAAGGAACAACCTTACTTGAGAAAAAAATTAGCTGCATGGTTGAGTCACCAGAAAGAAGCCTTTACTGCACCAATGCCACAAAAAAGCCTGGTTACAATATATATGGACGCGTCTCACAGCTTCTGAGACACTGTAATCTGGAGTACCAATACCAAAATAGAGCTTTATGGTGTCAACCATAAGCCCTATGTTTGGAGAGGGGTCAACAAGGCCTATAGTGACAAGAATACCATCCCCGCCCCATGAAGCATGGTGGTGACTCTCTGATGTTTTGAGGGATGTGAGCTCAAAAGGCACAGGGAATCTTGTGAAAATTGATGGTAAGATAAATGCAGCATGTTATCAGAAAATACTGGCAGACAATTTTCACTTTTCTGAGTGAGTGAGTGAGTGAGAAACTTGTATAGCGCTACAAATGCGAACTAAATCGCCTCAAGGCGCTTTTTCCATTCAGTGTCGTCCTGATTCTTCAGAAGAGGTGGGTCTTAAGTTTTTTCCTGAAGGCCCGATGGTTTTCTTCCATGCGGATGTCCGTGGGTAGAGCGTTCCATAGCCATGGTCTTTGGACTGCAAATCTTCGTTCTCCCCTCGATTTGCAGCGGAACTTGGGGATGTGGAGGAGGTTTTGGTTAGTTGATCGGAGAATGCGATTGGTGGTGTAGTGTTTTATTTTCTCGCATAAATATTGAGGAGCGTTTCCTTGTGTGCATTTGAGGCAGAGGGTCTTGAAGGTGACCCGATCCTTTATGGTTAGCCAATGAAGGGTCCTCAGGGATGGGGTGATGGATTCCCAGGGTTTTTTTCCCGTTACCAGTCTGGCTGCCGTGTTCTGCATGAAAGCTGTGCATGCTGTGCATGGGATGCTCTTGGACTTTCCAGCACGACAATGACCCTAAGCACAAGGCCAAGTTGACCCTTCAGTGTTTACAGCAGAAAAAGGTGTAGGTTCTGGAGTGGCCATCACAGTCTCCTGACCTTAATATCATCAAGCCAATTTGGGGAGATCTCAAACGTGCAGTTCATGCAAGATGACCAAAGACTTCGCATGACCTGGAGGCATTTTGCGAAGACGATTGGGCAGCTATACCACCTGCAAGAATTTGGGGCCTTATAGACAACTATTACAAAAGAATGTACACTGTCACTGATGCTAAAAGGGGGCAATACACAGTATTAAAGACTAAAGCCTCGTACACACAGTTCGATTGTTGGCAGCGGATTGTTTGTTGATAGACAGTTGACAATTGTTGTCCAATTTTTGACCAACAAATGTTGGATGACAGGCTAGTAAATTTTTGGTGGACAACGGCACCACGTCTGATTTTTCGTATCGTCAGTACACAAATCCGTCACACAAAAGTCAAAAGTACAAACACGCATGCTCTTAATCAGTGCTCACCAAACACAAAATTAGCAGAAGGGGCCCAATAGGTGGCGCGCAAGAGCTGAAATTCCTCGTAGTACGTCATTACGTTCGCGTTTGTGGCACGACAATTGTGTAACGTTAGAATGCAAGACAAGATCCTGGCACATGCCCTTTTGACAAAAATCTGACGCTCGGTTAGCCAACAATCGTACCGTGTGATTTTTATAAGTGATTCAGCGCCACAAAAAATATATTAATACTATAAAAATATTAGAAAAAAATGCTGCTCCCCTGCGGATGGAGTGTAGGATCTCCTATCTGAGAATAATAGATGTGTAAAGGGGGCGCTATTGGCACTTAATTAATGTTAAATACTATGTGACAACATGTATCTTTAAATTAATATAGTGAAAAAAACGTGAATATTGAAAACACCACAGTGATTTGTGATATTTGATATACACCAAAAAATTATATATAAATTCTATCAATCACCATACAAAATTAATTAAACAATGATTAAATGATATTTAGTCCCAATAGTGATGATTGGCGTGTTCCCACACACAAGACAATCGAAAATAAATTAATATAGATATATATTAAATGATGTGAAGAAAAGTCCCCTTTATCTGTGCAAAGAATCTGTGTTTGCTTTAAATCCAACAAGTAAGAACACCTTCAATAAAGTTCATGCTATACTGTATTTCTTCCTTCAATGGAGTGCACAAAATAATTCCTTCACCAAATCTTCAATTGAAGATATACACCCAAAGTGCATAGGTAGTGGATTGCGCTTACCAAATGGAGTGGACCTCTTTAATTAAAAAGAAGGTCACAGACAGCTTGAGCAGATTTGTGCCTGCACACATACGGACAGATACTGGTGAAAAAGTGAAAAAGAGTCTCCTTCCTCGGTCTCAGGCATAGTATATGAAACACAAAATGGAAGACTCCATAGTGCAACCCATAAATTTATTTATAAAAAGCAATAAAATATATATGTAAAACCGTATGGCCTAAATGGCCCCTTACAATCGTACCGTGTGCACGAGGCTTAAGAGTATGCAGACTTTTGAACAGGGGTCATTTTATTTATTTACTTGTTGCCATGTTTTGTTTTATGATTGTGCCATTCTGTTATGACCTACAGTTGAATATGAATCCCATAAGAAATAAAAGAAATGTGTTTTTCTTGCTCACTCTTGTTTTCTTTAAAAATGGTACATACTGTTTATTACCAATTCTCCAAGGGTATGCAAACTTTTGAGCACAGATGTATGTCTCTCAGGAAAACCAGTTACAGGTAACCTCTGCTTTAATTCTTTGATCTAAATGACTAGTGTTACTTTGACCTAAAAGTGATGTTTTTATACAATTATTATTTTTACTGTTGCTGTTTTATATGCTCCCACTAATGGTCATCTGTATAATGGGGAATACAATTAGATTTTCTGCTTAAAATTACTCTGGTGCTATAAAATAACAATGAATAATAAATAGGTAAAAAGGATCATTATTACTTATCTGTCTGGTGGGTGGTGATTGGTGAATCTCGTTTTTCCTCTGTTAAAGAGCTACGGGTATCCAAATGATCTTTAACATCCATCCATCTTGGTGTGTCAGGTGCCTTGTGCCTGCTGCGAGTTGTGGTTCCATTCATTGAACACTATGTCACTGTAGTGTCCTATAGTGGCATAGGAACTGGTGGATGAACCACACATCACAGCAGGGTACCAAGCATCAGACACTTCCTTGGCAGCTGCAGTTATTCAACAGAGCAAAGATAGGGATAACGAGCCACTGGGCAGACCGGAAATAATGATCCTTTTTGCAGGGTGCTTTAAAGAATGGCAGCATAGTCATGTTTCTTGGGCTCACTTGCACTTATTTGGCCTGTTGTGGTACATTAAGTCACAGGCTAACATGCCTTGCCCTTTCATTATGAATTGGCTGGCAATGCACTGCAACAGACCCATCAATGTACACTGATGCTCTTCAGCGCATCACAACATACTGCAGGGCATACCGTATGGTCATTGTGATGTGCTGCCGTGCATTGGCAGCGACTGTACAGTGCTTCGGGGAGCCATTCACACCGAATGGCAAGCAATGCATGTAGAGACGCACATTTGTTCCTGCAAAGTATAGGTGTAAATGGGCTTTAAAGCTGATGCATCGCCAAAAATAATGTTTGTACAT
Organism: Rana muscosa; assembly: GCA_029206835.1. Taxonomy (NCBI): domain Eukaryota; kingdom Metazoa; phylum Chordata; class Amphibia; order Anura; family Ranidae; genus Rana; species Rana muscosa. The sequence continues at coordinate 98,036,695 of CM055118.1, read as the reverse complement.
TTACACAGTAAAGCCTCGTCCACACGACCGAGTTTCTCGGCAAGAACCAGCAAGAAACTTGCTGGCAGAGCTTTCTTGCCGAGTAAATCGGTCGTGTGTACGTGGCTATCATGTTTCTAGTCAAGAAAACCGACAAGAATCTCGACGAGAAAAATAGAGAACCTGCTCTCTTTTTTCTCGTCGAGATTCTTGTCAGCCGGTTTCTCAACGAAAAAAGTGTGTGTGTGTACACTTACCTGTCCTCCGGGAAGCCCGCGCATGCTCGAAATGACTTTGACGCATGCGTGGTAGCTTCCTAGGCATAGGTAGGGTGTAGCAAGATGGCGGCGACGGCTTTGAATGTGATGAGCGCACGCTCGTCGTAGTCGATTACGTCACTGCGTTTGCTCCATTCAAAGAACCGCGGGTTCTTTGAAAGGAGCGTGTGTACACTCGGCCGGGACAAGTTTCTTGTCCAAGAATCTCGTCAAGAAAAACTTGACGAGATTCTCGGCCGTGTGTACGAGGCTTAAGAATAAGTTGCCTCCAAAGAAGTGTGCTCCATCTCTGGCTACTGCAGTGTTTGTTAAAACTCTTACCTGCAGTCTCCAAATGGCACAGAACGTCCAGCACTGAGAGTTGTAGTTATGGCTGAAGTACAGATATCAAAGGAGGTTTATATCAGTGGGAAGAATTATGCCTCTTCATTAGTGTTAAGCCCCGTACACACGATCGGTTTGACTGATGAAAACCGTCTGATGGATGGTTTTCATCAGACCAACCGATCGTGTATGGTACCCATCGGTCTTTTTTCCATCGGTTGGAAAAAATAGAACTTGTTTTAAAATTTTCCGATGGATAAAAAACCGATGAGAATTTCCGATCGTCTATGGGCAAGTCCATCGGTTAAAAAACCCACGCATGCTCAGACTGAATTAGGAGACGGGAGCGCTCGTTCTGGTAAAACTAGCATTCCTAATGGAGAGAGCACATTCGTCATTCTGCAAGTTATTGCTTCGTTTAATGCAGCACATGTTTTGTTGCTTTAGAACGGTCTTTAAAATGTCATTTTGGCAGCAGATCTTTCTCCTGAGTTCTGACAAACTTATGTCTTTCTTCTTTCTTGTGATCTTAGGAATAATTTGTTTAATTCTTCAAGGCCGACCTCCCAAATTACACCTTTTTTTTTTTGTTTTTGTCTTTAAATTTGTTGTGCATTTTTTGGTGTGTCAATTTCTCAGAACAACATATTATTTTTATTTTTTACTCATGGAGGTTGGTGTCCCTTGTTATTAATTACACATTGTATTTATGAAATCTTATTGCTACTTCCAAAAAAAAAAACACATCAGGCATGTATGTTGGCTGAAATCAAATTTCCCTTTATTTCGAAAAAAAAAACAAAAAAAAAAACGAAGGGCAACTATTCAGAAATTAGCAGAGAATATAAAGTCATTAGATCCCAAATGCAGACCTGACTATGATCAATAATAAAATCAACAACAGCATGAAATCAGGAGCAGCAGCCAAAGACATACATCATCCCAAGCTGTGGTACTCCATCAACCTTCAATTTCTGGATGAGCAGCTCGAGGCCAGGGAATCACCTCCTGCTCTTCCCTGTAGCCTTCCTTCCACGCCTCTCTGCAGCGTTCTCTCCACGCACCCTTGCAGGCTGGGCCACTGTGGGTGGTGATGTGGCAGGAGGAGGAGGAGAAGGAGGAGAGGGATTGGCCTGCTGCGAGATATGGGTGGCCTCAGTCAGCAGCCCCCTCGCCCCCATGTGTACGGCCATATATATAAGGTGCTCACAAAGGGCCCGTTGTCCCGCCTCCATTCTGAGCAACTTATCCGCCAGATAGGTGCTAAATCCCTCCGTAGGGTTGAGGGGGGCCCTCATGATAGCAGCAGCCTCCTGAATCATCTTTAGTGACTCCTCCTCCACTTGTGTCATCTGCCGTTGTTTTGGCGGTCTGACGTGGAGGGGAGCCACTTGGGAGACGGTGCTGCCACTAGGCATGGGGACGTGCTGAGTCCCACTTGGCCCTGCCTCCTCCTGCCTGCCACACTCCTGACCCTCTGCCTCCTGGCTTGCCTCATCCTGTTTTAAAATTAAAATGAAAAATTTGATTATTTGGGGAATCTATCACACACAATTTTGATCTCATTACTGTTTTTTTTTTTGGGGGGGGGGGGGGGATGATATCATTTATGGCTAATCCAAACAGTTCAACACAATATTACTTAGTGGACAATAATTATGATCAAAAATACTATACCTGGCTGAAGATGTGAAGATCTGGCTCTTCTAGCTTGGGAGGCTCCTCCTCCGCCTCTGCAGGGGTGGAGGGAAGGGTGGAAGGAACGCTGGAGGGAAGGGTGGAAGGAAGGGTTGAGGGAAGGGTGGAAGGAAGGGTTGAGGGAAGGCTGGAAATAGATTCCCTGGCCTCGATCTGGTCATCCAGAAATTGAAGATGTCTGTAGTACCACAGCTTGGGCTTTACTACATCGTCGGCTGCTGCTCCTGATCTCTTTGACTGGCGCACTTCCGTGTATTTTTTTTTATAGGAATTACGCAGGTTGTTGATTTTATTATTGATCATAGTGTAGTCTGCATCTGGGATCCATGGCTTCATATCCTCTGCTAACTTGGTAATAGTTGCCCGACGTACATCACTCTTGTGGTACGCTGGGTGTTTCAGTTCCCACAGGTTGCGCTGTTCCTTATATTTTTCTATAAAAATCAGCATCACCTCCGGCTCTCGTAGTTTATGCATCTTTTTGGAACAACAAGTAAAAAACAAAAGAAAAAAAAGAAAAGGATCAGAATTGATTCTCCTCAACTTATCACAATATTGCCCTTTACAATCATGAAACATTAGAGGCCACTGCAGGCCCGAGTTCCCTTCTTACCTTAGTTCACTTCATTGGTTCACTTCCGGTCGTCCTTACTCCGCGCATCCCTAATAACTTCTTTCCCCTTTTTACCCTGCGCATGCGTGTAACTCCGCCCTCGTCGCCCGCCCATGACGGACTTTTTCAGCATTTCCCCGCCCCTTAACGAACGGCGCACAGTGTGAGACGGCGACATGTCGCAGACACAGGTGGCTTCTTTACTCGAAATTACCGACGAGGAAAGCCCGGAGGCGGAAACGTCACGATACAATAAAAAAAGATACAAGGCGACTAATATGTCTTTTTCTGAGATGGCGGAGATGGTGGACATTCTGCGGAGGAAGGATTACGACGGCAAGCATGGCCCATACGACACCCCTAATCTCCGGAAGTCACAAATTATGGACAAAGTTGCAAAGACTCTCTATAAAAAATATGGGGTCATGAGATCCAAGGAACAACTCCGTAAAAGGTGGTCAGACCTGAAGCTCAGGGAGCCGGAGCAGTATAGGAAGCTTATAAAAAGCATTTTAAAAAGTAAGTTTATTTTACTGTGTTCTTTCACATTGTAATATGTATTCTTCCATGTTTTGCAACATGTGCTTGGCTTGACTGGTTTCACATTTTAAAATCACAACTTTTATGTTAAGTGGCGAGTCCACTTATTTGCTAAATGTGTGGATAGAAATATTGCTGCTCTTCCCCCAAACATGTTTGGCACATATCCACGTAAACTACATGTGGGCATGCCTCATTTTACTTCAACAATGTTTATCTACACATTGTTGGCAAGATGATGTGTTGTAAGGAAAATTCAAATGTGAATGAAAGGATAAACTGTATTCTGGGTAAAGGAGATGACACTCCAGCAGTTGTGTACTTTTTTAGGTTCTTGATCAAGATACTATACTCCGGGCCACATGACCAAATTTCTTAACGGTGTCACACACAGGTGCTCCAGTGGATACGTTGGTGGTTATCCAAGTGTATTTGTGAGTGTCCTCAAAAATAACATGTTGCTTTTTTGAGTTTGCAAGATCTCATATGTTCATTTTGAAACTCAGGGCCAAATATCAATTGGACCCCACTTTAAAACATTGAGAAACCATTTTCAGGCCTAAAAAGTCTGTGTGCTAAAGGATACATTATTTTTTCAATTCCCATAGGGGAGAGGAGACTGGGAGGACACCATGCTCAGGAGACGAGGAACCCAACACCACAGAAACTCCACGAAGATCCCAAAGCAGACCAAGTTCAGCAGGTTCAGGAAGCGGAGGGGGAGAAGGCGGAGGTGGAGGAAGGGGAGGTGGAGGAAGGAGAGGTGGAGCTTATCAGCACAACAGGTCAGTGTCTGTCACCACAACTTCAAGGTAAATACAGATGTAGGCCTGCATAGTTTTAAAATATTTGTTTCTTTTTAGGGACTGAACGTGGGGGTGTGTCAGGAAGTCCAAATCCTCCATTCTCGAGTGCCAAAATAATCATTCAGGAAATCATGGAATGCAGTAGCGAAATGGACATTATGAGAATGATTGTGATTGACCAAAAATATAAAAACATGATAGATATTTTGGGGAGAATAGTGTGAACTTTTGTGTTTTTTGTCATGCGTCCGAAATTTTCTATGGGATTTCCACAAGCCCAAATGTGAAGATGCACACACTGAAGACTCAACATGTGCTATCTGCCGTCACAGGATATCTATGTCCCTGTTTTGGGGGTGCAACCTCTTCCTCCCTCCTCAAGTAGGGGAGAGGAAGGGTTTTCACCCCCAAAGCACGTCCATTGATCTCCCATGATGGCAGATAGCACATGTTTACCTTAGCCATGGGATCATGTTGAAAATACCCATTTGAGCCCCAAAAATAAAGTGTGGATCTTCACATTTGGGATGGATCAGGGGTAACATCACCCCATCTCCTGTTTGTCTTTTTTACTGTGTTATTTTATTACTTTTTTAGTTAAAAATTTTTGGCTTTTGACCCATGCATGTTTCTGCCAAAAAAGCCGCACAAAAAAAATAAATAAATTCAAAAAGCAACCAAAACTGTGGTGCAATCAATAAAAACATTCGGGAAGTCTAAAAAAGGTGTGCCTTTTTCTTTCTATGCTCAATAGCAGTTCTGAAGATGCAAAAAGAGTGTTTTTACCTCTGAGATTTGAGTCTATTTACTAAGGACAAATACACTTGGCACTACTAGAACCTGGGAGACACGTAAACCACAAATACAAGAATGACAACACAAGTTAGTAGTAAATCAAATATTTTTATTTTATTTTAAAAAGGTAAAATCAAAGGTCAGATGTGGTCTGGCATTGCGATGGCCCCCCCTACCCGTGAAGTACTCTACGTATTTCTGACGTACTTCACGGGCACTTTGGGGGGCCAAGCCAGTACGGGCAGTGCTGAGGCCGGTCAGATTTATCAGTTCAGAGGGACCGGCCTCAGGCCCAACTGATGACACATAATTTGTGGAGAATTTCCGTAAAAAATTGTGCAACAAGCAGCAGCAGTACACAATGTTGTTGAGTTTATAATCCGCCAAATGTATAGCTGTCTGGAACAGGCGGAACCGGCCGGCCATTATCCCGAAGGCATTCTCCACAACTCTCTGGGCTCTGGCCAGCGGGTAGTTAAAAACCCTCCTCTCCGGGGTGAGGGTGCGCTGGGGAAACGGCCGCATGAGGTGTGGTCCTAGTCCAAAAGCTTCATCCGCAATGAAAACGAACGGTAGCCCTTCCACGTTCTCTGCATCTGGAGGCAGTGCAAGACCCCCAGCCTGCAGACGGTGAGCGAACTCCGTCTCAGCGAATACTCCGCCATCGGACATCCGGCCGTTCTTCCCCACGTCCACATATAGGAACTCGTACCGTGCCAACACCACCGCCATTAACACTATGCTATTAAAACCTTTATAGTTGAAATAGTATGACCCCGAACGGGGTGGCGGCACTATGTGGACGTGCTTCCCATCAATTGCCCCTCCGCAGTTGGGGAAATCCCACCGTTGGGCAAATTGGGAGGCCACAGTCAGCCATTCCTGTGGTGTGCTAGGGAACTGTGGAGTCAAACAAAAAGAAGACATTAGTACGGTTTATGTTTACAGTGCAAGCAGATTACACACAAAAACATTGTTGACCAATAGGGATGAGCTTCGTGTTCGAGTCGAACATACGTTCGACTCGAACATCGGCTGTTCGATCGTTCGACGAAGATCGAACGATTTGGGCCGTTCGCGCCAAATTCGAGTGACGCGAACGGCCCACAATGCACTACGCCATCGCAGTGTCATCCAGGCGCTGTGATTGGCCAAGCATGCACTGTGACCCCGCATGCTTGGCCAATCACAGCGCCGGCAGCGAGGAGAGCAATGATTGGCCACAGGCAGGATGCCTGTGGCCAATTATTGCTGAGGGGGTTTAGTACACGCCCCACACTATAAAAGGCCGCCAGCGCGGCGGCCTTGTGTAGTGTGTTCCGGAGCAGGGAAAGAGAAGCATAGGCAGGGACAGTGTCATTTTTTTCCTTTACTAATCCTGGATTCCTTGTGTTTAGGGACAGAGAAGGATAGGTAGGGAGAGTGTCAGTGTGTCATTCTGTGCTAAACCTTGTTTGTAGGGACAGAGAAGGACAGTGAGGGAAAGTGTCAGTGTGCTATTCTGTGCTAATCCTTGTTTGTAGGGACAGAGAAGGACAGTGAGGGAAACTGTCAGTGTGCTATTCTGTTCTAAACCAATCTTGCTGAACCTTATTTGAAATCCTTGAGTTTAGGGACAGAGAAGGACACTCGTGGAAACTATCAGTGTGCTATTCTGTGCTAAATCTTGTTTGTAGGGACAGAGAAGGACAGTGAGGGAAACTATCAGTGTGCTATTCTGTGCTAAATCTTGTTTGTAGGGACAGAGAAGGACAGTGAGGGAAAGTGTCAGTGTGCTATTCTGTCCTAAACCAATCTTGCTGAACCATATTTGAAATCCTTGAGTTTAGGGACAGAGAAGGACACTCGGGGAAACTATCAGTGTGCTATTCTGTGCTAAATCTTGTTTGTAGGGACAGAGAAGGACAGTGAGGGAAAGTGTCAGTGTGCTATTCTGTCCTAAACCAATCTTGCTGAACCATATTTGAAATCCTTGAGTTTAGGGACAGAGAAGGACACTCGTGGAAACTATCAGTGTGCTATTCTGTGCTAAATCTTGTTTGTAGGGACAGAGAAGGACAGTGAGGGAAAGTGTCAGTGTGCTATTCTGTCCTAAACCAATCTTGCTGAACCATATTTGAAATCCTTGATTTTAGGGACAGAGAAGGACACTCATGGAAACTATCAGTGTGCTATTCTGTGCTAAATCTTGTTTGTAGGGACAGAGAAGGACAGTGAGGGAAAGTGTCAGTGTGCTATTCTGTCCTAAACCAATCTTGCTGAACCATATTTGAAATCCTTGAGTTTAGGGACAGAGAAGGACACTCGTGGAAACTATCAGTGTGCTATTCTGTGCTAAATCTTTTTTGTAGGGACAGAGAAGGACAGTGAGGGAAAGTGTCAGTGTGCTATTCTGTCCTAAACCAATCTTGCTGAACCATATTTGAAATCCTTGAGTTTAGGGACAGAGAAGGACACTCGTGGAAACTATCAGTGTGCTATTCTGTGCTAAATCTTGTATGTAGGGACAGAGAAGGACAGTGAGGGAAAGTGTCAGTGTGCTATTCTGTCCTAAACCAATCTTGCTGAACCATATTTGAAATCCTTGAGTTTAGGGACAGAGAAGGACACTCGTGGAAACTATCAGTGTGCTATTCTGTGCTAAATCTTGTTTGTAGGGACAGAGAAGGACAGTGAGGGAAAGTGTCAGTGTGCTATTCTGTCCTAAACCAATCTTGCTGAACCATATTTGAAATCCTTGAGTTTAGGGACAGAGAAAGACACTCGGGGAAACTGTCAGTGTGCTATTCTGTTCTAAACCAATCTTGCTGAACCATATTTGAAATCCTTGAGTTTAGGGACAGAGAAGGACACTCGTGGAAACTATCAGTGTGCTATTCTGTGCTAAATCTTGTTTGTAGGGGCAGAGAAGGACAGTGAGGGAAACTGTCAGTGTGCTATTCTGTCCTAAACCAATCTTGCTGAACCATATTTGAAATCCTTGAGTTTAGGGACAGAGAAGGACACTCGGGGAAACTATCAGTGTGCTATTCTGTGCTAAATCTTGTTTGTAGGGACAGAGAAGGACAGTGAGGGAAAGTGTCAGTGTGCTATTCTGTCCTAAACCAATCTTGCTGAACCATATTTGAAATCCTTGAGTTTAGGGACAGAGAAGGACACTCGTGGAAACTATCAGTGTGCTATTCTGTGCTAAATCTTGTTTGTAGGGACAGAGAAGGACAGTGAGGGAAAGTGTCAGTGTGCTATTCTGTCCTAAACCAATCTTGCTGAACCATATTTGAAATCCTTGAGTTTAGGGACAGAGAAGGACAGTGAGGGAAACTATCAGTGTGCTATTCTGTGCTAAACCAATCTTGCTGAAGCATATTGCAAATCCTTGTGTTTAGGGACAGAGAAGGATAGGCAGGGGACAGTGTCAGTGTCTTTGTTGCTAAGCCTCCTGCACAGTATACACCTGAAGGTAGCCCTTATTGCTGTTTTTCCCATCTCCCTGCAGGCCATCCATTAAAATGTCTGCAAGGCAAACAAGGAGAGGCAGACAGTCTGGAGGCAAAAAAAGAGGGCAAGCAGGCTCTGTGTCTGGGGGCAACAGTGCTGGTCGTGGACGCGGTGCATTGTCATCAGCACGTGGCCATGGGACACGCTTGTCCTTCTTTTCGGCAGCTGGACATGTTGAGCCACATCATGCCGAAGACTTGGTAGAGTGGATGACCAAGCCCACCTCATCCTCCTCATCCTCTCTCACCCAGGCTCAGGGTACTGGCAAAGCAGCTGCCAAAGCGTCCTCTTCTCTGGTATCAATGTCATCATTAGTCATTCCTTCCCTAGACCCACCATGTCCTCCTCCTGAGGAGTCCCCCGAACTGTTTGAGCACAGTGTTGGGTACATGCTCCAGGAGGATGCCCAGCGTTTCGAAGGATCTGATGATGATACCCAGCTAGAGGAAGGCAGTAGCGTGAGAGCAGAGAGAGGGGATGCTCAAGAAGGACACCAATCTGGCAGTCATGCTCCAGCAGCTGCAGCATACTGCCAGATTGGCTCCAGTGATGAGGAGGGAGGGGATGATGAGGTCACTGACTCCACGTGGGTGCCTAATAGGAGAGAGGAGGAGGAGGCACATCTCCAACGAGGCAGGATGCCCTTGGGTGGCCAGCGTATGGGCAGCACACCGACGGAATCACACCGCAGAGCTCCGCCTGTGCAGGGCGCTGCCTCTGCCCGTCATTCAAAAAGTTCTTTGGTGTGGGCCTTTTTTGAGGCGAGTGCATCAGATCGCACAGCTGCTGTTTGCAACATATGTCTCAAGCGTATATCGCGTGGCCAAAACATCAGCCGCTTGGGCACCACATGCTTGATCAGACATATGTTGACCTGCCATGCAGCTCGTTGGCAAGCCTACCTTAAAGACCCACACCAAAGAACAAAGCGGACCTCTCCTTGCACCGCATCAGCTGGGATCTCCAACCCCACTATACCATCAGTCCTCTCTGAAACCTGCACTGAGAGGAATGAAGGTGTAGAATTAGGTGTGTCACAGCCAAGTACTTGTGGCCACTCTGCTAGCAGTACACCGACGTCCGATTCTAGCAGGCAAATTTCCCTGCCCCAGCTGCTGGACCGTCAAAAGAAGTTCACTCCCAGCCATCCACATGCCCAGCGGTTGAATGCTAGCTTGGCTAAATTGCTAGCACTTCAACTGCTGCCTTTTCAGTTGGTAGACTCGGCCCCCTTCCGTGAGTTTGTGCAATGTGCGGTTCCTCAGTGGCAGGTTCCCAAACACCACTTTTTCTCACGGAAGGCGATTCCGGCTCTCTACAGGCATGTGGAAGGCAATGTCTTGGCCTCGCTGGACAGGGCGGTCAGCGGTAAGGTGCATATTACCGCTGACTCATGGTCCAGCAGGCATGGACAGGGACGTTACCTTTCTTTCACGGCCCATTGGGTCACTCTTTTGGCAGCTGGGAAGGATGCAGGACAAGGTGCAGTAGTGTTGGAGGTTGTTCCACCGCCACGCCTCCAAAATGCTACTACTGGTTGTGACACACCTCTCTCCTCCACCCCCTCCTCTTCTTCTTCCTCCATGGCCTCTTCCTGTGGTTTGTCCTCGGAACCAGCGGTGCTCCGTAGGCGTTCAAGGGGCTACGCAAGTACGCAGGCAAAAAGATGCCATGCCGTGCTTGCGCTGGTGTGTTTGGAGGACAGGAGCCACACTGGGGCAGAGGTCCTGTCTGCTCTGCAGGGGCAGGCCGAGAGGTGGTTGACGCCACGCCAGCTTAAGCCAGGAATGGTGGTTTGCGACAATGGCACCAACCTCCTCTCCGCCCTCCGACAGGGACAACTGACCCATGTGCCCTGTATGGCTCACGTCCTTAACCTGGTGGTGCAGCGGTTCTTGGGCAGGTACCCGGGCTTACAGGATGTCCTGAGGCAGGCCAGGAAAGTCTGTGTGCATTTCCGCAGATCTTATAATGCCAGTGCTCGCCTGGCTGAGCTGCAAAAGGAGTTGAACCTGCCCAAGAACCGCCTTATATGTGACATGCCCACCAGGTGGAACTCAACGTTGGCCATGCTGCAGCGGCTGCATACGCAGCAGAGGGCCATCAATGAGTACCTGTGCGACTACGGCACCAGGACAGGGTCAGGGGAGCTCAGGTTTTTTTCACCACGCCAGTGGGGCATGATCAGGGATGCATGCACTGTCCTGGCACCATTTGAGGAGGCCACGAGGATGGTGAGCAGTGACAGTGCATGCATCAGTGACACTGTACCTCTTGTCCACCTGTTGGAGCACACGCTGCGTGGAATAATGGACAGGGCACTTGAGGCAGAACAGAGGCAGGAAGAGAAGGACTTCCTTGCCTCTCAAGGCCCCCTTTACCCAGACAGTGTTCCTTCTGTCCCACCCATCGCACAGGAAGAGGAGGAGGAGGAGGAGGAGGATTGTGTCAGCATGGAGGTGGAGGCTGGCACTCAGCATCATCAGCAGCAGTCTTTTAGGGATGATTTACAGTCCCAAGAAACCAGTGGACTTGTACGTGGCTGGGAGGAGGTGGCTGCGGATCATGTCGTCCTTAGTGACCCAGAGGACTCCGGACTGAATGCCTCAGCTAACCTACGCTGCATGGCCTCCCTGATCCTGCAAAGTCTGCGGAAGGATCCTCGTATTCTTCGGATCAAGGAGAGGGACCATTACTGGCTGGCCACTCTCCTTGATCCACGGTACAAGGGTAAGGTTGCGGACCTTATGTTACCGTCGCAGAGGGAGCAGAGGATGAGACATCTCCGGGAGGCCTTGCAGAAAGGTCTGTGCAACGCGTTCCCAGAGACTGGGAGGTTACAAACTCCTGGTCCTGGACAACGAGTTGCTGAGGCTTCGGGCAGTCAAAGAAGGAGCGGTGGGGAAGGTGGCCGTCTGACCGATGCGTTCAGACAATTCTTTAGTCCGCAGCCCCAAAGTATGATCGGTTCCAGCAACCATCGCCAGCGTCTGATATACATGGTGCAGGAATACCTAGGGGCAAGGTCAGACTTGGACACCTTCTCCACCGAAAATCCTCTGGCTTACTGGGTCTTGAGGATGGATCACTGGCCAGAGCTTGCACAGTATGCAATTGAGCTACTGGCCTGTCCTGCATCCAGCGTTCTTTCAGAACGCACATTCAGTGCTGCTGGAGGATTTGTCACGGATCACAGGGTGCGCCTGTCCACTGACTCGGTTGATCGACTGACTTTCATCAAGATGAACCAGTCTTGGATCACCACCAGCTACCACACACCTGATGCTGATATAACAGACTAATTGATTTTAAAATGTCACATCCCTTCAAGACTGATGCTGATGCTGAGTGCCTGTGCTGTTATGTTGACTGGCTATCCTCCTCCTCCTCCTCAATGATCCGATTAATGATGATAGCTTGGAAGATCATTTTGGTTTATGGGTGCCGCCACCAGTGGCTAAGGCCCAATTTTTCAGCCCCTGTTTAACAGGGGCGTGTAATTACAATTTTTGATGCAATACTTTGCAACAGGGCCCATTGCTGTGCTCCAAGTACAGTATCTGTGAGGGGTTGCAGTGTTGTGCCACCAGTGGCTAAGGCCCAATTTTTCAGCCCCTGTTTAACAGGGGCGTGTAATTACAATTTTTGATGCAATACTTTGCAACAGGGCTCATTGCTGTGCTCCAAGTACAGTATCTGTGAGGGGTTGCAGTGTTGTGCCACCAGTGGCTAAGGCCCAATTTTTCAGCCCCTGTTTAACAGGGGCGTGTAATTACAATTTTTGATGCAATACTTTGCAACAGGGCTCATTGCTGTGCTCCAAGTACAGTATCTGTGAGGGGTTGCAGTGTTGTGCCACCAGTGGCTAAGGACCAATTTTTCAGCCCCTGTTTAACAGGGGCGTGTAATTACAATTTTTGATGCAATACTTTGCAACAGGGCTCATTGCTGTGCTCCAAGTACAGTATCTGTGAGGGGTTGCAGTGTTGTGCCACCAGTGCCTAAGGCCCAATTTTTCAGCCCCTGTTCAACAGGGGCATGCAATTATAATTATTGATCTAATAATTCACAGCAGGGCCCATTGCTGCGCCCACCAAGAGTAACTGTCAGGCCTTACAGTGTTGTGTCAACACCACCACCACCACCACCACCACCACCAAAGGCCCAATTTTTCAGCCCCTGTTCAACAGGGGCATGCAATTATAATTATTGATCTAATAATTCACAGCAGGGCCCATTGCTGCGCCCACCAAGAGTAACTGTCAGGCCATACAGTGTTGTGGCACCAGCACCACCATCAAAGGCCCAATTTTTACTACCACTGTTCAACAATTATATGTTATTACAATTCCTGATATAATAGTTGACAGCAGGGCGTTCCAGCACCCACCAAGAGTAACTGTGAGTGCTTACAGTGTTGTGCCAACACCAACACCTAAGGGGCCAATTTCTGCAGAGTATATACGGCAGGTCCCTACTTTCAAACATCCAACTTACAAACGACTACTACTTGCAAACGAAAGAAGACAACAGGAAGTGAGAGGAAATCTACCCCTTGGAAGGAAAATTCTCTCCTGTAAGAATTAATATGGGAGAAAGGTGTATCCTCTCTACTGATGCTTTATCACCAATCCTTGTTTCAATAAAAACACCACATTTCAAAAACAGTTGTCATTGGGACGCAAAGTGAGGTGAAATGTTCTGAACAGGGGCACAGACAGCAAAACAAATGTTACAGGGGTGATAACCCTTCCCTATGTTTTCCAAAAAGCTTAAAAATAGGTATTTGGGCTGGAGCTACACTTAAACAATGTAACTGTTCAAAATTACAAACAGATTCTACATAAGAACAAACCTACAGTCCCTGTCTTGTATGCACCGCCTGTATACGGCTGTTCAGAGTATATAGGGCCTTTTTTATTTTGTGTGCGGGGTTCCCCTTAATATCCATACAAGACCCAAAGGGGCTGGTAATGGGCTGGGGTAGGGGGGGGTGTGTGATGGGGTAGCTATGCCATTTTTCTTAAAGATTTTCATCCATATTACCGGGACCAGACATTACATTAAAGCCGCAAGCAGTTTTAAATGGCTTTTTTTTCTTTTGGAAATGTAATTTTGTGCAGGGACAGTTCTAAACACGGGAAACACGTGGCACTTCACAGGCATACTTTAGACACCCCCCAGGTACAATATTTAAAGGAATATTTGACTTTTTTTTTTTCACTTTATGCATCATTAAAATGACTGCTCCCGGAAAACGTCCGTTTTTAAAACTTCTTTTTGCATTGATACATGTCCCCTGGTGCAGAACCTGGGTTCCCAAACTCTGTTTAGGACAATAACATGGATAATAGTCGTTATAATTAGCACTTTAGAATCTGAACGTTCGCATCCATTGTATTTAATAGGGTTCTAATGTTCGTGCGAACTTTCGGTCCGTTCGCGGGTTCTGGTGCGAACCGAACCCGGGGGTGTTCGGCTCATCACTATTGACCAACATCATTCTAACATTATTATTTAGGGGAGTATTTCCTACCAATAAACAAAGGCCCACTTAGCAGATGCTGAGAGTGGACATTCTAAAATAAACTAGGGGGGGGGGGCCTAAGGTGATTGTGGGGGATCCAAAAAAAGGCAAAAGCACTCTGCTGAGCTTGATTGAGAAGTTTAAAATTTTTAACATCTTTAGGGGGGGGAGGGAGGGTTGTCAAACTACGCGGGCAATGACCGTAAAAAAATGAAAAGGAAAATAGAAGGCTAGCTGGGTTTGCACCCAGGATAGCATGCTGGAGAGGTTAGTGAAGGGAAATAGACATGTAGGGCCCAAAAAGGCCTTTACAGGTAAAAACATGCATGGGGAAAATGGGGACATTACCAGGATATTACAAAAAGGCAAATTTGGGTTAGGAGGGGAAAAATTAGAAGATTCTAAAACAATAAAAACATATAATGTGAGGTTAAAGGAGCAAAATTACCTTCATATAGTCCTTCTGCAGGACCTGAATGATGGCCGAACACGTCTCAGGGATAATGATCCCGAGAGCCTGGGGGGAGATGCCTGTTGAGAACTTGAGGTCCTGCAAGCTTCTCCCAGTCGCCAGGTATCTCAACGTGGCAATAAGCCTCTGCTCGGCAGTGATGGCCTGGCGCATCACAGTGTCCTGCCTCGTTATATAGGGGGACAGCAAATCCAACAGACGGTGAAATACGGGGTCCGTCATCCTGAGATAATTCCTGAAATCATCAGGATTATTCTCATGGATTTCCCGCAGCAGAGGCATATGAGAGAATTGGTCCCGCTGGAGCAACCAATTCTTAGTCCATGAACTCCTCCTCACCCTGTTCACAGACTGAACTCGGGTTACAGTGTTAACTGCAACACCAAGCCCAAAGCCAGTACGAGCTCGAGAATGAGAACGCATTTCAAACATGGTTTTAAACCGGTCGGCTGGTCAGAACGCACTCAAATAGAACGCACCGTGGAACAGCAAGGCCTGAGAAGAACGACCTGAAAAACAGTAAACGAACGGCCAAGAAGGCACTGCAAGGCAGTAACGACCTGACTGCACGCACTGAATCACAAATACAAACCCACAAGCACAAACTGAATACCAGGAAACGATCTGCAAAGCACGGAGACTGAAAAGCGCGAATCGGCTCTTACCAAACTTTTACTAACACGCGGTAACACGAAATCAGCAAAAGCAGCCCAAGAGGTGGCGCCATTAGATTTGTTCGGCCCCTTTTATAGCGCGTCGTACGTTTTGTACGTGCCGTCGTTTTCTTGCTGTCGGATTTTTAACTGATGGTGTGTGGCCAAGACTGATGAAAAACAGTATCATCGGATTTCCGATGGTCAAATCCATCGGACGAAAATCCATAGGTTATCCGATCGTGTGTACAGGGCTTTAGTAGAGGGAATAGTGCCCTTTCATTGGTGTCAGTGGGGGGAATAGTGCCCTATTGTTTATAGCAGTGGGTAAAATTATGCCACATTGTAAGTGTATGCCACATTGTTAGTGTTAGTAGAAGGAATAGTGGCCTATCGTTGGTATTAGTGGGAGGAATAGTGCCCAATTGTTTATATCAGAGGAAAGAAATATGCCCCATCATTAACGTCAGTAGAAAAAATAGTGTCCTATCATTGGTGTAAGTGGAAGTAATAGTGCCAATTGTTTATAGTAGTGGGTAGAATTATGCCACATTGTAAAGCCCTGTACACACGATTGGATTTCCTATGGATTCTAATCCGATGGATTTTTCCATCGAAAATCCAATGAAGCTGACTTCCATCAGTCTTGCCTACACACCATCAGTCAAAAATCCGACCGTCCCAAACGCTGTTACGTAAAACACTCCGACAAGCCGAGAAAAATTAAGTTCAATGCTTCTGAGCATGTGTCGACTTGATTTTATTTTATTTTTTTGATTTATTTATTGTCAATGTAAAAACAAATTCACAATGAAATTACATTTCTACTCCACACATTATTCATACATCACAATTATCAATAATGCATTTACCATACAGAATTTATATATAAAAGTGTCCCCATATTATAAAAGTATAAAAAGTGTCCTCATATTAAAAACTAAACAAGACAATAAAATAAGACTTTGTGACCTCCTTTCATTTCATTCCTGCATTGATAGCCTTAACAGCCCTGGGGAAGAAGCTCTCTTTAAATCTTTTTGTCCTTGTTTTAATCACCCTAAAACATCTCCCAGATGGCAATAATTCAAATAAATGACAACCAGGATGAGTCTGGTCTCTCACTATTTTTTCTGATCTACAAAGGCAACGAGTCTCATATATTTCATCTAGAGAAACAAGTTCACACCCTAAAATTTTCTGCGATGTTCGAACCACTCTCTTTAGAGCATTTTTATCTGCCTGCGTACAACTAGGGTACCACACTAGAATACAATACGTTAATATACTCTCAATGGCAGAGCGATAGAAGGTCTCTAGTACCTTCCTTCCCAAACCATTCTTCCTAAGGAGTCGCAAAAAAAATATAAACGCTGTTGCGATTTCTTAATAATGGCTTTAACGTTGATTGTCCACGATATGTTTTCAGAAATGCATGTTCCCAAAAATGTAAAGGTAGAGACCCGCTCCATGCACACGCCTTTAATAAAAAGCGGTGCTGGTTCAGGCCTGTTCCTTCTGAAATCTACAATCAGTTCCTTTGTTTTCCCTGTGTTTAGGATCAGGTTATTTGCTGTACACCATTCCACTATCCTATCAACCTCTCTCCTGTATTGCTCCTCATCGTCCGTCTCCAGTGATACAACCGATTACGGTAGTGTCATCGGCAAACTTAACTATACTATTGGTCTCATAATAGGGGGTGCAGTCATATGTGTACAGTGCATAGAGAAAGGGACTTAAGACACAACCCTGTGGTGCTCCAGTACTTATTTCTCGCTTGGAAGAAACAAACTTATCCAATTTGACCACCTGTGAGCGATGGACCAAAAAATCCCTTATCCAAAAACAAATAAAGGGCGGCAGATCCAATTTTTGCATTTTTTCAAACAACCGATCTGGAATGATGGTATTAAAGGCAGAGCTGTAATCTATAAACAACATCCTTATGTAGTTTCCTGAATGCTCAGATGTCCAAGTGCCCCATGCAGCGCTAAAGCTATCGCATCTTCTGTGCTTCTATTTGCCCTATACGCAAACTGATAAGGATCTAAACTACCCGGTAGTCTAGTTTTGATATATTTCAAGACCAACCTCTCAAAGCACTTCATTAGTACTGACATCAGTGCTATTGGTCTATAATTGTCTAAACTTCCCACAGTTGACTTCTTTGGAATTGGAATAATAGTGGCTGATTTTAAACATGCCGGAACAACAGCAGATGATAGTGATCGATTAAAGATCTTGGCAAAGACTCCAGCTAATTGATCAGCACAGGCCTTAACTACTCTCCCTGGGATTCCGTCTGGACCTGATGATTTCCTCGCATTTATAGCCTTAAACGCCTGCCTCACCTCATATTCCTGTATAGTGAATGTACAGTTTCCTGGACCTAAAGGACACCCTATATCCTGGTTTGGTAACACAACCTCAAACCGTGTGAAGAACCTATTTAATTCTTCAACCAGTGAAGCACTAGAATTCCCTTCCATTTTTTTAGTTCCTCTATGTTGTGTCAAGTACTATATACCCATCCAGCCCTCCCTCGCATTGTTTCCATTAAAATAGTCCTCAATTTTCTTTTTATAGGCTAATTTGGCTTCTTTTTTGCCTCCTTTCAGATTAGCTCTCGCAATACTATACATTGCTTTATCTCCGACCCTGAATGCTCTATTCCTTTCTCTAAGAAAACTCTTTATTTCCTTAGTCATCCAGGGTTTCTGATTTGAAAAAAACCCAATGCATTTATCCTCAGTAACATTGTCCACACAAGTTTTTATATAGTCCAGAACTGTTTCTGTATACAGATCTAAATCCTCTTGCTCAAATATCTCCCAATTTGTTCTTTCTAAACAATCCTGTAGCCTTGAGAGAGAGCCCTCTGGCCAAATTCTGTGTATTTTCCACTCTGGAGCTATTTTCTGCCTGATAGGAATATATGCTGGAATAAGGAATAAAGAAAGGAGGTCTGACTGACCCAGAAGGGATAGTGGAATGGCTCTGTAGGCCTGCTTAATATTGGAATACACCATATCCAATGTATTTTCACCTCTAGTAGCGCATTTTACAAACTGATGTAGTTTTGGCTGCGCAGCCCTCAAATTCACTTCTGAGCATGCGTGGGTTTTTTCTCCGATGGAGTTCCACACAAACGATCGGATTTTGCTATAGTTTTTTTTCCCATCGGATAAATTTAAAACATGTTCTATTTTTTCACACCAATGGAAAAAAGACCGATGGGGCCCATACACGATCGGTTCATCCGATGAAAACAGTCCATCGGTAAAACCGATCGTGTGTACACGGCTTTAGTGTTAGTAGAAGGACCTCATCGTTGGTGTTGGTGGTGGAAGGAATAGTGCCTCATTATTGGTGTCAGTGGGAGGAATGGGGCTTTGTATCAGTGGGAGGAACAGAGCAAACAAAATGCTGCATCCTGCAGTTTGGAGACCACTACTGTAGAGTAAATGATTGCACATAGTGGTGGACAGTGCAACAGTTGTGACATTGAGCTACATTGCTTGAACAATTGGAATGCCAAACAAATGTAAGGAATATAACCCCAAAGAGCAATTGTTTTCCTTTTTTAGTGTTGTCATGATTTAAATCTTCATTGGATCAGAAGAAAACGTGTTATATCTGTGGCTAGACATACTCTTGAGAGAGAAGTAGAGTAGCATAGCAGCTGTACATTTCCACTAAGCACAAAAGCGAGTCTGTGTAATGAGCAGATTTGTCTCTTTCATCCACATACTGTATATTTTTATCATCTATGCATATGTGTAATGACAGCAGTCTAGCTTTCACTGTCTCCCAGCTACAAGTGGGGGGATTTTGAAAAGCATCACCACAGCAAGTGGGATTTCAAACTGGCCACAACCAGCTTTATTGCATTTCAGCATCAGGAAAACATTTTCAGCATTTCCAGCACAATTTAGATAGCTTGTTCAAGACATGAACAGGGGAATACCAACAGGCAGAGCAGAGTCCACAGGTGGGTGCTCAGGCAGCGGTGTTCTCCAAACAACACCTGAATAGGTAGATAAAATAGAAAAATAGCCAGCAACTCCAATCCGTAAGAAATATTTATTGGCACATATAGGAAAACAAAAGAGCAGACACGTTTCGGCTGAAGAACCTTGGTCACTGCATAGCCTGTCCAGTTGTAACTATGCAATCAAAATCCCTTTCTAGTAGAATTAGCATTGTATCCACATCCAAAAAATAAAGTTGAGTTTTATTATCCAAAACTGCCACCATGCCATGACCCTTTGTAGAGTCACAGTGACCCCTGTGGTGGGATGACTATTGCACAACATAACTGAACCAAAACTTGCAGCAGACTTGCGGAATGTTTGCAAAGAAAGTTGGAGTCATATGCCGCGTACACACGATCGGAATTTTCAACAACAAAACCGTGTTTTTTTTTCCAACGGATGTTGGCTCAAACTTGTTTTGGATAGACACGGCCGCACAAATGTTGCTTGGAAATTCCGATGGTCAAGGACATGGAGACGTACAACACTACGACGAGCAGAAAAAAATTGAGTACAATGATTCTGCATCCAATTTGTTTCTGAGCATGCTTAGCACTTTTGTGCATCGGAAATGGCTACACACGGTCGGAACTTCCGACAAGAAATTTTCTTGTGGGAAAAATTAAGAACCTGCTCTCAAATATTTGTTGTCAGAAATTACAACAACAAATGTCCGATGGAGCCTACACACGGTCGGAATATCCGACCAAAAGCTCACATCGAACATTTGTTGTCGGAAATTCCGATCATGTGTACGCGGAATTACAATGCGGACTTGCTGCAATTGTGCAACAAACTTGTGAAGCCTGGCAAGTCTAGCAATAGCTTAGCAAGTAATTTTCAATCTGGGAAACTTGTCTGTCCCGAGCTCGTAAGCTCCACCCTATGTACTGTAAGTGCTACTTGGTGGTCTCTTATACATAAGGCCGCAGCAATTCTCTTTAAACCTTCACATCCCAATCTGCATTTCTTTCTTTCATTTTGTGTGGAGTGGATTTGAACAACCTTAGAGTTTTATTGTATTTTCTGGGGTTTTGTTTTGTTTTTCTGGATAAAAGCTTACTTTTATTGCAAATTGGATGCAGCTTTCCCCGCATCCAATTCGCATAGCAGGAGATTGTGGCCGGCTCTCTATGGAGCCAGTTCACATATCTCCGCAGCATCTCCGCTGCAAATTGCAAAGGAGTCCTGTGCGACTTTTGGTCTTTTTCAGGTCCGAATTCAGCCCAAAATTTGGGCTGAAATCGGACCTGAAACGGTGAATGGAGACAAACTGGGCTCCTGCTGTGAGCTGCTGCGTTCTCCAGTGTGAACCCAGCCTAAAGGAATGTTGTGTTGTACCTACCTACCTGTAACAATTTTTTTTTTTTTAAAAAGGAGGTCATAGTTTAACTTTGAACTGTACACATTCTCATATAGCGTACATATACAGTATCTGACAAAAGTGAGTACACCCCTCACATTTTTGTAAATAATTTTATTTATATATTTATATTTTTTCATGTGACAAGAATGAAGAAATTAAACTTTGCTACAATGTAAAATAGTGAGTGTACAGCTTGTATAACAGTGTAAATTTGCTGTCCCCTCAAAATAACTCAACACATCCATTAATGTCTAAACCGCTGGCAACAAACATGAGTACACCCCTAAGTGAAAATGTCCAAATTTAACCCAATTAGCCATTTTCCCTCCCTGGTGTCATGTGACTCATTAGTGTTACAAGGTCTCAGGTGTGAATTGGGAGGTGTGTTAAATTTTGTTATCACTCTCACTCTCCCATACTGGTCACTGGAAGTTCAACATGGCACCTAATGGCAAAGAACTCTCTGAGGATCTGAAAAAAATTATTGTTGCTCTACATAAAGATGGCCTAGGCTATAAGAAGATTGGCAAGACCCTAAAACTGAGCTGCAGCACAGTAGCCAAGACCATACAGCGGTTTAACAGGACAGGTTCTACTCAGAACAGGCCTCGTCATGGTCGACCAAAGAAGTTGAGGGCACGTGCTCCGCGTCATATCCAGAGGTTGACCTTGGGAAATAGACATATGAGTGCTGCCAGCATTGCTTCAGAGGTTGGAGGAGTGGGGTCAGCCTGTCAGTGCTCAGACCATATGCCGCACACTGCATCAAATTGGTCTGCATGGCTGTCGTCCCAGAAGGAAGCCTCTTCTAAAGATGATGCACAAGAAAGCCCACAAACAGTTTGCTGAAGACAAGCAGACTAAGGATATGGATTACTGGAACCATGTCCTGTGGTCTGATGAGACCAAGATAAACGTATTTGGTTCAGATGGTGTCAAGCGTGTGAGATGGGAACCAGGTGAGGAATACAAAGACAAGTGTGTCTTGCCTACAGTCAAGCATGGTGGTGGGAGTGTCATGGTCTGGGGCTGCATGAGTGCTGCCGACACTGGGGAGCTACTGTTCATTGAGGGAACCATGAAAGCCAACATGTACTGTGACATAATGAAGCAGAGCATGATCCCCTCCCTTCAGAGACTGGGCCGCAGGGCAGTATTCCAACATGATAACGACCCCAAACACACCTCCAAGACGACCACTGCCTTGCTAAAGAAGCTGAGGGTAAAGGTGATGGACTGGCCAAGCATGTCTCCAGACCTAAACCCTATTGAGCATCTGTGGGGCATCCTCAAATGGAAGGCGGAGGAGCGCAAGGTCTCTAACATCCACCAGCTCCGTGATGTCATCATGGAGGAGTGGAAGAGGACTCCAGGGGCAACCTGTGAAGCTCTGATGAACTCCATGCCCAAGAGGGTTAAGGCAGTACTGGAAAATAATAGTGGCCACACAAAATATTGACACTTTGGGCCCAATTTGGACATTTTCACTTAGGGGAGTACTCACTTTTGTTGGCAGCGGTTTAGACATTAATGGCTGTGTGTTGAGTTATTTTTAGGGGACAAAGTGACACTGTTATACAAGCTGTACAAGCAATTTACACTGTTATGCCGCGTACACACGGTCGGGAATTTCCGACAACAAATGTTCGATGTGAGCTTGCTGTCGGAAAATCTTACCGTGTGTATGCTCCATCGGACATTTGCTTTCGGAATTTACGACAACAAAAATTTGAGAGCTGGTTCTCAATTTTTCCGACAACAAAAGTTGTGGTCAGAAATTCCGACCATGTGTACACAATTCAACGCACAAAAATTCTACGCATGCTTGGAATCAATTTGACGCATGCTCGGAATCATTGAACATTGAATTTCCGACAACATTTGTGTGACCGTGTGTATGCAAGGCAAGTTTGAGCAAAAATCTGTCGGAAAAAAATCCACGGTTTTGTTGTCGAAATGTCCGATCGTGTGTACGCGGCATAATACAAGCTGTACACTCACTACTTTACATTGTAGCAAAGTGTAATTGCTTCAGTGTTGTCACATGAAAAGATATAATAAAATATTTACAAAAATGTGAGGGGTGTACTCACTTTTGTGAGATACTGTAACTAAAAACTATAAAATGTCCTCAGTTCCCTGATAAGCAGAAGTTTTACGTTGTATTACATGAGGGTGATTCTCTTTAGGCCAGCATTGTTTTTCTGTGGAACTTGTGAACAGCAGACAAATATCAGCCTACAGGAAACTGTGTTTTATAACAGCAATGTCAAACTGACCAAAGCCCCACTGTGTATGTATACTAGTATTAGGCATCAGAGCTCACATTTGCCAAGGACATTAGAAGATCAGAGTCTGAAGAGTGATTTCTATGGAAAGAAGTTATTTTTATCCCTTCTCTAATCCATAAGAGGAGACTGATAACAGTTGTCATACCTCATTGGTGTGTGGGAGAGGGACTTCAAAGTTCTATAGTGCATAGATAGCCCTGACATTGCCACAAGCTTCTGAGCCTTCACAGATAGTGTGTAAAATTTCAAAACTTTTATGCTGGTGACACATACTGTACAATTTTACAGTCATTTTGTATTAGGACCTGGGATTAGAACCTCTTTCAGCATGGTATTGTTCTCTTTATCCATAAAGTGGAGATGTCAATTTACTTTGTGTCCAAGTGGCTGGTGTCAGACAGAAGAGAAAGTAAGGGGTGATCTCTTCAACAAGGACACAATCAACCACTAAACTTCTGTTCAGAACTAGTTTAAAGTCCAACTCTAGTTTAAGACAACATTTTGCAAAATGTCCCAGATAAAGTTAAAATTAAAAAATTAACAGGTCCGCAAGGGCTGTCCCCCCACAGTGCTTACTTTCTTCCATTGGATGTCAATTGTCTTCCACTCAACATCATTCAATCTGCTTCTGCTTCCCCCTTTGTTGGTGTCATTTATAGGAATTGTGCCCTATCGTTGGTATCATCAGGAGGAATTGTGCCCCAAGGGCCAGGTAAAAGCAAGCAAAGGGCCGCATCCGTCCGCCGGGCCACAGTTTGGAGACCACTGCTTTAAACCCAGGGCATCAAGGACCCACCCTCTTTAAATACATTATCCAGCTACTTTTGGCTCACAGAAGAATGCTATAAAGGGCAGCACTACATCATATGTAGTATTCAGGACTCACCCACCACCAAGGACAGAAGAGGGGGGAAACCAGAAAAACTTGCGTTGGACCTAAATAACATAGTGCGTCATGATAGATTTTATGTTGGGCTGTCAGAGAATGTTAGCAAACCAGACTGTGTGACAGCACAGAGGAGACCAAACAGGTGTAGGTAAAAGTATAATAATTTATTAAGTGAAGTAAACAGACAAATAAACACCTCAAACAGAACACAGTGCAAATAACCAAACCAAATCACAGTGACAAAAGGAGATATATACAGTAAAGGGGGAATACCGGAATCGTAGTAAAAGCCAGGCCGAGGTCATACACAAGGGGATCCAGCAGATGGGTAAGGATTGGAATACACAGGAACAGGGAGGAGATGGATGGGTTGGCTGCAGAGCAGGGATCAAGGTAACCGAGAGACAGATGCAGGTTGAGCTTAAGGTAGGGATCAGGTTGGATCAAGTAAAGCAGGATGCAGGATGCAGGCTCAAGGTAGGGATCGGGTCAAGCAGGGTGCAGGTTAGGGATTGGGTCGGATACATGCTCAAGACAGGGTCACGGGTCACAGGTCCTAGGTCAGGGAGAGAGCGATACCAGGGCAAGGAGTGTTTGCACTTGCCGGGTATTTAACCACTTAACGACCGCCCACCGCCGATTTACGTCGGCAGAATGGCACGGACAGGCAGAATCACGTAGATCTACGTGATCGCCTTTGTGCAGTTGGGGGGTCCATCCGGACCCCCCTTCACTGCAGTGAGCGGCCGTTAAGTGTTCGGGAGCGATCAGGCATGAGGGGGCGGCCGCTCGATTCCGCCCCCCCCCTCGCGATCGCTCCCGGCCAATGAAATTGCTTCCTCCGCCATGTGATGTAAACACAGGCTGGAGGAAGTGATGTCATCTCCCTCGCCGCGGTCTTTTCGTTCCCGGCGCCGAGGAGTGAAGACAGAGGTTAGTGCTCCAACAGTCCACTGACACGTAGGTACACATAGGCACACAAATCACCCCCCAGTCACCCCCAGATCACCCCCCAGGTCACCCCAAAGCCCCCAATCACAGTGTCACTGATTGCAGTGATCATTTATTTTACTGATCACTGCATTTAGTGTCATCTGTGATTGTAAAAAGTTGCAAGGCAGTTAGGATTAGGCCCCTTTAGGTCCAGGGTAGCCCCCTAACCCCCCCTAATAAAGGTTTAACCCCTTGATCACCCCCCAGGTAACCCTTTCACCCCCTAACTTCAGCGTCACTAAGCGATTGTTTTTCCGATCGCTGTATTCGTGTCGCTGGTGTTTTAGATAGGCAGTTATTTTTTTTTTAGGTTCGCCGCAGGTTTTTATTGGTGTCAGGTACCCCCATATTTAACCTAATAAAGGTTTTAACCCCCTGATTGCCCCTAGTTAACCCTTTCACCAGTGATCACCATATAAAGGTTACGGGTGACGCTGGTTGATTAGTTTGCTTTTTATAGCATCAGGGCACCCGCCGTATATAACCCAATAAAGGTTTAACCCCCCTGATCGCCCGGCGGGTGAGATCAATTAGGTTTTAGCGCCAGAGAGGGTCTGCGTCGCCCCAGGCAGTGTTAGGTTAGTGCCAGTAACGCTAACACCCACGCGCAAAGCATACACCCCCCTTAGTGGTATAGTATCTGATCAGATCTATACTAGCATCCCCAGCGGTTTAGGGTTCCCAAAAACGCAGTGTTAGCGGGATCAGCCCAGATACCTGCTAGTACCTGCGTTTAGCCCCTCCGCCCAGCCCAGCCCAGCCCACCCAAGTGCAGTATCGATCGATCACTGTCACTTACCAAACACAACACACATAACTGCAGCGTTCGCAGAGACAGGCCTGATCCCTGCGATCGCTAACAGTTTTTTTGTAGCGTTTGATATATTTGCTGACGACAGTCAGGTGCTTTTTTTCCTGTGAATCTTACTAGTGTACCCCTAAATTTAGAGCCCAAAATGGCAAGACGAAGG
Organism: Rana muscosa; assembly: GCA_029206835.1. Classification (NCBI taxonomy): domain Eukaryota; kingdom Metazoa; phylum Chordata; class Amphibia; order Anura; family Ranidae; genus Rana; species Rana muscosa. The sequence continues at coordinate 98,010,965 of CM055118.1, read as the reverse complement.
TACACTAGTAAAGAGGCCTACGAGATTCTGAGCATGACAGATAGTGAAGAGGAGGTCACGTATCTGTCAGATTCAGGCTCAGAATATCTTCCCGTAGAAGACAGTGACGTCAGCGGCCCCACGTCAGATAGCTCTGACGACGAAGTTGAGGTCCCTGCTAAGGTCAGGCGTACCCGATCCCGATCTTCTGAGGTTGTTGAGGAGCAAGAACCGCAGGTCTCTCGTATCATGGAGCAGAGTAGTACTAGCGCCGCTATTCCTTCTGGTGAACTGGCAAGCACCAGCGGCCTAGTACAGCCTGGACGTACATCCAGCACTGCAGTAACACTTGGTGACGTGGCGAGTCCCATAAGTGCAGTTCAAGCTGGCGAGGTGGCAAGCACAAGTAGTGTCCCGCTGCCACCAAGAAGACAAAGGCAGGCCCGTCGTGCCCATACTGCCCTTCCTGCAGAATTCGCCTATCCTGATTGGGTCCCCACCACTTCTGCAGAACCCGTACTTCCCCCATTCACTGCCCAACCCGGTATTCAGGTGGAGACAGCTGATTTTATGCCAATCGATTTTTATTCGCTGTTTTTCACAGAAGATCTCTATAGATCTATTGTGGACCAGAGTAATTTATATGCTGGTCAATTTATCGCCGCTAACCCCCAGTTGCCTAAAATTGCCAGAAATTGGAAACCAATTACGGTTTCCGAATTTAAGACCTTTCTGGGCCTTTCCCTCAACATGGGCACACATAAATTTCCGTCATTGCGTGCTTATTGGTCCACGCACCCAATTGACCACATGCCCGTGTTCTCTGCCTCCATGTCCAGGGCACGATACGAGCAGATTTTGCGGTTCATGCACTTCAACGACAATGAACTTTGTCGTCCACGTGGGGACCCTGAATACGACCGGCTCTATAAAATTCGGCCCCTCATAAACCACTTCAACGAACGTTTTGCAGCCTTGTTTACTCCCGATCAAGTTGTCTGTGTTGATGAGTCCCTGATTAAATTTTCTGGCCGCTTGTCTTTCAAGCAGTACCTTCCCAGCAAGCGTGCCAGATACGGGGTCAAGCTCTACAAGTTCTGTGACAGGGCAACAGGCTATGTAGTGAACTTTACGGTTTATGAGGGAAAAGACAGTCAGATTGAGTCGGTCAACTGCCCGGATTACATAGGGAGCGCTGGCAAGATAGTGTGGAACTTGGTGTCACCCTTATTCGGAAAGGGGTACCACTTGTATGTGGACAATTATTACACGAGCGTGCCACTGTTTAGTCACTTGTTTGATCATAAGATTGGAGCATGTGGCACCGTGCGACCTAATCGCCGGGGCTTTCCCCAGCGGCTTGTAGATGCCCGTCTTAGGCTGGGGGAGAGAGCCTGCTTGAAGTGTAATAACTTGCTCGCTATGAAGTGGAGGGACAATAAGAATGTTTTCCTTCTTACCTCCCTTCATGCAGACACGACAGTCCAAATTCGTACGGCGACTGGTGTTGTGGAGAAACCCCTCTGTGTCCACGAATATAACCAAAATATGGGAGGGGTGGACCTCAACGACCAGTTGATGGCGCCGTATCTAATTGACCGTAAGGCGAGACGCTGGTACAAAAAAGTGTCTCTATCATTATTCCAATTGGCTTTGCTGAACGCTCATGTGCTATACAGAGCTTCAGGCGGGACGTTATCTCTTCTAAAATTCCAGAATGAGATAGTCACAGAACTCCTGTATCCAGGCGGTTCTGCACCTCACCATCCCCAACCAAATGCAGTAAGCCGGCTGCATGAGAGGCATTATTCGTATGTCCTCCCGAGTACCCCTACCCAAAGCCACCCCCAAAAAAGATGTCGTGTCTGTAGCAAGCGCGGATTTAGGCGTGACACCCGTAGTTTTTGTCCACTCTGTCCTGACAAGCCTGGTCTTTGCCAAGGTGAATGTTTTGAACGCTACCACTCAAAAGTGAAGTTTTAGCGTAGGGTACAGCATTTCACAGACTAGGACACACTTACACAGGGTCTCCCAAGATGCCATTACATTTTGAGAGACCCGAACCATTACAGTTGTAAAGTTACAAAAAAAAGTGTAAAAAAGAAAAAAAAAAACGTAAAAAACAAAACACAAAAAAAATATAAAATAAAAAAACCAAAAATAGTTGTCGTTTTATTGTTCTCTCTCTCTCTATTTTCTCTCTATTGTTCTGCTCTTTTTTACTGTATTCTATTCTGCAATGTTTTATCATGCTTGCTTTTCAGGTATGTAATTTTTTGTTTTCAGGTGCGCCATTCAACTGCAGCGCGGAATTATTTATCTTGACAGCAACAGCGTTTGCTCCCACGATACATAAAGCCGTGACTCCAGTGCTGTAGGAGGTGATTTCACCACCACAGTTAAAAAAAAGAGCATATATGCCGAAGCATGGGGGCAGCAGGGGCGGAGGAGCGATTTTGCTCCTAATGCCGCGTACATACGGTCGAAATTCCGACCGTGTGTACGCGGCATAACTTTTTTGTGGGAGGATGCCCCCATGCTTCGGCATATATATATTTTAGGCACAGGTTGCGTTAAAACATTTTTTTATTTTTTACTAGGTTTTGTTTTGGTATTTGCTTTGCAGGTATGGCATGGTAAGGTCTTACTGTTGTACTGTAATGTTACTTTGTTTTAATGTTAACCACCATTTGCTTAGCAGGTACGCCATTCAGTTGCAGCGCGGATCTATTTATCTTGACAGCAACAGCGTTTGCTCCCACGATACATAAAGCCGTGACTCCAACGCTGTAGGAGGTGATTTCACCACCACAGTTAAAAAAAAAGAGCATATATGCCGAAGCATGGGGGCAGCAGGGGCGGAGGAGCGATTTTGCTCCTAATGCCGCGTACATACGGTCGAAATTCCGACCGTGTGTACGCGGCATAACTTTTTTGCGGGAGGATGCCCCCATGCTTCGGCATATATATATTTTAGGCACAGGTTGCGTTAAAACATTTTTTTATTTTTTACTAGGTTTTGTTTTGGTATTTGCTTTGCAGGTATGGCATGGTAAGGTCCTACTGTTGTACTGTAATGTTACTTTGTTTTAATGTTAACCACCATTTGCTTAGCAGGTACGCCATTCAGTTGCAGCGCGGATCTATTTATCTTGACAGCAACAGCGTTTGCTCCCACGATACATAAAGCCGTGACTCCAACGCTGTAGGAGGTGATTTCACCACCACAGTTAAAAAAAAGAGCATATATGCCGAAGCATGGGGGCAGCAGGGGCGGAGGAGCGATTTTGCTCCTAATGCCGCGTATATACGGTCGAAATTCCAACGGAGGCTTATCCGTGGAAAAGTCCGACCGTGTGTACGCGGCATAACCTTTTATGCCGCGTACATACGGTCGAAATTCCGACGAAGGCTTGTACGCGGCATAACTTTTTTGCGGGAGGATGCCCCCATGCTTCGGCATATATGCCCATCATTAGAAGTGGGTGGATGAAGGGAGGTATTCTAATGGTGGGCATACCCACCAATCAATCTCTTTTTTTCGTTCAGCCAATAGGCTGTATGAAAAAAAAGATTACAATACATGTCCAACAAGGACCAGCAACGTACTGGTATGTTGCTGGACTTTGAATGTTTATACCAGAATGATGCCTGCGGGTTTAGGTATCATCTTGGTATCATTCTTTTCAGCCAGCAGCCGGCTTTCATGTAAAAGCAATTCTAGCAGATAATTAGCCTCTAGACTGCTTTTACAAGCAGTGGGAGGGAATGTCCCCCCCCCGGATATAAAAAGCGCCATTGGGAAATTGGGAAAGCATTTTATCACACCGATCTTGGTGTGGTCAGATGCTTTGAGGGCAGAGGAAAGATCTAGGGTCTAACCCCCCAATTTTTTTCAAAAAAAGAGTACCTGTCACTACCTATTGCTATCATAGGGGATATTTACATTCCCTGAGATAACGATAAAAATGGTAAAAAAATAAAATATGGAAGGCACAGTTTAAAAATAAAATAAAAAAGCCAAATAAATAATAAAAAAAAAAAAAAAAAAAAAAAAAAAAAAGCACCGCTGTCCCCCCCTGCTATTGCGCAAAGGCGAACGCAAGCGTCGGTCTAGCGTCATATGTAAACAGCAATTGCATCATGCATGTGAGGTATCACCGCGAAGGTCAGATCGAGGGCAGTCATTTTAGCAGTAGACCTCCTCTGTAAATCTAACGTGGTAACCTGTAAAGGCTTTTAAATGCTTTTAAAAATGAATGTAGTTTTGTCGCCGCTGCGCGTTTGTGCGCAATTTTAAAGCATGTCGTGTTTGGTATCCATGTACTCGGCCTATGATCATCTTTTTTATTTCATCAAACATTTTGGGCAATATAGTGTTTTTTAGTGCATTAAAAATAAAAAAAGTGTGTTTTTCCCCCAAAAAATGCGTTTGAAAAATCGCTGCGCAAATACTGTGTGGAAAAAAAAAATGCAACACCCACTATTTTAATCTGTAGGGCCTTTGCTTTAAAAAAATATATAATGTTTGGGGGTTCAACATAATTTTCTTGCAAAAAAAAAATTTCTTTCATGTAAACAAAAAGTGTCAGAAAGGGCTTTGTCTTCAAGTGGTTAGAAGAGTGGATGATGTGTGACATAAGCTTCCTAATGTTGTGCATAAAATGCCAGGACAGTTCAAAACCCCCCCAAATGACCCCATTTTGTAAAGTAGACACCTCAAGCTATTTGCTGAGAGGCATGTTGAGCCCATTGAATATTTTTTTTTTGTCCCAAGTGATTGAATAATGACCAAAAAAAAAAAAAAATGTACAAAAAGTTGTCACTAAATTATATATTGCTCAAACATGCCATGGGCATATGTGGAATTACACCCCAAAATACATTCTGTTGCTTCTCCTGAGTACGGGGATACCACATGTGTGGGACTTTTTGGGAGCCTAGTCGCGTACGGGACCCCAAAAACCAAGCACCGCCTTCAGGATTTCTATGGGTGTAAATTTTTGATTTCACTCCTCACTGCCTATCACAGTTTCGGAGGCCATGGAATGCCCAGATGGCACAAAACCCCCCCAAATGACCCCATTTTGGAAAGTAGACACCCCAAGCTATTTGCTGAGAGGTATGTTGAGTATTTTGCAGATCTCGCTTTTTGTCACAAAGTTTTGAAAATGTAAAAAAAGAAAAAAAAAAGAAAAAAAAATGTCTTTCTTAATTTTCAAAAACAAATGAGAGCTGTAAAATACTCACCATGCCTCTCAGCAAATAGCTTGGGGTGTCTACTTTCCAAAATGGGGTCATTTGTGGGGGTTTTGGGCTATTTTGACATTTTATGGCCTTCAAAACTGTGATAGGTAGTGAGGAGTGAAATCAAAAATTTATGCCCTTAGAAACCTTGAAGGCGGTGCTTGGTTTTTGGGGTCCCGTACGCGGCTAGGCTCCCAAAAAGTCCCACACATGTGGTATCCCCGTACTCAGGAGAAGCAGCAGAATGTATTTTGGGGTGTAATTTCACATATAACCATGGCATGTGTGAGCAATATATCATTTAGTGACAACTTTTTGTACATTTTTTTTTTTCTTTTTGTCATTATTCAATCATTTGGGACAAAAAAAAATATATTCAATGGGCTCAACATGCCTCTCAGCAAATAGCTTGGGGTGTCTACTTTCCAAAATGGGGTCATTTGGGGGGGTTTTGTGCCATCTTGGCATTTTATGGCCTTCAAAACTGTGATAGGTAGTGAGGAGCGAAATCAAAAATTTATGCCCTTAGAAACCTTGAAGGCGGTGCTTGGTTTTTGGGGTCCCGTACGCGGCTAGGCTCCCAAAAAGTCCCACACATGTGGTATCCCCGTACTCAGGAGAAGCAGCAGAATGTATTTTGGGGTGTAATTTCACATATGCCCATGGCATGTGTGAGCAATATATCATTTAGTGACAACTTTGTGCAAAAAAAAAACAGTTTGTCATATTCCCGCAACCTGTGGCAAAATATAAAATATTCCATGGACTCAACATGCCTCTCAGCAAATAGCTTGGGGTGTCTACTTTCCAAAATGGGGTAATTTGGGGGGGTTTTGTGCTATTTTGGCATTTTATGGCCTTCGAAACTGTGATAGGTAGTGAGGAGTGAAATCAAAAATTTACGCCCTTAGAAATCCTGAAGGCGGTGCTTGGTTTTTGGGGCCCTGTACGCGGCTAGGCTCCCAAAAAGTCCCACACATGTGGTATCCCCGTACTCAGGAAAAGCAGCAGAATGTATTTTGGGGTGCAATTCCACATATAACCATGGCATGTGTGAGCAATATATCATTTAGTGACAACTTTTTGTACATTTTTTTTTTTTTCTTTTTGTCATTATTCAATCATTTGGGACAAAAAAAAAAAATATTCAATGGGGTCAACATGCCTCTCAGCAAATAGCTTGGGGTGTCTACTTTCCAAAATGGGGTCATTTGGGGGGGGTTTTGTGCTATTTTGGCATTTTATGGCCTTCGAAACTGTGATAGGTAGTGAGGAGTGAAATCAAAAATTTGCGCCCTTAGAAATCCTGAAGGCGGTGCTTGGTTTCCGGGGTCCCGTACGTGGCTAGGCTCCTAAAAAGTCCCACACATGTGGTATCCCCGTACTCAGGAGAAGCAGCAGAATGTATTTTGGGGTGCAATTCCACATATAACCATGGCATGTGTGAGCAATATATCATTTAGTGACAACTTTTTGTAATTTTTTTGTCATTATTCAATCACTTGGGACAAAAAAAAAAATATTCAATGGGCTCAACATGCCTCTCAGCAATTTCCTTGGGGTGTCTACTTTCCAAAATGGGGTCATTTGGGGGGGTTTTGTACTGCCCTGCCATTTTAGCACCTCAAGAAATGAGATAGGCAGTCATAAATTTAAAGCTGTGTAAATTTCAGAAAATGTACCCTAGTTTGTAAACGCTATAACTTTTGCGCAAACCAATAAATATACGCTTATTGACATTTTTTTTACTAAAGACATGTGGCTGAATACATTTTGGCCTAAATGTATGACTAAAATTGAGTTTATTCGATTTTTCTTATAACAAAAAGTAGAAAATATCATTTTTTTTCAAAATTTTCGGTCTTTTTCTGTTTATATCGCAAAAAAAAAAAAATCGCAGAGGCAATCAAATACCATTAAAAGAAAGCTCTATTTGTGGGAAGAAAAGGACGCAAATTTCATTTGGGTACAACATTGCATGTCCGCACAATTTACAGTTAAAGCAGCGCAGTGCCGAATCCCAAAAACAGGCTTGGTCCTAATGGCCCGAAATGGTCCGGGGCTTAAGTGGTTAAGGAAGTCCAGTAATTAAGCTTCAGGTCACAGCTGACCACAGGAAGTGCTGCCTGTCCCATACTGCCAGAATACACCCGCTGGTGGACGCCGGTACTACAGTCCATGAATCATGTGTTACCACCAGCAGGTGAGATCATCCAACAAAGATATTGGCTGCAAGAGGACACCTGCTGGTGGACACTAGTACCGCAGTCCAAAGGACCAACAGCACCACCAGTGGGTGAAGCCTTTCCTGACAGTACCCCCCCTCAAAGGAGCGGCCTCTGGACGCTCCAACGACCTGTTGTTGGGGGAAGTTCATGGCAACAAGCCAGGTCACATCCGGGCAGACAGCGGGCACATCCGGGCAAACAGTAGGCATATCCAACTGGGAAGCAGGCACATCCGGGCAGGAAACAGTCACATCAAGCCTGGCAGCGGACAGGGGCACACCAGGCTGGGCAGCAGACAGGGGCACACCAGGCTGGGTAGCAGACAGGGGCACACCAGGCTGGGCAGCAGACAGGGGCACACCAGGCTGGGCAGCAGACAGGGGCACACCAGGCTGGGCAGCAGACAGGGGCACACCAGGCTGGGCAGCAGGCAGTGGCACATCAGGCTGGGCAGCAGGCAGTGGCACATCAGGCTGGGCAGCAGGCGGTGGCACATCAGGCTGGGCAGCAGGAAGTGGCACATCAGGCTGGGCAGCAGGCTCCGGGTCATCGAGCTGGGCAGAAGGCTCCGGGTCATCGAGCTGGGCAGCAGGCTCCGGGTCATCGAGCTGGGCAGCAGGCTCCGGGTCATTGAGCTGGGCAGCAAGCTCCGGGTCATCAAGCCGGGCAGCAGGCACCTCAGGCCAGGAAACGGGCACCATAACTTCAGGCCGGGAAACGGGCACCACAACCTCAAGCCGGGAAACGGGCACCACAAACTCAAGCCGGGAAACGGGCACCACAACCTCAAGCCGGGAAACGGCACCACAACCTCAGGATGGGAAACAGGCACCGGATCTTCAGGCCGGGAAGCTGGCACGGAACCTTCAGGCTGGCAGGCTGGCACGGGGACTTCAGGCTGGCAGGCTGGCACGGGACTTCAGGCTGGCAGGCTGGTATAAGAACTTCAGATTGGCAGGCTGGCACAAGAACTTCAGGCTGGCAGGCTGGTATGGGAACTTCAGGCTGGCAGGCTGGTATGGGAACTTCAGGCTGGCAAACTGGCACAGGAGCTTCAGGCTGGGCAAAAGGCACAGGAACCTCAGGCTGGCAGACTGGCACAGGAACCTCAGGCTGGCAGACTGCAGGCTGGAAGACTGGCTCGGGAACCGCAGGCTGGAAGGCTGGCTCGGGAACGGCAGGCTGGAAGGCTGGCTCGGGAACGGCAGGCTGGAAGGCTGGCTCGGGAACCGCAGGCTGGAAGGCTGGCTCGGGAACTGCAGGCTGGAAAGCTGGCTCGAGAACTGCAGGCTGGGAGGCTGGCTCTGGAACTGCAGGCTGGAAGGCTGGCTTGGGAACTGCAGGCTGGAGCAGGTTGGTGGGTGTGGAGATAGGTTGGATTGTGTGGGTTGGGAAGTACTTCCGCTTCTTCTTGGATTTAGTCACTGCAGGTTTGCAAGTAACGGGGGGAATATATGAAAAGGTTGGGATTGAGCAAATGGAAGAAAATGGCAGAGGTGCAGGGACAGTGGCTGGAGGAGGTTCTTGTGGATTGGCTACAGATAGGAGGGAAGAAGCAGGTGGATTGAAGGCAGGGTAGGTGCAACAGGTAGAGACGGGGTAGTAGTATTTGGGGGGCTGAACACACTGGACGGTAGCTGGGGTTGCCATAGGCGATGGGCGGATACATTCCTGGGAAGGCAGGTGATCAATGGCAGGGCTGGAATTCTGCGGCTTGGCTAAGCGCAGGAGATCTGACCATGCCTGCAGCACAGGTTGAGCAAAAACTGTCTCACTCACAGACTGTCTGACCAGGGATTGCACTGAATGGATGCAATCAGACAACACCTGCTGGGAACAAGAGGAACAATGTTCCCAAAAATAGGCTGGATCATCCTCTAACAACCACACTAAGGATTCAACCTGGTCAAAACTGAAGGGGGGTGAAAAATCGTCCTTCCCAACGGGAATAGATGACAGGGCTGGCTTTCACATAACTGCACTAACGGCTGGATGTCCTCAAAAGATATATAACTCTGCCCCACTAGGGGATAAGCTGATCGGCTGGTTTCTATCAGCTGGTCGCTGGTCCAATCCTTTAGAATCTGACGACAATATTCATTATCCTCTGCTGCCAGCAGAGAAAAATAAATGATTTTGCTACAATCCATCTCAACTGGGTCTAACAAACCAGGATGGTCCCTCAATGCCGCCACGTCTGGTTTAAGGATGGCCCTGGTATACTGTCAGAGAATGTTAGCAAACCAGACTGTGTGACAGCATAGGAGACCAAACAGGTGTAGGTAAAAGTATAATAATTTATTAAGTGAAGTAAACAGACAAATAAACACCTCAAACAGAACACAGTGCAAATAACCAAACCAAATCACAGTGACAAAAGGAGATATATACAGTAAAGGGGGAAAACCGGAATCGTAGTAAAAGCCAGGCCGAGGTCATACACAAGGGGATCCAGCAGATGGGTAAGGATAGGAATACACAGGAACAGGGAGGAGATGGATGGGTTGGCTGCAGAGCAGGGATCAAGGTAACCGAGAGACAGATGCAGGCTGAGCTTAAGGTAGGGATCAGGTTGGATCGGGTAAAGCAGGATGCAGGATGCAGGCTCAAGGTAGGGATCAGGTCAAGCAGGGTGCAGGTTAGGGATTGGGTCGGATACAGGCTCAAGACAGGGTCACGGGTCACAGGTCCTAGGTCAGGGAGAGAGTGATACCAGGGCAAGGAGTGTTTGCACTTGCCGGGTATTTAAGGAAGTCCAGTAATTAAGCTTCAGGTCACAGCTAACCACAGGAAGTGCTGCCTGTCCCATACTGCCAGAATACACCCGCTGGTGGACGCCGGTACTACAGTCCATGAATCATGTGTTACCACCAGCAGGTGAGATCATCCAACAAAGATATTGGCTGCAAGAGGACACCTGCTGGTGGACACTAGTACCGCAGTCCAAAGGACCAACAGCACCACCAGCGGATGAAGCCTTTCCTGACATGGGCTGAATATTTACACATTAATACCAGTCAAATGAATATACAGGTGAAACTCGAAAAATTACAATATCGTGCAAAAGTTAATTTATTTCACTAATGCAACTTAAAAGGTGAAACTAATATATGAGATAGACTCATTACATGCAAAGCAAGATAGTTCAAGCCGTGATTTGTCATAATTGTGATGATTATGGCTTACAGCTCATGAAAACCCCAAATCCACAATCTCAGAAAATTAGAATATTGTTAAAAGGTGCAATATTCTAGGCTCAAAGTGTCCCACTCTAATCAGCTAATAAAGCCATAACACCTACAAAGGATTCCTGAGCCTTTAAATGGTCTCTCAGTCTGGTTCAGTAGGAATCACAATCATGAGAAAGACTGCTGACCCGACAGTTGTGCAGAAAACCATCATTGACACCCTCCATAAGGAGGGAAAGCCTCAAAAGGTAATTGCAAAGGAAATTGGATGTTCCCAAAGTGCTGTATCGAAGCACATTAATAGAAAGTTATGTGGAAGGGAACAGCGTTGAAGAAAAAGGTGCACAAGCAGCAGGGATGACTGCAGCCTGGAGAGGATTGTCAGGAAAAGGCCATTCAAAAGTGTTGGGGACTTTCACAAGGAGTGGACTGAGGCTGGAGTCGGTGCATCAAGAGCCACCACACACAGACAACGTCAGAAGCATCTTACCTGGGCTAAAGAAAAACAGACCTGGTCTGTTGCTCAGTGGTCCAAAGTCCTCTTTTCTGATGAGAGCAAATTTTGCATCTCATTTGGAAACCAAGGACCCGGAGTATGGAGGAAGAATGGAGAGGCACACACGGCAAGATGCTTGAAGTCCAGTGTGAAGTTTCCACAGTCTGTGTTGATTTGGGGAGCCATGTCATCTGCTGGTGTGGGTCCACTGTGGTTCATTAAGTCCAGGGTCAACACAGCCGTTTACCAGGAGATTTTGGAGAACTTCATTCCTCCATCCGCAGACGAGTTCTATGGGGATGCTGACTTCATTTTCCAGCAGGACTTGGCACCTGCCCACACTGCCAAAAGCACCAAAACCTGGTTCAATGACCGTGGGATACTGTGCTTGATTGGACAACAAACTCGCCTGACCTGAACCCCATAGAGAATCTATGGAGCATTGCCAAGAGAAAGATGAGAGACATGAGACTGAACAATGCAGAAGAGCTGAAGGCCGCTATTGAAGCATCCTGGTCTTCCATAACACCTCAACAGGCTGATAGTTTCCATGCCACGCCGCATTGAGGCAGTAATTGCTGTAAAAGGGGCCCAAACCAAGTACTGAGTACATATGCATGCTTATACTTTTCAGAGGTCTGATATTGTTCTATGTACAATCCTTGTTTTATTAATTGTATGTAATATTCAAATTTTCTGAGATTGTGTATTTGGGGTTTTTTATGAGCTGTAAGCCATAATCATCACAATTATGACAAATCACAGCTTGAACTATCTTGCTTTGCATGTAATGAGTCTATCTCATATATTAGTTTCACCTTTTAAGTTGCATTAGTGAAATAAATGAACTTTTGCACGATATTCAAATTTTTCGAGTTTCACCTGTAGTTGCCAAAATTTGAAACTATTTTTCAGCAAAATTCTGCCTTCTTTAGTAAAGGTTAAAGTAGATGTAACAAGTGAAAAGTCTGTATGGACTGCAGTGTATAAGCATTTGTAAATGTAATTCTTACACTTTTACTTGCATTAACCACTTCAATACAGGGCACTTTTATCCCCTTCCGGCCCAGGCCAATGTTCAGTTTTCAGCGCTGTCGCACTTTGAATGACAATTGCGCGGTCATGCAACACTGTACCCATATGAAAATTTTAGCATTTTGTTCACACAAATAGAGCTTTCTTTTGGTGGTATTTATTCACGACTGAGTTTTTTATTTTTTTGCTAGATAAATGAAAAAAAGACTGAAATTAAAAAATAAATAAAAGAGGCGCATGCGCGGATGCCTGAGGGAGAAGTCGCATCCCCTTAGAGCTCCGCTCCCGGGTTAAACAAACCGGAGAACCGACCGCTGTTTTTCACCGCAAACGGCACCAGCTCCCGCGAATCCATACCAGGTACACTTTGGCGTATTGAGGATGGTCACGAGGGGGCCAAAAACGAAGTATAAGATTGGTACCTCTAAAGATACACCGGCCCGGCAGACATCCAAGATGGCGGCGCCTGGTACCTCACAGACTCGCACACAGCGGGTTCCTAAATCCCTGTCACACAATATCAAAACTCTGGACACAGCTGGTGAGATTGATTCTGACTATGAAACACCTGAAAATGTTATTCAGTCTAACATGTTTAGACAATTTGAGAAAATGCTTCAGAAAGCTTTGAAACAAACTTCTGACCAGATAACAGAGAAGCTGACAAGGGAGATTAGGGAGCTGGGGCATAGAACAGCTGAATTGGAAATGCGGGTAGATGATATAGAAACTACCACACAGCATTATGATGCTACTATTGAACAGCTTAAGGATGAGAACTCTTTATTACAAAACCGTTTGGAAGACCAGGAGAATAGGGACCGTCGCTCCAACCTAAGAATCAGAGGTCTCCCTGAATCAATCATAGACTTACAGGGAAATATATGTGCACTGTTTCAGGAACTGTTACCAGGTATTTCACCTGAGAGATTGGAAATGGACAGAGTCCACAGGGCCCTAACTCAACGCAAACCCAATGGACCCCCTAGAGATATTATAGTTAAATTTCATTACTATAAAACAAAGGAGCAAATACTTGCTGCTGCTAGAGGTAAAAACACTCTTGAGTTCCAGGGCAATATCTATCAGCTCTTTACAGACCTCTCCCCTCTAACTGTTACTAAGAGGCGTTCTATGAAACTATTGCTGCAAGTACTTCAAAAGCACCAAATCATATACCACTGGGGGTTTCCATTCTCTCTCCGCTTTACATACTTGGAAACTAGATATACCTGTCGCACGTCCGATGAACTACGGTCAGCCTTAATTGATCTAGGCCTGATGGATCACACCAATTCTAAGGAGCAACCTCGTAGACGTGCGGCTTCTAGATCACCTCCAAATGAAACCGACTTGGACCCAAACCCCTCTGGTTATACCAGACAGAATCTTCATAAAAGAGGACGTTTTGATAGTCAGGCACCGATAAATGTCGACTCAATGGACTGATTGTTCAACTTTCATTAATCTTATCCATGTTTCTCCCCTTTTATAGGGTACTAGCCCCATTGCTTTATTCTGAAAAGCATTGCACTATCTATGATTGAAGAATTAGAATCCTGTTCTCCATTTTTTTTTTTTTTTTGTGGTGTCTTGTTTCTGACAAATATGTCTATTTCTTTAATCTATATGCACATTATATATGCATATTAATTTGTACTTATGAAATATAAATCTAGGTTTTTATTTAGGGTTTTAGTCAGCCAGAAGGTTTATATTTCATTTACATTTTTGAGTCAAGTGTTTTTAGGGTTTTTTTTTTTTTTTTTTTGTGTTTGTCCCCTTACTGACAAATATGTCTACTTAGTAATTTATATGCATATTATATTGTACTTATGAAATATAATTGTAGGTATTTATTTATTGTTTTAGTCAGCCAGAAGGTCTATATTACATTTACATTTTTGAGACAAGTGTTTTTTTTTGTTTTTGTTTTTTTGTTTTTTTTATATGTAATATAAATTTATGTATTTAATTTATGTTTTTGTCAGCCAGAAAGCTAAAATTTCATTATTGCTTCTTGAGACGAGTGTTTCTTGTTTTCTTTATTTGTCTCCTTATAGACAAATAAGTTTATTTCCTTGACTTATATGGTCATTGATATAGATAGACTATCCTCTTCCCTCCCCCTCCCCCCCTTTTTTTTTTTTTTTTTCCCTTTCCTCTATATTTGCGAGCTTGTTTATTAATTATTTCGCTTGCGTAGACGGTTTGCTTCACAAGTGTTAAGATTAATATTTTCTAGCCTCCTTATGGACGCATTCATCTAGAAATTGACTCAACATAATTCCCGAAGTTGGTATGCTTCCTTTCTCTCTCTTTTTTGTTTATTGCATCTCCAGTCTTCTTGATAGAGAATTATATAAGTTTACTATTATAATACTTAAGTGTTCTCCGGCGTTGTTTTTCCCTCCGGAACTTCTTGCGGCCCCCTACGTACCCCCTGACTCCTGCTACTATTATGCAGGAGTCGGTCGGTGACCATGGAACCCCTCTGAGATTTTTTGTTATCTCTCCGAGATGTTCCTGCGCCCTACTAGTACATCATTATTTTATGACATTAATTGCAGTCATTAGGGCTACCTATTTATTTGGTTTCTTCTTTATTCTTTCTTTTCTGTCTTTCCTTTCTTCTCCTCTTCTGTCTCCCTTGGTGGCGGTTCGAACTCCTAATATGGGTTTCATTAACCCTTATATAAAACTTACCCTTACTATGTCATGGCCCCCATAAACATTTTGTCCTTAAATGTACAAGGCTTCAACGTTCCACAAAAAAGAACTAAAGCTCTACGTTCCTTTTCAGCTAGAAAAGCTCACATCATTTTCCTTCAAGAAATGCACTTTATCAATAACTCCTCCCCTAAATTTCTTTCCTCCTCCTACCCTCAATTCTACGCAGCATCAGCTACAACTAAGCAACGTGGGTCCCTGATTGGATTCCACCGCTCTACACCATTTACCCTTAATACACAAATATGTGATCCTGAGGGTAGATATGTTTTATTAACAGGCTTTATTGCTGATACTGAAGTCACATTAGTTTCGTATTACGCCCCAAATAAGCGTCCTGAAGCTTTTCTATCACATCTTTTCCAACTAATCGAATCACATAAATTTGGAACAATAATATTATGTGACGACTCCAATACTACCATCTATCCCTTCTTGGATAAATCCCCGTCATCTCCTAACTCTCCTACCCATAAACGGTCCTTCCAATCTCTACTTACTTCTTTTAATTTTGTTGATACCTGGCGGGAACTTAACCCAACTTCCAGAAATTTTACACATTATTCTTATCCACACAAATCCTTTTCACGAATAGACCATATTTTCCTCCCCTCTAGTATGCTCCCTGAAGTAATATCCTCTAATATAATCCCATTTCCATGGACAGACCATTGTGCGGTCACTGCTACAATTACCTCTCCAATACCTAGGTCACATGACACCACTTGGTGTATTAACGACTCCATCCTAACTCACCCCTCACACCGTTCAGATATTGAACTGGCTCTTAATGATTATATCTCATTTAATGACACTACTGATGTCTCTGCCCTTACACTATGGGAAGCCCATAAAGCTGTCATTCGGGGCAGCTTGATACAAAAGGCGAGATCTATTAAAAGAGATCGCAAGATTCTGTTCACCAAACTTGAAGCAAATTTTAACGCTTGTCATTTGGCTCATCAAGCTACCCCGAATGCAAACACTAACACTAAATTGGAAAAGGCCCGGCTTGAGTTGGATCTTTTTCTGACAAATTCGGCAGACAAACTCTTACACAAGTGGCAACATACCCTATACCGCAAAGCCAATAAGCCCGATACCCCAATGGCCCGCAGCCTCAAGTCTATTGATCGTTCACAAGCTGCATTCCGACTTAGAACCTCCAGAGATGCATACACTAGTAACCCATTAAAGATCTTGGAAATCTTTCAATCTAAATTAGCTAAGCTCTATGACCCTGGCTTAATCTTTGATAAAAACAAAGCAGACACTTTGTTCTCAGATGTTACACTTCCCACAATGACACCAGAACAGTGTGAATATTTGGAGAGTCCCATAACGGCCTTGGAAGTTAAAGCTGCTATTAAAGAATTGAAGCCTCACAAGAGACCGGGCCCCGATGGGTTTTCTGCACTATACTACAAACAATTTGATTCGATTTTAACGCCTCTATTGACTAGAGCCTTCAATTCTTTGTTAGCTGGTCATTCGTTCAAAACCGAAACACTAACTTCCATCATAGCAATGATTCCC
The DNA here is from genome assembly GCA_029206835.1 of Rana muscosa. Taxonomy (NCBI): domain Eukaryota; kingdom Metazoa; phylum Chordata; class Amphibia; order Anura; family Ranidae; genus Rana; species Rana muscosa. The sequence goes on along the minus strand of CM055118.1, from coordinate 97,994,526 downwards.
AAACCTAAATCTGACACTACCTCTTGGTCTAATTACCGCCCCATATCTCTTTTAAATCTAGACATTAAGTTATTAGCTAAGATCTTGGCAACTAGATTAAATAGCATTATAGGTAAACTTATCCATCGTGACCAAACTGGCTTCATGCCCTTGCGTCAAGCAGGGGATAATGTCAGAAGAGCACTTTTATTAATTCATGCCGCCAAAAAAAGACGTATCCCAACTTGCCTTATATCATTAGACATTAGGAAGGCGTTCGACTCAATCAGCTGGCCATATCTACAATATACTCTTCAAAAATGGGGTTTTGGGGAAAATTTCTTAACTTGGGTCTCCTCACTATACAGCACTCCGAAAGCTTATATTAAATATATGGGTTACAAATCAGCTATGATAGATATTAGGAGAGGTACTAGACAGGGTTGCCCTCTATCCCCTTTGCTTTTTGCCCTACTTATTGAACCCTTAGCATGTATTATTAGAAATAATCCTAATATCAAAGGAGTAGAATTAGGTGGACATCACCACAAATTGAGTCTTTTTGCAGATGACATCCTGATTTTTTTATCCCATCCCCATGTCTCAGCCCCAAATCTAGTAAATACTTTGGACAAGTTTGCAAAGATTTCTGGATTGTGTGTTAATCATGCCAAATCTAATGCCCTTAATATTTCCCTTTCGCCATCTGAGTTACAACAAGCTCAAACGTCTTTACCTTTCAATTGGGAATTGCACCATATTTCATATCTTGGAGTCCAACTCACTTCTTCTATATCCGACTTATTTTCAGCTAACTACTTACCCTTATTGAAGTCAACTACTAATCTGATGAAACAATGGTCTTCTCTTCCTTTATCTTGGATTGGGAGGATTAACGCTACTAAGTAGGGATGAGCTCGGTGTTCGAGTCGAACATACGTTCGACTCGAACATCGGCTGTTCGATCGTTCGACGAAGATCGAACGATTTGGGCCATTCGCGCCTAATTCGAGTGACGCGAACGGCCCACAATGCACTACGCCATCGCAGTGTCATCCAGGCGCTGTGATTGGCCAAGCATGCACTGTGACCCCGCATGCTTGGCCAATCACAGCGCCGGCAGCGAGGAGAGCAATGATTGGCCACAGGCAGGATGCCTGTGGCCAATTATTGCTGAGGGTGTTTAGTACACGCCCCACACTATAAAAGGCCGCCAGCACGGCGGCCTAGTGTAGTGTGTTCCGGAGCAGGGAAAGAGAAGCATAGGCAGGGACAGTGACATTTTTTTTTCTTGCTTAACCTGGATTCCTTTAGTTTAGGGAAAGAGAAGGATAGGTAGGGAGAGTGTCAGTGTGTTTTACTGTGCGAATCCTTGTTTCTAGGGACAGGGAAGGACAGTGAGGGAAATTCTCCTTGTGCTATAGTGTGCTAAAGCATTGATCATCAACCATCTTTAAAAAATCATTTTTTCTAGGGACAGAAAACTATAGGTAGGGAGAGTGTCAGTGTGTTTTACTGTGATAATCCTTGTTTCTAGGGACAGGGAAGGACAGTGAGGGAAATTCTCCTTGTGCTATAGTGTGCTAAAGCATTGATCATCAACCATCTTTAAAAAAACATTTTTTCTAGGGACAGAAAACTATAGGTAGGAAGAGTGTCAGTTTCTTTCACTGTGATAATCCTTGTTTCTAGGGACAGGGAAGGACAGTGAGGGAAATTCTCCTCGTGCTATAGTGTGCTAAAGCATTGATCATCAACCATCTTTAAAAAAACATTTTTTCTAGGGACAGAAAACTATAGGTAGGGAGAGTGTCAGTTTCTTTCACTGTGATAATCCTTGTTTCTAGGGACAGGGAAGGACAGTGAGGGAAATTCTCCTTGTGCTATACTGTGCTAAAGCATTGATCATCAACCATCTTTAAAAAGACATTTTTTCTAGGGACAGAAAACTATAGGTAGGAAGAGTGTCAGTTTCTTTCACTGTGATAATCCTTGTTTCTAGGGACAGGGAAGGACAGTGAGGGAAATTCTCCTTGTGCTATAGTGTGCTAAAGCATTGATCATCAACCATCTTTAAAAAAACATTTTTTCTAGGGACAGAAAACTATAGGTAGGAAGAGTGTCAGTTTCTTTCACTGTGATAATCCTTGTTTCTAGGGACAGGGAAGGACAGTGAGGGAAATTCTCCTTGTGCTATAGTGTGCTAAAGCATTGATCATCAACCATCTTTAAAAAAACATTTTTTCTAGGGACAGAAAACTATAGGTAGGGAGAGTGTCAGTTTCTTTCACTGTGATAATCCTTGTTTCTAGGGACAGGGAAGGACAGTGAGGGAAATTCTCCTTGTGCTATAGTGTGCTAAAGCATTGATCATCAACCATCTTTAAAAAAACATTTTTTCTAGGGACAGAAAACTATAGGTAGGGAGAGTGTCAGTTTCTTTCACTGTGATAATCCTTGTTTCTAGGGACAGGGAAGGACAGTGAGGGAAATTCTCCTTGTGTTATACTGTGCTAAAGCATTGATCATCAACCATCTTTAAAAAAACATTTTTTCTAGGGACAGAAAACTATAGGTAGGAAGACTGTCAGTTTCTTTCACTGTGATAATCCTTGTTTCTAGGGACAGGGAAGGACAGTGAGGGAAATTCTCCTTGTGCTTTACTGTGCTAAAGCATTGATCATCAACCATCTTTAAAAAAACATTTTTTCTAGGGACAGAAAACTATAGGTAGGAAGAGTGTCAGTTTCTTTCACTGTGATAATCCTTGTTTCTAGGGACAGGGAAGGACAGTGAGGGAAATTCTCCTTGTGCTATAGTGTGCTAAAGCATTGATCATCAACCATCTTTAAAAAAACATTTTTTCTAGGGACAGAAAACTATAGGTAGGGAGAGTGTCAGTTTCTTTCACTGTGCTAATCCTTGTTTCTAGGGACAGGGAAGGACAGTGAGGGAAATTCTCCTTGTGCTATAGTGTGCTAAAGCATTGATCATCAACCATCTTTAAAAAAACATTTTTTCTAGGGACAGAAAACTATAGGTAGGGAGAGTGTCAGTTTCTTTCACTGTGATAATCCTTGTTTCTAGGGACAGGGAAGGACAGTGAGGGAAATTCTCCTTGTGCTATAGTGTGCTAAAGCATTGATCATCAACCATCTTTAAAAAAACATTTTTTCTAGGGACAGAAAACTATAGGTAGGAAGAGTGTCAGTTTCTTTCACTGTGATAATCCTTGTTTCTAGGGACAGGGAAGGACAGTGAGGGAAATTCTCCTTGTGCTATAGTGTGCTAAAGCATTGATCATCAACCATCTTTAAAAAAACATTTTTTCTAGGGACAGAAAACTATAGGTAGGAAGAGTGTCAGTTTCTTTCACTGTGATAATCCTTGTTTCTAGGGACAGGGAAGGACAGTGAGGGAAATTCTCCTTGTGCTATAGTGTGCTAAAGCATTGATCATCAACCATCTTTAAAAAAACATTTTTTCTAGGGACAGAAAATTATAGGTAGGGAGAGTGTCAGTTTCTTTCACTGTGATAATCCTTGTTTCTAGGGACAGGGAAGGACAGTGAGGGAAATTCTCCTTGTGCTATAGTGTGCTAAAGCATTGATCATCAACCATCTTTAAAAAAACATTTTTTCTAGGGACAGAAAACTATAGGTAGGGAGAGTGTCAGTTTCTTTCACTGTGATAATCCTTGTTTCCTGACAGACTCCATGGCAGACTACGTGTGGGTTAACCCCGCCTCCTCTCCACAGCTATAGGACCCCTTACCCATAAATTTGAGCTCACCTCCACAGACAGGTGTTCCTTTTTTATCCTCCTCACATGGACCCTTCATTATGCAATTCAGGTGCAGTCCAGGATGTCTGTCGGATCAGGTACGAGTTGTGCGGTGCACCCAGGGCCCAGCTATGAGCGGGTGAGTGGTTTTGGGCTGATGGATACCCCTATGGTGGAAGGGATGTGGCCCCAGCGTACCATGACGGACGGTGGATCTCAGCTGGCAAGGTCTGAAGACTTTTTCTATTTCCATGGCAGATAGTTTTTGTTTGTTTGTTTGTTTGTATGTCTTTCTCTGCTGTTTTTTCTCTGTCATACAGCGCCGCTAAGCTTAGTATATGTGTGGAACGCTTTTGCGTTCCAGGATGCCATTCCCTTCCTGATCCCGACCTGTTGATCGTCTGTGCATGCACAGAGCCACGGTGAAACCGAGGCTTGGTTTTTGCGCATGCGCAGTATGGCGCAGGGGTCAGGGGCCGCGCAGGCGCAGTAGGTTCGGTCCCTACGATGCATGCGCACAGCGGGACCGGCCATGACGTCATTCCGGCGGGTGATTTAAACCGCTGAGGAGCCCTATACAGGTGGGATAACCTGTGGGCATATAGCAGCAGCCTCCCGGAGTCTCAATACTACCAGGACGGGGTAAGCACTTCTTGGCAATGTAATGCATGTAATGCTTAGTGTCTCTTAAAGGGACAGTTTAAAAAAAAAAAAAAAAACTTTTTTTTTCTGCGCTGTTCTTGCATTGATTTGCTTATCCTTAGTCTAGGTAGTGGAGTTACGCATCATTGTGTGTCTTCCTCATCATGGACTCATCTGCACCGCCGTGTGGCCAGCCCTCCCGCACAAGGTCTGTGCGGAGTGGGTAGGGGGTTGGTGTCTTTGGTGTCATTTTTTTCTGGTGGTTGCTAACGGTTACAACCTGCCCACCTTCCTCCCCCTCCCTTTGTCTGTATTATCTCTTACAGCCCGGCTACATCAGTTCATCGGTCACAGGATAGGGACCTTGCCAGGCTGCACCATCATCATCACCATCATCATCACCATCACCAATCATCCTCCAGGTCCAGACGTGACACTCCGTCTGGGACCCACTATCATAGGGGACGCTCACATTCCCCCTCTAAATATAGGAGATGTTCCCATTCCTCCTCAAGTCACCGTTACCACCACCGCGATGATCGCTCTGATCACAGAGCCTGTTGGGGATGTAAAACTAGAATCCCAGAGGGCAAATCGCTGTGTGACCCATGCTATGCCCGAGCGGTCGGTGAGAAAGAGACCGAAAAATCTAAATCTTGAGTCTCTTATTAAACGTGTGGTACAGCAGTCTATGATGGAAATAGATGCCCCCCCCCCCACACGAGGAGCCAGTCCACCACCTTGTCTGGCTCCTTGGCTGATGAGGCCCAGGAGGATTCCGGCCAATTCCAGCCCCATGATTCCTCCCATTATTCCTCGCAAGACGAGATGGAGGGAGATGATTCTGTGATTCCTCCCATGATTCCTCGCAAGACGAGATGGAGGGAGATGATTCTGTGATTCCTCCCATGATTCCTCGCAAGACGAGATGGAGGGAGATAATTCTGTAGTGGGATTCGACTACGCTTTAGTCTCTCCACTGATCAAGGTAGTGATGGAAACCTTAAAGTTGGAAGATACCACTGCCCCCCCCCCCCCCCCCAGAGAAACAAAGGAACTGTTTAAGAAACTGGGGAAAGAATGTTCCAATTTCACACCGAGCTGGAAGGAGTGTTTAAGGAAGAATGGAGCAAGGGGGATAAGAAGGTTTGGAAAATGCTCCCCTCGTGGATGCAGCAGTAATGCGCCTAGCGAAGCATGTCACCCTCCTGCTAGATGACACTGTATCTTTTAAAGATGGTCTGGATTGAAAGATTGACCAAGACATTAAGAGAATATATAACTTGAACGGTATGGCTTGCAAACCAGCCCTAGCCCTTGCAGTCACCTCCAAAGCAATGGAGGCCTGGGTGGAAAATGTTGACTCCGTTCTGAAAGGTGTCTCGGAGGAATTGGCACAAAGTTCAGCAGTGCAAGAACTTAAACTGGCTATCGCCTTTTTGGGAGAAGCTTCAATTGATCTCATCCGCTTGATGGCTAGATCCTTGCTATCTTCGGTCACAGCCAAACGAGCACTATGGTTGCACCCCTGGCTTGTTGATCCTGCCTCAAAGCAGGCATGGTGCAAAATTCCTTCTGAAGGATCTTCCTTGTTTGGAAACAAACTGTATAATGCCATTTCAAAGGCTACAGGCGGAAAGTCGGGATTCCTCCCTCAGGACAAACGTCCGTTTAACCAAAGAAAACCTCAGCAGAGACGCAGTACAGAGCGTTCAAGAGAGGCATGCTCCTATAGGCCCGGACGGGATTTTAGGAGAAGCTGGAACTGGAATAGGCAGATATCTTTCCAAAAAATCTGGCAAGAAACAGACGCCCGGTGGGCGCGAGCCAACCAAGTCCTTTTGAGATTGGGCCTGCCCAAGCGGTCGGGTAGGGGCTCGCCTACGTCTCTGCCGGCACGTCTGGGTGACCTTGATCTCAGATTATTGGACCATCAAAACGGTCTCAACAGGTCACGCATGGTCCTTCACCAAAGTCCCTCCATGCAGACCAATGCAATCTTCACTGCCTCAATCAGAAGAAAAACAACAAGTTCTTTTTTCATATGTGAATGCCCTGAAAGATCAAGGAGCAGTGGTGCCCGTCCCAAAGGACGAGGAATTCCAGGGGGTATACTTCCCCCTCTTCCTAGTACAAAAGAAGAACGGCTCTTGGCGTCCAGTTATAGATCTCACTTTCCTGAACAGGTACATAAAGCACGAGAAATTCAAGATGGAATCACTCTCATCCATCCAAAAAGTCGTTCGACCAGGCGACTGGTTGATCTCAATAGATGTTAAGGACGCGTATTTTCATGTTCCCGTGGCAGAAGAATTCCACAAATACCTTCGATTTCAGGTCGAATGAGAGCACTTACAATTTATTTGTCTTCCATTCGGACTAACGACCTCTCCAAGGGTCTTTTCCAAGGTACTGTTGGTAATTGTGTCTCTTATCAGAATACAGGGTGTGCGTCTGTATCATTACCTGAACGATCTGCTACTACTGTCCCAAGACAAGCAGCAGCTGCTGATCCACAAAGATCAAGTGATCTCTACATTGATAGAGTTCGGATGGCTCTTAAACCGACAGAAAAGTCAGCCAGAACCGACCCAACGCCTAACCTACCTAGGAGCTCAATTCGACACAGTAGAGAATACCATCTCTCTTCCGGAAGAAAAAATCCCGGTCATTCGGGTAAGAATATCTTTAGCCCTAGACTACTCTAACCTAAGGGCGTCACAGTGCCTGAAGATAATCGGCACGATGGTGGCCACGTTCCCCATGGTCAAATGGGCAATGTGGAGGCTTCGGCCTTTTCAATCAGGATTCCTTCAGCAATGGAAGACAGACGATCGCAATCAGCTGATCAGGACTACTCAGTCAATGAGGAACAGTCTTCTCTGGTGGCTTCAACACAAAAACTTGTTAACATGCCACTCCCTTGCTCCCATCCAATGGATGACTGTTTCATCCGATGCCAGCAATGCGGGCTGGGGAGCACATTGTGGGGCAGAACTGGCTCAGGGCAAATGGGATGCCCATCTCCACATTCCAGGGTCAAACGTTCTGGAATTGCGTGCGGCATGGTGCGCCCTTCAAGCCTTCTCCCACCTTCTGAAAGGGAAGTCGGTCCTACTCAAAATGGACAATACCAACGCCGTGGCATATGTGAAGAGACAAGGGGGCACTCGGAGCCCCACCCTTCTCCAAGAGGTCGAACCTATCATGACCTGGGCTCAGAGGAATCTACAAACTTAACAGCAGTCTTCATTCCAGGGGAACAGAACATTCAAGCGGACTTTCTGTCACGCAGCAACCTAGACAACAACGAATGGTCACTGCATACACAGACATTCAAGTGGATCCTATCGTTGGGAATCGATCCAGAAGTGGATCTGTTTGCATCCCCCTGCAATCACAAAGTAGACAGATACTACACTCGAGGTCGGTGCAGTCAAGCCTTCGGAGTAGATGCATTAACAAGCCAATGGAAATTCAACAAGGCATATGCCTTCCCTCCACCTCCGATCATGCAAAAATTCCTGCAGCGGCTCCAGTTGGAGAAAGGCGAAGTGATAACAATAGCACCATACTGGCCGAACAGGCCATGGTTTCCTCTCCTGAATCTGATGAGCTTCAGGGACCCGCTAGAGTCTCTTGGGTGTGCTTTAGGGGTAATCTCTACCCTTATGAGCTCCAGAAAGCCTAACATGAACAAAACCTACAACAGAATCTGGACCAGGTTTGTCAGCTTCATGACTTCTGCTGGAAAATCTTTCAGAAATCCTGGAGTTCAAGACGTTTTGAGTTTTCTACAATCAGGCTTGGATCTTCCTTTGTACTCTGAGGGAACTGATTTGACAAGTTTCAGCCTTATCGGCATTTTCAGGAACATCATGGGCAACTCATCCCCTGGTTCAACAATCCTTTCAGGGGGCTTCGAGAATCAGGCCTCAGAGGAAACCTAGATTCCCCAAATGGGATCTTCTGCTCGTCCTTGATGCTCTTTCAGCACTCAACAACAAGGATCTTTCTATTAAGGACTTATCAATCAAACTGGCCTTTCTAGTGGCCATTACTTCAGCCAAAGGGTTTCAGAAATAAGCTTCCTGCATTGTCAAGAACCCTTTTTGACTTTCTTCCCAGACCGAGTGGTCCTTATTCCCATGCTTGGGTCTAAACCAAAAGTCAAGTCAGTTTTTCACGAGAATCAGGAAATAGTCCTTCCTACTTTCAATTCTCCAGAATCAGCAGATGTTCATCCCTTGGATGTAGGTGAGACTCTGAAAGAATATTTGCGAGTCACTTCATCTTTTAGAAGCTTGAACTACCTGTTCTTGTTACACACTGGTAGCAACAAAGGAAAGAGGGCTTCCTCCAGAACAATAGCAGCCTGGATCGTCCAATCTATTCAACAGGCCTACAGGGCAAAGGGCTTAGCTCCTCCAGGGGCTGTGACGGCTCATTCCACCAGAGGCATGGCAGCCTCATGGGCAGCAGCTCGACACGTGGCTCCTGAAGTGATATGCAGGGCAGCCTCGTGGTCTTTTATTCATACATTTATGTCTCATTATTGTATTGAGCCTGCTTCCCTTTCCTCTGTTAATTTTGGTCGAAAAATCCTGTCAGTTGACGGAAAAGATTAAAATATTTTTTTTGAGCAAGCATACCCTCCCGTGTGGATTGGCTAGTTATTTCCCACACGTAGTCTGCCATGGAGTCTGTCAGGAAAACGGAAAATTTATTACCAAATACTTACCGTAATTTTCCTTTCCTGATAGACTCCATGGCAGACGGAGTTCCCACCCATGAATTAAAAATATGAGAGTTGAAATTTGAGTCGGCTAGTTACGGAACACCTGTCTGTGGAGGTGAGCTCAAATTTATGGGTAAGGGGTCCTATAGCTGTGGAGAGGAGGCGGGGTTAACCCACACGTAGTCTGCCATGGAGTCTATCAGGAAAGGAAAATTACGGTAAGTATTTGGTAAAAAAATTTCCGTTTTCTAGGGACAGGGAAGGACAGTGAGGGAAATTCTCCTTGTGCTATACTGTGCTAAAGCATTGATCATCAACCATCTTTAAAAAAACATTTTTTCTAGGGACAGAAAACTATAGGTAGGAAGACTGTCAGTTTCTTTCACTGTGATAATCCTTGTTTCTAGGGACAGGGAAGGACAGTGAGGGAAATTCTCCTTGTGCTATAGTGTGCTAAAGCATTGATCATCAACCATCTTTAAAAAAACATTTTTTCTAGGGACAGAAAACTATAGGTAGGAAGAGTGTCAGTTTCTTTCACTGTGATAATCCTTGTTTCTAGGGACAGGGAAGGACAGTGAGGGAAATTCTCCTTGTGCTATAGTGTGCTAAAGCATTGATCATCAACCATCTTTAAAAAAACATTTTTTCTAGGGACAGAAAACTATAGGTAGGGAGAGTGTCAGTTTCTTTCACTGTGCTAATCCTTGTTTCTAGGGACAGGGAAGGACAGTGAGGGAAATTCTCCTTGTGCTATAGTGTGCTAAAGCATTGATCATCAACCATCTTTAAAAAAACATTTTTTCTAGGGACAGAAAACTATAGGTAGGGAGAGTGTCAGTTTCTTTCACTGTGATAATCCTTGTTTCTAGGGACAGGGAAGGACAGTGAGGGAAATTCTCCTTGTGCTATAGTGTGCTAAAGCATTGATCATCAACCATCTTTAAAAAAACATTTTTTCTAGGGACAGAAAACTATAGGTAGGGAGAGTGTCAGTGTCAGGAATGAGTATGGAGATCGAGATGCTAAGAGGGCTCCCCTTGAGGCTGAGTGCAGCGCGCCCCTGGAGTTGGGAACAGGGAGCGCGGTGCCCACAGAAGCACGGTTGGCCAGGTGCTTGCTTGCAGTCTGATGAGCTCAGCCACTGAGGGATGGCGGAGGCAGGCAGAACTGAGCTGGTTATATTCAGATGAACGGAGATATCGGAAGCCAGGCCGGGGGTCAAACACAGGAGATCAGTCCAGAGCATATACAGGGGCGAGCCGGGGTCATACACGTGCAGGGTCCAGGTACAAGCCGAGGGTCAAGCCGGGTGGTCAGGAAGCAGAAGCAGAGTCCAGAAGCAGGCCGAGGGTCAAACACAGGAGAACAGGAAGTGAGGTTAAGGCAAGCCGGGTCACAACGGATAAGCACGGATCAGGAGACAAGGTCAAGGTACACAGGAGACTGAAGAGATAATCCAGCAATGAGCAGCTCCAGCAGCAGGCTTAAATAGACCAGGAAGTTAGTCATGTGATCTGTTCAGGTTACAAGGAGGAAGTACCGCCCACCTTAGTCATGCTGTGCACCATGGCAGCCATGATTGTCTTGGGCAGAATTGCCAGTCCTTCTTCGGCTATTTCCCTGACAGTCAGTTTCTTTCACTGTGATAATCCTTGCTTCTAGGGACAGGGAAGGACAGTGAGGGAAATTCTCCTTGTGCTATAGTGTGCTAAAGCATTGATCATCAACCATCTTTAAAAAAACATTTTTTCTAGGGACAGAAAACTATAGGTAGGAAGAGTGTCAGTTTCTTTCACTGTGATAATCCTTGTTTCTAGGGACAGGGAAGGACAGTGAGGGAAATTCTCCTTGTGCTATAGTGTGCTAAAGCATTGATCATCAACCATCTTTAAAAAAACATTTTTTCTAGGGACAGAAAACTATAGGTAGGAAGAGTGTCAGTTTCTTTCACTGTGATAATCCTTGTTTCTAGGGACAGGGAAGGACAGTGAGGGAAATTCTCCTTGTGCTATACTGTGCTAAAGCATTGATCATCAACCATCTTTAAAAAAAAATGTTTTCTAGGGACAGAAAACTATAGGTAGGAAGAGTGTCAGTTTCTTTCACTGTGATAATCCTTGTTTCTAGGGACAGGGAAGGACAGTGAGGGAAATTCTCCTTGTGCTATACTGTGCTAAAGCATTGATCATCAACCATCTTTAAAAAAACATTTTTTCTAGGGACAGAAAACTATAGGTAGGGAGAGTGTCAGTTTCTTTCACTGTGATAATCCTTGTTTCTAGGGACAGGGAAGGACAGTGAGGGAAATTCTCCTTGTGCTATACTGTGCTAAAGCATTGATCATCAACCATCTTTAAAAAAACATTTTTTCTAGGGACAGAAAACTATAGGTAGGAAGAGTGTCAGTTTCTTTCACTGTGATAATCCTTGTTTCTAGGGACAGGGAAGGACAGTGAGGGAAATTCTCCTTGTGCTATACTGTGCTAAAGCATTGATCATCAACCATCTTTAAAAAAACATTTTTTCTAGGGACAGAAAACTATAGGTAGGAAGACTGTCAGTTTCTTTCACTGTGATAATCCTTGTTTCTAGGGACAGGGAAGGACAGTGAGGGAAATTCTCCTTGTGCTATACTGTGCTAAAGCATTCCTCATCAACCATCTTTGAAATCCTTGTTTTTTGGACAGTCAGGGAAATTGTCGTTGTGCTATTGTGTGCGAAAGCAATCATCCTCAACCATATTTAGAAATCCTTAAGTAAAGGGACAGAGAAGGACACCTGAAGGTAGCCCTTATTGCTTTTTTCCCATCTCCCTGCAGGCCATCTATTAGAATGTCTGGAAGGCAAACAAGGAGAGGCAGACAGTCAGGAGGCAATAAAAGAGGGCAAGCAGGCTCTGTGTCTGGGGGCAACAGTGCTGGTCGTGGACGCGGTGCATTGTCATCAGCACATGGCCATGGGACACGCTTGTCCTTCTTTTCGGCAGCTGGACATGTTGAGCCACATCATGCCGAAGACTTGGTAGAGTGGATGACCAAGCCCTCCTCCTCCTTCTCATCCTCTCTCACCCAGGCTCAGGGTACTGGCAAAGCAGCTGCCAAAGCGTCCTCTTCCCTGGTATCAATGTCAGACTCATCATCAGTCACTCCTTCCCTAGACCCACCATGTCCTCCTCCTGAGGAGTCCCCCGAACTGTTTGAGCACAGTGTTGGGTACATGCTCCAGGAGGATGCCCAGCGTTTCGAAGGGTCTGATGATGAAACCCAGCTACAGGAAGGCAGTAGCGTGAGAGCAGACAGAGGGGATGCTCAAGAAGGACACCAATCTGGCAGTCATGTTCCAGCAGCTGCAGCATACTGCCAGATTGGCTCCAGTGATGAGGAGGGAGGGGATGATGAGGTCACTGACTCCACGTGGGTGCCTAATAGGAGAGAGGAGGAGGAGGAGGATGAGGAGGAGGCACATCTCCAACGAGGCAGGATGCCCTTTGGTGGCCAGCGTAAGGGCAGTACACCGACGGAATCACACCGCAGAGCTCCGCCTGTGCAGGGCGCTGCCTCTGCCCGTCATTCAAAAAGTTCTTTGGTGTGGGCCTTTTTTGAGGCTAGTGCATCAGATCGCACAGCTGCTGTTTGCAACATATGTCTCAAGCGTATATCGCGTGGCCAAAACATCAGCCGCTTGGGTACCACATGCCTGACCAGACATATGTTGACCTGCCATGCAGCTCGTTGGCAAGCCTACCTCAAAGACCCACACCAAAGAACAAAGCGGACCTCTCCTTGCACCGCATCAGCTGGGATCTCCAACCCCACTATAACTTCAGTCCTCTCTGAAACATGCACTGAGAGGAATGAAGGTGTAGAATTAGGTGTGTCACAGCCAAGTACTTGCGGCCACTCTGCTAGCAGTACACCGACGTCCGATTCTAGCAGGCAAATTTCCCTGCCCCAGCTGCTGGACCGTCAAAAGAAGTTCACTCCCAGCCATCCACATGCCCAGCGGTTGAATGCTAGCTTGGCTAAATTGCTAGCGCTTCAACTGCTGCCTTTTCAGTTGGTAGACTCGGCCCCCTTCCGTGAGTTTGTGCAATGTGCGGTTCCTCAGTGGCAGGTTCCCAAACGCCACTTTTTCTCACGGAAGGCTATTCCGGCTCTCTACCGGCATGTGGAAGGCAATGTCTTGGCCTCGCTGGACAGGGCGGTCAGCGGTAAGGTGCATATTACCGCTGACTCATGGTCCAGCACGCATGGACAGGGACGTTACCTTTCTTTCACGGCCCATTGGGTCACTCTTTTGGCAGCTGGGAAGGATGCAGGACAAGGTGCAGTATTGTTGGAGGTTGTTCCACCGCCACGCCTCCAAAATGCTACTACTGGTTGTGACACACCTCTCTCCTCCACCCCCTCCTCTTCTTCTTCCTCCATGGCCTCTTCCTGTGCTTTGTCCTCTGAACCAGCGGTGCTCCGTAGCCGTTCAAGGGGCTACGCAAGTACGCAGGCAAAAAGATGCCATGCCGTGCTTGCGCTGGTGTGTTTGGGGGACAGAAGCCACACTGGGGCAGAGGTCCTGTCTGCTCTGCAGGGCCAGGCCGAGAGGTGGTTGACGCCACGCCAGCTTAAGCCAGGAATGGTGGTTTGCGACAATGGCACCAACCTCCTCTCCGCCCTCCGACAGGGACAACTGACCCATGTGCCCTGTGTGGCTCACGTCCTTAACCTGGTGGTGCAGCGGTTCTTGGGCAGGTACCCGGGCTTACAGGATGTCCTGAGGCAGGCCAGGAAAGTCTGTGTGCATTTCCGCAGATCTTATAATGCCAGTGCTCGCCTGGCTGAGCTGCAAAAGGAGTTGAACCTGCCCAAGAACCGCCTTATATGTGACATGCCCACCAGGTGGAACTCAACGTTGGCCATGCTGCAGCGGCTGCACACGCAGCAGAGGGCCATCAATGAGTACCTGTGCGACTACGGCACCAGGACAGGGTCAGGGGAGCTTGTTTTTTTTTCTCCACGCCAGTGGGGCATGATCAGGGATGCATGCACTGTCCTGGCACCATTTGAGGAGGCCACGAGGATGGTGAGCAGTGACAGTGCATGCATCAGTGACACTGTACCTCTTGTCCACCTGTTGGAGCACACGCTGCGTGGAATAATGGACAGGGCACTTGAGGCAGAACAGAGGCAGGAAGAGGAGGACTTCCTTGCCTCTCAAGGCCCCCTTTACCCAGACAGTGTTCCTTCTGTCCCACCCATCGCACAGTAAGAGGAGGAGGAGGAGGAGGAGGAGGAGGATTGTGTCAGCATGGAGGTGGAGGCTGGCACTCAGCATCATCAGCAGCAGTCTTTTAGGGATGATTTACAGTCCCAAGAAACCAGTGGACTTGTACGTGGCTGGGAGGAGGTGGCTGCGGATCATGTCGTCCTTAGTGACCCAGAGGACTCCGGACCGAATGCCTCAGCAAACCTACGCTGCATGGCCTCCCTGATCCTGCAAAGTCTGCGGAAGGATCCTCGTATTCTTCGGATCAAGGAGAGGGACCATTACTGGCTGGCCACTCTCCTTGATCCACGGTACAAGGGTAAGGTTGCGGACCTTATGTTACCGTCGCAGAGGGAGCAGAGGATGAGACAACTCCGGGAGGCCTTGCAGAAAGGTCTGTGCAACGCGTTTCCAGAGACTGGGAGGTTACAAACTCCTGGTCCTGGACAACGAGTTGCTGAGGCTTCGGCCAGTCAAAGAAGGAGCGGTGGGGAAGGTGGCCGTCTGACCGATGCGTTCAGACAATTCTTTAGTCCGCAGCCCCAAAGTATGATCGGTTCCAGCAACCATCGCCAGCGTCTGATAAACATGGTGCAGGAATATCTAGGGGCAAGGTCAGACTTGGACACCTTCCCCACCGAAAATCCTCTGGCTTACTGGGTCTTGAGGATGGATCACTGGCCAGAGCTTGCACAGTATGCAATTGAGCTACTGGCCTGTCCTGCATCCAGCGTTCTTTCGGAACGCACATTCAGTGCTGCTGGAGGATTTGTCACGGATCACAGGGTGCGCCTGTCCACCGACTCGGTTGATCGACTGACTTTCATCAAGATGAACCAGTCTTGGATCACCACCAGCTACCACACACCTGATGCTGATATAACAGACTAATTGATTTTAACATGTCACATCCCTTCAAGACTGATGCTGATGCTGAGTGCCTGTGCTGTTATGTTGACTGGCTATCCTCCTCCTCCGAGTCCTCAATGATACGATTGATGATGATAGCTTGGAAGATCATTTTTGTTTATGGGTGCCGCCACCAGTGGCTAAGGCCCAATTTTTCAGCCCCTGTTTAACAGGGGCGTGTAATTACAATTTTTGAAGCAATACTTTGCAACAGGGCTCATTGCTGTGCTCCAAGTACAGTATCTGTGAGGGGTTGGAGTGTTGTGCCACCAGTGCCTAAGGCCCAATTTTTCAGCCCCTGTTTAACAGGGGTGTGTCATTACAATTTTTGAAGCAATACTTTGCAACAGGGCTCATTGCTGTGCTCCAAGTACAGTATCTGTGAGGGGTTGGAGTGTTGTGCCACCAGTGCCTAAGGCCCAATTTTTCAGCCCCTGTTTAACAGGGGCGTGTCATTACAATTTTTGAAGCAATACTTTGCAACAGGGCTCATTGCTGTGCTCCAAGTACAGTATCTGTGAGGGGTTGCAGTGTTGTGCCACCAGTGCCTAAGGCCCAATTTTTCAGCCCCTGTTCAACAGGGGCATGTAATTACAATTCTTGATCTAATAATTCACAGCAGGGCCCATTGCTGCACCCACCAAGAGTAACTCTGAGGGCTTACAGTGTTGTGGCAACGCCACCACCACCACCACCACGAAAGGCCCAATTTTTCAGCCCCTGTTCAAAAGGGGCATGTAATTACAATTCTTGATCTAATAATTCACAGCAGGGCCCATTCCTGCACCCACCAAGAGTAACTCTGAGGGCTTACAGTGTTGTGGCAACACCACCACCACCACCACCACCACGAAAGGCCCAATTTTTCAGCCCCTGTTCAACAGGGGCATGCAATTACAATTCTTGATCTAATAATTCACAGCAGGGCCCATTGCTGCACCCACCAAGAGTAACTGTCAGGGCTTACAGTGTTGTGGCACCAGCACCACCATCAAAGGCCCAATTTTTACTACCACTGTTCAACAATTATATGTAATTACAATTCCTGATATAATAGTTGACAGCAGGGCGTTCCAGCACCAACCAAGAGTAACTGTGAGTGCTTACAGTGTTGTGCCAACACCAACAACTAAGGGGCCTATTTCTGCAGAGTATATACGGCAGGTCCCTACTTTCAAACATCCAACTTACAAACGACTCCTACTTGCAAACGCAAGAAGACAACAGGAAGTGAGAGGAAATCTACCCCTAGGAAGGAAAATTCTCTCCTGTAAGAATTAATATGGGAGAAAGGTGTCTCCTCTGTACTGATGCTTTATCACCAATCCTTGTTTCAAGAAAAACACCACATTTCAAAAACAGTTGTCATTGGGACAGAAAGTGAGGTGAAATGTTCTGAACAGGGGCACAGACAGCAAAACAAATGTTACAGGGGTGATAACCCTTACCTATGTTTTCCAAAAAGTTTAAAAATAGATTTTTGGGCTGGAGCTACACTTAAACAATGTACCTGTTCAAAATTACAAACACATTCTACATAAGAACAAACCTACAGTCCCTGTCTTGTATGCACCGCCTGTATACGGCTGTTCAGAGTATATAGGGCCTTTTTTATTTTGTGTGCGGTGTTCTCCTTAATATCCATACAAGACCCAAAGGGGCTGGTAATGGGCTGGGGTAGGGGGGGGGGGGGTCATGGGGTAGCTATGCCATTTTTCTTAAAGATTTTCATCCATATTACTGGGACCAGACATTACATTAAAGCCGCAAGCAGTTTTAAATGGCTTTTTTTTCCTTTAGAAGTGTCATTTTGTGCAGGGACAGTTCTAAACACGGGAAACACGTGGTACTTCACAGGCATACTTTAGACACCCCCCAGGTACGATATTTAAAGGAATATTTGACTTTTTTTTTTTTCACTTTATGCATCATTAAAATGACTGCTCCCGAAAAACGACCGTTTTTAAAACTTCTTTTTGCATTGATACATGTCCCCTGGTGCAGAACCCGGGTTCCCAAACCCTTTTTAGGACAATAATATGCATAATAGTCGTTATAATTAGCACTTTAGAATTCGAACGTTCGCATCCATTGTATTTAATAGGGTTCTAATGTTCGTACGAACTTTCGGTCCGTTCGCGGGTTCTGGTGCGAACCGAACCCGGGGGTGTTCGGCTCATCACTACTACTAAGATGTCAATCTTACCAAAGTTCCTTTACCTATTCCGAGTTCTCCCCATACATATACCTCCTTACTTCTTGAGGCTCACTCAAAAGAGAGTGATGTCTTTTATATGGGGCTCTACAAAACCCCGTATACCCAGATCGACTCTTTATCTTGATAAATTGAAAGGTGGTCTGGGAATTCCTAACTTTTCCTCATACTACTTTGCTGCTCAGCTAGCACAACTCCCCAAATACCATTCTACAACAGAATCCCCTCTATGGGTAGCGATTGAATCAGTGGATATTGACCCCATTTCTGTGAATAATTTGCTCTGGTTAGCTCCTAAAGATAGACTAAACTTATCTAACCCGTAACCAAACATTCTATAGCTATCTGGGACAAATATAGATCCACAAAAAGCCTACAATCCACTCATAACCCTCTACTCTCTTTTCTTCGAAATCCCTCATTCTACCCCGCCTGGAAATCCCCCCTATCATTTGCAGCTTGGTCCAAAAGAAACCTACTTCAATTTCACAATCTAGTTTCCTCCAATGATATTCTTACGTTCCCAACATTATGTGATTTATACAAACTCCCCATGAAGGAGCTCTTCCGCTATCTACAAATTAAGAACTTTTATACACCCCTCGTTGATACGGGATCCCCTCTTACCCAAATGACTCAATTTGAACGTATCTGTAACAGTGATCCCCATACTAGAGGATTAATATCACTTTTGTATAAATGCATCAATTCCACATCCGACGATACTTTACCATCCTATACGACTAAATGGGCACATGACATGGATAGAACATTCAGTAAAAGTGACTGGGATAATATATGGTCAGCTACTAAGCATTCCTCGCCAAACTGTTTTGCGTTGGAAACAAATTATAAGGTCCTTTCTCGATGGTACCTGGTTCCGGCCAGGATTGCCAAATTTGCCCCCTTGTACCCAAATTTATGTTTCAGAGGCTGTTCTGAACCGGGCACGCAGTTCCATATTTGGTGGCAATGTCCAATCGTTCAATCCTTCTGGAGTAAAATATTTAACATGGCCTCTACGGCCTTGGAAATACCAATCCCGCCAGACCCGGCACTGGCTCTCCTCAACCTCAAACCTCCTGAATTGAATAAATCACAATTCAAATTACTACTACATCTCACCACGGCGGCTAAACAATCTATAGCTAAGGCCTGGAAAACCCAAACTTTAGTTGTGGCTGAAACTAAACATAGAATTAACAGAGCCCTTATCTTTTCCAAAATGTCTGCTATTGAAGATAACAACATTACTACATACAATAAAATATGGAAACCATGGATTAAACACTTCTTACCCCCAGATTTTGATCAATTATTGTTGATGCCTTTTTGAAATACTTTAATATTTATCTATTAATATAATATTTAAACGGGGCCTTGATCTGACTGGACCGCCACCCGGGGAGACAACCTTTACCTTTATCTCTATTTTTCTATACACATACCTTCTTTTCTATATATTTTACTTTTCTCCCATATTTCTTCTTCTTCTCTCTGTACTTCTTCTGTCTTTCTGCTCTGGTTAGTTTTGTTACTTGTGTAATACGGATTTTATACACATGCGATGTCCATTACATGACTTATATATATACCTTTTAAGTTTCACTTTATCTATCACTAATATCTTTGTGTCTTAAAGATTTGTTAGGAAGGTCTCCACTAAACAATTGAGGTATGACAACGTTCATCTGGTGTATCCTTCTGGATAACCCAGCATACTCTCTCATACTTAATCGAGCCCCCATCTGCTCACAGCTTGCTCCCTTCTGGGGTGAGTGGATGGTCTGGAGGCATGATATTCTATCCTGAATATTGCTTATTTTCATTGCTCTAATCTTTTATACCTCTATTTGTATTGATATAATTGTTAATGAGGTTTATCCTCTACTACCTTTCTTTCAATATGTATTTTTAGTGATTGCTGTATTTATTTACAATTCTATTCTTGATCAGAATGTAATGTTCATTATACTTGCTATTTACTTGTAAAATCTAATAAAAATATTAAACAAAAAAAAATAAATAAATAAATAAATAAATAAAAAATTAGACCGTAACAAGGGTAGAGGGTAATGGAAATGTACTAGTCTAAATGGGATATGATTTAATTTTTATCAAATTTGTGATTTTAAAATAAATAAAGATATCTTTTTTTTTATTTTTTTTTTATAAAGTTTTTATTTTTTTACTTGTGTCAATTCATTGATCAGCTGACAACATACTGTATACACAACTCTAAAGTCCCTTTTGCTTGGCATCCCTGTATAAGAGATACTGTATAATTTTGTGCTGTTTAGATCTTTTGAGCATGCCTTCCAAAATGCAAATACTTTGTGAGGCTAATAATGTGTTGCAGCCAGAATCGTTAGACAGTGTGTTATGTTAGTGTAGCGACCTCACCCCTCTCACCCCTTCTTCTTCTCGGCTTGTTGTCTCGTCTAGGGGGGAGTGTGGGAGGAGGGATGCGATACACCACAGCCCATGTCCTCTTTTGGATAGAGGTGAAGGCCAGAACCTATTTTACCATCGGGTCGTGTGCATAACCCAGAGCCAAGTCTTTTCTGTAAATGACCCCCTCTGCTCCCAGTAACTGGAGTTCCACACCACTGAAAAGGTCCAACTCGTATTTTTTCTCCAACAGCAATAAATCGTCATTTAGCACAGACAGGTTGTGACCAAAGAACAGTTCAGTATAGGTGGGGAGTAGGTCGAGGCACAATCCTTAGATAGAACCAACCATTGTGGTGTCACCAACGGTTATGGCATACAGTCGCTGCCACCGACTGTGTAGAACAGAGAGTGAATTACCTTCGCTAAGCGCAGCCCCTGTCAGAGGGAAGACATCCATCCAAGAGAGTTACCAGAGGCCCCGCTGCACCGGACTGTTCGGAGGGGTTACGCTCCCTGGCCTCCTCATCTCAGACTCGGGCACTCAAGGCTTTAGGGCCCCCTCGGATTCCTCCACCCTTGCGGGACCCAGTCGAAGGCACCGGGCCCCAGGCCTCCTCAATAGTACCTCACCCCAGGCTAAAGGTGCCTGGGATGGACTCCATATCGCGCTCCGGCCAGGTCAAGGGCACCTGGGCCCGGAACTCCGGAATGCCGGCACCCAGGCTGAAGGTGCCTGGGCGCGACTCTGACCTCTGACTCTGAACCCCTTGTTCCGGGCGTCCGCCTCCTTTTATCTCCTCTCCCTCAGCGTCACTGCAGGTTTCCCGCCCTGCGGTACAACCACCGGAAGAGGACAAAAAGGGTACGGTACTGCAGTGAGGGTTCAACCCCGGCCCAGTGCGACAGCGCCACCCACAGGCCGAAGGGAACCTCACACCACCAGAGTCCTCCATGAACAACAAATGGTCCCAAATTCCCTAACAATCAGTGCATCTGGGTTACACTACCACCCAGATGCCTCCCCTAAATTCAAATGGCCGCTACATTAGCATGGAACAACCACTATCTCTCCTAACAACATCCGTTTTTTTTTAATGACAAAACGCACTGGGTGGGGCTCCTTGCTGATGTCACTTTCACTCATCGAAACACACGCTGACACCCAGGGTGATGTTGGGGTAGCAGTGGTTCCTGGCTAACACAACACATGCTGTCTTCTGGTGCTGGCTACAGCACCTTAACTAGTGAGTGAAATGATGGATGTTTTTATTGTTTTTAATAAACGGTACTGAGCTGTGAGAGCTCTGTTTTCTGTCTCTTGCATCCTTCTCTTCCTTGATGTTGTGGAACATGGAGAATTCATAAGGAGACTAACAAGAGTGAATTTCGACCTACTTACCCTATAAGAGGTCAAGAGGTCTGTGATAAATGGTGAGTGGTGGGTGTAGCCAGAATCGTTTATTGGGCATACAGTGCTTACGGAGTGGAATGGAGAGTGTGGCACAAATTATTTGAAGCAAAGCTTACGGAAGATTACACATATATTTATGTGCATTGGGAGGGCTTTGTTACACATTGCACTTCAAGAGCACAGTTTGATGAGGACTTTGCAGATTGCATTTTATGTTCATTGGAATTACTATAGCGCTGCACTTTATAGGGAACTGATAAGATGGAGTACATAACAGTTGTCATGTACCAGGTGTGACCAGAACTGCATGGTTAGCTACAGAGGAACACCAAACACATGTTAAGCCCTGTACACACGATCGGATAACCTATGGATTTTCGTCCGATGGATTTGACCATCGGAAATCCGATGAAACTGTTTTTCATCAGTCTTGGCCACACACCATCAGTTTAAAAACCGACGGCAAGAAAACGACGGCACGTACAAAACGTACGACGCGCTATAAAAGGGCCGAACAAATCTAATGGCGCCACCCCTTGGGCTGCTTTTGCTGATTTCGTGTTACCGCATGTTAGTAAAAGTTTGGTGAGAGCCGATTCGCGCTTTTCAGTCTCCGTGCTTTGCAGATCGTTTCCTGGTGTTCAGTTTGTGCTTGTGGGTTTGTATTTGTGATTCAGTGCGTGCAGTCAGGTCGTTACTGCCTTGCAGTGCCTTCTTGGCCGTTTGTTTACTGTTTTTCAGGTCGTTCTTCTCAGGCCTTGCTGTTCCACGGTGCGTTCTGTTTGAGTGCGTTCTGACCAGCCGACCGGTTTAAAACCATGTTTGAAGTGTGTTCTCGTTCTCGAGCTCGTGCTGGCTTTGGGCTTGGTGTTGCAGTTAACACTGTAACCGAGTTCAGTCTGTGAACAGGGTGAGGAGGAGTTCATGGACTAAGAATTGGTTGCTTCAGCGGGACCAATTATCTCATATGCCTCTGCTGCGGGAAATCCATGAGAATAATCCTGATGATTTCAGGAATTATCTTAGGATGAAGGACCCCGTATTTCACCGTCTGTTGGATTTGCTGTCCCCCTATATAACGAGGCAGGACACTGTGATGCGCCAGGCCATCACTGCCGAGCAGAGGCTTATTGCCACGTTGAGATACCTGGCGACTGGGAGAAGCTTGCAGGACCTCAAGTTCTCAACAGGCATCTCCCCCCAGGCTCTCGGGATCATTATCCCTGAGACGTGTTCGGCCATCATTCAGGTCCTGCAGAAGAACTATATGAAGGTAATTTTGCTCCTTTAACCTCACATTATATGTTTTGATTGTTTTAGAATCTTCTTATTTTTTCCTTCCTAACCCAAATTTGCCTGTTTGTAATATCCTGGTAATGTCCCCATTTTCCCCATGCATTTTTTTACCTGTAAAGGCCTTTTTGGGCCCTACATGCCTATTTCCCTTCACTAACCTCTCCAGCATGCTATCGTGGGCGCAAACCCAGCTAGCCTTCTATTTTCCTTTTCCTTTTTTTGGGGTCATTGCCCGCGTAGTTTGACAACCCTCCCTCCCCCCCCCCTAAAGATGTAAATCATTTTTTAGTTCTCAATCAAGCTCAGCAGAGTGGTAGAGCCTTTTTTTGGATCCCCCACAATCACCTTAGGCCCCCCCCCCTTAGATTATTTTAGAATGTCCACTCAGCGGGGGTGAGGCATCTGCTAAGTGGGCCTTTGTTTATTGGTAGGAAATACTCCCCTAAATAATAATGTTAGAATGATGTTGGTCAACAATGTTTTTGCGTGTAATCTGCTTGCACTGTAAACATAAACCTTACAAATGTCTTCTTTTTGTTTGACTCCACAGTTCCCTAGCACACCACAGGAATGGCTGACTGTGGCCTCCCAATTTGCCCAGCGGTGGGATTTCCCCAACTGCGGAGGGGCAATTGATGGGAAGCACGTCCACATAGTGCTGCCACCCCGTTCGGGGTCATACTATTTTAACTATAAAGGTTTTAATAGCATAGTGTTAATGGCGGTGGTGTCGGCACGGTACGAGTTCCTGTATGTGGACGTGGGGAAGAACGGCCGGATGTCCGATGGCGGAGTATTCGCTGAGACGGAGTTCGCTCACCGTCTGCAGGCTGGGGGTCTTGCACTGCCTCCAGATGCAGAGAACGTGGAAGGGCTACCGTTCGTTTTCATTGCGGATGAAGCTTTTGGACTAGGACCACACCTCATGCGGCCGTTTCCCCAACGCACCCTCAGCCCGGAGAGGAGGGTTTTTAATTACCGGCTGGCCAGAGCCCGGAGAGTTGTGGAGAATGCCTTCGGGATAATGGCCAGCCGGTTCCGCCTGTTCCAGACAGCTATAAATTTGGCGGATTATAAACTCAACAACATTGTCTACTGCCGCTGCTTGTTGCACAATTTTTTACGAAAATTCTCCACAAATTATGTGTCATCAGTTGGGTCTGAGGCCGGTCCCTCTGAACTGATAAATCTGACCGGCCTCAGCACTGCCCGTACTGGCTTGGCCCCCCAAAGTGCCCGTGAAGTACATCAGAAATACGTAGAGTACTTCACGGGTAGGGGGGCCATTGCAATGGCAGACCACATCTGACCTTTGATTTGACCTTTTTTAAATAAAAAAAATATATTTGATTTACTACAAACTTGTGTTGTCATTCTTTTATTTGTGGTTTATGTGTCTCCCAGGTTCTAGTAGTGCCAAGTGTATTTCTCCTTAGTAAATAGCCTCCAATTTCAGAGGTAAAAACACTCATTTTGCATCTTCAGAACTGCTATTGAGCATAGAAACAACAAGGCACACCTTTTTTCGACTTCCCAAATGTTTTTATTGATTGCAACACAGTTTTGTTTTTTTTTCGAAATATTTTTTTGGGGGTTTTTGTGCGGCTTTTTTAGCAGAAACATGCATGGGTCAAAAGCCACATTTTTTTTCCTGAAAAAGTAATAAAATAACACAGTGAAAAATACAAACAGGAGATGGGGTGATGTTACCCCTGATCCATCCCAAATGTGAAGAGCCACACTTTCTTTTTGGGGCTCAAATGGGTATCTTCAACATGATCCCATGGCTAGGGTAAACATGTGCTATCTGCCATCATGGGGGATCAATGGACCTGCTTTGGGGGTGAAAACCCTTCCTCTCCCCTACTTGAGAAGGGAGGAAGAGGTTGCACCCCCAAAACAGGGACATAGATATCCTGTGATGGCAGATAGCACATGTTGAGTCTTCAGTGTGTGCATCCTCACATTTGGGCTGGTGGAAATCCCATAGAAAAATTCTGACACATAACAAAACACACAAAAAGGGGGGGGGGATCACACTATTCTCCCCAAAATATCTATCATGTTTTTATATTTTTGCTCAATCACAATCATTCTCTTTCTCATAATGTCCATTTCGCTACTGCATTCCATGATTTCCTGAATGATTATTTTGGCGCTGGCACTCGAGAATGGAGGATTTGGACTTCCCCCACGTTCAGTCCCTAAAAAGAAACAAATATTTTAAAACTATGCAGGCCTACATCTGTATTTCCCTTGAAGTTGTGGTGACAGACACTGACCTGTTGTGCTGATAAGCTCCACCTCTCCTTCCTCCACCTCCCCTTCCTCCACCTCCACTTTCTCCCCCTCCGCTTCCTGAACCTGCTGAACTTTGTCTGCTTTGGGATCTTCGGAGAGTTTCTGTGGTGTTGGGTTCCTCGTCTCATGAGCATGGTGTCCTCCCACTCTCCTCTCCCCTATGGGAATAGCAAAAATAATGTATCCTTTAGCACACAAACTTTTTAGGCCTGAAAATGGATTCTCAATGTTTTAAAGTGGGGTACAATTGATATTTGGCCCTGAGTTTCAAGATGAACATATGAGATCTTGCAAACTCAACAAAGCAACATGTTATTTTGGAGGACACTCACAAATACACTTGGATAACCACCAAGGTATCCACTGGACCACCTGTGTGTGACACCGTTAAGAAATTTGGTCATGTGGCCCAGAGTATAGTATCTTGATAAAGAACCAAAAAAAGTACACAACTGCTGGAGTGTCATCTCCTTTACCCAGAATACAGTTTATTCTTTCATTCACATTCTAAATTTCCTTACAACACATCATCTAGCCAACAATGTGTAGATAAACATTGTTGAAGTAAAATGAGGCATGCCCACATGTAGTTTACGTGGATATGTGCCAAACATGTTTGGGGGAAGAGCAGCAACTATTTTTTCAACACATTTAGCAAATAAGTGGACTCTCCACTTAACATAAAAGTTGAGATTTTAAAATGTGAAACCAGTCAAGCCAAGCACATGGTGCAAAACATGGAAGAATACATATTACAATGTGAAAGAACACAGTAAAATAAACTTACTTTTTTCAATGCTTTTTATAAGCTTCCTATACTGCTCCGGCTCCCTGAGCTTCAGGTCTGACCACCTTTTACGGAGTTGTTCCTTGGATCTCCTGACCCTATAATTTTTATAGAGAGTCTTCGCCACTTTGTCCATAATTTGTGACTTCCGGAGATTAGGGGTCGTATGGGCCATGCTTGCCGTCGTAATCCTTCCTCCGCAGAATGTCCACCATCTCCGCCATCTCAGAAAAAGACATATTAGTCGCCTTGAATCTTTTTTAATAGATCGGGACGTTTCCGCCTCCGGGCTTTCCTCGTCGGTAATTTCTAATAAAGAAGCCACCTGTGTCTGCGACATGTGGCCGTCTCACACTGTGCGCCGATCGTTAAGGGGCGGGGAAATGCTGAAAAAGTCCGTCATGGGCGGGCGACGCATGCGTAGGGTATAAAAAGGGGAAAGAAGTTATTAGGGATGCGCGGAGTAAGGACGACCGGAAGTGAACCAACAAAGTGAACTAAGGCAAGAAGGGAACTCGGGCCTGCAGTGGCCTATAATGGTTCATGATTGTAAAGGGCAATATTGTGATAAGTTGAGGAGAATCAATTCTGATCCTTTTCTTTTTTTTACTTTTTTTTTTACTTGATGATCCAAAAAGATGCATAAACTACGAGAGCCGGAGGTGATGCTGATTTTTATAGAAAAATATAAGGAACAGCGCAACCTGTGGGAACTGAAACACACTGCGTACCACAAAAGTGATGTACGTCGGGCAACTATTACCAAATTAGCAGAGGATATGAAGCCATGGATCCCAGATGCAGACTACGCTATGATCAATAATAAAATCAACAACCTGCGTAATTCGTATAAAAAAAAATACAAGGAAGTGCGCCAGTCAAAGAGATCAGGAGCAGCAGCCGACGATGTAGTAAAGCCCAAGCTGTGGTACTACAGACATCTTCAATTTCTGGATGACCAGATCGAGGCCAGGGAATCTATTTCCAGCCTTCCCTCAACCCTTCCTTCCACCCTTCCCTCCAGCGTTCCTTCCACCCTTCCCTCCACCCCTGCAGAGGCGGAGGAGGAGCCTCCCGAGCTAGAAGAGCCAGATCTTCGCATCTTCAGCCAGGTATAGTATTTTTGATCATAATTATTGTCCACTAAGTAACATTTTGTGGAACTGTTTGGATTAGCCATAAATGATATCATCCCCCCCCCAAAAAAAAAAACAAACCAGTAATGAGATCAAAATTGTGTGTGATAGATTCCCCAAATAATCCTATTTTTTCATTTTATTTTAAAAACAGGATGAGGCAAGCCAGGAGGAAGAGGGTCAGGAGTGTGGCAGGCAGGAGGAGGCAGAGGTGAGTGTCAGCCAGGAGGAGGCAGGGCCAAGTGGGACTCAGCAGGTCCCCAGGCCTAGTGGCAGCACCGTCTCCCAAGTGGCTCCCCTCCACGTCAGACCGCCAAAACAACGGCAGATGACACAAGTGGAGGAGGAGTCACTAAAGATGATTCAGGAGGCTGCTGCCATTATGAG
This sequence comes from Rana muscosa, assembly GCA_029206835.1. NCBI lineage: Eukaryota > Metazoa > Chordata > Amphibia > Anura > Ranidae > Rana > Rana muscosa. Next base: position 97,967,286 of record CM055118.1, on the reverse strand, counting down.
GGCCCCCCTCAACCCTACAGAGGGCTTTAGCACCTATCTTGTGGATAAATTGCTCAGAATGGAGGCGGGACAACGGGCCCTTTGTGAGCACCTCATATATATGGCCGTACACATGGGGGCGAGGGGGCTGCTGACTGAAGCCACCCATATCTCGCAGCAGGCCAATCCCTCTCCTCCTTCTCCTCCTCCTCCTGCCACATCACCACCCACAGTGGCCCAGCCTGCAAGGGTGCGTGGACGGGGCCGTGGAAAGAACGCTGCAGAGAGGCGTGGAAGGAAGGCTACAGGGAAGAGCAGGAGGTGATTCCCTGGCCTCGAGCTGCTCATCCAGAAATTGAAGGTTGATGGAGTACCACAGCTTGGGATGATGTATGTCTTTGGCTGCTGCTCCTGATTTCATGCTGTTGTTGATTTTATTATTGATCATAGTCAGGTCTGCATTTGGGATCTAATGACTTCATATTCTCTGCTAATTTCTGAATAGTTGCCCTTCGGTTTTTGTTTTGTTTTTTTCCGAAATAAAGGGACATTTGATTTCAGCCAACATACATGCCTGATGTGTTTTTTTTTGAAGTAGCAATAAGATTTCATAAATACAATGTGTAATTAATAACAAGGGACACCAACCTCCATGAGTAAAACATAAAAAAAATATGTTGTTCGGAAAAATTGACACACCAAAAAATGCACCACTAATTTTAAGACAAAAAACAAAAAAAAGGTGTAATTTGTGAGGTCGGCCTTGAAGAATTAAACTAATTATTCCTAAGATCACAAGAAAGAAGAAAGACATACGTTTCTCCGAACTCATGAGAAAGATCTGCTGCCGAAATGACATTTTAAAGACCGTTCTAAAGCAACAAAACATGCGCTGCATTAAACGAAGCAATAACTTGCAGAATGACGAATGTGCTCTCTCCATTAGGAACGCTAGTTTTACCAGATTGAGCGCTCCCGTCTCCTAATTCAGTCTGAGCATGCGTGGGTATTTTAACCGATGGACTTGCCCATAGACGATCGGAAATTCCCATCGGTTTTTTAGCCATCGGAAAAATTTAAAACAAGTTCTATTTTTTCCAACCAATGGAAAAAAGACCGATGGGTACCATACACGATCGGTTGGTCTGATGAAAACCATCCATCGGACGGTTTTCATCAGTCAAACCGATCGTGTGTACGGGGCTTTAGTGAAAATATAATGATTTATTAAAGTAAGTGAATAATATAAATACAACCACCTCCAATATGACACAGTGCAATAACCAACCAACAGACAGAGACCCACAAATAACAACAGACAGATAAGTACAATAAGTGGGAGATACCAGAATCATAAACGTAAGCCAGGCCAAGGTCATACACAAGGAGATCAGCAGATGGGGTAAGGAACACAGGACAGGGAGAGGATGGACGGATCAGACTGCAGGGCAGGGATGCAAGGTAACAGGATAGGGATCAGGACAGGGACACAGGATCAGATACACGGGTCACAGGTTCAGGGCACAGGAACAGGTTCAGAATCAGGATCAGATAACAAGCTAGCAGGTCAGGGCGCAAGGACGATACCAAGGCAAAGAAAGTAATCATCAGCCGGGTATTTATGTGAATGCAGGTAATTGGCCTCAAGTAACACCTGAGTGCAGGAGGTGCTGTCTGCTCCACACTGCCGGGATACACCTGCTGGTGGACACCGGTACTACGGCCCAAGGATCCAACAGTGCCACCAGCAGATGAGTCCTCTCACTACAGGTCCTGAGTGTTGGGCGACACCCGCTGGTGGACACTGGTACTGCGATCCAAGAGACCGACGGGTGAACCCTTTCCTGACAACAATGTATAATTCTTTGCACGGTCATAGCTCCCAACTGTCCCTGATTTTGAACAAAGTCCCTCCTCATTTGTCCCTCATTTAGATCTGATCTATATAGTTGTATATAAAATGCACTTTTTATTTTTAAAACAGTGTTTCCCAGTGCTAAACCTTTTATCCAATTTCTAAATTGCTGCATTTGTAAGTTTCACAAGCCAATATAAAGGAATAGAAGTGGTAAAACAAGCACTTGGGGGTTTAACTAGTCTTTTTTTTTGTATAATTCTCCTTTAGGGGGGGGGGGGGTGTTAGGAGGTGTGTCCTTTGCCAACATACTTTTGCTAATAGGTGTCCCTTGTTCCCATCTTAAAAAGTTGGGAGGTATGCACTGTGCACATATAAATCACTTTTTGCAAAAATTTGGCACACTTATCCATCCTTGTTTGATATTTTTGTCACTTCATTTTGATTTAATTGAGCACTGCATTTGCTGTTTAACATGATATTTGTGGTAAGAGAGTAGATGTTAATTTTGGGCCCACTTAATGTGAACCTCATTCTAATTTTGCTAAAACTCTGGAGTTAGGCTAAAGAAAGCATATCATATTGCTAGTGGGAGCATCAAGTTTGTCCTCTGGGGGGGGGTGGGCACAGATGGGCACAGCGCTGGATCGAGATCAGGCTTAGGTAAGTATTAAGGGGGGGTAAGTGGGTGAAACAAACACTGGGAAATGTTTACTTTAATACTTTAATGCTGGGAATGCATTAAGGTAAAAAATGTCCAGGCTTCAGAACCACTTTAAGTGAAACTAAAGAAAGACCATGACATCCAGATGCATAATGGTTTGAAGAAAACAGTATGAATACATTGTGAATGCCAACATCAATCTTACCAAACTGACTATGATTTAGAGCTGCACGGTGTCCTTGCAGCGCTGTGGTCCTGGGTCCAGCTCATGCTTGGCATATTTGCAAATTCTTTAGTTACATTAACTTTTCTGAATTCAGCCACGACTCTTTACACAATAATAAATCATCACAGCACAGAAGAACAAATTGTCATAACAAATTGTGAAATTTGACTGATTTCCTAGGATAGAGGTTTTATTGTTTCATAATTACACCATTTTTCCATAAGAAAAAAACACAAACGTTTTATTCTGCTGTAAAGAAAATTGCTAGGAATAATCGGCTGATTGGTCTACCACCTTCATTCCTGAAACAGCTTCAGTATAAAGTTAAAAATAAGGGTGGTTCCCAAGAAAAAAAAAGAGCAAATATCTATTATCCTGGTGCCCGTCCTCAGAAGTCTGCAGGAAGACTGAATTGTCAACCTCCTATGACACTCGGGATTGCATCGTAGGATCCAGGAAGACATTACGGTACTTACCTTGTCCGCAGGATCCCACAATGTATTTCTGCTGTGTCCGATGGCCGGATCCTCCGCCCGATGCTCTGTGTTCCGGGATCCGTTCCCTGCGAGCGTTGCGAAGCGTGGTGGCGGAACTCGGCGGCAATTCCAAAAAGTATAATACACAACACATACACAATACATTGTAATCCTATTGGATTACATTACTGTATCAAATCATTTGACCTCAGTTTGTCCCCAGTGCTTTGTCCAGTGACCTGCCTGCAGTTTTACTGTTCTTTCTGACATTCTTTCGGCCTGGAAGCTTGAGAGCGTCCATGGCATCCAAAAAGCGTGCCTCTACATCAAAAGCTGTTTATGACCAGCTTTAAAACAGCAATAACGATAAAGAATCACTTGCAGAATTGAGTGATAGCGATTCATGGGGAAATTCGTTATCAGACACGGAAAGTGACGACAGCGTCGATTCTGCAACTGAGCTCAGTGATGTGCAGACTTGGTGCTCTATTGACTGCGGTACAGATCATGCAGCGTCCCCAACATTCCCATTTACTGGAGCACCTGGTATGAAAGTGGACGTTGAAGATGACAACCCCTTGGCATACCTACAACTATTTCTAACCAATGAGGTTATTGAAAAAAATGTTACGAAGACAGACCGGTACCAAGAGTAACAAGCTGCTACGCATCAGCAGTTTTCAAGAAGTAGAAAGTTGGAACCAGTGACCAAAGATGACATTTGAAAATTTCTGGGCCTAATAATATTTCAGGGAGTAGTGGGGAAACCCTTGCAAAAGTGGTATTGGACAACTAACAAATTACTTGCCACTCCATTCTTTGGCACGGTCATGTCAGAGTACAGATTTTCCATGACCATGAAGTACTTACAATTCGAAAACAACAAAGAATTTGATGAAACTACTCATCCTGCACCAAAACTAAAAAAAAAAAAAAAAAATGGGAAGTATCTCAAATGATTAAAAAAATTATTCCAACGGAGCTATGTGCCAGATAGAGACATCAGCATAGATGAAAGTCTAATGGCCTACAAGGGAAGACTCAGCTGGATACAATACATGGCATCAAAGAGAGCACGATTTGGCGTTAAATCCTTCATGCTATGCGAATCGTCAGCTGGCTAGATTTGGAATTCAGTCCTATAAACTGCGAAACAAACAAAATTCAACACAAAATACAGCAACTATGGAATGGCAACATCTTTGGTTCTTTCACTGATTGAGTCATTGCTAAATCAGGGCTATTGCGTAACTACCGACAACTTTTACACATCTGAACTTTATGAGTTTCTTCTGCAGAACAAAACGGGTGCCTATGGAACCGTTAGGGCTAACCGGCGCGACATGCCGCCAATGTTTGGCAATAAGAAGCTGAAGACTGGAGAAATAGTTGCCTGGCAGAAAGGCAAAATGCTGGCACTGTGATGGCGTGATGAGAAAGATGTGTTGCCTAATGAGTACAGTCCATAATACCTCCACTGTTATGGTACGCACAAAAGTAAACACCATGGGAGGTGTTGACAGAGCCGACCAAGCAAAGACATTCTACCTAGCAATGAGGAAACAGCGATAGAAGTACTACAAGAAGATCTGTAGGCATCTTTTTGAGCATTGCTTGTGGAATGCCTACATTCTGCTCAAAAAAATGAGTGACAAGCCTGTGGTTCATTCTGACTTTATTTGGAAAGTTGCTGAACTGATCTTTGTGAACCACCAAGCACCAATGGCCGTGAATAGAGCTGGACGTTGTCAACCCGGAATGCCTGACTGGTCGTCACTTCATTGACTACAGTATATCCCACCAATCGAGAAAAAGTCAGCACCTACAAGGATGTGCATGGTTTGTTGCTCGAAGCGAGATGACAGTGGAAAGAAAATCTGAAAAGAAACCAGGTTCCATTGTCCTGATTGTGACGTCGAACTTTGTGCAGTCCCATGTTTCAAAAATTTTCATACCCGGGAAGTTTACTAAACTAATATGACTAGTAATATTGAACCCTTGTTTGGACAAATTTTAGCTATTTTGATTTGACTACGTTATTGAATAAAATGTATTGAATAAAATGTATTATTATTATTATATTATTATTTGTTATTATTTATAGTTATTTATTATATTATAATTTACAATTTTGTGTTTCAAACTTTATCATACCCGGAATGTCTACTAGACTCTTATTTGGACAGATTTAAATGAGTTATTCCTAAGAATTACAGGCCTACAATATAAACGCCAATTTCTATGCAAAACAATGTACGTCTTTGAGACTCAAAAATCTGACATAATCATACCGCCAGGGAGGTTAATGAAGATGGAGCTGCATTAATTTGTGTCTTTCATGTCTGCCTGGGGTTCAGCTTTAAGGCCTTGTCACTGTATGGCATGGGTATGTTAAAGGGGTTGTAAAGGTACATATTTTTTCACCTTAATGCATTCTATGCGCCAAAGGCACCCTCCAACAAGATCATTCCGCAACTATTTTTACTAGCAGCCCTGATGAAGGGGGAGTCTCTAGTCACCCGAAATGCTTCTATTTATTGCTGAAACCTCCAATAAAATACAAATCAATTACCTCTTTAAACACTGGGCGCTCCTTTATCCTCATTTCTTCTAAATGGCATTCACATGGATGTGTTGATTAAAGGGACACTAAAGGTTCCCGTTTAAAAAAAACAAAAAAACAAACATGTTATACTTACCTCCACTGTGCAGCTTGTTTTGCACAGAGTGGCCCCGATCCTGGTCTTCTGGGGTCCCTCGGCGGCTATAGCCGCAGGCTGTATCACGGGAGTGCGCCCGCAAGAACTAACCCCCATGGGAGAGAGCTCCCATGAAGGGGGTTAGTTCTTGCGGGGAGGAGCCGAGACAGCACTTCTTGAATCTTGTTGAAAACCTGCTGAAACCTCCTATTAGCTTGCTTAGAGTGTCAAGCAACACCCCCATTAGGATCTGTGTTCAACATTTCCAAATTAGAGTGCTTTAAAAGCTTTAATGCCGCGTACACACGACCGTTTTTCATGCCGAGAAAAATTAAATTTTTTAGATTGGTCGTGAAAAACGGTCGCGTGTATGCTCCATAGTATTTTTCTCGACGAGAAAACTGCCTGAAAAAAAATTAGAACCTGCTCTATTTTTTCACGTCGTTCTTTTTCACGTCGTGAAAAACGGTCGAGTGTACGCTTTTTACAAGGGGAAAAAAAACGCGCATGCTCAGAATCAAGTAGGAGACGGGAGCGCTCGTTCTGGTAAAACTAGCGTTCAGAATGGAGATAGCACATTCGTCACGCTGTAACGGACTGAAGAGCACAAGGCTGAAAAGCGCAAATCGTCTCTCACCAAACTTTACTAACACGAGGATCAGCAAATGCAGCCCAAAGGGTGGCGCCATTTGAATGAAACTTTCCCTTTATAGTGCCGTCGTACGTGTTGTACGTCACTGCGCTTTGCTCAAACGTTTTTTTTCATGAACGTGTGTATGCAAGGCAGGCTTGAGAGGAATCACGACGAGAAAAACTTTGTTTTTTTGCATGACATGAATAACGGTCGTGTGTACTAGACCTAGATGTGTACTCTCACTTACCTTATCAGCACACTTGTTCCAAGTCAACCCAATCTAATAAAGCAAAATGGTCAGTGCAGCCAAGCAATTAACATTTTCAGAATGGAGAAGCCAACAACTCCAAGTGTGTGCAAAATGTAATTAATTATATTTTTTACCCTTATGCTACACCTGTATGTTAGAGAAACAGAGGAGAAAGGCCTGCTTGAAAGACAAAGCTTTTTGCTTGCCTTTATTCAAGCTTAGCCAGTGCCGGTTGTGTAGTCTGAACCTACAGTGAGCACACTGTAAATCAGCAACTGCAAATCAAAATAGCTTCTCTGATCAAAGACTGAAAATAAATTGCAGGAACTTCTAAAGCTCAAATGTAAAGATGAACTCAATAGACTAGAGATGTACAACTACATCTGATATTTATCCTGCCTGGAGTTCTCCTTTAGATTTTTTTTTTATTTCTTCAAATATACTGTGTCTATGTATATATATATATATATATATATATATATATATATATATATATATATATATATATATATGTAGCGGCCTCACCCTCTCTTTCTTCTTTAGCAGTTACTTTGGCTCCGGTCTAGGGGTACCTTGAAGGGGAGAGCGAGGTGCGCCACGGCCCATGTCCTCTAGATTACAGCATGTAGAGGTGAAGGCCAGAATCAGATTATACCCGGGCTGTGTATACGTTCAGAGCCAAGTCTGTTCTGCTGATAACCCCTTTACTCCCAGTAATTGGAGTACTACACACTGAAAAGGTCCAACACGTATTTATTCCATAACGGCAAACAAATAGTCCTTTGCGAGCAGACAGTTTGAGACCCATAGAACAGTTCAGTATTGGTGGGGGTAGGTCAAGGAACAATCCTCAAAGAAACTAAACCGTTGAGATTTCACCAACGGTTGCTAAGCACAGTGGCTGTTAAATGGGCTTTTTGGCTTCAGAGTCTCTTCCAGCGACTCTAGTGAACAGGAACTGGAGTTACCTTCGCTACGTTGCAGCCCCTGTCAGGGGGAAGACATCCCTCCAAGGGAGTTACCAGAGGCCCCGCCGTCACCGGATTAATTCTGTACCGGGCTATTCGGAGGGCTTGAGGTGCCTGGGATGGACTCCATCCCTCGCTCCAGCCAGGTCAAGGGCACCTGGGCTGGGATCTCCGGAACGCCAGCACCCAGGCCGAAGGTGCCTGGGTGCGGCCGCGTCCTCCAACTCTGAACCCTGAGGTCAGGGCGTCCGCCCCTTTTATCTCCTCTCCCTTTGCGTCACAGCGGGTTCCCCGCCCCGCTGTACCGGCGCCAGGAAAGAACAAAAAGGTACAGTCTTGCGGTGCAAGTTCAACTCCGGCCCAGGGCGACAACGCCACCTGCAGGCCACAGGGAACCTTGCACTACCAGAGTCCTCCAAGAACCACAAAAGGGATTCTCAGATTCCCTAACAATTAGTACATCGGGGTTAAATAACCCAGATGCTCCCCCCCAAATTTAAATACCCGCTACACACACATATATATATATATATATATATATATATATATATATATATATATATATTTATGGTCGGAGCCCTCTGTCATAAGAGATATGAATCACATAGACACGCCACAAGACTAACGACACAAATAAGACCTGACGTGTGGCCTGGCCTGGTGTATGGTATGCCAAAGAAGGGGCCATACCTGAAATAGAAGTAATGAATAATTCTGTTGAGAATTGTTTGAAGGGAAGTGCCCTAAAAAGGGGGTATGGGTGGGTGGGTATCGCACATTAGAGCCGACACTGACCATCGTGGATGGTCTGTTTATGTACCCCTCGAACTCCTCCCATAATTTCAGGCCAGCATACTGGCCTTCCTATTTATGGTCGGAGCCCTCTGTCATAAGAGATATGAATCACATAGACACGCCACAAGACTAACGACACAAATAAGACCTGAAGTGTGGCCTGGCCTGGTGTATGGTATGCAAAAGAAGGGGCCAAAAGTTACACAATTTTAGGGAGGAACCGTTTTATTTATGAAGGTAGATGACTACAAAGCGAGACTGCTGAAGGCTCGTGCTACCTCCGTCTGAGGATCGGGGACATAACGAGCGAAGCACATGGATTTCCACCGGCCCATCGTCTTGATGACGTGGTCCGGGACTCCGTTCCGTGATGCTGCGGAGGCGGCTCCGATACGGAAGGAATGTCCGGAGTATCGTCTAGGGTCAAGGCCCAAGGTAATTAGCAGTGTTCTAACATGGGCAATGAACTGGTTCCCGCTCAGGGGTTCAGAAGGAAAAGGCAGGAGTGGGCTGTCCGCGGGTCGGTCGGACAGTATGGTACGCAGACGATCTAAGACGTCCACGGGGCACCAGGCGTTGTGCGTCCGGAAAAGCCTGATGTCAACTCCGGGACCAGTCTGATGAGTTTTCGACACTGTTAGGTGCAAGACGAAGTGATCCTGGTGGCGAGTCAGTTGGTGCCTACGGAGTATCTGGCAGTTAGGGCTAGTGACAGTGAACTCACTGGGCCGGAGGAAGCCATAGAAGGCTAGGTATATGGTGGCCTGTATGACCAGACTAGGCCGTATGCCGAAGGGAGCGCGTGTGAGGATCGAGGACATACTTCGGAATATGGAGCTGGTCACCGGTAGGCGCCTGGTACTGGTGTGTGGTTGCTGCCTTTGGATGCAGCGTAATATGGCTTTGACCGCATGGGTGGCGAACAAGGATGGCGTGGTCGGATTTTGAAGGGACATGAAGTGCTGGATGCCGGCCAAGTACAACCTGACAGTATTATACGACAGCTTGAGCTGGGTGTGGCAGTGTGAAATGAAGGCCAGGATATGGCTGAGATTCCCAGAGAGCGCCCCGGGGTTAGCGGCTAGGAACCTGTTGTAGGTCTTCCAGGTGGAGCGATAAGCTTTCAGCGTGTTGGGAGACAAGGACGAGTTGATCAGGGAGGTTGCACCCTGGAGGTGCTGACTCAATCCAGGGTCAGTTGAGACCAGTGTGGGACGTGTGACATGGTTGGATCGGCTCCGGCCCCCTGCGAAAAGAACATGGTATAGTTAGACCGTGACAGTGCGTCGGCTGAGGAATTGCTATGACCGGGGATGTGGACACAGAGGACATTGAATTGGTGTTGAAGGGATAACAGTACCAGCCTGCGCAGGAAGGACATGATGGGCAATGATTTGGACCTGCCTTTATTGATGATAGCGGCCGTGGCCTGGTTGTCTGTAAAGAAGGTGACGGTCTGACCGGCCCAGGTGCTGCCCCATACTCGAGCTGCAGCGACTATGGGGTAGATCTCAAAGAGGGAAGAGGATTGACTGAAACCGGGAATGGCGAGTATTTCTGGTGGCCATGGCCCGGCGAACCAATGATGGCCAAAAATAGCAGCGAAACCTGTGGAAGCAGCTGCGTCGGTGACTACTTGAGGAGAGGACGAGGACGCTGAGGGAATGAACATGGACCTGCCATTCCAGTTCTCGAGGAACTGATCCCACATGTACAGGTCTGCTACCGTGGGTGAGTCTAGTTTAACGGTTTGGTCGGGATCTTGTGCCTGGGAAAGGAAAACTAATAGTCGTGAGATGAAGGAACGCCCTTGGGGGATGATCCTCATAGCGAAATTGAGCATTCCCAGCAAGGATTGCAGCTGTCTCTTGGTGCACACTCGTGAGATAGTAAAGGTGTGGACGACTGTCCTGATGCGGGTCAGTTTATCAAGGGGCAGGCTGGCCTGCATGGTGCGAGTATCCAGATTGACTCCCAGGAAGGTGATAAGCTGTGCTGGGCCTTCGACTTTGTTCTCTGCTATTGGAACGTTGAGATTCCTAAAGACCTCTCTAAGGCTTACTAGGTCTACTGGAGGCCTGCTAGGTGACTCTATGAGGAGGAAGTCATCTAAGTAGTGGATGACCTTCTGACAGTGAGCCTGGTGTGCAAGAATCCAGGAAAGGGCTTGAGCAAAGGTATCGAAGAGCCAGGGACTGCTTTTGGAGCCGAAGGTCAGCTTTGTAGCGAAATAATAAAGACCTTTCCATTTGAGGCCGTGCCACCTCCACAGGTTCGGCTCGATGGGCAGTAACTTAAAGGCATCTGAGATGTCAGCTTTAGAAATCCAAGCCCCGACCCCTGCCTTGATAATTGACTGGATGGCTAAATCGACAGAGGAGTATTTGAGAGAAAACTCCTCAGATGGTATAAGGGAGTTTAAACTAGGAATGTTGGAGGAATGAGGCGCGGACAAGTCGTAAATTAAGCGTAATTTATTAGAGAACTTGCCCTTGACAAGTCCAATAGGGCTGACTCTCCAGGTGGTAAAGGGTGATTGCGAAAAGGGGCCAATCATGTACCCCCGGTCCAACTCGACCTGTAGGAGGGCGGAGATAGCTTCCTCGTCTGAGGCTGCCGAGAGCAGATTCCTGCACTCGTAGGTGGAGTCGGGAAGGGCGATGAGTCCGGTATGGAATCCTGTGGTGAAGCCCTGTACTAGAAAGGCTGTAAGGGACGGGGTCGGGTGATCAGATAGGTAGAAGCTGAGCCACCCGACGTGTACGCGGCCTAGTCAGGCCGGACCCAGCTGCTTGATGCTGCAGGCGCTTCTTGGATGGGCTTTCCGGCACAGGAGGCAGATGTGTAGAAGTCTGCAGTTGGGGTAGAAGCAACCCTTAAAGTTAAAGTTATTGCATATGGGTGCCCCCCCAATGCTCGAACCGGACGTCCAAGCCTGTCGGCCTGGGATGACTGCATGTTTGCAAGGGGCGCATTGGAGGTGGAAGGGAAGCTGGGGGGCGTCTGCCACTCGACTCGGAGCACCAATTTGCGGTGTGGGTGGCAGATTGGCAGATGGAGCAGAGCGGAGAGCGGAGGCCCGCGAAGTGGCGGCAGAACAATTCCGTATCAATGGTGCTCCAGTCAGTGACGAGCTGGAACTGGGTCAACCTGGCTGCAGCTTTTGCAGAAAAGGAACGATGATAGTCGTAAAAAGCGTACCCACCATATTTGTGGCCTAGGTCGACTATCACATGGAGATACAGGTCGAGTTCCTCCCTCCTGTCGGGGTTGGCTGAGCAGAGCACATCTCTGAACATCCCGAAGGCCAATACGAATTCAGTGACCGAGAGCTTACGGTTGAGCCTAGGATCCTTGGCCTTCAGGACAACAGAGACGTCCCCCCAGGAGTACGATTTATTCTCTGCCATGTCCTGGATGGAAATGAGCAGAGACGCTAAGTTAACGTCCTTGCCGTCCAGGATGTCCTTCCTGATGCCCGCTGGGACAAGGTGAAAAGGGAGGATGGTGGTGCTACTGCCTGGGGTACCTGTTAGTGTGGGTACTGCTACAGCCTTGGAGACCAGGGTTGCTGGTGGCGAAGTTGGATGAGTTTCCAGGACCCCTACTCTAAGCTGGACATCGGTAAGTGATGTAGCAAGTGAAGCCACTAAGCCATGGAGCTGGGAGATGGCGGAGGATATGGACTGTAGAGATGCCTGGGAATCAGATGGGGCAGCCGCTGGCGGTGGGAACAACAGCTGAAACAGTTCGGCTTTCCTGGCGGTGGCAGGATAAGGGATGCCTCTACGGCGGAGTTCGGCCGTAAGCCTGGGGATGGTCCATGCCCTGAGGGACTGCGTAGAGCCGTCTGGTGTGCCCGCGAGGGGTGATGGCGGGGCGGAGGCGAAGTCCTCGCTGTCGGCCTGCGACATGTTGTCGGCTAAGAGAAGGGGAATGCATATGTTTTAGAATAAGATGCCAGATAGGAGGGGATAGGGAAGTATTAGGTAACGAGAATGAAAAGGAAAACAGTGAGGACAGGGCAAGGAGCAAAAGGCGTAGATGACAGTTTAGTTTGCATACGAGCGCTGTTGAGTGAAATTTTAGAAAACTCAAAAGAATGCGTGGCAACTGAGGTGAGCCAGGAGGTAACTAGCTAGGTAACCGATAGCTCAGGTGCCGTCTGTGCTCGGCACAGACTGATGAACCAGAGCCCCCAGGGCGTGCTGGGGCGGGTAGCAGAAGTCTGGTACGCTAAGTAAGAATGTTTCGATCTGTAGTAGTTGACGTGTGGACGGTCTGCTCACCCTTGCACTGCCAGCAAGGTGGATGTTAGGCGACCTTGTCTGTGTGGTGAAGGATCTCGGATCGCTCTTCGAAAACAGAGTGTAATGCGCAGAAGTATGTGACAGTCACTAACGCCTCTCAAGCGGTCGAAATTGTGTATGTGAAGAAACATATGTCGTGAAAGAGTGTGAGAAGAAAGCAAGGAGGGGCCTTGCATTGTTTTACGCACCTGTCTGGTGCGCTGATGGATGGAGTCTGGTTGAGGTCGAGACAAGGGTGACACGGAGACATGTATCTATATATGTATAATTGATATATTTCCCCCTCTTTTTTTTTCTCCAAGGGCTGGTTTGTGACACTTTCCCTCTTTTTTTTTTTCTTTACCTGGGAAGGATAATGTCCGAACCTGGAGTAGGGTGGACCAAGTGAAGCTTACCGTAATTGACCTGTGTGGGGAAAGTGATAGAGAAAACGGTGAGTAGCCGTGTTGCTACTGGAGATGAAGAGTGGCTGATTTCGAACCACTTGTCGGACGCTCGCAGCGATTGCGAGGAGAAGTAGCCTTGCTTTGAGGCGAAAGAAGGAAAGTTTGAAAATTGTAAGTATGTAGGGGTGACCGTCCGAAGAGAACCTGGAGTAATTAAAGTAAGGTGCATATGTAATGCATGAAGAAAGTTGCATTTTTCTTTTTTTCTTTTTATATCGACTGGGATTGTAAAGGGTCCGAATCATGGAGCCGACGTTACAACTGGATACGGATCGGTCGGAAGTGTCGATGGTGCGGGTCCGAGCTATTAGAGCCGGTGGTGCGACTGTGCTTGGATCGGACGTGTTTAGCGGGTGATTCGAACCTTGAGCCGAAGCTACGACTGAGTACGGATCAGAGAAGTCAGGTGCCGGAGGGCCGAGCCGATGGTGCGACTGGGCTCGGACCATTTGTAAATGCCAGAACCGAATGTCAAGGGGCGACACTACGACTGCGTACGGATCAGGTAGAATGATTCGTTGCTAAAGATCCGAGACGGATGAGTCGGCGCTGTGACTGGACTCGGATCGATGGGGTGTGCCGTGGGTCCGAAAGTTGAGCTGATGCTGCAACTGGGTTCGGAACGGTTGGAAGTTTGACGTTTGTAGATCCGAGCCGATGAGCCGGACGTGCGACTATGCTCGGATCAATCGTGTATGCCAGAGATCCGAATCTCTGAGCCGATGCTGCCTGTATTCGGGCTGATAGCGGGTGCAAGGAGGTTTTGTTTTGCCGGGTCCGAATCATAGCGCCGGAGATACGGCTGGACTCGGACGGCTGTTCGGTGTTTCGAAGTTGAAGGGGCTTGTGATTTGCCGAGGGTCCGACCTGTATTGCCGATTGTTAGCGACCAGAGCCGAACCGGACTGTTCGGTGTATGGTGTGAGTAGTAGGAGGTGTAGGGCATCAGTAAGGTGAAGGGAGAGTATCGTAGGAGGTGTAGGGCATCAGTGACTAGGGATAAGGAAGTGCAGTGTGGGATACCAGTCCGACGACTGGATATCGGATGTGCGACTGAGTCAAGAGACTTGCGAGCTGCGAGTAATTCATACAACAGCTCTGTGAGACGTAGTGTCTAGGCGGGCCGTTACCGGTGGTAACGTGCGTGCGACAGGGTTCGAAAAGACAACTGGGCTAGCCGGTAAACATACGATACAGACGAAAACACAGGGTTATGAACCGTGTGATTGTAAAGGAAGAAAACGTGTACCGGCGCTACGATTCGTACGAATGGTAACGGCCGGTCCTACCTGCGACAGCGAGCGGGGATACGATCAACTGCGAGCGAAGCTGGAAGGTACGAAAGCGACTAGACGGACGTTGCGAGTCGTACGGCGTTGGCTGATGATGACAAAGTATCGCGCATTAGAGCCGACACTGACCATCGTGGTGGTCTGTTTATGTACCCCTCGAACTCCTCCCATAATTTCAGGCCAGCATACTGGCCTTCCTATATATATATATATATATATATATATATATATATATATAAATATATATATATATATATATATTTATATACAGTATCTCACAAAAGAGTACACCCCTCACATTTTAGTAAACATTTTATTATATCTTTGCATGAAGAAATGACACTTTGCTACAATGTAAAGTAGTGAGTGTACAGCTTGTATAACAGTGTAAATTTGCTGTCCCCTCAAAATAACTCAACACACAGCCATTAATGTCTAAACCGCTGGCAACAAAAGTGAGTACACCCCTAAGTGAAAATGTCCAAATTGTGCCCAAAGTGTCAATATTTTGTGTGGCCACCATTATTTTTCAGCACTGCCTTAACCCTCTTGGGCATGGAGTTCACTAGAGCTTCACAGGTTGCCACTGGAGTCCTCTTCCACTCCTCCATGATGACATCACGGAGCTGGTGGATGTTAGAGTCCTTGCGCTCCTTCACCTTCCGTTTGAGGATGCCCAACAGATGCTCAATAGGGTTTATGTCTGGAGACATGCTTGGCCAGTCCATCACCTTTACCCTCAGCTTCTTTAGCAAGGCAGTGGTCATCTTGGAATGTGTATTTGGGGTCGTTATCATGATGGAATACTGCCCTGCGGCCCAGTCTCTGAAGGGAGGGACTCATGATCTGCTTCAGTATGTCACAGTACATGTTGGCATTTATGGTTCCCTCAATATACTGTAGCTCCCCAGTTCCGGCAGCACTCATGCAGCCCCAGACCATGACACTCCCCCCACCATGCTTGACTGTAGGCAAGACACACTTGTCTTTGTACTCCTCACCTGGTTGCTGCGACACACGCTTGACATCATCTGAACCAAATAAATTTATCTTGGTCTCATCAGACCACAGGAAATGGTTCCAGTAATCAATGTCCTTAGACTGCTTGTCTTCAGCAAATTTTCTTGTCTTCAGCGGGCTTTCTTGTGCATCATCTTTAGAAGAGGCTTCCTTCTGGGACGACAGCCATGCAGACCAATTTGATGCAGTGTGCGGTGTATGGTCTGAGCACTGACAGGCTGACCCCCCCACCTCTTCAACCTCTGAAGCAATGCAGGCAGCACTCATACATCTATTTCCCAGAGACAACCTCTGGATGTGACGCGGAGCACGTGCACTCAACTTATTTTGTCGACCATGGCGAGGTCTGTTCTGAGTGGAACCTGTCCTATTAAACAGCTGTATGGTCTGGGCCACCGTGCTGCAGCTCAGTTTCAGGGTCTTGGCAATCTTCTTATAGCCTAGGCCATCTTTATGTAGAGCAACAATTCTTTTTTTCAAATCCTCAGAATTTTTTACCATGAGGTGCCATGTTGAACTTCCAGTGACCAGTATGAGAGAGTGAGAGCAATAACACCAAATTTAACACACCTGCTCCCCATTCACACCTGAAACCTTGTAACACTAACAAGTCACGTGACACCGGGGAGGGAAAATGGTTAATTGTGTCCTTTTTGTCCCCTCTTGGCAGCAGTACGGCGGGGCGGGGAGCCTGCTGTGCCTGTCGGGAGAGGATATAAAAGGGGGCGGCCATCTTCCAGAGGGGGTCGTCGGTTCCGCGCTCAGGCACCTTAAGCCTGGGTGCGGGTGTGTCGCCTCCGGGTGCCCTAGGCTTGGAGGCCTGTCGGGTGGTCTCTGGGTGCTCTAGGCCCAGAGACGGAGCTGCTGTTCCATCTCAGACACCTTCAGTCTGGGGTGAGGTACTTCGAGAGAGGCCCGGGGCCCAGTACCTTCGACTGGGTCCCACGAGGGATCCTAGGGTGCCCCCCCTGAAGTGGGTGCCCGAATCTAGGACGAGGAGGCCAGGGAGGTGACCCTTCCCGAAGACCCAGTACAGTATCACTGGTGACGGTGGGGCCTCTGGTAACTCTCCGGATGGATGTCCTTTTCCCTGACAGGGGTCATTACTTCTAGAAGGTAAATCATCGTGAATCTGGTCGGTGGCAGAGACCCAACAAGCGGGCCTGTGGTAGAGGCCGTATTCACCTGGTCTGTGGCAGGGACCCCCTCATGGTCGGTGGCAGCGACTGTGCGCCAAGCCTGTTCGTGCTATTCAGAACAGGAGAAACCCAAATTTAAGTTTGTGCCTGGACCTCCTCCCACCTTATCTGACCCGTGTTTGTCCCAACCCGTCTGCTTTTAAAGAGACTGTTTATTGTGCAAGAAGGAATAAACAAGTGTTGGACCTTTCAGTTGGTGTGGACAGTTGCTTACTGGGGAGAATTAAAGACTTGTTTCTGACTACTGCAGAGATGAGGTCAGCACTGGAGGCTTTTATACACCAGTCGCAGGCAGGCTCGAGAAACTAACACCGCTCAACCTCCCTATTCAGGAGGGTACGGGCTTGTGGTGCGGTGTGCCTCATTCTTTTCCTGCGGAGGAGCCAAGCAGAAGAAAAGCAAGTAAAGTCTGGGGTTGGTGCGCTACATATATATATATATATACTGTATATATACAGCCCCTTCCTATAAAATGTATTAGCTAATGGTGACACTTTCTGTCCTAGGGTGACAACACCAACTCACCGTACTGTACTCTAACATAAGGAATTTCTGCCTTGCATTAGGGTCTTTGGTTTGAATCCTAACCAGGACACTATTTGTATGGAGTTTGTGTTACCGGCCTCAAAATGTGAATTAAGAGAGCCGATAATTGTAGACGTGATGAGATAAGGTGATCAGCTTGGCATGGACTGCAAAGAATCACACAACAGCATAAGACAGGACCACTGGGTTTTATGGCTGGAAATCGTTTGACTTTTACATAACAATACATTTTTTACATTTTTATAATCACATGTTTATAACTATTAACAATATATAATACAGATTTTAACTGAAGTATTTTAAAACGTAGTTACACAAAAAACATTGTTATATTTTAATAACATATATATTCCTGTTATTCCGTGTTATAGCTGATGATGTACACTTTAACTGTGCAATACTGCTTTAATACAAACATTATTTCGGTAGTTCTCTTTTTTAACCACTAGATGGTGCACATGAAGCAATGCATAGCTTTACATATAGGTTTTTCTTAAGAATATTAGTTTTCAACATGTGCTTTTTCTAACTTTATGGAACTTGTATAAACCAAGTTTCAATATACTTATTTAGAACGGTTTAGTGCTTCTAATAGACATTTGTTCTGACTAATGCAGTATTTTCATGTTTTTATGTCCCTTTCACTTGTTTCTCACACATGCTGTTCTAACTTCTAATAGCAGTAAAACTATAACATACAGTCTGCTGTAACTTTCCCTGCATCTGCTACAGATGTTTAGGAATCTTTCTATTATAGTTTAATGCAGATTAGGAACGATTTAGAGTACATACCTGCAAAGAATCACACAACAGCATAAGACAGGACCACTGGGTTTTATGGCTGGAAATCGTTTGACTCCAGTCACATGGTGGGTGGCCTTATATAAACTCTGTTTGTGTACCTTCTCTGCCATCTACTGGTTCTTGCTAGAATAGCAGGAAGGTATTTCTTTGCTAGAAATAAAATTAAAAAAAATGAGTATGTACTTTGCTTTGGGGTGTCTGTTTTGTGACCATATAAACCCCAGTCCGTCACACTCTCCCCTCCTTCAGTTAATGGCTCCCGACATTAAACTCAATGGTTATCTGAACACTGTTTAGTGATTTAAGTAACCCAGATAGGTACTTGTTGCCACCAAGGAGCCATGTTAACTACCTGGCATGTCATGGGAGTAGCTAGCATTGTAGGAGTTTGTACGGTGTGAATCTGACTTGGTATGTATCTTGGTTGACCTAGTGTGTCATATGTAAAGATCTCTTTAGGCTTAGCTTGTTTGGTAGATCTTCTGACAGGAGTTGAGTCATCTCCATCAACATCATTCTCCATTTGCATATCTTGGCTCACAGGTAAGTCTTGACTTAATGAGGGTAATTCTGCAGTGTCTAGTCTCACCATGTCTGTAGCCCAGATTTGGTCGTCAACTAATGTTCCATCATTTTGTTCTTGTTCAAGATTGGGTGTGGTATTTGTAGGATAGAACTCTTCTGCAGAAACTCTTAAAGGGATTTTCTGTACGTTTTGAGAGTTTTTTTGAGACACAACACGATCATGACTTTCTGTAGTCTCTGGTATATAAGGATAATACCATCTTTCTTCATCTGAACATTCCTCCTCTTGGTCCAGATCCATTCTGGTCTCCTTTCTGTTACTTAATGGTCTTTGTTTCATTGGTACTCTTGGAATGTGTCCTTCAATTGGTAGGTCATTTACTGGTAGTAAAAGATTTCTGTGCAGCACTCGAATAGTCTTTTTATCACTTTCAGGCTGAATTTTGTACACAGGCCCATCTTTGATTCTTTCTACCACTTTGTGTACTGATTCTTCCCAGTATGAACGAAGTTTACCAGGTCCTCCTCTTTCAGAGAGATTTCGTACTAAGACCCTATCACCCGGTTGAAGAGGTGCTCCTTTTATCTTCTTGTCATATTACTTCTTCCCTTTAGCAGATGATTTTTGCCTATTCTCGGATGCGATTTTGTAAGCTTCTTGCATTTTTGAGTAAATGTTGGTTGACTTTCTGATTCCTTTTCCAAATTTAGGTTGAGCATTAGGTCAATAGGCAAACGAGGAGATCTTCCATACAATAGAAAGAATGGCGAGTATCCTGTGGCTTCATGCCTGGTGCAATTGTATGCATGAACCATATGTGGAAGATATTCTTTCCAATCTGACTTTTTCTCTTCCTCTAAGGTGCGAAGCATCTGTAACAAAGTACGGTTCAGTCTCTCCACTGGGTTACCCTGTGGATGGTACGGAGTAGTTCTTGAATGAGAAATCCCTGCCAATCCTTGCAATGTCTGAAACAAGTTGTTTTCAAATTATTTTCCTTGGTCATGGTGGAGTTTCTCTGGATAGCCAAAACGTGGTATGAAATCTTGAAAGATCTTTTCTGCCGCCATTTTTCCAGATTTGTTCTTAGTGGGATACGCTTGTGCAAAGCGTGTAAAGTGGTCAACTATTACAAGTATATACTCATATCCTCCTTTGCTTTTTTCCAAGTGAAGATAATCAATAGATACTAACTCCAAGGGTGAACTGGTAGTAATCGAACCCATAGGTGCTCTTTCGGTGATATTTGGACGCTTTTGTTTGATGCAGTTGCACTTCTTCAGCACATATTCATCAATGTCTCTTTGCATAAATGGCCAGTAAAATCGTTCACGTGCTAGGTGGGTTACCTTGTCTGTACCAATGTGACCCATGTCATCATGAAGATTTTTTAAGACCAATGGTTTTAGCTTTTCTGGTAGGACTAGCTGTTTTCGGGTTCCAGCGTGTCGGTAGAGGATTCCTTCATCAACTCTGAGTTTCTTCCATTCATGTATCAAACGTCTTGTTTTACTGGTCATACTCTCCTTCTCTTTGTGGTTTGGAATCCAGTCGTTTTCCTTAAGCCAGACAACTTCTCTAATGTTGGTATCATCTTGTTGTAATGCTCTCATGTTCTCCTGAGTCATTGGGCAGATTGTCTGTCCTTTCAGCAATTCTTCGGCCACATCACTTTCTGAGTGAAAAGTCAATGAAGCCACCCATAGTGCCTCTTCTTCGTCGACAGCTTTGCTCCTTTGCCACATAGCTGACACAACCGCAGATGGTACAAGCTCTGTGTACTCACTCAAATTCTTTGTGAGTTCCACCGGAAATCGTGACAGTGTATCCGCGTCTGCATTCTGTTTACCTGGCCTGTACTTGATATCAAAGTGGAAATCGGCCAACTCGCCAACCCAGCGATGACCCACAGCATTCAGTCTGGCAGTACTCAATACATATGTCAATGGGTTGTTGTCTGTGTAGACTGTGAATGTTGGAGCGTAGTACAAGTAATCTCTGAATTTGTCACAGACTGCCCACTTGAGAGCTAAAAACTCAAGTTTATCAGAGTAAAGATGGTAATTGCGCTCTGCTGGAGTCAATGTTCTGGAGCCAAACCCGATAACACTAAGTTTTTCTCCTTGTCGTTGGTACAGTACAGCACCTAGGCCTTCATTGGAAGCATCAGTGTGTAAAACGAAGGGTAGGTCAAAATCAGGGTATGCTAGTATTGGTGGATTGGTTAGCATGTCCACCAGTCTGGATACTACAGCTTGATGTTTGGGTGTCCATTGAATCAGTGTTTTAGATGGCACTTGTGTTTTGTTCCCATTTTTCTTTGTAGGTTTCCCTTGATTGTTTTTGGTAATGGATGTAGCAGATTCTTTCTCAGTGTCCTGCAAAAGTTCATACAGTGGTTTAGCAAGTCGAGAGAAATCTTGAATGAAGGACCTGTAGTAGCTCAGGAATCCTAACAAAGATCTGACTCCTCCCACTGTTTTTGGTTCTTTCCTTTTCAAATGTAATACTGCTTCAAGATCTTTTGGGTCAATTTTTATGCCTTCTTCTGACACCATTCGTCCAAGGTATCGAATCTGTCGTTTAAAGAGTTCACACTTCTGCGGTCTAAGTTTGATACCATGCTCGCGCATTCGACTAAGCACTTGCCTAATATCATTGACATGCTCCTGAAAAGTTTTGGAGTAGCAAAGTACGTCATCCAGGTATGGAGAACAACATTTGTCTCTGATGCCCTCTAGTACATTTTCCATGCATCTCTGAAAAGCTGCTGGGTCATTAGTTAATCCGAACGGAATACGATTCCACTCCAGGAGTCCCCAGGGGGTGCTAAAATCCGTCAGATGTCTGGAGTCTTCATGCACAAAGCCTTGATGATACGCACTACCCTGGTCCAGGATTGTGAACCATGTAAATCCTCCTAAGCTATCTAGCAGATCTTGTATTCTGGGTAGTGGATGTCTATCTGGGATAGTCTTTCGGTTTAACTCCCTAAAGTCAACACATAGTCGTAGGCTACTGTCCTTCTTTCGAACACAGACAACCGGTGATGAGTATGCGGAAGAAGATTTTGTTACCCAACCTCGGTCAAGAAGGTTTTGGATATATTCTTTCACTTCCTTGTATAGGGGTTTCGGTATTGAATTGTAGCGTTTCTGGACAGGAGTTTCATCTTTCAGATTTATCCTCAATTTCAGGTTAGGAATGCATCCTATGTCTCCCTCATCTCGAGCAAAGACATCTGATTCGTCATATAACATTTGTCTCGCTATCTCCTGTTCTTCTTCTGAGAGATCTTCCAAATTGACAGGTGGGTGCCACTTAACAGATTTGTTAGTGGATAGCTGATTTCCAGTGTCCACTTGATTCAAATGGTTTACATGAAACGCCCTTTTCTTCTGGTTAATTCCCTTTCCATCGTCTTTGTTTGGAGACCATGGTAGAATTTCAGCTGCTGGAGAAATGGTACCCAATACTGTTCTGGGCGGAAGATAGATGTCATGTTGAGCACGGTTCAGTATAGGTATCTTCACCAGTTTAGAGAACCCATTTGGCACATCTACCACTGAAACAAATAGTTCAAGTCCTTCCTCAACTGGATATTCTGGAAGTGGTTCAAATGGCATGATTCCTCCTTTTGGCCATGCTCTAATTCTGCATTTGACTTCACAGATCTCGCCTCCTTTAATCTGGAGTCCCTTCTTCCCCACTTTGACCATACGACTATCGGATATTTCTCCTGGGTCAGTTGCTTGACTGACAGCATTGACAATGTTATTCGCTACACTCTGTCTTACTTTCATAGCTTCACTCAGCAAGATAGTCAGGTTTTGGGTGCTGTTTGGTCGGTCACGGTTTTCTCTGATCAATTCTTCGATCACATTAAACCCAAGAATTGGATTGCCATTACAGCAGTCACTCACCAGCACTTTAGAATTCCAGGCAGTTTTCAATCCATCCGATGAATGGAATGATAGAACCATTTGCAGCTGTAATAGATAAGTTGTCATCACAAAGTAAATCTTGTATGTGCCTAATGGAGACACTGGGTAGAAACTCTTCTAACCATGCCTTCCCGACAATGCTGACCTGAGCTCCTGTGTCCATCAACATGTCAACCGGAACACCATTCATCCGACATGACAGTAGGCATTTTCCTCCAATTAATTGTGCTACGTGTTGTTTGGAGAATCCCTTCTCTTTTGGGAGTGTTCTAGTTGACCGGTGGGTGAATACCCTGTTTACCTTCACACGGGACAGATGATTTGAGGTGGTCACTGGTTGTCCCTTCCCAGTGACTGTCTGTCGTTTCCCGACTGCCTTCTTTTCTTCAAGCAATCAACCGCTCTGTGTCCTGTCCAACCACAGTAGAAACAGTGGTAGCAGTTCTGACTCTCTCGTTTAATGCAATCATCACACCTGGGTTTGCAGTGAGCTGTATCTGGAACTTGAACATTGGTTAGTGGCTTAGTCCTTTGGTTTCCAACAACAGGAGTTTGCTTCATCATCTTTTCCAGGTTCTTTGTGAGAGCAGAAACCTGTGTTGTTAGTTCCGTTAAAGCTGTGTGATTTGCTCTAGCATCTCCCTCAACTCTCTTTTGCAAGGTGTCTTTTTCACTATTACCTGGTGTCTGTGATGAATGAACAGTAAGAGGTTTATGTTTAGGTGCACTGTTTAAGCGTCTCTGTCTTTCTGTTTCCTCATCAACTGATCTGGTGACCTGCTCTATGATAAAGTCATCCGTTACTGTCAAATCAGACACGTAAGGCTTGATATCTCGTCTAACATTAGAGTTTTTTTCGTTTAGTCCCTGATACAGTGTATGAAGGAATATGCCTTGCACCAGTTTTTTGTCATAGTTAAGCTCTCGCCTATCATGTTGTGATGTGGACAGAACTTTTTGTTTTAACCCCACTAGCCTGTAAACAAATTGTTGTGCTGTTACTCTTTCTTGCTGGGTAGCATTGCTAAGGTCCTGAAATAACTCATTACCACTTCGTTCTCTCATATGTGACTTCAAAAACCTTTTCAATTCAGCAACAGTAAGATCATCTTTGTCAGTCAACATATCTTTAAAATGACCAGGTTTGATTATTCTCAACACGGTGCGTATAATTTCAGATTCAGGGAATTTTTCTGTTAGACCCTCGTCAATTTGTCTGCACGCGCTACTGTAACTCATGTCCGAACCATGATCTGAAATTACACCACCATGCATTTTGAATTCTCTACGTGGCAATAAAGCAACAACGTCAGTTAATCTCACCACCTCCGATACCTGTTCAGTCCTTGCAGTCCAACTACTTATTTTTTTTGCAGCGGTTGCAATGTCCACAGTTGGTGTAATTTCCTTGTTAAGTTTTAGTTCATTGATCTTGTCTTGGATGATGAGTAGGTAAGACATGCCTTGATTTTCTAACTTTTCCAGCTGATCACTTCTCAAGTAGTCTTCAATAAATTTAACGAGTTCCATTTCATTGGTACCAGTCACTGATGGAACGTCCACATCTCTTTCATCTTCCAGCGTAATAGCGAGGCTATGCAGCTGTTCTTCACGAAGCAGATGAAGTTGTTTCCGGATATCCCACATCAGCGCACGACGAGGAGACGCCATATCTGTTGCACTCTGAAGACTTCCACTCACAAGGCAGACGACACTCACGACTCTCCTTGTAGCTCTGTAGTAGGCTCACGCTTGTCTCGCGCTTCCCTCACACTGGTAACACAACGAATCCCGGACAAGCCCCCAAAATGTTACCGGCCTCAAAATGTGAATTAAGAGAGCCGATAATTGTAGACGTGATGAGATAAGGTGATCAGCTTGGCATGGACTGCAAAGAATCACACAACAGCATAAGACAGGACCACTGGGTTTTATGGCTGGAAATCGTTTGACTTTTACATAACAATACATCTTTTACATTTTTATAATCACATGTTTATAACTATTAACAATATATAATACAGATTTTAACTGAAGTATTTTAAAACGTAGTTACACAAAAAACATTGTTATATTTTAATAACATATATATTCCTGTTATTCCGTGTTATAGCTGATGATGTACACTTTAACTGTGCAATACTGCTTTAATACAAACATTATTTCGGTAGTTCTCTTTTTTAACCACTAGATGGTGCACATGAAGCAATGCATAGCTTTACATATAGGTTTTTCTTAAGAATATTAGTTTTCAACATGTGCTTTTCTAACTTTATGGAACTTGTATAAACCAAGTTTCAATATACTTATTTAGAACGGTTTAGTGCTTCTAATAGACATTTGTTCTGACTAATGCAGTATTTTCATGTTTTTATGTCCTTTTCACTTGTTTCTCACACATGCTGTTCTAACTTCTAATAGAAGTAAAACTATAACATACAGTCTGCTGTAACTTTCCCTGCATCTGCTACAGATGTTTAACCACTTCCCGCCCAGTCAATAGTGAATTGACGTCCGGGAAGTGGTTGCATTATCCATACTGGACGTCATATGACGTCCTGCAGGATAATGCCTTGCGCGCGCCCGCAGGGGCGCGCAGCGCGGTGATCGGGGACGGCATGTGTCCCTCAGACACAGCGCTTCCCCGATCACGGTAAACAGCCAATTTCATTGGCTGTTTACCATGTGATCGGCTGTGTCAAAGTCACAGCCGATCACCTGTCAAAACAGACTCGGCGGCGTGCTCCGTGCGCGCCGCCACAGGCTTGCAGAGCGGGGATCGGGGAAGGCGCGTCCCCGATCAGAGTAAACAGCCAATGAATTGGCTGTTTACCACGTGACCGGCTGTGTCCAATCACAGACGGTCACAAATGTAAACAAACTCCACAGGAGTTACTACCTGATCCCTGCTCTCTCCTCACACACCGATCTGTGAGGAGAGAGAAGAGATCAGTAAGTTAGCTCAGTGTAGTTTGTCTACATAAGTTTACAGTGCACAACACGCCCCCCCCCCCATAAAGAGGACCTGTCACACAGCCCAGCACATCAATCAGCCCAGCCAATCAGCCCATCTGTCAATCAGCCCATCTGTCAATCAGCCCATCTGTCAATCAATCAGCCCATCTGTCAATCAATCAGCCCATCTGTCAATCAATCAGCCGATCTGTCAATCAATCAGCCCACCTGTCAATCAATCACCCCATCTGTCAATCAATCAACCCATCTGTCAATCAATCAATCAGCCCATCTGTCAATCAATCAGCCAATCTGTAAATCATCTGTCACAGGCCCACCTCCATCGGTACCGCCATTGGTACCGCCACACAGGCTACCAGTACCGCCATCGGTACCAGTACCGCCACCAGTACCGCCACCAGGCCCAGCATCTATACTGCCACACAGGCCCGCTACCAGTATCACCACTAGTGCCGCCATCGGTACCACCACCAGTACCACCACCCGTACCACCGTCGGTAGAGCCACCGCCACCTGTACCACCACCTGTACCGCCATCGGTACCATCACCACCCGTACTGCCATCGGTACCACCACCACCTGTACCGCCATCGGTACCACCACCACCTGTACCGCCATCAGTACCACTACCACCCATACCGCCATCACTACCACCACCACCCGTACCACCACCTGTACCGCCATCGGTACCGCCGCCACCACCACCACCCGTACCGCCATCGGTACCACCACCACCTGTACCGCCATTGGTACCACCACCACCCATACCGCCATCGGTACCACCACACAGGCCCACCACTAATACCTCTATCGGTACTACCACACAGACCGCCACCACTACCACCAGCAGTACCATTACACAGGCCCACCAATAAGCACTGCCATAATGTCCCAAAGAGTTTACACACCTGAGGAGGCATATGCCATTCTTGCCATGTCGGATGATGAGAGCAGCGGGGAGCTCCCATTATCCGATTCTGGTTCGGAATACGAGCCAGTGGAGGATAGTGGCTCAGAGTCCGAGTCCCCGGAGGAAACCGTCCCTCCCAAAAGAATGCGATCAGCACCAAGATCAGCACCAAGATCAGCACCAAGATCAGCACCAAGATCAGGAGAACTGCCCACCACCAGCAGCGCCATACCCCAGGAAGAGGAGCCCAGTACAAGCAATGGAAATGCACGCCCAACCTGAAGAATCCA
This sequence comes from Rana muscosa, assembly GCA_029206835.1. Lineage (NCBI taxonomy): Eukaryota > Metazoa > Chordata > Amphibia > Anura > Ranidae > Rana > Rana muscosa. Next base: position 97,940,477 of record CM055118.1, on the reverse strand, counting down.
GCCCCAATTCTATCTTCCCGATGCCCTGGCAAACCCCTTATGGTTGCCTGCCAACTCAGGATCCGCTATCATCCCCCCTTTCACCGCACAGCCAGGTGTGCAGCCCGACACTACAAATTTTTCTAAATTTGATTATTTTTGTTTATTTTTCCCACAAGATTTGCTGCAGAATATAGTGGATCAAACGAATCTGTATGCATCCCAATTTATTGCTGCCAACCCCGATTCTTCCTACGCCCGCATGTTCCAGTGGCGGCGTCTAACATTGGAGGAATTTAAATTATTTTTGGGCCTTATGTTCAATATGGGGCTTACAAAAAAGAACGAAGTCCATTCATATTGGTCCAAACGCCCCATCCAACACATGCCCATATATTCCGCTGTCATGTCCAGGAAAAGATACGACATGATTATGCGCTTTCTCCACTTCAATGACAATTCACAGTGCCCTCCCCGAGATCATCCCAACTACGACAAATTGTACAAGATACACCCCCTAATCAATGCCCTTTCCCAGCGATTTGAAGAAGTTTTCATCCCAGACCAAAAAATTTGTGTGGACGAGTCCCTCGTACATTTCACCGGCCGACTGCAGTTCAAGCAGTACATACCAAGCAAGAGAGCCAGGTATGGGTTAAAATTAAATAAATTATGTGATCGAGCCACTGGATACGTCTGCAAATTCAGGATCTACGAAGGCAAAGACTCCCAGCTCCAGCCCCGTGATTGCCCCACATATATTGGAACCAGTGGGAAAATTGTCTGGGAGTTGGCATACCCCCTGTTCGGAAAAGGTTACCATTTATATGTTGATAATTATTATACCAGCCTGCCCCTTTTTCGCCACCTTTACAGTAAACAAACCCCGGCCTGCGGTACCTTCAAAAAAAACCGGAAGGGATTCCCACAAAATTTATTGACAAAAAAATTGCGACCTGGAGAATCGGCATCCATGAGGAACGAGGAGGTGTAGGCCATGAAGTGGAGGGACAAGAAAGATGTCCACATCCTCTCTACGATCCACAATGACACCATGGTGGAGATCCCAAGAAGACGCGGCTCCATTGTAAAGCCCGAATGTGTCCACGACTACAATTTGTACATGGGGGGGGTGGATTTAAACGACCAGATGCTACAGCCCTACTTATCAACCAGAAAGTCCCGTTATTGGCACAAAAAAGTTGCGTTTCACCTGTTTCACATGGCCCTTTTTAATTTGTTTGTCTGCTACCAAAAAGCAACTCAAAATCACCGACTCCACTACCTCCAATATATCGAAGATATCATCGATGCCCTCATTTACCAACAAGATCCCGCCCCAGGAAGCATTCGCTCTGATAGTGTGAGTCGGCTTCACGAGCGACACTATCCCTTTAGCATCCCCCCCACAGAATCTGGAAGAAGACGCCAAAAGAAATGCCGTGTATGCAGCAGAGGAGGAGTAAGAAGAGACACCAGCTATTATTGTCCCGATTGTCCCTCCCAACCTGGCCTGTGCATCGGAAATTGCTTCAAAAAAGATCATACATCCATTAGTTCCCCTTATTATTAACACACTGCCATTTCCCCATTTGCCTGCTACCATGTTACTAACTACCTTCCATGTTAATTAACTGACCCTGGCCTGTTTACCGACGATGTCTTTGCTTGCCGATTTAAACCACGTTTCTGACCTCCACGTGCACCAACCTCAGCCTGTTTACCGACGATGCCTCTGCCTGCCGATTTAAACCACGTTTCTGACTTCCACGTGTACCGACCTTGGCCTGTTAATCGACCATGTTTTTGCCTGCCACTTGGACTGATCTTTTGGCCATCTACTTTTAGTACACAGGGGTCTCACATATGTGAGGGGCTTCAGAATAGCGTTCTGAGTAGAAAATAACTGTTTTTCGTTTTCTGTGCTCCAAGAACAGGGTCTGGTTGCCCGGAGGCTTCAAAGCGATTTGGGTGGGAGAAGCCTCTACCCCTGTCCCCCTGGCCCTAAGCTTGATGGTCCTTCCTGCTGCCTGGACCAATAATTTGGCTGTGCTGACCATATTACTGCCTGTAATGACCCATGACATTATGGACCATGTTTCTTCCTGCTGCTTGGACCAATACTTTGGCTGTGTTGACCATATATCTGCCTGCTGCCTCTACTGACTTTGGACAGCATTTCTGCCGGGAAACCTCTGCCTGCTACCTGGACCTGTGCTTTGGCTGTGCTCTGGCTGTGCTGACAGTATCTCTGCCTGTGCGAACTATGGACAGTATTCCTGCCTGCTGCCTGGATGATTGCTTTTGCTGTCGCTGACCTCATCCCTGCCTGCTGCCTGGACCGATGCTCTCCTCTGTGGACCACTGCACTTCTAAAACCACAGGTAATCTTTTGTTATTTGGTATGTACCTGCTATGTGTTAGATATATGAAGGGCCTTCAAAAATGTGATCGGTAGTCAGAAAATGATATGTGCAATTAATGCTGCTAGAATGCCTGGAGGTGCTACTTGGATGTTGGGCCTCTGTATGTGGCCAGGCTGTGTAAAAGTCTCAAACATGGGGTATCGCCATACTCAAGAGGAGTAGCAGAATGCATTTTGGGGTGTAATTTTTGCTATGTACATATTATGCATTAGAAATATCTTATAAATGGACAACTTTGTGTAAAAAAAATGCATTTTAATTTTTTCTCCACATTTTCCAAAACCTTCTGGAAAAAAATGAACCGTTCAAAAGACTCATAATGCCTCATAGATTATACGTTGGGGTGTGTGCTTTCCGAAATGGGGTCATTTTGTGGAAAATTCTATTGTCCTGGTGCTCCAGGGCCTTCAAAATTGTAATAGGTGGTTGAGAAAGGATATGTGCGATTTATGCTTGTAGAACGCCTGAAAGTGCTACTTCAATGTTGGGCCTCTGTATATGGCCAGGCTGTGTAAAAGTCTCACACATGTGGTATCGCTATACTCAGGAGGAGTAGCAGAATGCATTTTGGGGTGTTATTTTTGCTATGTATATGCTATGCATTAGAAATATCTTATAAATAAACAACTTTGTGTAAAAAAAATGCATTTTCATTTTTTCTCCACATTTTCCAAAACCTTCTGGAAAAAAATGAACCGTTCAAAAGACTCATAATGCTTCATAGATTATAGGTTGGGGTGTGTGCTTTCCAAAATGGGGTCATTTTGTGGAAAATTCTATTGTCCTGGTGCTCCAGGGCCTTCAAAATTGTAATAGGTGCTTGAGAAAGGATATGTGCGATTTATGCTTGTAGAACGCCTGAAAGTGCTACTTCAATGTTGGGCCTCTGTATATGGCCAGGCTGTGTAAAAGTCTCACACATGTGGTATCGCTATACTCAGGAGGAGTAGCAGAATGCATTTTGGGGTGTCATTTTTGCTATGTATATGCTATGCGTTAGAAATATCTTATAAATGGACAACTTTGTGTAAAAAAAATGCATTTTCATTTTTTCTCCACATTTTCCAAAACCTTCTGGAAAAAAATTAACCGTTCAAAAGACTCATAATGCTTCATAGATTATACGTTGGGGTGTGTGCTTTCCAAAATGGGGTCATTTTGTGGAAAATTCCATTGTCCTGGTGCTCCAGGGCCTTCAAAAGTATAATAGGTGGTTGAGAAAGGATATGTGTGATTTATGCTTGTAGAACGCCTGAAAGTGCTACTTCAATGTTGGGCCTCTGTATGTGGCCAGGCTGTGTAAAAGTCTCACACATGTGGTATCGCTACACTCAGGAGGAGTAGCAGAATGTATTTTGGGGTGTAGTTGCAATTATGCATATGCTGTGTGAGAGAAAAAAAATGTTAATATGACCAGTTTGTTTAAAAAAAAAATAAAAAAAAAATTTACATTTTCCCAAGAATTGTGGGAAAAAAATACAACTTCAAAAAACTCACCATGCCTCTTAGTAAATACCTTGGACTGTCTACTTTCCAAAAAGGGGTAATTTTGGGGTATTTGAACTTTCCTCGCTTGTTAGTGTCTCAAGAAATGAGATATCCCTTCAGTACATCAGGCGTGATCAGATGTGATAAATTTTCAGTGATTGCCACCATAGTTTGTAGACTCTATAACTTTCACAAAGACCAAATAATATACACTAATCTGGGTTCATTTTACCAAAGATATGTAGCAGTATACATTTTGGCACAAATTTATGAAGAAAAATTACTTATTTGCAAAATTTTACAATAGAAACTAAAAAAAAGGTTTTTTTTTTTTTTTTAAATTGCTGTTTTTTTGCTTATATCGCAAAAAATAAAAAACCCAGTGGCGATTAAATACCACCAAAAGAAAGCTCTATTTGTGAGAAGAAAATGATAAAAATTTTGTTTGGATACAGTGTAGCATGACTAAGTAATTGTCATTCAAAGTGTGAGAGTACTGAAAGCTGAAAATTGGTCTGGGCGGGAAGGTGCATAAGTGCATGGTATTGAAGTGGTTAAGAATCTTTCTATTATAGTTTAATGCAGATTAGGAACGATTTAGAATACATACCTGCAAAGAATCACACAACAGCATAAGACAGGACCACTGGGTTTTATGGCTGGAAATCGTTTGACTCCAGTCACATGGTGGGTGGCCTTATATAAACTTTGTTTGTGTACCTTCTCTGCCATCTACTGGTTCTTGCTAGAATAGCAGGAAGGTATTTCTTTGCTAGAAATAAAATACAAAAAAATGAGTATGTACTTTGCTTTGGGGTGTCTGTTTTGTGACCATATAAACCCCAGTCCGTCACATTTGCATGGTTTTTCTGTGCTTGCGTGGGTTTCCTCTGGGTAGTTCTACACAATTAGGGATGAGCTCGGTGTTCGAGTCGAACATAGGTTCGACTCGAACATCGGCTGTTCGTGCGTTCGGCGAACAACGAACGATTTGGGCCGTTCGCGCCAAATTCGAGTGACGCGAACGGCCCACAATACACTGCGCCATCGCAGTGTATACCGGCGCTGTGATTGGCCAAGCATGCACTGTGACCCTGCATGCTTGGCCAATCACAGTGCCGGCAGCGAGGAGAGCAATGATTGGCCACAGGCAGGATGCCTGTGGCCAATTATAGCTGAGGGGGTTTAGTACACGCCCCACACTATAAAAGGCTGCCAGCGTGGCGGCCTTGTGTAGTGTGTTCCGGAGCAGGGAAAGTGAAGGATAGGCAGGGACAGTGTCAAATCTTGTCAAATCTATTCTTTGCTAAACCTTGTGTGTAGGGACAGAGAAGGATAGGCAGGGAGAGTGTCAGTGTCATATTCTTTGCTAAACCTTGTGTGTAGGGAGAGAGAAGGATAGGCAGGGAGAGTGTCAGTGTCATATACTTTGATAAACCTTGTGTGCAGGGAGAGAGAAGGATAGGCAGGGGACAGTGTCAGTGTCATATTCTTTGCTAAACCTTGTGTGCAGGGAGAGAGAAGGATAGGCAGGGAGAGTGTCAGTGTCATATACTTTGATAAACCTTGTGTGCAGGGAGAGAGAAGGATAGGCAGGGGACAGTGTCAGTGTCATTGTTGCTAAGCCTCCTGCACATTATACACCTGAAGTTAGCCCGCATTGCTGCTTTTTCCTGGTGTGTTACAACAACAGGATTTTGCGGCACTTACAGCGGGCGGAGTGTGCCTCCTGACCATATTACACCTTAACTTAGCCTGTATCAGTGGCGTAGCGTGGGTTGTCAGCACCAGGGGCAAGGCAAGAAATTTGCGCCCCCCCCCTAACCTGCGGACTTTCCACTACACTACACACTGACCACTAACCACTACACTACACACTGACCACTACACTACACACTGACCACTGACCACTACACTACACACTGACCACTGACCACTACACTACACACTGACCACTGACCACTACACTACACACTGACCACTACACTGCACACTGACCACTACCCACTACACTGCACACTGACCACTACACTACACACTGACCACTGACCACTACACACTGACCACTACACACTGACCACTACACACTGACCACTACACACTGACCACTACACACTGACCACTACACTACACTGCACGCTGACCACTACACTGCACGCTGACCACTACACCGCACGCTGACCACTACACTGCACGCTGACCACTACACTGCGCACTGACCACTACACTGCACACTGACCACTACACTGCACACTGACCACTACACTGCACACTGACCACTGACCACTACACACTGACCACTACACACTGACCACTACACTGACCACTACACTGCACTGCACGCTGACCACTACACTGCACGCTGACCACTACACTGCACGCTGACCACTACACTGCACGCTGACCACTACACTGCCCCACCTGACACCTACTTCTTGCACTACTCACATTACACTGACCCACCTGACACCAACACTGACTATTACACTGACTGACACGTACACTGACCCCCGACACCCACCTGACACATACACTGACCCACCGACCTTACACTTACACTGAAATATGTAAAATGAGGTACAGCGCTAAAAGAATAAATAAATGAATGTCAATAGGTGTAATGTGAAAAATTGGTGAAGAGGAAAACTAATGCCGAGTCTCCAATTTCTTAAATTCATATGATTCTAAGTGATTTTCAATTAAATAAAATTAAGACATAAAAATTTGTGAAGGAGGAAAAATATTGCAGAATCCTAATCCATAAAATTGATATATCTGGGCAAGATACTAATAACATAAACAAATGAGATGAAAAAAAAATAACAAGTGAAAAAAACTGTGAGAAAGGAAAACTATTGCAGAATCTCAATCTCATAAAGTTCATGTAGGTCTATGCAAAATTAAAATAAAGGAATTATGAGTGGTGAAAAATTCAGCGGGTGAAAAAAAGAAAACGAATGCAGAGTCCCAAAAACAATGAAGTTCATAAGAGTCTATGCAATGCTTGGCATCCAAATGAGTGAAAAATAGCAGATAAGTGACACAAATCTTCACACCAGCCGCCGGGCAGATAGCTCGACACCCAATTAAGAAGTAGCCTGCTTACCAGAAGACCTTGACAGTCACACAGTCTCACCAAGTATAAGGAATTTAACGGTCTCCCCAAGACTCAAGTGGTATCCGTGAACAGCAAAGTGTAATTGAGGTGTTACTCGCGGACATGGAAGGTAAAAAAATATTCTCATTGTGCAGTATGTTAACTCAAATAAATTTAATATAAGAATCCACTGTCTGGAAAGGAAAAACGTGATGACGGGTGGAGCCCTGGTGACATCATCAAGTTTTTCCTTTCCAGACAGTGGATTGACGATAGGGAGTAGAGAGAAGTTAATGGAGACGCCGCAGCTCCTTACATGACAGCATATGTGATTGCTGTTACGCTGATATACCAACATCACGCTTGTAAGTGCGATAATTCTTATATTAAATTTATTACAGTGAACATACTGCACCATTAGAATATTTTTTACCTTCCATGTCCGCGAGTAACACCTCAATTACATGCCAAACCCCCCCCCCCCCCCCCTCAGGAATTGGATTAATAATTTACTGAGCTTCATGATGTATCCCTCAGAGCTTTCAGCATGTGATGCCGCGTACACACGATCATTATTCACGGCGGTTTAAAAACCGCCGTGAATAATGACATTTTAAACGAGGCAACAGCTTGTTCCCCACACCCGGACATTTTTCTCGTCATTTTTTAAAATGACGAGAAAAACGATCGTCTATGGGCTCCGCGGCAGTGTTTCTATGGGAAACACTGCCGCGGAAGAAATGTCAGGAAAAACGACGAGAAAAATTAGAACATGTTCTAATTTTTCTCATCGTGATTAATGCCGTTTTTCCCGTCGGGAAAAACGGCAAAAAGCCCACAGACGATCGTTTTTCTCGTCCAAAGGAAAAAATTTCATTTTTCCCGACGGGAAAAATGATCGTGTGTACGCGGCATAAGGGGTTAAATGATGAATCCTGCTATATAATGCATTCAACATGCCAAATACCTAGCAGGATAAGGATTCATCATTTAACCCCCTTACATGATGCTGAAAGCCCTGAAGCATACATGAAGCTCAGTAAATCCTGAGGGGGGGGGGGGCTTGGAGGGGGCTTTTGACATGTAACTGTCTCTGTCTGTACTAGGCCCGCCGCCCACAGGCATGTGGCAATGCATTAACATGTGGCGTGGCATGGCGGTGGCGTGACTCTCCTCTCCCTGACTAACTGCTGCTGACCGGCGGTTGCTCTGTCTGTCTGCCTCCCTCACAGGCTCACTCGTGACTCACTCACCTCCTGTTGTCCATCGATCAGGTTAGGGTATGCCACACTGACACTGCCGACTCGAGTTCCACTTCTCGCCGGTCCCAGATGAAGGCTCTGCGCATTTCCAGATCCGGTTAGGGAGGAAGAGTGGAGAGAAGACGGCGGCGGCTTACAGAAGCGCGGGCGCCGGGCGGGCCTTCGCGCATGCGCCGCCCGCGTTCAAGGATTGGCCAGCCCCGCCGGAGCACATGACCACAGTCGCCCAATCACCTGGCGCAACATGGCGGCCGGTGACAATAAATCAAATTTAACACGGACCATGATAAGTGACACACAAACAGTGCGGGAATTCGCCCCCCCAATATTGCGCCCGGTGCGACGGCCCCCCTGCCCCCCCACGCTACGCCTCTGGCCTGTATTGCTGCTTTTTCCTGGTGTGTTACACCAACAGGATTTTGCGGCACTTACAGCGGGCGGAGTGTGCCTCCTGACCATATTACACCTTAACTTAGCCTGTATTGCTGCTTTTTCCTGGTGTGTTACACCAACAGGATTTTGCGGCACTTACAGCGGGCGGAGTGTGCCTCCTGACCATATTACACCTTAACTTAGCCTGTATTGCTGCTTTTTCCTGGTGTGTTACACAAACAGGATTTTGCGGCACTTACAGCGGGCGGAGTGTGCCTCCTGACCATATTACACCTTAACTTAGCCTGTATTGCTGCTTTTTCCTGGTGTGTTACACCAACAGGATTTTGCGGCACTTACAGCGGGCGGAGTGTGCCTTCTGACCATATTACACCTTAACTTAGCCTGTATTGCTGCTTTTTCCTGGTGTGTTACACCAACAGGATTTTGCGGCACTTACAGCGGGCGGAGTGTGCCTCCTGACCATATTACACCTTAACTTAGCCTGTATTGCTGCTTTTTCCTGGTGTGTTACACCAACAGGATTTTGCGGCACTTACAGCGGGCGGAGTGTGCCTCCTGACCATATTACACCTTAACTTAGCCTGTATAGCTGCTTTTTCCTGGTGTGTTACACAAACAGGATTTTGCGGCACTTACAGCGGGCGGAGTGTGCCTCCTGACCATATTACACCTTAACTTAGCCTGTATTGCTGCTTTTTCCTGGTGTGTTACACCAACAGGATTTTGCGGCACTTACAGCGGGCGGAGTGTGCCTCCTGACCATATTACACCTTAACTTAGCCTGTATTGCTGCTTTTTCCTGGTGTGTTACACCAACAGGATTTTGCGGCACTTACAGCGGGCGTAGTGTGCCTCCTGACCATATTACACCTTAACTTAGCCTGTATTGCTGCTTTTTCCTGGTGTGTTACACCAACAGGATTTTGCGGCACTTACAGCGGACGGAGTGTGCCTCCTGACCATATTACACCTTAACTTAGCCTGTATTGCTGCTTTTTCCTGGTGTGTTACACCAACAGGATTTTGCGGCACTTGCAGCGGGCGGAGTGTGCCTCCTGACCATATTACACCTTAACTTAGCCTGTATTGCTGCTTTTTCCTGGTGTGTTACACCAACAGGATTTTGCGGCACTTGCAGCGGGCGGAGTGTGCCTCCTGACCATATTACACCTTAACTTAGCCTGTATTGCTGCTTTTTCCTGGTGTGTTACACCAACAGGATTTTGCGGCACTTACAGCGGGCGGAGTGTGCCTCCTGACCATATTACACCTTAACTTAGCCTGTATTGCTGCTTTTTCCTGGTGTGTTACACAAACAGGATTTTGCGGCACTTACAGCGGGCGGAGTGTGCCTCCTGACCATATTACACCTTAACTTAGCCTGTATTGCTGCTTTTTCCTGGTGTGTTACACCAACAGGATTTTGCGGCACTTACAGCGGGCGGAGTGTGCCTCCTGACCATATTACACCCTAACTTAGCCTGTATTGCTGCTTTTTCCTGGTGTGTTACACCAACAGGATTTTGCGGCACTTACAGCGGGCGGAGTGTGCCTCCTGACCATATTACACCTTAACTTAGCCTGTATTGCTGCTTTTTCCTGGTGTGTTACACCAACAGGATTTTGCGGCACTTACAACGGGCGGAGTGTGCCTCCTGACCATATTACACCTTAACTTAGCCTGTATTGCTGCTTTTTCCTGGTGTGTTACACCAACAGGATTTTGCGGCACTTACAGCGGGCGGAGTGTGCCTCCTGACCATATTACACCTTAACTTAGCCTGTATTGCTGCTTTTTCCTGGTGTGTTACACCAACAGGATTTTGCGGCACTTACAGCGGGCGGAGTGTGCCTCCTGACCATATTACACCTTAACTTAGCCTGTATTGCTGCTTTTCCCATTTCCCTGCAGGCCATTAGAATGTCTGGAAGGCAAACAAGGAGAGGCAGACAGTCAGGAGCCAAAAAAAGAGGGCAAGCAGGCTCTGTGTCTAGAGACAACAGTGCTGGTCATGGACGCGGTGCATCGCCATCAGCACATGGCCATGGGACACGCTTGTCCTTCTTTTCGGCAGCTGGACGTGTTGAGCCGCATCATGCCGAAGACTTGGTAGAGTGGATGACCAAGCCCTCCTCATCCTCCTCATCCTCTCTCACCCAGGCTCAGGGTACTGGCAAAGCAGCTGCCAAAGCGTCCTCTTCTCTGGTATCAATGTCATCATCAGTCACTCCTTCCCTAGACCAACCATGTCCTCCTGAGGAGTCCCCCGAACTGTTTGAGCACAGTGTTGGGTACATGCTCCAGGAGGATGCCCAGCGTTTCGAAGGGTCTGATGATGATACCCAGCTAGAGGAAGGCAGTAGCGTGAGAGCAGAGAGAGGGGATCCTCAAGAAGGACACCAATCTGGCAGTCATGTTCCAGCAGCTGCAGCATACTGCCAGATTGGCTCCAGTGATGAGGATGGAGGGGATGAGGAGGTCACTGACTCCACGTGGGTGCCTAATAGGAGAGAGGAGGAGGAGGAGGAGGAGGCACATCTCCAACGAGGCAGGATGCCCTCGGGGGGCCAGCGTAAGGGCAGCACACCGACGGAATCACACCGCAGAGCTCCGCCTGTGCAGGGCGCTGCCTCTGCCCGTTATTCAAAAAGTTCTTTGGTGTGGGCCTTTTTTGAGTCGAGTGCATCAGATCGCACAGCTGCTGTTTGCAACATATGTCTCAAGCGTATATCGCGTGGCCAAAACATCACCCGCTTGGGCACCACATGCTTGACCAGACATATGTTGACCTGCCATGCAGCTTATGCCATTACCTGCCATGCTCCTCTGGCTTAATGGGTCTTGAGGATGGATCACTGGCCAGAGCTTGCACAGTATGCAATTGAGCTACTGGCCTGTCCTGCATCCAGCGTTCTTTCAGAACGCACATTCAGTGCTGCTGGAGGATTTGTCACGGATCACAGGGTGCGCCTGTCCACCGACTCTGTTGATCGACTGACCTTCATAAAGATGAACCAGTCTTGGATCACCACCAGCTACCAAACACCTGAAGCTGATATAACAGACTAATTTATTTTCAAATGTCACATCCCTTCAAGACTGATGCTGATGCTGAGAGACTGTCCTGTTATGTTGACTGACTATCCTCCTCCTCCTCAATGATCCGATTGACGATGATAGCTTGGAAGAACATTTTTGTTTCTGGGTGCCGCCATCAGTGGCTAAGGCCCAATTTTTCAGCCCCTGTTTAACAGGGGTGTGTTATTACTATTTTTTATGCAATGCTTTGCAGCAGGGCTCATTCCTGCACTCCAACTAGAGTATCTGGGAGTGGTTGCAGTGTTGTGGCACCAGTGCCTAAGGCCCAATTTTTCTGCCCCTGTTTAACAGGGGCATGTAATTACAATTCTTGATCTAATAATTCACAGCAGGGCCCATTCCTGCGCCCACAAAGACTAACTGTGAGGCCTTACAGTGTTGTGTCAACACCACCACCACCACCACCACCAAAGGCCCAATTTTTCAGCCCCTGTTCAACAGGGGCATGCAATTACAATTCTTGATCTAATAATTTACAGCAGGGCCCATTCATGCGCCCACCAAGAGTAACTGTGAGGGCTCACAGTGTTGTGGCAACACCAACATGTAAGGGGCAAATTTCAGCTGAGTATATACGGCAGGCCCCTACTTTCAAACATCCAACTTACAAACGACTCCTCCTTGCAAACGGAAGGATACAACAGGAAGTGAGAGGAAATCTACCCCTAGGAAGGCAAATTCTCTCCTGTAAGAGTTAATATGGGAAAAAAAGTGTCTCCTCTCCACTGATTCTTTATCACCAATTCTTGTTTCAATAAAAACCCCAAATATTCAAAAAACATTTGTCATTAGGACGGAAAGTGAGGTGAACTGTTCTGAACAGGTGCACAATGCACAGACAGCAAAACTAATGTTACAGGGGTGATAACAGTTCCCTATGTTTTCCAAAAAGCTTAAAAATAGATTTTTTGCCTGGAGCTACACTTAAACAATGTACCTGTTCAAAATTACAAACAGATTCTACATAAGAACAAACCTACAGTCCCTGTCTTGTATGCACCGCCTGTATACGGCTGTTCAGAGTATATAGGGCCTTTTTTATTTTGTGTGCGGGGTTCCCCTTAATATCCATACAAGACCCAAAGGGGCTGGTAATGGGCTGGGGTAGGGGGGGGGGGGGGTGATGGGGTAGCTATGCCATTTTTCTCAAAGCTTTTCATCCATATTACCGGGACCAGACATTATATTAAAGCCGCAAGCAGTTTTAAATGGCTTCTTTTCCTTTAGAAATGTAATTTTGTGCAGGGACAGTTCTAAACACGGGAAACACGTGGCACTTCACAGGCATACTTTAGACACCCCCCAGGTACGATATTTAAAGGAATATTTGACTTTTTTTTTTCACTTTATGCATCATTAAAATGACTGCTCCAGAAAAACGTCCGTTTTTAAAACTTCTTTTTGCATTGATACATGTCCCCTGGTGCAGAACCCGGGTTCCCAAACCCTTTTTAGGACAATAACATGCATATTAGTCGTTATAATTAGCACTTTAGATTTCGAACGTTCGCATCCATTGTATTTAATAGGGTTCTAAAGTTCGTGCGAACTTTCGGTCCATTCGCGGGTTCTGGTGCGAAACGAACCCGGGGGTGTTCGGCTCATCACTATACACAATTCAAAGATATGCTGTTAGTTTATTTATCTCAGCTGATTGTAACCAAGATGCCACCTCACCTCTCCTGCTTTGAGCCACCAGGGAGAAAAGTATTGTAGAAATTCAAGTTCTAAAAAAAATTATTAATGAAGAATTTTCCCATGATTGTATGACCTAAGGCGATGATGACAAGGCTACATCTAATCCCACAGAAAGTTGAGAATTATAGTTCTGTGATTGTATTGCTCTTTCCGTGTGCAATTTTATTATCGAATAATTGATCACTGCACTTTATTTTGTAAATTAAGCACTAGGTGGTGGCAGAGTGTCTTGAGGTTGTGTGCTATGCACTCATTTAGTTGGAGGGCTTTACGATTGCTTTAATCCCTTTTTACTATAACCTTTACAGTTATATTCTTTCTATGGTCCCTAACGCAGCCTATACACTGTTTTTTTTTCTTTTCTTTCAACTGACGGGTTGAAAAAAAATAAAAAATTCCCCCATCCACACATTTGAAAGAGGGAATCCCTCCTGGTGTGATATTGTATTCTGACAACGGGGAGCTATAGCCGGCCACACCGATGGTTCAGGAAAAACCCAACAGACTGGTTGTACACAAATCGATCAATAGATCGAATTGTGTAAAACCAGCTTGCCCATACATGGATCAAAACTTGGCCGGTCCCTGCTGAATAGGCCAAATTTCGATCCATGTATGGCTGGCTTAAAGCCTACTGGAGAGAAGCCATGGTTTCCATGCACTGCACTGATACTGGCCAAAAAGTTGAGAACAGCAATAAGCAGTTTGCAAAATAGGGCTCTATAATATAAGGGGCCTTTCACAGAGGCTTTCCGATCAGGTTTGCCAGTCAGCTTTTCAGGCGGAACTGAACGAACCTTGCAATATCCTCTATGGAGTGGTGGATGTCAGAGGACATATGTCCGCTGACACCCTCCGCCATATAATCGGATCCTGCCCACAAAATCCAGACGTATGGTGGTCCTTTTTCCATCCATTTGGTGGATCGGATGAAAATGGACAGGAGGTCCATTTCCACCCAATGTCCCCATAGAGGAGAGCGGGACTGTGTCCGTGTCCGTTCTGCACAACAAAGCAGACAGGGCATGTCATCTGGTTGCTCCACGGGATCAGCAGAGCGATCCCCCGCTGAGCAAGGGGAATCTGTTCCAGGGAGGCGTCTGTGTGAAAGGGACCTTAGTCTTTATATGCACTGAACACCAGCGGTTCTGAATATACAGTTGGACATAGGTGAATAAAGGAGTTATATGCATGGTTTAACCCACTATTCTGCAATGAGGTATCCTCTTACTTTGGGATATGTGATAGAATGTGACATGTGAATACCTATTTCTCTAAGAAGGCCCTATGGGTTGTTAAAATGCTTCTTGATTTAATTATTACCTCCACACCATACCCGTACCCATACCGTTTATTTTTCTGGTTAATGCTGTGTTCTGCAAATTGAGCATGAGAAAAGTTCCCACCAGTGATCTTTTAAACTATCTGTAAGAGGGGGATTCTTCCCACTGACCATCACACTTAAAGCGGTTGTATACCCTGTTTTTTAACTTTTACCTACAGGTAAGCCTATAATAAGGCTTACCTGTAAGTAAAAAGAATACCGTACAGGTTTAGGAGATATTCCCCTCACAATGAGCCGCTGACTGCAGCGGCGCATGCGTAGCGGGGATTCTCGGCTAAAGCCCGGCAGCCGCCGGACCTTACCGGCGCGTGGGAGTGACGACATCGCCGCTCCAGCCACTCACAGCGCTGGAGCGGCGATACCCGGAAGACACGCCGAGGCAAGATGACATCTCCCTCGGCGTGGACCAGGTAAGTTACCGACGCCTCGTTCTAAGGTAAGTATTTCATAATGAGCTAGTATGAGGTGCATACTAGCTCATTATGCCCTTTGCCTTTCATATGAAAAAAAAAAAAAAACAGCAGCGGGTATACAACCGCTTTAAGTTATGTGAGCTATAGGTATAGTAACTTTTAGCAGGGGTTCCCTAAGACCGGAAAGCAAGGGTTCCTTCATGTTATAGCGGAACTTCACCCAAAATTGGGAAGTTCCGCTTGTTTTCCTACTCCCCCTTCTTTTTACCATTTGGCATTTTTTTTGTTTGGGGGGGGGGGGGGGTACCTGGTTTTGACTGGTACCCAATCCCACTTCAGGTCAGATGGCCGCAGCAATCCGAGCAGACGTTCGCCCCTTCCCCCCAGCATTCTGGGACACAACACAGGTCCCAGAAGACTGTAAAACCATTCAAAAAGAGCAGCGTGGCTCGCACATGCCTAGTGGGAAGCTGGCTGTGAAACCACAAGGTTTCACTACCGGTGTACATTAGTTAAGATGCCAGCGTCTGGACCTGAAACCCATTGACTATTTGGCTCAGGTGAGGACAGCGCTGGACCCCTGGACAGGTGTGTGTACTTATTTTAAAATGCAACTGCTAGAGTATGTGCAGCTGCTGACTTTTAATTTGTCAGGGGGAGGCGGAAATGCTCCATTAGATGGTAGAATTGTGTTTTGTTCTGCAAACTGAGCACTAGATGGCAGTAGCATGATGTTGTATGGTATAATTAAGACAGTATTAACAGCAAAGAAGACGTGTGCCAAATATACTGTACTGTAGGTGTCATTCCTTTTTGTGCCTGGATAGGAGAATGGCAGCCACTGCCTCACTGTCACCCTAGCAAAGTGGACCATCATGGTTTTATATCTTTATTACATGTACAGTTTTTATATATTAAATGTTGATCCTAGGAGAAGACACTCTTAAAACACAGCTTTTATTTCTTGGCATGAAAGAAAAAGACAAATTCTGTCAAAGACCAGTATCATGTCAATATTTACTTGAACAACATGGAAGAGATCAAAGTGATATTAAAAGGCAACATTTTTTTTTGTCCTAAAATAAAAAGACATTATACTTACCTGCTCTGTGCAACAATATTTTTAAGTGGGCACCCGTGTGCTCCCGAGTTGGGCTGTGTGCATCCATAGATACACACAGCATGGCTCGGCCACTCCCCCTGCTCCCTCCTCAAAGGATTTGTCTGACCGCAGCAGAAACCAAACGCTCCAGCTGCTATCAGCAATGGCCGTAACCAGAAGAGGAAAGAGAAGACTTGCAAACAGGCACAGCACTGGATTGAGAGAATTTATATTGAAACCAGAGAGTATATGTAGGTATTCTATTTGTTTTTTTATTGGTCGGACTAGAGGGTCTTGTGTCTTTTTTCAACCTGGCTATGTAACTATATAAAGTGTGAGCTTCCAATTTGAACTAAATACAGTTTCAATTTAAATGAAACATGCAAGGTTATTGGTTTGTAGGCAAGTTACCTATTTCAACTTAGTTAGGTGCTGCCCCCATCGGGAGGGATAGATATAATTATGTTTCCCAGGTTTTTCTTGGTGGGCTTCTTGGGTCTGAACCATAGGTGTGCGCAGCCTATTGCATTTGGGTGTGCACCTCAAAGCTCAAACACACATGCCTTTCTATACAGCCTCCAGCTGCACTGGACAGTCAATGAAAGGGAAGTGCTCTGTGCTGGGCGGCTTCCTGTTTATTCACAAACCGAAGCATAGTAAACACAGTTACTATGATTCAGTTATGAATGAACACAGTGAGTGAGTGTGTTTACTGTGTTCATTTAGAAAAGTAAGGTGCTGGTAAATTACATATTTACCAGCCCCCTCCCCCATTCTCCATCCTGAAACATCCCCTGCAGCAGCTGGAGGGAGAGGAGAGGAGGGAAGCCAGCAACACGGTCTGGGCAGTAGGGGGAATCGGCACAAAGTGATTAGGGTGTGCCCAGGCACACCTGGCACACCTCCTGCGCAAGTCTATGGTCTGACTCACTGGTCCTGTGTCATTATAAAAGGGACAGGAGTCTGAACCCCAGGGGTCGCTGCTGCTGCTGTTATAATTCCCACTGCTGATGGCCTTGCTGGAGTCAATCCCATCAGCCTGCTGTGTCATGCCGAGTCCAGAGTGCCTGCAAATGAAAATCTGGCTTTAGGAGCCTTCCACAGCGTAGGGGGATTGTTGGTAACTACAGTCCGCCCTAAAAATACCAACCCTGGATACTGCCACCTTGGACTTTGCCAAAAATGGACTCTGTGCAAGTATGCTGGGGCAGCCACAAGCCTGAGTTAGGGA
Source organism: Rana muscosa (assembly GCA_029206835.1). Taxonomy (NCBI): domain Eukaryota; kingdom Metazoa; phylum Chordata; class Amphibia; order Anura; family Ranidae; genus Rana; species Rana muscosa. Next base: position 97,922,940 of record CM055118.1, on the reverse strand, counting down.
CTAGAGACGTTAGGGAAAGACTGTGCACTTTGTTTTGGAACTGTTTCTTGTATTTGGACTTTGTAATATTTTGCACCTTTTCAAGTAAAGCTATTGAAACCTTGTTCCCGCCTGGTCTGAAGTTGCTAAAGGGGTATAATGCAAGTACCCAGCACCTTTCTACAGTTCATGTCACTAAGGTACTTGGGGTATGAAGACATCTGTACAAGAGTTAATACAGTGTGCAGATGAATGTGGTTACCTAGGGTAAGGGAAGGTCACCAAGCAGCCTGTCTAACTGTGTGCCTGAGATAGGTGGTATAGCCTCTTGTAGGATGGAGTTGTTGTCAGCCCTCTCTATGTGAGTGGTCCATCTCCCATAGCAACGGGAGCAGACTGGCGTCTCAAAGATCCCCAGCCTGTGCCCTGGTATGGAAGAATTAAGTGAAGTGAATGCATGCATGGAGTTGGCGATAGTTGCACGGCAGGACCCCATACCGTTACTGGAAGTGAGGTAGTGGTGAAACGCTGGACAGATGGATGTGAACGAGACTCAGGTTTCCCTCCTAAATGCAAATTACAGATAAGGTGTACATTGTCACGGAGACCCGAGAGTTAACTGGAGGACAGTTAGAGCGCAAGGGTACATGGTGTACGTTCATACTCAGAGTTGAGTATTCCTGCACGGCGGCCTCAGCCTTGTCCCAGGGCATTGATGAAAATGGCACAAAAGTAAAGGTGCCCCATGTGTAGTAAATGATCCTGCTACAGGTGCCTAGCGTAGCCACCCCGGGGTAGCCCTCTCATATGACCCTCACTTGGCACCCAAGGACAAGGAGAAGGAAAACATGGAGGACGTGACAACCACCCTGTCACCCTACCCTCACAAGCTTTTGCACGGAGAGAAAAAAACATTACCAGCTCGCTCAGGAGAGGAGCTTTTTTTTGGGGCCGAAAAAACACAGAGCACACATATATGCGCATAAATGCTAGACGTTAAGGCACATTCATGCGGTTGCTTGTTGATGCATTTGTAGCAATACCCTGTTCAGGGCCACTGATTAGTTTTGGGTTTTGCATGTTACCTCTTCAGCTGCGTTGTCCAGGTAGGAAAGTCTGTAGTAATGCAAGGTCCACACCGATGTAAAACCTCAAACAGTCAGGCTTTATTTTTCTTATGCAGTATAACTTTGAGAAGTAGAAGAAACAAAAGAGTAGGGGAAGGTTCAGGCACTCACCACAAAAGTTGGCAAAGGTAGAAGTTCAAAGTCACTCACTACTCTCAATGTTAGAGTGGATATTGGTCACCCGGATAGTCCCCTCTCACATGGCCTAAAAGAGGGCCGTCTCTGCCACAGACTGCCCAAGATGAAGAAGGTCTCTGCCACAGACCTGTTTAAATGTACAAAGTCTCTGCCACAGACCTGTTTGAAGTCGAGCAATGGATAGTCCAGGAATCCTCCACCACAGGATTTCAAAGTCCCAAACTTCCAGCCGTACAGTTTAAAGAGCCTTTAAGCCAATTTGGCGGACTGCAGGGCTTGTGGTGTAATGGATCCCTCCTTAATAAAGTTGCCAGGCCTCATCCGAGACAGCAGCATTATTCCGGTCTCCTCCAGGGCAGGTCCTCCCCTGGTCTCCTTCATCAAGATGATTCCTCTCCATTTGAATGGAGAGCTTGGGATCCCTTCTCTGAATATAGGCCCCAGCCAGACTAGCTGGGCCTACTAAGTAGCGATGCAGCCTCGGGCCAACGTGACCCCGAGACCAGGACCATGCCCGGAGGGCTGCGGGTAGGGTTGCCACCTCATCCCTTTAAACCCGAACACATATGAATTACACAGGTTCTGAGGCTAATTAAATGCAGATATGGCACCAAGTGAGTTTATTACCACCTTAATCAGCCACAGAACCTGTGCAATTCATATGTGTTCGGGTTTAAAGGGATGAGGTGGCAACCCTAGCTGCGGGGTGAGCGCGAAAAAACCCCAATCAATGGCATCTGCCCCTTAAGTATCCCCTCCTAGCAGGCACAGCTTGTTCACCACTCCCACTTTACCACTGCCGAGAAGGGCTACTCAATGCACCATGATCTGCCCGTGTTCCAACAGGTGCCTGAGGTGGTGACGCCACCTACAGGCAAAAAGGGAAATCACCACCAGGCAAAGCATAACTGAGACAGAGGCGACTATGAGTCAAGAACAAGGTTGAATGGGGTGGGACTTTGTGTGTGCCTCAGTGGAGTAAATAAATGAAGAAATACCAGAATATATAGAAAAATAAACAACCTTTATTTTCCTGCCATAAGGCAGTAGTATAAAAAATATTATCTTACAAACTATGAGATAAAATCACATTACAGTTCAAACAATCAAATATCGGGGTGTGCAATTCCCACTCAAAAAGAAAATAAGGGCCTACGCGTTTCGCGGATTTCCGCTTCGTCAGGGCCTTTGAACGTAGCACAGTAAGATATTATAAAGATTCTAGGGATAAACAAAAGGGTTGATGAGATATATGTATACACATCACAGCCAGTATATGTAAAAAGGAAGAATATGAAAATCAACAGTGTACAAAAAATAGACATAAATCAAAAATAAGAAGTATTGGTGAGCAGATAGGAGCGCATTATGCCCCCCATGTGTTCACCAAAGATCATTCACATTAATCATTGGGCGTTGATACAAGTTGAGGGTTTACAGAGGAAAACATTGTTTATATATTATGTATGTGACTCCGTGCATGCGCAGGGACGCCCCACGTACTGAGAAAATGTAAAAATGCTACTACAGTTCACATGATTGAAATGTATTAACATCATTCCATGTGTGTAGTGTGTATTGAAAAACTGTAGGGGCATACACTTACCACAGAACTGTAGATGCATGAATACAGTGCGGCGGACGGTTGAGGTTTACGTGCCTGTGAGGATATCCCCCCCTGGGCAGGTCTGCGTGGATAGGCAAGGGTGGATCCTATATATATTAAGATGGTAGCAATTTTAGAAACTAAATATAAAAGGGAATGGAAGTGAGGAAATTGTGGCAAACCACCGTGAAGGAGAAGAAAGAGGCAAAGAGATTGGGAGGATTTATGGGAAGAAAAGGGGAGAGGAAGAATGGGAAGGGGGACAGGATTGGAGGAGGGAGTGGGGGAAAGAAGGGGGGAAGGGGGGGAGAAAAGAAAAAGGGGAAGGGAAAAAAAGAAAAAGGAAAGGGAAACCAAGAAAGAAGGGAGGAGAAAACAAAATGGTGAAAGGGGGGGGGGCTGGGAGAGAAAAGGGGGAAGGGGAGGGGGGGAGAGAGTGTGGGGGACACGTAAAGAAAGGGAAAAAGAATTAGAAAGACGTTTTTCTGGAAAGGGGAGAAGGGAAGGGAGGGGGAAGGGGAAAAGAGAAAGTGAAAGAAAAGAGAAAAAGAAAGGAGAGGGAAAGAAAAAGAGGAGAAGATAGAGGGACAAGGGGGAAGCAAGGAAGGAGGGGGGGAAACGAAGACGAAAAAGGACAGGAGATAGAAAAGAAATGGTGGGGAGGGGGAAGGGGAGATGAATTGTGCTGGATGTGATAAAGTGAGGCAAGTGCAAATTAGAAATATGGTGATGTATGTTTAATCACTTACCCAATGAATATACCAATTGAGACTGAAATACAGTATATGTATAAAAGTAATTACCACCTTAATCAGCCACAGAACCTGTGCAATTCATATGTGTTCGGGTTTAAAGGGATGAGGTGGCAACCCTAGCTGCAGGGTGACCGTGAACGAACCCCAATCAATGGCGTCTGCCCCTTAAGTATCCCCTCCCAGCAGGCACAGCGGGTTCACCACTCCCACTTTACCACTGCCGAGAAGGGCTACTCAATGCACCATGATCTGCACGTGTTCCAACAGGTGCCTGAGGTGGTAACGCCACCTACAGGCAAAAAGGGAAATCACCACCAGGCAAAGCATAACTGAGACAGAGGCGAATTTAAATGTAATTATCAACCATCTGAGCCCAACTACTGGCTCAGACATCCCTCTAGATTTGAATAGCGTCCCAACCATTTGGGATGGGTGCTACACATTGTATTGGCCAAAATAAATCCTTTTTTACCAGGTTTTATAAGCAGCTTTTCTACTGACAGGAGAAACGGTTTTCAGAGGAGCTGAGCGAACTATCACTTTGTATTCACACAGCAACAGAGACCTGCTGCAGTGCTCAGTTGCCAGCTGTGGTAGGGCTGTAGGGGGCAGTGTGGTGCGCGATTCAGCATATAACACGACTTCCTTTTAGTTTTGTACAAATTTTATTTAAACTGTACAAAATGTACATTCACGGCAATGTACAGCAGCGGGATGTGCTGCGTTGCTGTACATTGCTGTGCGCTTCGGGCCCAATGAACTGCGATAAAACACAGCTTTTTATCGCAGCACAGCCATAGGCTGCGTAGCAGTGTGAATGGGACACATAGGAAATCGTTTCTTGTGTGTCCCTGCGGTGACAGACATTTTACCATGCTGTAAAACGTCTGTCATAGTATATAGTGTGAATTGACCCTCACTGTGCATGAGGCCATAGATTTTACAGGCTGTCAGCAGAGGGGCTGGGTGGTGTGCCCTATGCCAGAGGCCAAATTATATTAAGATCACCTGTGTGCATATTACTCCCTGTTCAAACAGATTGAAGCCCTGCCCTCTCTGCAGACTATAAATCTTTGGTTGGAAGTGAACCTCAGCATTGGAAGCAGTGTAAAAAAAATGTTTTATTTTAGGGCAGGATTAGGGTTAGCGCTGCTGTTTTGGAGTGTGGCATGGCCATTGTGTGATGCCAAAGGATATTGGGAGAATTCATCTCACCTCCACTGTTCTCCGAACAAAATGGATTTGTTGTTTTCTATGTCTGCTGAAGATGTTGCGTTTGTGCTTGGTAAGTCGTTTTTTAAAACTGCGTTTGCTTCACTTATTATGGGGGAAGGGGTGGAAATTGCCAAGCTTAGGTATGATGTTCATAATACTAATTTCTATAGAAGACTTGGTAAGATTTATGCAATCAGCTGCAGGTGGAAAGCCCTATACAAAGAAATGAGAGGTTGCCAGTGCACACTATTGTTCTCCTGCAGAAATTTCTTAATTTGCTGCTAAATGCAGGTGTGACTGAGTTTTATATAGCCAGCCATACATGGATCACAATTCATCTAGTTCAGCAGGGAGCAGCTGAATTTCAGCGTATAGACAGGCTGGAAGTCAATCGGCCAATTAACTTTTGTAAAAATTTCTGCACAATCAGCGCTGCCGGCTATAGTGCAAGTCTCCCTGCTGTCAGAACACAATAGCTCAGCAGGAGTGCCCCCCCCACCCCCCACAATCACCTTCAATATGTCAATTGTGCTAGAACCTGGCGACTAAAGCCACATGAAGGTGCGCTTTCATGTGCTATGGGTGTTGATGCCGGTCTGAATGAGGTCTTAACATGAGCAGATAATAATAAATTATGATCAGCAGATGTTCACACTGTAGCTTAAGGTTTCATTCACACATGCGTACATCCATGCAAAGGGTTACGTATGCCTACATGGGATACACAAGTACTCCATGTGTCCACATGCTGGCAGTCCCATTTGTATCTATTTGGATGCTGCATGGTCACAGCCAGGGTTCCAATTTTGACAGCCATGTAGGCACATGTCCTGAACGGTTGGAGACACACGCCCACATCTGCGTGGCTGTCAAATTGGGACCAGTGGCTATATGTATGCAGCTGCTACATCCAAATACCGAAATAAGAACTGACTGCATGCAAACATGGCCCTTTGCAGCAATGTATGCCCATGCAAATGAGGCCTGAAGATGTGTTGGGTGTGTGGGTTTTTTTTTTTTTTTTTGGGGGGGGGGGGGGCTGCGGGCATGGGATTAAGGCACTGAAATACTATGGAGGGCTTCTGACTTGTTTACCAGTCTTGGACTTTTCATGTGTATCGGGTGTTCAATTTAAGGGAAGTGTCTGAGTGGTAACTAGGCTCAGACACACTAAATTGATAGGATTCATGGACCATTTTGGTCTCAGGGGTTAATGCTGGTGATATGTTCACTGTGGGTGGCGCTGCCATTCTGGGCCAGGGTTAAACCGCGAGCGCAGTGCTGTGCCTTTCGTGTCCCCTCTCGGTGGCTGTACAGTGGGGTGGGGAACCTGCTGTGCATACTGGGAGAGGATATAAAAGGGCAGACATCTTCTGAGACAGGTCTTCTTCTGTCCACGCCCAGGCACCTTCAGCCTGGGTGGTTCGTCATCTCCGGGTGCCCTAGGCCCGGAGGCCTTGTTCCACCTCAGGCACCTTTAGCCTGGGGTGAGGTACTACCTCACTGTTCCTGTTTGCCTGGGCATGGAGGCCCAGGAGTTGTAGTGACGGCCTGGAGCCCAGCAGCCTTCGGCTGGGGTCCACAAGGGATCGAGGAGTCCAGGGTGCCGCCTTGCGAGGGGACCCGCACCCTAAGAGAAGGGAGGACCTGTTCCGAAGGACCGGTGCTGTGGACACGGTGAAGGAGGGGGTCTGTTGACTCTCTGGGGGGATGTCTTCTCCCTGAAAGGGGATAATGTCCTAGGAAGAAAATCAAGATTCACTCGGTCTGTGGCAGAGACCAACCTCATGGTCTGTGGCAGAGACCAACCTCATGGTCTGTGGCAGAGACCAACCTCATGGTCTGTGGCAGAGACCAACCTCATGGTCTGTGGCAGAGACCAACCTCATGGTCTGTGGCAGAGACCATGCGAGAAAAATGTTTGAGAATCTGAACAGTCCTAAGAGCTTGAGCTACGTTTGTGCCTGGACCTCCTCTACACCTTTTAAAGCTGTCCTGTGTCTTTGCTCCAACCTTTCGTCTATCCAAGAGAATGTGTTGTGCAAGCGGAAAATAAATATTGAGTTGGGCCTTCAGCTGGTGTGGACATTTACGTTCCTGGGGAAGTCAAGGACTTGCATCTACACACTGTAGAGGTGAGAATCATTCTCAGGAGGACTTTATGCTCCAGACAAGGCCCAAAAACACTGCCTAACCTCTTAACACAAGAGGGTACGGGCTTGTGGTGCGGTGTGCCCCTTTCTCCTGAGAGGAGCCAAAGCAGACAAGGAGAGGGGGGGGGGGGGTGTGCGCTACATATGTATGTGAGACACTGGTGCTAGTCGGCCTTTATGTCAAACTATAATTGAAATGCAGCTTGCTAACTGGCATGTTCTGTTCAGATTTCCAGGATGAATTTCAGCGTCTAGAAAATGATTCTGCTTGCGGGCTCTGGGTAGGACAGAGACCTAATAACACGATAGTGGTTGGTGCTGCCTATGATGGATGCTACGTAAGAGAAGTGGTAAGCATCACATCAGGCTTTTTTTTTTTTTTTTATATCGCGCTGGTAAAGCGCCACTAAAATGTATTTTTCGGGTGCTTTCAAACCCCCGCTACAGGCCAAATAAAGGGTAAAAAGCGCCTATTTGCAGGCGCTTCCTATTTATTTCAATGGGAAGGGGTGCTTTAGGAGCAGGTGTATTCACCGCTGCCAAGAAGCTGCTTGCAGGACTTTTTTTGACGCCCTGCCAGCGCCTCAGTGTGAAAGCACTTGGGCTTTCACACTGGGATTGCAGATGAGGCTTCTTTCAGGCACTATTCTTGGTGCTAAAGTGCCTGGAAAAATGCCTCCAGTGTGAAAGGGGTCTTAAACTAACCTTTTTCTCTGGAGAGAAGGATGTACTGAACTCCTGTCATGTATGTTGTGGTGACCATTTCCATAAGCACATAATCAACTTTTGACCGTTCCCTACTCAAACTGAAAGATATTGTCTACACGCGTGGCGATATAAAGTGCCTGTGCTGTCCGTGGGGGGGGGGGGGGGGGGTGTAAGTTAATTATAACTTGCCCAATACAAGTACCTCATGAGTCCATGGTGAATGAAGAGGCTTTTAGGCCTAGATGAACAGGTGTCTGAGCAAACGGGCTGAGACTCCAGAGATGACTGATTTTAGTTGAGTAGCGTTACCCCTGCAGGGGCCACTTGTGAATGAAGGCATCTCCCACCCTGCACAGCCAGGCATGCAAAATGTTCCACCACACACTGGAGTCAATCAGTCCTTGCAGCTTTGTCTTTGTATTTTATTAGGAGAATTTAACTTGGCTAGGGTTGAGGGTAGTGATGAGCCGAACACCCCCGGGTTTGGTTCGCACCAGAACCCGCGAACGGACCGAAAGTTCGTACGAACATTAGAACCCTATTAAATACAATGGATGCGAACGTTCGAATTCTAAAGTGCTAATTATAACAACTATTATGCATGTTATTGTCCTAAAAAGGGTTTGGGAACCCGGGTTCTGCACCAGGGGACATGTATCAATGCAAAAAGAAGTTTTAAAAACGGTCGTTTTTCGGGAGCAGTCATTTTAATGATGCATAAAGTGAAAAAAAAAGTCAAATATTCCTTTAAATATCGTACCTGGGGGGTGTCTAAAGTATGCCTGTGAAGTGCCACGTGTTTCCCGTGTTTAGAACTGTCCCTGCACAAAATGACACTTCTAAAGGAAAAAAAAGCCATTTAAAACTGCTTGCGGCTTTAATGTAATGTCTGGTCCCGGTAATATGGATGAAAATCTTTAAGAAAAATGGCATAGCTACCCCATGACCCCCCCCCCCCTACCCCAGCCCATTACCAGTCCCTTTGGGTCTTGTATGGATATTAAGGGGAACCCCGCACACAAAATAAAAAAGGCCCTATATACTCTGAACAGCCGTATACAGGCGGTGCATACAAGACAGGGACTGTAGGTTTGTTCTTATGTAGAATCTGTTTGTAATTTTGAACAGGTACATTGTTGAAGTGTAGCTCCAGCCCAAAAATCTATTAAACTTTTTGGAAAACATAGGTAAGGGTTATCACCCCTGTAACATTTGTTTTGCTGTCTGTGCCCCTGTTCAGAACATTTCACCTCACTTTCCGTCCCCATGACAACTGTTTTTGAAATGTGGTGGTTTTCTTGAAACAAGGATTGCTGATAAAGCATCAGTACAGAGGAGACACCTTTCTCCCATATTTATTCTTACAGGAGAGAATTTTCCTTCCTAGTGGTAGATTTCCTCTCACTTCCTGTTGTCTTCTTGCGTTTGCAAGTAGGAGTCGTTTGTAAGTTGGATGTTTGAAAGTAGGGACCTGCCGTATATACTCTGCAGAAATAGGCCCCTTAGTTGTTGGTGTTGGCACAACACTGTAAGCACTCACAGTTACTCTTGGTTGGTGCTGGAACGCCCTGCTGTCAACTATTATATCAGGAATTGTAATTACATATAATTGTTGAACAGTGGTAGTAAAAATTGGGCCTTTGGTGGTGCTGGTGCCACAACACTGTAAGCCCTGACAGTTACTCTTGGTGGGTGCAGGAATGGGCCCTGCTGTGAATTATTAGATCAAGAATTGTAATTGCATGCCCCTGTTGAACAGGGGCTGAAAAATTGGGCCTTAGGCACTGGTGCCACAACACTCCAACCCCTCACAGATACTGTACTTGGAGCACAGCAATGAGCCCTATGGCAAATTATTGCTAAAAAAATTGTAATTACACGCCCCTGTAAAACAGGGGCTGAAAAATTGGGCCTTAGCCACTGGTGGCGGCACCCATAAACCAAAATGATCTTCCAAGCTATCATCATCAATCGTATCATTGAGGACTCAGAGGAGGAGGATAGCCAGTCAACATAACAGCACAGGCACTCGGCATCAGCATCAGTCTTGAAGGGATGTGACATGTTAAAATCAGTCTGTTATATCAGCATCAGGTGTGTGGTAGCTGGTGGTGATCCAAGACTGGTTCATCTTGATGAAAGTCAGTCGATCAACCGAGTCGGTGGACAGGCACACCCTGTGATCCGTGAAAAATCCTCCAGCAGCACTGAATGTGCGTTCCGAAAGAACGCTGGATGCAGGACAGGCCAGTAGCTCAATTGCATACTGTGCAAGCTCTGGCCAGTGATCCATCCTCAAGACCCAGTAAGCCAGAGGATTTTCGGTGGGGAAGGTGTCCAAGTCTGACCTTGCCCCTAGATATTCCTGCACCATGTTTATCAGACGCTGGCGATGGTTGCTGGAACCGATCATACTTTGGGGCTGCGGACTAAAGAATTGTCTGAACGCATCGGTCAGACGGCCACCTTCCCCACCGCTCCTTTGACTGGCCGAAGCCTCAGCAACTCGTTGTCCAGGACCAGGAGTTTGTAACCTCCCAGTCTCTGGGAACGCGTTGCACAGACCTTTCTGCAAGGCCTCCCGGAGTTGTCTCATCCTCTGCTCCCTCTGCGACGGTAGCATAAGGTCCGCAACCTTACCCTTGTACAGTGGATCAAGGAGAGTGGCCAGCCAGTAATGGTCCCTCTCCTTGATCCGAAGAATACGAGGATCCTTCCGCAGACTTTGCAGGATCAGGGAGGCCATGCAGCGTAGGTTTGCTGAGGCATTCGCTCCGGAGTCCTCTGGGTCACTAAGGACGACATGATCCGCAGCCACGTACAAGTCCACTGGTTTCTTGGGACTGTAAATCATCCCTAAAAGACTGCTGCTGATGCTGAGTGCCAGCCTCCACCTCCATGCTGACACAATCCTCCTCCTCCTCCTCCTCCTCCTGTGGGACAGAAGGAACACTGTCTGGGTAAAGGGGGCCTTGAGAGGCAAGGAAGTCCTCCTCTTCCTGCCTCTGTTCTGCCTCAAGTGCCCTGTCCATTATTCCACGCAGCATGTGCTCCAACAGGTGGACAAGAGGTAGTGTCACTGATGCATGCACTGTCACTGCTCACCATCCTCGTGGCCTCCTCAAATGGTGCCAGGACAGTGCATGCATCCCTGATCATGCCCCACTGGCGTGGAGAAAAAAAACAAGCTCCCCTGACCCTGTCCTGGTGCCGTAGTCGCACAGGTACTCATTGATGGCCCTCTGCTGCGTGTGCAGCCGCTGCAGCATGGCCAACGTTGAGTTCCACCTGGTGGGCATGTCACATATAAGGCGGTTCTTGGGCAGGTTCAACTCCTTTTGCAGCTCAGCCAGGCGAGCACTGGCATTATAAGATCTGCGGAAATGCACACAGACTTTCCTGGCCTGCCTCAGGACATCCTGTAAGCCCGGGTACCTGCCCAAGAACCGCTGCACCACCAGGTTAAGGACGTGAGCCACACAGGGCACATGGGTCAGTTGTCCCTGTCGGAGGGCGGAGAGGAGGTTGGTGCCATTGTCGCAAACCACCATTCCTGGCTTAAGCTGGCGTGGCGTCAACCACCTCTCGGCCTGGCCCTGCAGAGCAGACAGGACCTCTGCCCCAGTGTGGCTTCTGTCCCCCAAACACACCAGCACGGCATCTTTTTGCCTGCGTACTTGCGTAGCCCCGTGAACGGCTACGGAGCACCGCTGGTTCATAGGACAAACCACAGGAAGAGGCCATGGAGGAAGAAGAGGGGGTGGAGGAGAGAGGTGTGTCACAACCAGTAGTAGCATTTTGGAGGCGTGGCGGTGGAACAACCTCCAACACTACTGCACCTTGTCCTGCATCCTTCCCAGCTGCCAAAAGAGTGACCCAATGGGCCGTGAAAGAAAGGTAACGTCCCTGTCCATGCCTGCTGGACCATGAGTCAGCGGTAATATGCACCTTACCGCTGACCGCCCTGTCCAGCGAGGCCAAGACATTGCCTTCCACATGCCGGTAGAGAGCCGGAATAGCCTTCCGTGAGAAAAAGTGGCGTTTGGGAACCTGCCACTGAGGAACCGCACATTGCACAAACTCACGGAAGGGGGCCGAGTCTACCAACTGAAAAGGCAGCAGTTGAAGCGCTAGCAATTTAGCCAAGCTAGCATTCAACCGCTGGGCATGTGGATGGCTGGGAGTGAACTTCTTTCGACGGTCCAGCAGCTGGGGCAGGGAAATTTGCCTGCTAGAATCGGACGTCGGTGTACTGCTAGCAGAGTGGCCGCAAGTACTTGGCTGTGACACACCTAATTCTACACCTTCATTCCTCTCAGTGCATGTTTCAGAGAGGACTGAAGTTATAGTGGGGTTGGAGATCCCAGCTGATGCGGTGCAAGGAGAGGTCCGCTTTGTTCTTTGGTGTGGGTCTTTGAGGTAGGCTTGCCAACGAGCTGCATGGCAGGTCAACATATGTCTGGTCAGGCATGTGGTACCCAAGCGGCTGATGTTTTGGCCACGCGATATACGCTTGAGACATATGTTGCAAACAGCAGCTGTGCGATCTGATGCACTAGCCTCAAAAAAGGCCCACACCAAGGAACTTTTTGAATGACGGGCAGAGGCAGCGCCCTGCACAGGCGGAGCTCTGCGGTGTGATTCCGTCGGTGTACTGCCCTTACGCTGGCCACCAAAGGGCATCCTGCCTCGTTGGAGATGTGCCTCCTCCTCATCCTCCTCCTCCTCCTCTCTCCTATTAGGCACCCACGTGGAGTCAGTGACCTCATCATCCCCTCCCTCCTCACTGGAGCCAATCTGGCAGTATGCTGCAGCTGCTGGAACATGACTGCCAGATTGGTGTCCTTCTTGAGCATCCCCTCTGTCTGCTCTCACGCTACTGCCTTCCTGTAGCTGGGTTTCATCATCAGACCCTTCGAAACGCTGGGCATCCTCCCTGGAGCATGTACCCAACACTGTGCTCAAACAGTTTGGGGGACTCCTCAGGAGGAGGACATGGTGGGTCTAGGGAAGGAGTGACTGATGATGAGTCTGACATTGATACCAGGGAAGAGGACGCTTTGGCAGCTGCTTTGCCAGTACCCTGAGCCTGGGTGAGAGAGGATGAGGAGGAGGAGGAGGGCTTGGTCATCCACTCTACCAAGTCTTCGGCATGATGTGGCTCAACATGTCCAGCTGCCGAAAAGGACAAGCGTGTCCCATGGCCATGTGCTAATGACAATGCACCGCGTCCATGACCAGCACTGTTGCCCCCAGACACAGAGCCTGCTTGCCCTCTTTTATTGCCTCCTGACTGTCTGCCTCTCCTTGTTTGCCTTCCAGACATTCTAATAGATGGCCTGCAGGGAGATGGGGGAAAAAAGCAATAAGGGCTACCTTCAGGTGTCCTTCTCTATCCCTTTTACTTAAGGATTTCTAAATATGGTTGAGGATGATTGCTTTTGCACAGAATAGCACAACGACAATTTCCCTGACTGTCCAAAAAACAAGGATTTCAAAGATGGTTGATGAGGAATGCTTTAGCACACTATAGCACAAGGAGAATTTCCCTCACTGTCCTTCCCTGTCCCTAGAAACAAGGATTCGCACAGTAAAAGACACTGACTCTCCCTACCTATCCTTCTCTTTCCCTAAACTAAAGGAATCCAGGTTAAGCAAGAAAAATAAATGTCACTGTCCCTGCCTATGCTTCTTTCCCTGCTCCGGAACACACTACACTAGGCCGCCGTGCTGGCGGCCTTTTATAGTGTGGGGCGTGCACTAAACACCCTCAGCAATAATTGGCCACAGGCATCCTGCCTGTGGCCAATCATTGCTCTCCTCGCTGCCGGCGCTGTGATTGGCCAAGCATGCGGGGTCACAGTGCATGCTTGGCCAATCCACAGCGCCTGGATGACACTGCGATAGCGTAGTGCATTGTGGGCCGTTCGCGTCACTCGAATTTGGCGCGAACGGCCCAAATCGTTCGATCTTCATCGAACAGCCGATGTTCGAGTCGAACGTATGTTCGACTCGAACACGAAGCTCATCCCTAGTTGAGGGTATAATGGAATGCCCACTTGATCAAAAACCAGAACTCTTCAGGGACATAAACTATATGCAACCTTTATGTACACTTCTCCCTTTAGCACAATCTTGCTTGTAGAACACCCAGGACCAGCTGGCATAGTTAAGATGGTCTAACAAATGCGCCATTAGACTTGTAGCAAATGCCTTTTTTTTTTTTTTTTTTTTTTTTTTTCAGTCAGTGTTCAGCTGTCCTACTTCTGTGGCTTCTGATCCCAGCACTGCCTGCCCTCCTGGCTGCAGCTGACCCTCCTGGCTAAGACTCTAGTCTTCCCAGACTGACTCTGCATCCATCCCAGACTGCTTGCACCCAGTCCTCTCACGTATGCCTCAGTCATCTGACTGCTGGGCTCACCAGCCCTCCTGGCTGTCTTCCTTCCTGGAGCTTTGCCCGGCTGTCCACAACCTTGCTCCTGTACCTCTGGTCAGGACACTTCTGTCTTTTTTGTAAAGAAGGTCCTATCTGCATCCATGGTCACCCCCCCCCCCCCCCCAGACTAGGGACTCCCTCAAGGGCCACCGACGGCCTAACACTCCTACTCCAGCTTTCACCCAAACTTCACTGCCCCCAGCTGGGTTGACCCTGAGTATTTGAGGGGACCTGACAACCCATCTGTTGGGCATTGGTCAGGGCCCTCAGAATACTCTAGGCAGCTCCTCATCTCCACTTCAATCCTAGCATCTTCTACCAGTTTCTAGAAGTAGGAGGTACCAGATTGCTGCCTGTGAGTCATACAAGCCTCCCTAAGTCACTCAAACCCTAACCCAGAAAACAGGCTTGGCTACCAGCCAAGCCTGACAATTTACCTAGTCTATACAGAGACTCTCTAGCCCACTAACTCTAGGGTGCTACAGTTGGTTAATTGTATAAATGCTTACTGTTCTATTTGATAGGATGAAGAGTATATGATGGTCCTGCTCCTAGAAGAAAATGGGAATGATACAGTTGAGCAGCAACACAAGATGGAAAAAAAATGCCCAATACAGAATGGTAACCTAAATCATGTAGTCTTGTAAATGGGAATCCCAATGTCCTGTTCCCCTGAAACGAAGAGCTGCTTATGGCTTGATTTCCTTACTTTGGGTGGTCACTGGGACACGGTGAGGGGAAATGGAGAACAACCTAGTAATTTAGTCTTCCCTTCAAAAACAAAGCTTTTCTGGACCTTGGGGTTCTAACTGCATGGAAGTAAATGTACTGTTCATTGTTAGAAGCTGTTCTTTCTTGTTTAGAAGCTATGGATGCCCCAAGCCCTAACATCTGCGCTGCCATCAGTCAAGTGGACAAACTGGCCTGTGCTAAAACTCCTGTAACCAAAGACATCTGTGAAGCAATGGGATGTTGCTATTCCCCAAATGATGCCACAATGCCCTGTTTCTTTGGCAACAAGTGTAAGTGAGCTATTTCTTTTCACACTAAAGATGTGGGGTGGGGATAGTATGCCCATGGCTAACTTGTAGAGAACTTTATTGATCCATTCTGGCAGTTGCTAGCATCTCAGCCTTGGCTAAAGAAATTACTTGACCTGAATCCCACTCCAGAACAAGCTTGACAAAGTATTGGTTTAAGTTTTTTGCAATGGTTAATTTGAGTGACTTTCTAATGTATTTATCTTGCCCTGTTGGTAACTAAGCCATACTTGTAAGCCTTTCCAGGCTCTGTATAAGACTTGCCTTTTGGGCTGTTCTGTATTGCCACAATCGGAGGTGGATTCATCCATTCAAAATACACTAGTGTCCAGAATATTCAGTAGACTTATGACTTGCTTGCAAACATGATCTATCTACTGACACACATCTGTTTCCTACAGTGACCACACAGTGTTCACTTGATAACAGCATGGTGATTGCGGTGTCCAAAGATCTTACCAAGCCATCTTTGCTTCTGAACTCGGTCCATGTGATTGGTTTGGACAAGTCCTCCTGTTCTCAGCTTTCAGTGGCTACAAGTGACTCCTTTGCTGTGTTCAGATTTCCGTTATCCTGTGCTAATGCATATGAGGTGGGTATTACAATATATTTATCAACTGGAGTTTGAGGTCATAAAGTCTGCCACAGTCAGTCATGGTACCTGCCAGACTAACCTATTTTATTTAATCATGAAAAGAAAGACAGATTGGAGGGTCACTGATGCTTGTAACTTTTTGGGCCAAATATATTAAACTGCATTTCTAATTAAACTGACTTCACTTGAGCTGTGACCTCACTTGGTGAAGCTGAAAATGGGTTGCTTCACTACCTGAATTGGGATAATGTATCTTTAACTTGAACTATAGCTTCTATTGGTCATACTAGTTATGTTTAAACTTCATAGTACCCAATATTGCACAATCGGCTGTACTCCTGTGGTCATCTAGAACATTGAATTGAATTCTTGAAGACGTGCAGGACAAAATTTGTTTCATTGAATTGAATTTTTTTCTTTAAATTCGTTTAATTTAAATTAAACAGAATTCAAAAAATATATAACCATCTTCTGAATTTCATCTAGAACAGGGATATGCAATTAGCGGACCCCCAGCTGTTGCCAAACTACAAGTCCCATGAGGCATAGCGAGACTCTGACAGCAGCAAGCATGACACCCAGAGGCATGATGGGACTTGTAGTTTTGCAACAGCTGGAGGTCCGCTAATTGCATATCCATGATCTAGGTTATGTTTTCTTTTCAAATTTATGAAGATCGTTTCTTTATCATTCTAGTCAAATTTCAGAAGACGGTCGTTTTACAATTCAAATTTTTTTTGAATCGTTTACATTTGTTAGTGTTCAGATACATCCAAATTTCCCAAGAAAGAAAAATGTGTCCCTTTTTCAATTCAAAATGAACCGCACATGTCTAACTTATTGCATACAAACATGATTCACACCTTTGCAAGTGTGTGTGTGATGCCTAAAGGAGGAATTTTGCATAGCACATAACAATTTTTTTTTTTTTTATTGTGCATTGGTTTAAAATCTCACTGCCTATTCTAACATTTCCTCCTAACTTCATACCAGGTGCCTGGTAGTCCAATGACCTATGAGACCTCAATTGAAGCTGTAAGAGGAATACAGACATGGCAGGGATCTTCTATCACTAGGGACAGTACAATTAGGTAAGATGAGTAAACCTGTTAAAAGCATAGTAAAGCACTGGTATCTAATACTCTACTGTTTATCTAGGGTGACTGTGCGCTGCAGCTACATTCAGACAGGTACCGTACTGCTGGCTGTGACAGTGAAAACCTTGCCACCACCTCTTCCTGTTAGTACATCTGGACCTCTTGAGCTAGAAATGAGGATTGCAAAAGGTGAGATTATGGTCCATTTAAAAACTTGAACAAAATGCCATGAGCAAGCCAACATAGGATGCATGAAGGTGAGAAAAAACCAAGGGTTTACAACCCCTTTATTTTGCTTCACTTATGAACTGGCAATGTGTTGACTTTTGCCGCATTCAATGCACCACAATGAGAAAATGGCTTGTTGTAGAAGTGAATTTGGTGCACAAGTCGCTGTCGGAACTAAACGTTTTGCAGAGCTTCATAAATTTGACACCATACATTAAAGCAGAAACATGGCACAGCAGCTTTATTGACTTTCATCAGGAGCTTGGTGAAGGTGCATCATTTAAGTAGGCACAAAACTGTCGCTCACCTACACCTCCCACACTGGCATCCAGACCTGTCAGTCTTCCAGCAGATAATGGGCAGCATCCCAGGGGGACCGGGGGGGATTGTGTTAGAGAAAGGGGAAGTATTTGATTCTCATCCCGCTGCTGATTTTGTAGAATTTGTCCAGAAAAATGCATTTAAATTTTTTTTTTTTTTTTCATTCCTTAAAATGCAAATCAATTCATAAGTATTTATCCCCATCACGCAACATGACTTGGTACTTGTTGGCAAAGCAATCGGAAGTCAGATGGTTCTTTTAGTTAACCACCAGGTTTGCACACATCTCAGGAGGCATTTTGTCCCACTCTGTGCAGATTCTCCCAAATCATCAAGGTTTCGAGGCTGATGTTTGGTAACTCTAACTTTCAGCTGGGGTCTTTTCTTAGGGTCTGAAGACTGGCTAGGCCCCTCCAGGACCCAATGGGCTTCTTTGGTGGGCCACCCCTTTGTTGCCTTGGTTGTGTGTTTTGGTCATGTCATGCTGGAATACCAATTTTCAATGCCCTGCCTGAGGGAAGGAGGTTCTCACTCAAGACTTGATGGTCCCTGTCCTCCCATCAATTCTCTTGATGTGGTAAAGTTGTCCAGTCCCCTTGGCATAAACTCCCCCAAAGCATAATGTTTCCACCTCCCATATTTTATGTCCTTTGGGGTCATAGGCAGCATTCTTCCTCCAAACACGTTGCGTTGATGCAAAACCTCGATTTTGGTATCTAACCAACACTTTCACCCAGTTCTCTGAATCATTCAGATGTTCAATGGCAGACTTCAGACAAGCCTGTACATGTGCTTTCATGGGGGACCTTGCAGACGCTGCAGGTCTTAAGTCCTTCGTGGCATAGTGTTGCCAATTTTCTTGGTGACTCTGATCCCAGCTTCCTTGAGATTGTCAAGATTCTCCTATGTAGTTCTGGGCTTATCCCTTACTGTTCTCATGATCGTTGCAAGTCCACAAGGTGAGATCTTGTAGGGAGCCCTAATCCCTGAGGGAGATTGACCATTGTTTCTTTCTTTTCCAAATCGCACCAACTGCCACCCTCTCACCAAGCTGCTTGGCGACTGGTCTTGTAGCCCATTCCAGCCTTGTGTAGGGCTACAATCTTGTCCTGACATCCTTGGACAGCTCTTTGGTCTTGGCGGAGAGATTGCTTTAGTGGACAGGTGTCTTTTACAGGTAACAAGCTGAGATTAGGAGCACTCCCTTTTGAGTGCTCCTACAATCGGCTCATTACCTGTATAGAAGACACCTGGGAGCCAGGAATCTTGCTGATGGGGATCAAATGCCTCAAATCAAATGATCAAACTCACTCATTAAAATGCAAATCCACTTTACTTTTTTTTTTTTTTTTTTTTTTGGTGTTCTGTCTCCCTGACAAATTATCAGTCTAAAATATTTTTGATGGTAGATTTTGTCAGTGGGCAAAAGTATCAAATCACCCCCCCCTGTACTTGCAACATTTCAAAGTGTGTGTGTGTGTGTGTGTCCTCCCTCTTCAGTTGTTTCCTGCCAGATGGGAAGGCTCCCGCTAAGGGAGCTCCATGTGTCAGGACTGTCCTGGGAAGAGCCCCTGGCATTTGACTCTCCTCTGCATCTCTGTCCTGCTGGGGAAAGTGAGATTGCCGGCCCCACTGCTGCCACTAGCTCAGAGCAGGATCCTTG
The DNA here is from genome assembly GCA_029206835.1 of Rana muscosa. Classification (NCBI taxonomy): domain Eukaryota; kingdom Metazoa; phylum Chordata; class Amphibia; order Anura; family Ranidae; genus Rana; species Rana muscosa. The sequence goes on along the minus strand of CM055118.1, from coordinate 97,903,879 downwards.
GTGACCACAAACCCCTGAGCCCAGCAGCCGCCTGTACCTGTGTCCAGTGAGTGTCCTTGGCCAGTATCCTTGACCGACACTTTTGGGTACAGCGCAAGGGGGCAGGGCTTCTGCGAAAGTGACAAAGGCTTCCGGCGGAACCACTTCATCAAGGGGCACCCTCAGACTGTTCCAGTCTCTTAGGTGCAGTGGTGAAGGGACAGGCATCCGGAGCGGTGGGAAAAGCTTGGCGAGGCCATGGAGACAACTGTGCTAGTGGTAGACTCCAGTCCATCAGACTCCAGCGCCTCCCAGGTAAGATGGTGAGGGTGGACCACTTCTTACACTGGGGTGGTCAGGGTCTTTGGGACCTATGTTGCTCCCTCCCTGGGTGGGGAACCTCCAGGTGATGGGCTGGGCACTTCCTAGGCTGACTCTAGCACAGTGGTGGTATGGGCCAGGGAGGCATACTGACAAATGTTTGTCCTTTCTCTTCTGTTTTGGCTTTCAGGTTAAAGGACAGGACTCTGATGCAGCCGCCTAGGAAGAAATGTGTTATATGTGGGGCTAAGTTGGGCTCTAACTGGGAGAAGCCACTATGCCCCAATTTTTGTCAGTCTCGTTGAGGATGTGGCAGCGTGTCACGATCCTGACCTCAGTCAAAGATGAGCTAGCATCCACATTTCAGTCATTCAAGGGAATGGACAGGATGCAGGGTCCCTCTTCATCCCTAGCCAGTGTGCCTTCCCTGTCTGAGGGCCTCTAAGCTTAAACTTTGCGGGGTACCTTTTTCGGGTGACCACCTGTTCAGACCAGGCCTCCCAGGAGGCACTGGAAAGAACTAAGGATGGGAAGAGCCTTTCCTGAATTTTTTTTTTTTCTTTTCTTGAGCGTCTTCCAGGACAGCCCATGAGACCTAGGGCTCCTCCTACCAGGACAGGAAACACGATGCCCCTACCAGATAAAAGGGCGGTCCTCCAGGCCCCATGTCAGTATTAGTGTTTCCTCCGGACGGAGGGTAACATGTTTCCTGGAACCTGGTCCCCCTAGGTCTCATGAGCAGGGGCTCTAATGGCTGTTGGGGTGTGTTGAACTGACCTCTCCTTGCCAGAAGCAATATCTCCGCTGGGGAAGTTGGCTGTATCTGCTGTTCTCTGTGCCTGGGGATGGCCAGGACCAGGGTGATGTCGAACCCCCATAGCGTGGGTTGCAGTAACAGCATGGTGGCATCCTTTCCCCGCCGACAGCGTGGCTGATATGTGCAGGGGAGAGAGGAAGCTGCAGCGCTTGAGGCGGAGCTTCTGCGCTCCAAGCTGCCCCACAGGAAGTATCCGGCAAGGGTCACTTTCGGGTCGTACAGCGCAAACAGGGGATGCTGGTGTTTGATGGTAGAGGCTGTGGATGACCAGAGGGACAGATGGATTCTTCTGCAGTACCTGCACAGGCAGCGGATGTGGTCTCCTCCAACACCAGCACCTCTCAGGTAAGCCTGGAGTGTTCTTGTCACTCTCTTGCTATCCTGTTGAGTTTTTTACCCCCCCCCCCCATCCTAGGATTTTGGTTTTGGGGACACCTTTTTCTCCCTCCTGAACGGAGTGTTTGGTGGTTTAGGGTTTTATTTTGGGTCTTGTTTTGCAGACCAAGGCCCAAGCGCAGCCACCAAAAGTGCGGTTTGCAGAAACAAATTGAGCTCCTCATGGAGCAAAGCAGTTTGCCGCACCTGTATAGAAGGCTTAGCAAAGGATGAACCACTAGCCTCTTGTCAGAAGATGCTGACATCTGTTGGATGAGCTTACATCTACTTTTTTTTAAAAGGGCTTTAAAAAAAAAAAAAAATCTAAGTGACAAATTTCAGGCTCCTGCAGAGGGTCCATCAAATTAGAAAGGCTTCAGTCGGTAGCGCTCCTCCTCAGGGAGAAGACTCTGAGGCTGAAGCCAGATCTACCCGGTCTTCTTCTGAAGAATCGGTCAGATACAGGGCCCAGGGATGGAGAATCCTCAAGGGGCTCGAGGTTTAAATATCTTTAAAAGATGTAGATGGGCTTTTTATTAATCTATACAACTCTTGAAATGGAAGAGGTACAATTGTCCAAACATGACCTTCTGTACAAAGGTTTGCACAGACTGGAGTCAAGTCTTTCCAGTGCATAGTTCCCTCCTTGATGCTATCAAGCTGGAGTGGAAAATTCCAGAGAAAACCTTTCTTTTCTGGTAACCTAAAAGTTTCCATTTGATGCAGCGCAGCCGTGGAACAAAAATCCGAAGTTGGACACACCTTTCAAAAGTTTCAAAGAGCTCGGACCTGGCGTTTGACGATATGGGCATGCTTAAGGACCCAATGGACAAAAGGGGGATATCCTTCAGAGCTTGGGATTCGGCTGTTGGGAATCTTAACCCAGCTCTGGCCTCTACTTGTGTAGCCAGGAATTTGTAAGTATGGCTGACACAAATACAAACCCATTTGTTGGCCGGTACCTCTAGAGCATATCCTAAAATCTTTCCCTCTTTCATGCAGTGGGAAATTTAGCTGATTCTTCCGCAGAGTCGGTAAGTATGTCATCCAGGACTTTGGCCTTAGTGAATTTGGCTAGAAGAAGCCTGTGGCTTAAAACCTGGTCAGGTGATGAAGCCTTGAAGTTGCGCCTATGTGGGCTTCCCTTAACGGGATCATCTTTTTGGCACTGGAACGTACGGCAATAGAAAAAAGGCCTTTCCAGAAAACAAATCCGACAGCCAGAAAAATTTCAAGGCCAAAGTAGGCAGTAAGGTCCTAGAGAAAAGGACACTAGGCCCAAGAAACATTGGACCGGGCACAAGGGCAGGGGTAGAGGGGCCGTCTTGTTTAACCCTACAACAGCCCGCCAAGCCACAGTTACTCGTGTCTCCCAGTAGGAGGAAGATTGAGGGCCTTTCTCCCACAGTGGGCAGCAGCCACCTCACATTCATTCTGGACCTAGTGGCCAATGGGTACAGGCTGGAATTTTCTTGCCAACCACAGCGTTTTATTGGCCACCTCCCCAATCAGGAAAAAGCGAGGGCTTTGGGTCTCCAAATCTGAGACTTGTTAGATCAGAAAGTCCTGATCCCTGCTCAGATCAGGGCAAGGGTTTTATTCCCATATATTTGTCAGAAAGCCGTCAGGTTCAGAATAAGCCGATACTTTCCTGTCGGCCTCTAAACCGTTCTGTCAGATACAAGCACTTTCATATAGACTGTTTACAATCAAGAACCTGATTTTCCCAAAATGCTTCATGGCCACTTTGGATTTAAGGGATGCCTATCTGCACATCCCTATCCATCCCAGCCTTCCAAAAATTCTTGAATAGCAGTCAAAATGGGAACAGATTCGGCACATTCAATTTCAAGCACTCCTCTTTGATCTGTCCTCAGCCCCACGCATTTTCACAAGTGTTGGGAGGTGCTGGCTAAGGTTAAAGGCAATAACTATTATCCCTTACCTGGATGACCTCCTAGTGGTGTCAGTCTTACCAAAGGTTATCAGCGGATCTCCAGACTGTACAAGCTTTCCTTCAATCCCTAGGTTGGTTGATAAACAGAAGTCTTCCTTTGATTCTGGCCCAGAAGGTGACATGTATCTGGAATACGACTTTTACTCGGTAGACCAGTTTTTTTTTTTTTCCCCACAGGAGAAGGTCTCAGATGGTGCAAACAGTCTCCGCTTTACAGACAATCAATTGGTCTCGCTGAGAGGTTTCAAGAGCCGTAGGGCTGATGACTTGGTGCTTTCCTGCAGTACCATGGGCAAGATTCCATCAAAGATCGTTACAGATGTTTCTTTTGAGTAATTGGGACAGACGCAAGGTCTCTGGAGTCAAGGGTTTTATTACCTGCCAGGGTGTAAAGAAAGCTTGTGGTGGTGGACAAACCTTCACCTAACAAGGTCTACCATGGTCCATTCCTATATCTCAAAGGATCACTACGGATGCAAATTCCTGGGGATGGGGAGCCCACCTCAGCAACAAAGTTGCACAATGAGAATGGTCCTTAAGGGAAGCAAGAGCTTCATCGAACCAGAGCTTCTAGCGGTTCAGAGAGCCTTGCATGTTGACGGAGATCAGGAGTCAATCTCCAGATTCTATCCGACAACATTGCGCCGGTTGCGTACCTCAACAGGGAGGTACGAGGAGTCGGATTCTTCAATCTATTGCCCAGGAGGTTTTTTTTTTTTCATGGGCAGAAGGGAATCTAGCCTCAATTACCACAGTGCACCCAAAGGGGATGCAAAACTGTCTGGCAGACTATCTCGGTTGCTACAGTGTGGATCGAGACAATTGGTCTCTTAATCCCGAGGTGTTTGCGGAGCTCACCGACAAATGGGGTTGTCCCGAAGCGGATCTGTTCGCAAACCAGGACAGCCGCAAGACAGTTCTTTTCTCTGAACCCAGCAGATCAATCATTGGGATCGACGCTCTGGCAAATCCGTGGCCATTCGGCCTCTGTTGCGCCTTCCCGCTGATCAGACTTGTACCAAAAGTTTCTCCTAGAAGAAACAGTCCTTATTCTGATTGCCCCTTTCTGGCCAAAGAGGTCATGGTTTTCCCTGCTACAGTCTCTGGTCTTGGAGCCTCCACTGAGTCTTTCCGAAGAGAGAAGACTTACTATCGCAGGGTCCAGTGTCGCACCCACAGGTGGTTTGCTTAAACTTGACGGCTTGGTATCTAAAAAGGTGGCCAGTACATTCCAAAGATCTCAGGACATCGTACTGCCAACCTTTTGTAGTTCGCCACAGGGCGACCAAGAAAATTTTGTTTTTTAGATGTGAGAAGGATTCTCTATCTTGAGGTCACCAAGACCTTTAGGAAAACTGACTTTTTTTTTTTTTTTTTTTTTTTTTTTTTTTCAGGTGCGCACAGGGGTAAGAGTGCATCTAAAGCCACATTGGCTAGATGGATAAAGCAAGCCATCTCTGAAGCTTACAAAATTAGAAGTTCCTCCACCTTTTTGTCACTGCGCATTCAACAAGAGCCTTGTCTGCGTCTTGGGCTGAGAGGGCTGGTGCCTCACCGGAACAAATTTGCAGGGCTGCCACATGGTCCAGTTATTCGACCTTCATTAAACATTATCGCCTGGATCTCCTATCTGCTCAGGAGCAGGCATTTGGTCGAAAGGTCCTACAGGCAGTTGTTCCACCCTAGACTGGTAAGTTCTGGCTCATTGTCTCATGGGCTGTCCTGGAAGACACTCGAGAGGCTGAGTTAGACTTACCAGTAACTCCTTTTCTGAGAGTCTTCCAGACAAAACCGGGTGGGAATATGGCTGTCCTGGAAGTTATGTGTATTCATGTTATTCAAGGATGTCCTACAGTTCTCGAAGACTGACGGGCTTGGAGGACCGCCCTTTTATCTGGTGGGGGGTATCGTGTTTCCTGTCCTGGTAGGAGGAGCCCTAGGTCTCTTGGGCTGTCCTGGAAGACTCTCAGAAAAGGAGTTACTGGTAAGTCTAACTCAGCTTTTCAAAGCAACAGGAAAGGCCGCCCCAAGGAACATTGGATGGGCCAGAAGGGGTGTGGAAGGAGGAATCCTATTTAATCCTTCTCAAACTATCCCAGTGGGAGGTAGACTGGGAGTTCCTCCCTTCCTCCCACAATGGACCAGTTCGACTTCAAGCCTGTTCATTCTGGACATCATAAAGAAACGGTTACAGATTGGATTTTGCTTAACCAGCTGCTCAGACGGGCAAAAAGCAAAGCTTTACGTCTGTTATTAGGGGATCTAGTGGATCAAAAAGTCCTTATTTAGGTGCCCCAGAGGGAGCAGGGTCAGGGTGTTTACTCCCATGTGTTTGTCGTGGAAAAAACCTTCAGGTGACAGATTCAGGATTAACCTGAACAAGTTTGTAAGGTACAAGTGGTTCAGGATGAAGTCAATATTTACTGTGACAAACCTGCTGTTTCATGGGCACAGTAGACCTCAGGGATGCCTACTTGCATATCCCCATAAATCGGGAATTTCAAAAGTTCCTAAGGCTGGCAGTCCACATGGATTCGGAAGTTCTGCACTACCAGTTCTGGGCTCTGCCTTTCGGTCTGTCCTCCGCCAAGAATCTTTACGAAGGTTCTAGCAGAGGCACTCACTGAGTCAAAGCCATTACAGTGATCCCCCTACCTGGACAATCTTTTTTTTTTGTTTTTGTCACCACATCTTTTCTCCAGCTAGAGACCTACAGGAGGCCCAGAGTTTCCTACTATCTCTGGGGTGGTTAATCAACCAGGACAAATCTCAGCTGACCAGTCACAGGAGGTCCTGTATTTTGGGATACAGAATCTCTTCAGTGGGGATGAAAGTCTTTCTCCCCAGGGAAAAGATCCTGAAGGTGGATCAGGCAGTAGCCCAACTTCAATCAGGTAGCCCTGATCAGAGAGGTTGTGGGTACTGAGTTTGATGTTGTCCTGCTTCCCAGCAGTGCCTTGGGCAAGGTTTCATCAGCTGCCTCTACAGAGTCCCATGTTGAGTCACTGGGACGGCAGAAAAGAGCCTAGATCAACCTATGCCCCTTTCAGCCAAGATCAAAAGGACTTTATGGTGGTGGTGAGCTCACCTGGAGAAGGGTCTGTCTTGGGCCAAGCCTACAGCCGTAGTAGTGACAACCGACGCCAGTGCATTGGGTTGGGGGGTGGGGCCCCATCTGAAGGAAACATTAGCCCAAGGAGCCTGGTCACCAGTAGAGGCCTGTCGATCCTCAAATCGGAGGGAGCTTCTGGCGATTTGAGGGCTATTTAGGCTTTCCAATCGCAGATAGTTGGACAGCACCTACAGGTGTGGACAGACAATGCGGTGGCTGTCGTATATGTAAACAAACAAGGGGCACAAGGAGCCCCACCCTTCAGGCCATAGCAAACAAGATTGTGTTGGGCTGAGGTAAACCTGTCAGCCATTCACCTGAAAAGCTTGCAGAATTCTCTGGCGGATTTTCTCAGTCATCGGCACAAGTCAAGACGAGTGGTCCCTAAACAGGGCGAAGAGGCCGTGGCTTTGCCAAATTAAAGAGACTGGCCATTTGTCCTCCAATGACTCTTCTAGTCAGGGAAGACCTAATCTCCCAAGACCCTATTTTCCTCCTGCAAATAAAGAACCTCAAATTAACGGCCTGGTATCTGAGGAACAACTGCTGAAGGTTCTGGGTTTTTTGGACAGAGTGATTAAAACTCTTCTGGCGTGCCGGTAACCAGGGCAATTTATGCCAAGTTTATGGAAGATTTAATTCCTGGTTGGGGGAGCAGGGACTGGATCATCCTGGGATTCCGTCTATACTGTATTTCCTTCAGGCAGGTGTAGAACTGGGCCTTTCTATCAGTACCTTGAAGGTTCAGACCGCAGTCTTAAGTATTTCTCCAGACTTCCCTTCAGCAAAATCAATTTGTTAGATTTTTTTTTTTTTTTTTTGAAATCCCTAGCAAGATCTATGCCAGTAAAGGTTGGTTAGAGCCTGCCCCACTAGGGATCTGTGCTTGGTCCTCGGCTCTTACGGGTAGTCCTTTTGCATACAATCCATTTCAGTAATTTCTCCAGGGGTTCAAAACAGTTTATTTTTTATTTTTTTACGATCACGTCCGCCGGAAAGGTGAGTGAATTGCAGGCTCTGTCCATTCGGGAGCCTTTTTTTGTTAATTTTGGGGGATAGGATCATACTTAAGACAGATCATAGTTTCCTCCCTAAAGTAGCATCTGTTTCATGGAACTCAGGACATTGTCCTTCCAACTTTTCGTCCCAACTTAGAGGAAGATGAAGAGGAATCCTTAAATTTATTAGACGTTAAAGTGGTTGTAAACCCACTTATGTAACTTGCACCTACAGGTAAGCCTAGATTAAGGCTTACCTGTAGGTGCAAGAAATATCTCCTAAACCTACACGGTTTAGGAGATATTTTACAAAAAAGAATGCACTGTCTACAGCGCACACGTGCTGTAGACAACGGCACATTCATAGGGTTAATCCCATTCACAAATCGGCTTAGCCGGATTTGACGGCTCCCGCGCGGAGTCACTACTTCGCCGCTCCAGCCAATCGCAGCGCCGCTGTGATTGGCTGGAGCGGCGATACCCGGAAATAACATACCGGCTATCGCTGCAGCGATGGCTGGAGAGGGAGACGGACGGCTTTGTGGGCCCCGATCAAAGGTAAGTGATGCATAATGAGCAATTTGTCTTGCAGGTGGGTTTAAAAAAAAAAAAAAAAATGTACTACAGGGTTTACAACCACTTTTAAGAGAAGTCTTTATTTAAAGACCACTAGAAGCTTCAGCCACTCAAGTTCACTTGTTTGTTAATTTTGCGGGGGCCCGCAAAGGTTATAGAGCATCTCCATCATCATTGCTAGATGGATAAGAATGGCAATAGAGGCAGGGGCGTACCTAGAGCATTTGGCACCCGGGGCGGATCCTATATCTGGCACCCCCCCCCCCACATTAAAATGTAAAAACACCCCACTGTGCCCCCGGCATACCTCTGCATCAACAAATATCTCTTTGTCACTACTGTGTACCCCCTCTCCACAACTGCATCACTGGACCCCTTTACATTACACAGCACCCTGCACCTCTGGACCCCTTTACATTATACAGCCTCCAGAGCTCTGGACCCCCTGCATGTTACACAGACCCCCTTCAGTTCACATCCCCCCCTCAGTGCAAGACCACCCCTCAGTGCAAGACCACCCCCTCAGTGCAAACACTCCCTCAGTGCAAGACCCCCTCCAGTACCTCAGATCAGCACAGCGGCGGCACATGGACAGAAGGTCGGGTCCCCTCCCCCTCCGTACACATAAACAGAGGAGGGGGAGGCGGCTTCATTCGGCTGTGCTTCTGTGAAGTTGGTCACAGGTGAAGCAAGTGCCACTGTGCCGAACACCGCTCACAGCCCGCGGCCGTGAAAGGAGGGGATGAATGGTGCAGCGGTGTCACCCTGCACCCCTCCCCCCCCTGTATCGCCGCCGACTGCCGCTGCCTAAGTCCCGCCGCGCTGATACTGTCTGTGCACTTCAGTCACGGGGGGGGGGCGCTGGCCTGACGCCCCCCCCCCGGTGTGGCCCGCCCCCCACTTAGTACGCCTCTGAATAGAGGGCTTATCAGTTAGAAGGTAGACGAGCACCATTGGTTAAGGCACATTCTACTAGGGCAGTCTCTGCCTCTTGGGCAGAGAGGGCATCCGCAAGGCAGCAACGTGGTCCAGCTACTCTACATTTGCCAGACATTATCGTCTGGGTTTATTGTCCGACAAGGAGCAGACCTTTTGGATGAAAAGTCCTCCAGGCAGTGGTCCCGCCCTGACTAAGTACGTTCCTTGCTTATCGCAGAGACTGTCCTGGAAGACTAAAGGAGAAAACCGGAGTTAAACTTACCGGTAACTCTTTTTCTAGGAGTCTTCCAGGACAGCCTGGTTTCCCATCTGGTGTTTTTCTATTAACTGGTGTTGGAGTTGTATACTAACATGGTGTTAGTGTGTTATGTCTTTCAGAGCCTTCTGGTAGTTCTTTTGATAAACTGAAGAGGGAGGACTTTAAAAAAATAAAAATACTTGGTATGTTTCCTGTCCCGGAGGGAGGAGCCCTATGTCTCAGAGGCTGTCCTGGAAGACTCCTAGAAAAGTTACCAGTAAGGCTAACTCCGGTTTTTGTATATGTTAATACTTGGCTGTCACTTCTGACAACCGGTCTGTTTTTACCAGCCTCACTATGGAGCAAGCCTAGCTGTAGTCCTCCAAGACCACGTTTCCCTGTGACTCAACTCCAGGAGCCAGCAGGATTGCAGGACAGTGCACTCGTCTCATGCCAAACTGCAGCCCTCATCTGCTCAGACGCTAGCTGTTGAGCAGACAGGAGGGAGGATAACTGCTGTAAAGTCACTCGGATATCCTACCTTCCCTAAACCCTTTTAGGATGTCTCCCTCCAATAAATGCTGATAGGTGTCCTTTGTGCAAAGGCTGCTTGGTTTTTCTTTGTGCCAATAGCCGCCTGCTTTGAAAAGCATTCAATCTTGATGCCAGGAACCTGGAGCTTGGGTCCAATGTCCACTTAAAACAAATTTTGGTGTAAACAGAAAATGCTGTGTAGACAATCTCCTGATCATATGTTAACCTGTAAATGTGCCTGGTTGGTCTTTTCACTCCTGCACATGGCATGCCATGCATTTATACAACTGGACAAAAGTAGAAAACACCCCAACCCATAACTAGCATTTGCAGTAAGGGGCACATCACTTTTTTTTTTTTTTTTTTTTTTTTTTTTCCCCTCCTACCAGCCTGCAAAACGGCCAAATTTACCTTGCGCACAAGTGAAAACCCTCTTCTATTTGTCAATTGTTGGATGGGGTAAATTTTTGATGTGGCAACGTGGATGTAAACCCAATTCATGACATTTGAGGTGGACACATTTTTAGTGTTCTCTCTAAAGCACTGAGTCCTGGTGTTTCTTCTGTCCTGTAGCTCTTATAAGCTTGATGACTTTTGACAAGTTCTCAACACGGGAGATGAAAACAGCCTAAAGTTTGTTCTGGAGGTTGCTATAGATTAACAGTGCTTATTTCAGAGCTCTGCACATTACTTTTTTTCCCAATGGGGGGGGGGGGTGCCTTTCCTCCAATTGGGTGTATGCCAATCCCCTCCCAGTGCTGACAAGTAAGAGAATTTGTAACAAACTTTCTAAAGAATATATAAAGCTGAAGATGGCAGATATGCATGTAAAACCTACACATGGGGATTTGTATCATCTGAGCCTGTTCACGTCACTGGGTATATGGGGACTTGCATGCACTTCATTCAACGTGTATGTTGCAAATCTTTTAGTTATGGGTGGGAGAGAAATGCTTGTGGTTCTGCATGTGTAACTGTTTATGTAATGCAGATCTTGCCTATGGATCATACTACAGTGAGGGGGACTATCCTGTGGTCAAAGTGCTCAGAGAACCAGTCTACCTGGAGGTCCGCATCATACGGAGAACAGACCCAAACCTGGTCCTTGTCTTAAATGACTGCTGGGCCACCAACTCTGCAGATCCTACACTCCTTCCTCAATGGCCCATATTGTTTGACAGGTGGGAAATCGGTAGCACAAAAATGATCTAGAATGCCTTTTTATGCACCACTCTTTTTAAATGATTTATTATATTGCAGTTGCCCTTTTGATGGAGACAACTACATTAGCAGGCTGATTTCTGTTGGAACTGCTTCACAGGCTGTACCTTTACCAAACTACTACAAGCGTTTTCTTGTAAATGCCTTCACATTTGTCCACTTCAGTACTCAGCTTGCCCTTGAAGGCCTGGTAAACCAATTTATTATAATTATTATTTATTTTTTTAATCCTCCCTGTGGTTTTATTGTTAACCTGCCTGCACTCTACAGGTATACTTTCACTGCAGTGCTTCTGTTTGTGTGCCTTCTACCATGGACAACTGTGTGGCTTCTTGCCGGCAAAGGAGAAGTGAGTATTTTTATACAAAGCCTAAACAATGACTGGTGTCAGTGGGGGGGGGGGGGGGGGTTTACCCCTCCAAAAGGGGAGACTTTTTTTTTTTTTTTGTTCTGAGAAACCGAAGATCTAACTTGTAATTTAATCCTAAAATGCTTTTTCAGGGAGAATGGCTGAACACCAGGATCTGACATCTCTGGAGAACACGGTGACTTCTCAAGGACCTGTTGCATTCATTACTGAGCATGATAAAGAAATCCTAAAACTGGAAGGTGTGTTTGTGTTTGTGTGTTTGTCTCCTACATTGTGGATGTAGGACTTTTTACACTTTATTTTTTTATTTTTTTTCAGGTACTAATCCCTCACAGCACTCCAGATTGGACCTGGTCAGAGCACTAGTAACTGCTGGGGTTGTTGGGTCTGTGGCTGTAGCTGTTCTAGGCTTATGGATGCGTCACAGGAGTCAAACCTGCAAATATAAAATGGCAAATGCTTAAATAAAAACTTTTTTCCTTAGCTGGCTCTGGTTTTTATTCCACCGTGGTTCTAAAAGGGCCTGTAAAATTTGTCCTTGAAGAAATGAACTCGCTCCTACAAATGGGTATTCTTATGAAACCTGTGCTGGGGGGGAAATGGAAAAAATTGTCAGATGGCTTAGCGGTAGACATATCTGTTTCTAGCTTTGATTTTGGGCAAAAAAAATAATAATCTGGGGCAGAGCCTGAATCTATGGTTTGACTAATTTTGCTCTAATAACAAAAGAAGCTTCAGTTGGGAAGAAGGAATTACATTTGTCAGGTTTCTGTGTCACTTGGACTCTCCCTCAACTGGTCCCTGTGATGCCCAATAAGAGGCTTAGGGAAGCGCAGCCAAATCTTGTCACGTGACCTTGTTCAAAAAGTGGGAGCTTGTGACCTGACCCCCACTGGAAGTAAGGGAGAACACCAAGGACACTGACAAATGTCTGTATATCCGCAAGCCTTTTCCAGTCACCTGAGCTTAAACTTGGATTCAACTTTGCAGAACTTTAAAGCCATAGTAATCTTTGGCTACTGGTTGCCACCACTGTGATTTGGGGGGGGGGGGGGGGTGCTGATATTGCATTGCAGAGTTCTAAGCGAGCTCCTTTGCCTAGGGGGTCTGGAAATCTAGGTATCGGTAACCTGAGCAGCTAAAAGTGCTCTTGTAAAGTGCAACCTAAAACTCCTAGTGGCAATTTAATCTTTTTATGCCTCATGCACACTAGGGCTTAAACTTTTATTTTCTCAAGACGTCTTCCAGGACGGCACAATGAGAGATGACTAGTCCACCTGACAGGAAACACAATCAAAGAGGTTAAAAACCCCACCCCTCCCTGTGCTCCTCAGTTTTTGATTGTGTTTCCCCACAGCGAAACCGTTTGTTATTTTCTAAAGGCCTGGTGCTGGAGGTCTCCCCCTGGGACCTAGGTCGAACGCTTAGGAAGCCTCTGGACCTAGCAGGACGGGCTCATCCTTCCTGGGGGGTCCCCCCTTTTGTTGTAACATACTCAGGGGGGAAGGAATAGCCTTGAAGAACCCCCCTGAGTTTTCTGAAGCCCTAAGGTACAGGGTACCTGGAAGCTTCAGGGGCCAAATATTTCCTCTTTTTTCCTCCCTACCTGGTGGGTGTCCACTTCGGAGGGGGGGCTGGCAGGTCTCCCACAGATGCGGTGGTGAAGCGCTGTTCTGGCTATTGGCGCCGCTCAGGCATGTGCGGCGCCATTTTCCCATGGCCTGGAGGACTCATTGATTTCCTCCTCTAGCGCCCGGAATGACGTCGCCGCGCCACTTCCGGTTTCCGGTCTACGGCAAGATGGCGACGGCCGGCGTCTTTTCAGCCAGCTTCAACTATAAAGATGCCAGGAAAAGAGGCGCCCATTCCTCCTGTTTGCTCTTAGCGACACGGTTCGAGCCCGGATGGAGCATGAGGAAAGGCCCGGTACGGCCAAGGCTACAGAGGAGGCCACAGGAGGTGAGTCCTACCCAGCCAGCAGGGGTTATGATGGGGGAGGTACCCCGACTCTTCCCCCTTTTTTGCTCTGCACAGGGATGTTTGGTACTAAAAAATTCCCTGTGTATATTTGTTTTTTCTGCAGGAGGGGACGTCACTGCCCAGGGGTCTACCAGCCGTCCCTCTAAAGCCCCTGCTCGCATCAAAAGATGTGGCTACTGCAACGATAGGTTGCCTCCAGACTATTCCAGACCTTTCTGTTTTAAATGCATTCAGAAATTGGCTGGAAAAGAAACATCGCAGGTCATGAAAGACTTCTTGTCTGTCCAGACCCAGATGCTGACTACACTTAAGGAATTTCAATCCTCACTCAGGTCTAGGGAACCAGAACCTCAGACAAGTGGGGGGGGCTCTTCCTCTCAGGAGAGTTCTTTGACTCCCAGGGTAGTTAAGACGCCCGCAGCCTCTAAAATCTCTACCTTCACAGGGTTTGGAGCCGGAGGAGGATTCAGATATCTCCGATCGAGAAGTATCTGATGAGGGTCTGGTGGATAGTCAGGCAGAGGACGAGGAAGAGGGCTCCAGGCCAGGAAGGCACATCTTCTCGGCCGATGATATGGAGGGCCTCCTTGGGGCAATTTATGCTTCTGAGGAGATCCAGGAGCCTGCGGAACAGGTTTCCGCACAGGATAGAATGTATCAGGGTTTGTTGAAGTCTCAACCCAAAACCTTCCCCGTCCACCAGGCACTGAAGGACATTATCCTTCAGGAATGGAAGGATCCTGAAAGGAAGCTCTTAAGACCAAAAACGTGGAAACGTAGGTGCCCTTTCAAGGAGGAGGATGAAGATAGGTTCTTCAAAACACCCAGATTGGATGCTTCCTTAGCCCAGGTATCCAAACAGTCTGACCTCTCCTTTGAGGATACTGGTAACCTCAAAGATCAGATGGATCGGCGTGCTGAAACCACCTTGCGGAGGGCCTGGGAAGCCAATGCGGCAGCCATGAGCCCGGCGCTGGCTTCAGCATGCGTAGCCAGGAATGCAGATGCATGGATCTCAAAATTAACGGACCATGTTTCAGGCACTTCCAAATCCAAGGAAGTCTTGGAGTCATTGCAGCTAATAGGTAACGCGGTGGCGTACCTAGCGGACGCAGCGGTAGAAACCGTAAGAACCACCGCAAAGACTGGAGCCCTCTTAAACTCTGCTAGAAGAGCTGTATGGGTTAAAACCTGGGATGGTGATAGTGCATCCAAGACCCGTTTATGTGGTCTCCCATTTGAGGGCTCCCTTCTTTTCGGTACAGGACTTGACCAAGCCTTGTCCAGGTCCACCGAAAAGGGTAAAATTTCCTACCAAACCTAAAAAGGAAAAAAGGAGATTTTTTCGAGGCCCCCAGGGTAAGAACTGGTCTTCAGACAAAAGACCTATCAATACTAGGAGGTGGAGTGCTGGCAAGGACAAACAGAAGGGAGGTATCCTTTTCTCCAGCCAAAAGCCTAATGACAAGAACTCTAAGTGACGTAAGGGTAGGGGGAAGGCTTTCCCAGTTTCTCCCCAGATGGGAAAGCATATCTCAGAGCCCCCATGTCCTCCAAATTTTAAAAGAGGGCTACAAGCTAGAGTTCCTTCACTCCCCTCCCCTGAGGTTTCTGGTAACGCATCTACCCAGGGACCCCTTAAAAGCTGCAGGTCTGGTACAGAATGTCTCAGATCTGGAAAGGCAGGGAGTAGTTATCCCGGTACCTACGGAACAACAAGGTTTGGGCGTCTATTCCCACGTTTTCGTTGTTCCAAAGCCGTCAGGGAAGCATCGACTTATAATAAACTTGAGACCCTTGAACGCTTATCTGCGTCGCAAGAGGTTTCGGATGGAGAGCGTGTACACTCTCAGGAAGCTTCTTCTGAGGGGGGTGTTCATGGTGACCATAGACCTAAAGGACGCCTATCAGGCCTTCCTCAGGTTTGCAATCACTTCCGCCCAGGGAGTGCAGCATTGGCAGTTTGCTGCGCTTCCCTTCGGACTGTCATCCAGTCCAAGAGTCTTTACAAAGATCATGGCGGAGGTGATTGCTTACCTGCACCTGCAGGGTATAGCAGTAGTCCCCTACCTCGACGATCTGCTTCTCTACAATCAGAGTCGAGATCTCCTTCTTGCAGACCTGGCCAGGGTCGTGAGCACCTTGGAAAGCCTGGGGTGGATCATCAACAAAGAAAAATCCTCTGGTCCCAGAACAGAAGAAAGTTTACTTGGGATTCCTAGTGGATTCCTTAGAAAGAAAACTTGTTTTACCCCAGGACAAGGTCTTATGACAACGGTCAGGTCTATGTTGGAGGCAGAGGAATCTTCTTTCAGAAGCATCATGCGGGTGCTGGGTCTAATGACCTCTTGCATCCCAGCGGTGCCATGGGCTCAGCTCCACTCCAGACCTCTCCAAGAATTCCTTCTATCCTCTTGGGACGGATCAAGGGAATCTGCCACAACTGGGATGGGGACCCTGTAGTCTAGAAAGGAATCTCTGAGGTGGTGGCTCCTTCCTCAGAATTTACTGGTGGGTCGTCTGTGGAGTCAGTCCAACCCTCTCAGGATAACCACAGACGCAAGCGCCTGGGGTTGGGGGGCTCACTTAGACGAGCTCAGAGCTCAGGGTTCCTGGAACCGAGGTCAGAGGGGCGCCTCCTCAAACCTCCGGGAATTGTTGGCGGTCCGGGAGGCTCTAAAGGCCTTCGAGGAGAGAGTCAGGGGCCGAGAGGTCCAGATTCTATCCGACAATGCCACCACAGTGGCATTCCTGAACCATCAGGGAGGCACCAGGTCACGTACCCTTCTGGCTTTGTCTCTGGAGATCCTGAGCTGGGCAGAGCTCCGGATTCCCTCTATCACAGCAGTTCACATAAAAGGGGTTCACAACGTAGAGGCGGACTTTTTAAGTCGCCACCCGATTCTCCAGGGAGAATGGGAGTTGAACACAGAGGTGTTCGATCTGGTGTGCCAACGGTTCGGCAATCCGGAGATAGACCTCTTCGCCCGCAGGGAAAACAAAAAGCTAAAGAGGTTCTTTTCCCTGACCCGGGAATGGGGCTCAGAGGGAGTGGATGCGCTGGCCCAGGTGTGGAGTTTTCATCTGGCTTATGCCTTTCCTCCTCTGAGTCTGATTCCGAGGATCCTGCAGAAGCTGGACCTCTCAGAATGCTGTCTCATTTTGGTCACCCCCTGGTGGCCCAAGAGAGCCTGGTTTCCCACTCTGGAGAACTGGTCGGTAGCTCCCCCTCTCCATCTACCAGTTCGGTCAGACCTTCTTCTTCAGGGTCCGGTCTTCCACCCAGAGCCCAGCTTCTTCAAACTGACGGCCTGGTGCTTGAAAGGCAGAACCTGCGGGAGAAGGGCTGTTCAGAGTGATCACCACTCTCCTCTCTAGTAGAAAGGAGGTCACCAGGCGGATTTATGCTAAGGTGTGGGGGGTCTTCTCTCGCTGGTGTTCAGAGAGAGAGGTTTCCCAACAGGAAACTTCGGTCATTCTGGAATTTCTCCAGGATGGAGTTGATCTGGGGCTGGCTACCAAGACACTAAGAGTTCAGGTAGCAGCCTTATCTTACTTCCTGGACAGAAGATTGTCCCAGGACCCATTGATTAAAAGATTCCTGTCAGCTAGGGACAGAATGTCTCCAGTACAGATCTCTAGGGTTCCACCCTGGGATCTCTCCTTGGTTCTAGAACAGTTAACTAAGGCTCCGTTCGAGCCTTTAGACAGTATTTCTATTAAACGTCTCACAGTTAGGTTTACCTTTCTGCTGGCGATAACGACAGCCAAAAGAGTAGGTGATATGCAGGCTCTGTCAATTAAAGAGCCGTTTTTTCGTTTATTTGAGGACAGGGTTGTTCTCAGGCAGGACCCCCTGTACCTTCCCAAGGTAGTATCAAAATTTCATAGAACGCAGGAAATAATACTCCCTTCTTTTTGTTCCAATCCCCAGAATGAAAGGGAGGCTTCCTTTCATTGTTTGGATGTCAGACGATGTCTGCTTTCTTATTTGGATAGAGTTAGCATTTTCAGAAAATCCAGCCACTTATTTATTTATTTTTCTGGTCAGAAAAAGGGCCAACAGGCTTCTAGAGTAACCATAGCTAGGTGGATAAAACAAGCAATCTCCCTAGCTTATGACCAGGCTGCTAAGACAGCCCCGAAGGTTAAAGCACATTCCACTCGGTCTCTGGCGACCTCCTGGGCAGAAAGGGCCGGAGCTTCGGTCGAACAAATCTGCCAAGCTGCGACATGGTCAAGCCAGAACACTTTTTTGAAGCATTACAGAGTGGAGTTGCTGTCGCCTCAGGACCTCTCATTTGGTAGGAAGGTCCTGCAAGCGGTTGTCCCACCCTAAGGTAGGCCTGCAAATTACTTGCTTCTCTCTCATTGTGCCGTCCTGGAAGACGTCTTGAGAAAAGTACCAGTTACTTACCGGTAATGGTCTTTCTGGTAAGTCTTCCAGGACGGCAGGCCTACTTCCCACCGCTCTGGTTAAGTATATTAATATATATATAGAGTTGTTGTGGTATGTTGTTTTCACTCTCGTGCACTAGTGTGGAGTACTTTTTCACAAACTGAGGAGCACAGGGAGGGGTGGGGTTTTTAACCTCTTTGATTGTGTTTCCTGTCAGGTGGACTAGTCATCTCTCATTGTGCCGTCCTGGAAGACTTACCAGAAAGACCATTACCGGTAAGTAACTGGTACTTTTTTTTTATTTTTTTCTCCTAGCATGAGAAAAGTATCATTTTTGCAATAGCGTGTAGATGCATTTAGGCATGTCAAGCGATTAAATGTTTGTTTTTTCATTGGCCAGAATATTCACTTCTGCCCATTGAGTAAAGGGCTAAACATGCCTAGCACTGAGGCACATTTAGTGTATTAGATAAATACACAATTATATTGATTTTATGCCTGTAGAACACCTGTGCATGGCTATAGGCTAATGGGTCTGTTTTTGACAGCAGAAAAGTCAAATGCCTGTAAAACAGGCGTTTGACCACTGCAGTGTGCATGAGGCCTTAAAGTTGAAATTCTTGGAAGGCTTTGACATCTGACTGGGTGATGGAATGCAAGGGCAGGCACTTTTGCTGCCTCAAGTCTGGGATGGTCTTATCTGGTCTGTGTACAAACATTGGGTTATGTATGGCACGGTTGCAGCTGTGTACTTAAAAGCTGCACTTGTTGGCAGTATGGCAAACAAAAGTGAGCACTAAATCTCCCTGAAATGCAACAATGTTGCAAAATGAAGTGCCACAATATAGGCACTGACTTTTGGTGTCAACTTTGAAGCTCAAGTGACATTTTGTAGCCTTAGGTTTTGCTACATTTGTACACTGTATTTTATAGTGAGATTTATAGTTCTAATTTTTGCCACATTGGGGGTGGATTTAGTAGAATGGGTTATGGCTACTCTAATACAAGTACTGACAGCCTTTGTGGACGTCGGCTTGTAGTTTCAAAGAACTACCATAGTGCTTTTATGTCCCCCCTACACAGTGCAAAGCATCCTTATGAGGCCACGTTCTCTTCTGATGCACTATTTACCTGAAACAATATCAGTAGGCTAAGCTTTACCTATCTACATGAGACTATGCTCAGCCATTGGGGACGTGTTTTTCCATTTGAAATGGTGGAGATGAGAAGTATTGCTTCTCCAAAGAAAAGGGAAGTCTTCCACTTGGCTATGCACTGTAGGGTGTATGAATATCAAGACTGACCAAACAATCACAGATACTTTGAAAGGTAGCTCAGGTCAAGTACATGCATTTCACTTGTAGTTTTTAAATGTACTGCAGTTTTATCTTTAACAAATATGAATTGAAAGTTTGCAACACCTGTGCACAGCACAAAATGGAGAAATTCATTCATAAATTTTTGATTTGTACTCCTTGCTAAAGTATTTTTCAGTCCTTGTAAAAATAATCCATAGCTTTTGTAATCTTATATGGTAGACTAAGTTAGGTGGAAAAGCTAAAAGTAGTCAAATGGTTAATACAAGAACCTGTGGTTGGTTTTTTTTTTTTTTTTTTTTTTTTAGTTCAGCATTACACTCCCCTACATTCTGTTAGTGATGGTTTATTAACTGAGCTGAACATCAAAGAACTGTGTCTTGCATCCCATGTTCTCTGCAGTGTTATCAATTGTCTGCAGGACAGTAACTGGTGTATTCAGTCGTTCTGCGCTGTGGTGGATCCCATAGCCAAAATAGATAATGAAACCTGCAAGAAAAAAAATGATAGTCTGCATTTAGGTGTTGTACAGACAATGGGAGGTTTTGTTTATGTATAGTAGTTCCAATTAACTACTTGCCGACCAGCAGTTTAACATTTACTGTGGGCAGATGGCTTTGTTCCTTTGTGGTGTATCATGTTTACAGGCATGCTCCTCCTGCTGCTTGTGTTGTATTTGTCAGCAGGCTCACAGCCAATGATTATGGCTGTGAACCTTCTAATGACTGCACAACACTGAGATCACTGTTTGTAAACTCAGATCTGGCTGCTTATTTCTCCAGCCAGTCTAAGTAAAATCAGCACACATATACACTTGTTAGGCACACAGTTGTATACATTTTGTAACAAAGGTAGATTTCTGTTTTTTCAAAAAAAAAAAAATCCCCCCCCCATCTATATAATAAAAAAAAAAGTGGTGATTATAACAGCAAAAGAGAGCTCCTTGGATACAGTGTTGCATGACCAAGCAAGTTAAAATAGCACAGTGCTGAACAGTAAAAATGGTCTGTCAAGAGGGTAAAACCTCCAGGGTTCAAGTGGAACTCCAGCTAAGACCAAAAAAAGTTGAAAATCTCTTTGCAAATGCACGTCATCACAGCCACGTAGAGATGGTGAGAACTAGAATATCTGTTCACGCCTACACTGCCTCTGCACTTCCTGGAAGTAATATCAGATGTTACTTCTGGGTCAAACCACGTCTTACAGAAACACTGCAACAGATTATTAGTGATTGTAAAGAAAAGCCCGGAGCAGAAAGACAGAATGCCATAGGCGCAGGGCTGGGCATGACTGAGTGAACAGAGTATGTAATAAGAGGGTATTAACTATTGGCTAATGGAAATATAGGGGGGAGGGGAGAAGGCTAGATAAAAGGAAGACCCCGCCCCTCTGAGTTAACACAGTGCAGTGGAAATTTTCCCACCCTCCCTAATGTGGAATAGTTGGAAGGATGAATTTTAATTTGTGTCAAAGTATGGTTTTCTGTTGTCAATTTTTCTTTACAGGTGGACGGATTATCGTGGCAGTGGCGGGTGTTAGGTCCTGACCACTTCCTTTTTTAGGTACTTCCTTCTCCCGCAAAGACCAATCGGTGGTATGGGTCCTGTGGGTGGATTCCAGCTAACAGGAGTTTAGCTGGATGAGTTGGATAATGGGGGCACTGCGGTCAGTGGTCGTCTCTGAGTAGCTGATCGGCTTGAGGCCTATGACCATTTTTAAGGTACCGCAGTGTCACGTGGTAATACGATATTAGTATGGTGACTAATATCGGGTTAATATGATTATGGCAATTTTGAGGTTCCTGCAAAGACCAACACTAGGAGGCAATATTTCGGATATGTTCTGGGTTTATGTGTTTTGATGGTTAAAGTTTTTGATAACCGATGGAACAGTTAAAAAAAATAAAGGAGGCTGCTACGGCCATGTTTTACTCCAAACATCAATGTGTGGTCTCTTGATTAAGTATAAGTAAGGTATGGGGGTAGAATGTGGTGGGCAGACCTGTAATACATCGGTTATACAATAGCCAAGTCTTGCATAAAAAAACATGTTATACTTGCCACCTCTGTGTAGTTTATATTGCTGCTCCTGGCCCCTCCTGTCGATTGCCCCCACAGCAAGCAGCTTGCTATAGGGGCACCTGAGCTGCAGCTCTGTGTCCATTCAGACACGGAGCTGCCATTTGGCCCTGCCCCCTCTCTACCCTGATAGGCTTTTGTGGCTGTCAAAGTCAGTTAGCCAATGGCGCTGCTGCTGTGTCTCAGCCAATAAGGAGGGAAAGTCCTGGAGGGCCGAGGAACTCGTGGACATCGTTGGACAGAGATGGGGGTGCTGGGGGGTGGCTGCTACACACAGGGCTTTTTATCTTAATGCATTAACATATATAAAAAAAAAAACCTGCCTTTACAACTCCTTTATTGACTAAAGCTGGGTCCATGTATGTACCAAATGTGTGTACTGCTGTCGGTTGTTAGACCGGCTTCTGTTGAACAAACATCTGTTGAATGAGCATGCTGGAAAACCAGCATTTGATCAGTAGGGGGCCCTTCTATCACAATACAATGGCTCAGCAGGAGAGATCCTGCATCAACATCGCTTGTATTGATATGGGGATCTGTCAGTTTTTTTTTCATGCAACCAAAAAAAACTTTCTGACTACACACGGGCACTGTCAACAGAGAGAGCTGGAGAGACAAAAACGGGGAGAGCTAGCTATGATAGGATAAAACAAAGATGTGTTGGCAGTACGCCCCCACCCCCCCAGACTTTTTTTGTGCCCTGTCATAGACCCCATACACACTATTAAGCCTCGAACACACAGTCTGATTATTGGATGACCGAGCGTCAGATTTTTGCCAATAGGGCGTGTGCAGCATTTTGTCTAGCATACTAATGATACGCAAATTGTCGCTCGACAAACACAAACATAGTGACGTACTAATGAGTATAAAGAGGAAGTTTGTTTCTCAAGCGCCACCCTTTGGGCCCCTTCTGCTAATTTCGTGTTAGTAGAAGTTTGAACGTTGATTCGCGATTTTCAGATTGTACAAAACGAATGCCTTTTAAAATACGTTTGGCATAACTACATCAGTATCACCAGCAAAGCAGCTTCATTATTATCCCATTAAAGAAGATGAGAATTTTGACATTTCATCAATTGCTGTGTCACAAATGTTAATTCTAGATTACGAACAGTAGTTTAGAAGACCAAACTCTTCCCAGTCGTTCCTTGATTCCGATCATGCGTGTTTGTACTTTCGACTTTTGTGTGACAGATTTCTGTACTGACCAATCCGAAAATCAGACGTTGAGTTCACAGACAAAAATTTTATAGCCTGCACGTCCAGCTTTTGTCTGATGTAAAAGTCAAATCGTCTGTCGAATGCACCGTACTAACGATCCAAAAATCCGCAGACTGCTCGTCTTCAGACTTTTCCCCTCTGATTTTCGTACCATGTGTACGAGGCCATCAATTTTCTGCTGATTTTTGTCTTCAGATTTACCAAAACCATGTAATACGAGGTCAAACCTTTAAAGCCTGGGACACACGATCGGATTTTCGGCGGACAAAGCGTAGGGCTTTTGTCCGAAGGGCGTTGGCCAGCACACAATTGTTGGCCAACAAACACGAAACGACGTGGTTCTTCAGCGCCACCCTTTGGGCAACTTCTGCTAATGTTGTGTTATGGTTAGCATTGCTTCTGAGCATGCGTGTTTGTACTTTGGAATTTTGTCCGATGGACTTTTGTACACACGATCGGATAATCCGACAACACACATTTTGTTGGCAGAAAATTTTAAAGCATGCTATCCAACATTTGTTGGCGGAAAATCTGACAACAATTGTCCGATGGAGCATACAAACGGTCAGATTTTCTGACAACAGCCTGCCATCATACAATTCCCGTCGGAAAATCCGATCGTGTGTATGGGTAGGGATGAGCCGAACAACCCCGGGTTCGGTTCGCACCAGAACCCGCGAACGGACCGAAAGTTTGCACGAACGTTGGAACCCTATTAAACACAATGAATGCGAACGTTCGAAATCTAAAGTGCTAATTATAACGACCAATATGCATGTTATTGTCCTAAAAAGGGTTTGGGAACCCGGGTTCTGCACCAGGGGACATGTATCAATGCAAATAGAAGTTTTAAAAACAGCAGTTTTTCGGGAGCAGTCATTTTAATGATGCATAAAGTGAAAAAAAAAAAGTCAAATATTCCTTTGGACACCCCCTAGGTACGATATTTAAAGTATGCCTGTGAAGTGCCACGTGTTTCCCGTGTTTAGAACTGTCCCTGCACAAAATTACATTTCTAAAGGAAAAAAAAGCCATTTAAAACTGCTTGCGGCTTTAATGTAATGTCTGGTCCCGGTAATATGGATGAAAATCTTTGAGAAAAATGGCATAGCTACCCCATCACCCCACCCCAGCCCATTACCAGCCCCTTTGGGTCTTGTATGGATATTAAGGGGAGCCCCGCACTCAATAAAAAAGGCCCTATATACTCTGAACAGCAGTATACAGGCGGTGCATACAAGACAGGGACTGTAGGTTTGTTCTTATGTAGAATCTGTTTGTAATTTTGAACAGGTACATTGTTTAAGTGTAGCTCCAGCCAAAAAAATCTATTTTTAAGCTTTTTGGAAAACATAGGGAAGGGTTATCACCCCTGTAACATTTGTTTTGCTGTCTGCCCCTGTTAAGAACATTTCACCTCACTTTCTGTCCCAATGACAAATGTTTTTGAAAAGTGGGGTTTTTATTGAAACAAGGATTGGTGATAAAGCATCAGTAGAGAGGAGACACCTTTTTCCCATATTAACTCTTACAGGAGAGAATTTCCCTTCCTAGGGGTAGATTTCCTCTCACTTCCTGTTGTCTCCTTTCGTTTGCAAGTAGGAGTCGTTTGTATGTTGGATGTTTGAAAGTAGGGGCCTGCCGTATATACTCTGCTGAAATTTGCCCCTTACATGTTGGTGTTGCCACAACACTGTAAGCCCTCACTGTTTCTCTTGGTGGGCGCATGAATGGGCCCTGCTGTGAATTATTAGATCAAGAATTGTAATTGCATGCCCCTGTTAAACAGGGGCAGAAAAATTGGGCCTTAGGCACTGGTGTCACAACACTGTAACCCCTCACAGATACTGTACTTGGAGCACAGCAATGAGCCCTGTTGCAAAGTATTGCATCAAAAATTGTAATTACACGCCCCTGTTAAACAGGGGCTGAAAAATTGGGCCTTAGGCACTGGTGCCACGACACTGCAACCTCTCCCAGATACTCTAGTTGGAGTGCAGGAATGAGCCCTGCTGCAAAGCATTGCATAACATTTTTTAATTACATGCCCCTGTTAAACAGGGGCTGAAAAATTGGGCCTTAGCCACTGGTGGCGGCACCCATAAACAAAAATGTTCTTCCAAGCTATCATCATCAATCGGATCATTGAGGAGGAGGATAGTCAGTCAACATAACAGGACAGTCACTCAGCATCAGCATCAGTCTTGAAGGGATGTGACATTTGAAAATAAATTAGTCTGTTATATCAGCTTCAGGTGTTTGGTAGCTGGTGGTGATCCAAGACTGGTTCACCTTTATGAAGGTCAGTGGATCACCCGAGTCGGTGGACAGGCGCACCCTGTGATCCGTGACAAATCCTCCAGCAGCACTGAATGTGCGTTCTGAAAGAACGCTGGATGCAGGACAGGCCAGTAGCTCAATTGCATACTGTGCAAGCTCTGGCCAGTGATCCATCCTCAAGACCCAGTAAGCCAGAGGATTTTCGGTGGAGAAGGTGTCCAAGTCTGACCTTGCCACTAGGTATTCCTGCACCATGTATATCAGACGCTGGCGATGGTTGCTGGAACCGATCATACCTTGGGGCTGCAGACTAAAGAATTGTCTGGACGCATCGGTCAGACGGCCACCTTCCCCACCGCTCCTTCTTTGACTGACCGAAGCCTCAGCAACTCGTTGTCCAGGACCTTGTAACCTCCCAGTCTCTGGGAACGCGTTGCACAGACCTTTCTGCAAGGCCTCCCGGAGTTGTCTCATCCTCTGCTCCCTCTGCGACGGTAAGATAAGGTCCGCAACCTTACCCTTGTACCGTGGATCAAGGAGAGTGGCCAGCCAGTAATGGTCCTTCTCCTTGATCCGAAGAATACGAGGATCCTTCCGCAGACTTTGCAGGATCAGGGAGGCCATGCAGCGTTGGTTAGCTGAGGCATTCGGTCCGGAGTCCTCTGGGTCACTAAGGACGACATGATCCGCAGCCACCTCCTCCCAGCCACGTACAAGTCCACGGGTTTCTTGGGACTGTAAATCATCCCTAAAAGACTGCTGCTGATGATGCTGAGTACCAGGCTCCACCTCCATGCTGACACAATCCTCCTCCTTCTCCTCCTCTTCCTGTGTGATGGGTGGGACAGAAGGAACACTGTCTGCGTAAAGGGGGCCTTGAGAGGCAAGGAAGTCCTCCTCTTCCTGCCTCTGTTCTGCCTCAAGTGCCCTGTCCATTATTCCACGCAGCGTATGTTCCAACAGGTGGACAAGAGGTACAGTGTCTCTGATGCATGCACTGTCACTGCTCACTATCCTCGTGGCCTCCTCAAATGGTGCCAGGACAGTGCATGCATCCCTGGTCATGCCCCACTGGCGTGGTGAAAAAAACCTGAGCTCCCCTGACCCTGTCCTGGTGCCGTAGTCGCACAGGTACTCATTGATGGCCCTCTGCTACGTGTGCAGCAGCTGCAGCATGGCCAACGTTGAGTTCCACCTGGTGGGCATGTCACATATAAGGCGGTTCTTGGGCAGGTTCAACTCCTTTTGCAGCTCAGCCAGGCGAGCACTGGCATTATAAGATCTGCGGAAATGCACACAGACTTTCCTGGCCTGCCTCAGGACATCCTGTAAGCCCGGGTACCTGCCCAAGAACCGCTGCACCACCAGGTTAAGGACGTGAGCCACACAGGGCACATGGGTCAGTTGTCCCTGTCGGAGGGCAGAGAGGAGGTTGGTGCCATTGTCGCAAACCACCATTCCTGGCTGAACCTGGCGTGGCGTCAACCACCTCTCGGCCTGCCCCTGCAGAGCAGACAGAACCTCTGCCCCAGTGTGGTTCCTGTCCCCCAAACACACCAGCGCAAGCACGGCATGGCATCTTTTTGCCTGCGTACTTGCGTAGCCCCTTGAACGCCTACGGAGCACCGCTAGTTCCGAGGACAAAGCACAGGAAGAGGCCATGGGGGAAGAAGAAGAAGAGGAGGGGGTGGAGGAGAGAGGTGTGTCACAACCAGTAGTAGCATTTTGGAGGCGTGGCGGCGGAACAACCTCCAACACTACTGCACCTTGTCCTGCATCCTTCCCAGCTGCCAAAAGAGTGACCCAATGGGCCGTGAAAGAAAGGTAACGTCCCTGTCCATGCCTGCTGGACCATGAGTCAGCGGTAATATGCACCTTACCGCTGACCGCCCTGTCCAGCGAGGCCAAGACATTGCCTTCCACATGCCGGTAGAGAGCCGGAATCGCCTTCCGTGAGAAAAAGTGGCGTTTGGGAACCTACCACTGAGGAACCGCACATTGCACAAACTCACGGAAGGGGGCCAAGTCTACCAACTGAAAAGGTAGCAGTTGAAGCGCTAGCAATTTAGCCAAGCTAGCATTCCACCGCTGGGCATGTGGATGGCTGGGAGTGAACTTCTTTTGACGGTCCAGCAGCTGGGGCAGGGAAATTTGCCTGCTAGAATCGGACGTCGGTGTACTGCTAGCAGAGTGCCCGCAAGTACTTGGCTGTGACACACCTAATTCTACACCTTCATTCCTCTCAGTGCAGGTTTCAGAGAGGACTGAAGGTATAGTGGGGTTGGAGATCCCAGCTGATGCGGTGAAAGGAGAGGTCCACTTTGTTCTTTGGTGTGGTTCTTTAAGGTAGGCTTGCCAACGAGCTGCATGGCAGGACAACATATGTCTGGTCAAGCATGTGGTGCCCAAGCGGCTGATGTTTTGGCCACGCGATATACGCGTGAGACATATGTTGCAAACAGCAGCTGTGCGATCTGATGCACTCAACTCAAAAAAGGCCCACACCAAAGAACTTTTTGAATAAAGGGCAGAGGCAGCGCCCTGCTCAGGCGGAGCTCTGCGGTGTGATTCAGTCGGTGTGCTGCCCTTACGCTGGCCCCCAGAGGGAATCCTGCCTCGTTGGCGATGTGCCTCCTCCACATCCTCCTCCTCTCTCCTATTAGGCACCCATGTGGAGTCAGTGACCTCATCATCCCCTCTCTCCTCATCACTGGAGCCAATCTGGCAGTATGCTGCAGCTGCTGGAACATGACTGCCAGATTGGTGTCCTTCTTGAGCATCCCCTCTCTCTGCTCTCACGCTACTGCCTTCCTCTAGCTGGGTATCATCATCAGACCCTTCGAAACGCTGGGCATCCTCCTGGAGCATGTACCCAACACTGTGCTCAAACAGTTCGGGGGACTCCTCAGGAGGACATGGTGGTTCTAGGGAAGGAGTGACTGATGATGACATTGATACCAGGGAAGAGGACGCTTTGGCAGCTGCTTTGCCAGTACCCTGAGCCTGGGTAAGAGAGGATGAGGAGGGCTTGGTCATCCACTCTACCAAGTCTTCGGCATGATGCGGCTCAACACGTCCAGCTGCCGAAAAGAAGGACAAGCGTGTCCCATGGCCATGTGCTGATGACAATGCACCGCGTCCACGACCAGCACTGTTGCCCCCAGACACAGAGCCTGCTTGCCCTCTTTTATTGGCTCGTGACTGTCTGCCTCTTTGTTGGCCTTCCAGACATAGCAATGGCCTGCAGGGAGATGGGAAAACCAGCAATAAGGGGTAGCTTCAGGTGTATATTTTGCAGGAAGCACACACCGCCCGCTGTAAGTGCTGCAGATGACTGCCTGTGTTACACAACAGGAAAAAACAGCAATAAGGGCTAGCTTCAGGTGTATATTTAGCAGGAAGCACACTCCGCCCGCTGTAAGTGCTGCAAATGCCTGTTAGTGTAACACACCAGGAAAACATAGCAATACGGGCTAGCTTCAGGTGTATAATGTGCAGGAGGCACACTCCGCCCGCTGTAAGTGCTGCAAATGCCTGTTAGTGTAACACACCGGGAAAACACAGCAATACGGGCTAGCTTCAGGTGTATATTTAGCAGGAAGCACACTCCGCCCGCTGTAAGTGCTGCAAATGCCTGTTAGTGTAACACACCAGGAAAACACAGCAATACGGGCTAGCTTCAGGTGTATACTGTGCAGCAGGCTTAGCAACAATGACACTGACACTGTCCCCTGCCTATACTTCTCTCTCCCTGCACACAAGGTTTATCAAAGAATATGACACTGACACTCTCCCTGCTTATCCTTCTCTCTCCCTGCACACAAGGTTTATCAAAGAATATGACACTGACACTCTCCCTGCTTATCCTTCTCTCTCCCTGCACACAAGGTTTAGCAAAGAATATGACACTGACACTGTCCCCTGCCTATCCTTCCCTCTCTACCTGCACACAAGGTTTAGCAAAGAATATGACACTGACACTCTCCCTGCCTATCCTTCTCTCTCCCTGCACACAAGGTTTAGCAAAGAATATGACACTGACACTGTCCCCTGCCTATCCTTCTCTCTCCCTGCACAAAAGGTTTAGCAAAGAATATGACACTGACACTCTCCCTGACTATCCTTCTCTCTCCCTACACACAAGAATAGCACAAAGAATAGCACAATGACACTGTCCCTGCCTATTCTTCTCTTTCCCTGCGCCTGAACACACTACACAAGGCCGCTGCGCTGGCGGCCTTTTATAGTGTGGGGCGTGTGCTAAACCCCCTGAGCTATAATTGGCCACAGGCAACCTGCCTGTGGCCAATTATGGCTCTCCTAGCTGCCGGCGCTCTGATTGGCCAAGCATGCGGGGTCACAGTGCATGCTTGGCCAATCACAGCGCCGGGATTGCACTGCGATGGCGCAGTGTATTGTGGGCCGTTCGCGTCACTCGAATTTGGCGCGAACGGCCCAAATAGTTCGATCTTCGTCGAACGATCGAACAGCCGATGTTCGAGTCGAACTTATGTTCGACTCAAACACCGAGCTCATCCCTATGTATGAGGCTTAAGAGTTTCAATTTTTATGCAATCAGGCAGGCCCTTGGCACTACATGGTTTTGGTAAATCTGAAGACAAAAATCTTCTGAAAATGTAATAGTGTGTATGGGGTCTAAGGCTCGATTCACATCTATGCATGTTGCTTTTGAGCGTTTTTGCAGTGCTTTTTGCTGTGCTTGCTGCGCTTTTGGACATGCGTTTTTACCACGTGTAGCGGGGTCTCTTTTGAGGCCCCAGGACTACGTTACCCAGAACCCCATTCGGCCCCAGGGCGGAGGTTCCACCACAGAGACTCATGGGAGGGGTTACTTAAGTGAGAGGCGAGGCGGAGCTCGCTCTCTTGGGACACGGCGCGTCAAGTGACAAGTCATCCTGTGCGGATCGGCTGTGAAGCAGGGCCTGAAGCCTGAGGCCTTGCTTGAAGTCCGAAGAGCCTTCCACCATACTGCGGAGCCTGGGTGGATCCTGACCCGTCGTGATAGGACGTGAGTTGGATCGAGGACTCGATCGGAGCAGACGCTGTGTGCGACACACAGGAGGTGGAAGTCCCAGGCTGGGATCGCGCCTGGAGTGGTGAGCGGGCACCTGCCCATATCAATAGACTGAGTTGTGTTCAGGCCTGTAGACTGCCTAGGCCCACTGTTCGCTCACCAGTGTTTATTGGGGAGTCCGGTAGCCGGGACAGAGTTGAAGTACCTACCCCCCCCCCCGTTTTGCCCTGTTATTTCAAGTTAACACCAAATGTGGATTACAAATGGTTATTTCTTTAAGTGCACCAACGAAAGCTGGCCGGTGAAGAAACCTTCCTTCCTTAAGGAAAAGAGACTCAGTTCCATCCCATGTCAGGCCTGACTTAGGTGGGGAGTTTAGAAAGTTTGTGTTACTACGCCATAGGCGAGCACACGCTATAATAGCTCCGCGTGGTGGACACTGCGTGGCGCCATATTATTGTGCTGCACCTAGTACATTGATTGATGCAGGGCTCTGCAGGCCCATGTATATGTTGCATGTTATACCTTGAATCCTTCATTACCAGTAAAGCTGATATATATCTTTTATATTCTTGCCTCAGCGTGTTGTCTGACTGTTTAGAGATTATTAAGTATAATACACCTGAGAGTGATAGGAGTTTAACCCTAGACTGACTGTGCCAGAGTTGGTCGAGTAAGATTGCCGGGGGTTGGCGGTACTGCGTGCAGGGCCCGAAATCAAATCAGCGGCTCTCTTAACTGGGGGTAGCGCTACACACGTTTTGCGTTTTTTTTTTTTTACACTGTATATAGCTGGTTGCCAAGGACGCGGCGGCCGGCTTCCCGACCCCTCCTTAACAACCGATGAGTCATCAGATGTCAGCGGGCTTCCAGCTGAATGTAAAAAAAAATTGCAGGCTAAAAAAAAATTTGAGAAAAAAAAAAACAGTGTGGGGTCCCCCCAGGTCCTTGGGTCTAGTATGGATTTGGAGGGGACCCCCCCCCCACACCAAAATAAAAAATGGCGTGGGGGTCCCCCCAAAATCCATACTAGACCCTTATCTGAGCATGCAGGTCAGGAAAGGGAGGGGACGAGCGAGCGCCCCCCTCCTGAACCATACCAGGCCGCATGCCCTCAACATGGGGGGATGGGTGCTTTGGGGCAGGGGGGGCTCTGCACTTCCCCTTGCCCCCATGTTGAGGACATGCGGCCTGGTATGGTTCAGGAGGGGGGCCTTATCCCGTCAACCCTTGCCCGGTGGTTGTCGGGGTCTTTGGGCGGGGGGTTTATCGGAATCTGGAAGCTCCCTTTAACAAGGGGGCCCCCAGATCCCGGCCCCCCATGTGAATGAGTATGGGGTACATTGTACCCCTACCCATTCACTAAAAAAAAGTAGTGTAGTGTTAAATACAGTAAACTGTTTTTGACAAGTCTTTTATTAAAAATCATCTTCTTCTCCGCTTCTTCCTCCGGTCTTCCTCCATCTTCTCCCGCATCTGCGCGGCGCCATATTATTGTGCTGCACCTAGTACATTGATTGATGCAGGGCTCTGCAGGCCCATGTATATGTTGCATGTTATACCTTGAATCCTTCATTACCAGTAAAGCTGATATATATCTTTTATATTCTTGCCTCAGCGTGTTGTCTGACTGTTTAGAGATTATTAAGTATAATACACCTGAGAGTGATAGGAGTTTAACCCTAGACTGACTGTGCCAGAGTGGGTCGAGTAAGATTGCCGGGGGTTGGCGGTACTGCGTGCAGGGCCCGAAATCAAATCAGCGGCTCTCTTAACTGGGGGTAGCGCTACACGTGGGGGCTCTTGAGTCCGGGATCCTGTTGCAGCAAATAGCAGCCAAAAAGTACCAGCATGGACCCACTAGAAGTAGTGAAGTGGTGCGCAGCAGTCAACACAGATCCAAATGGGGCAGTGATCATAGAACTCCCAGGGATCTGGCAAGAAGATTCAGTGAAACAGTTAGTGATGTCACTGTCCCCACAACAGAAGGCATGGATAGTGGATGTCAGATCAGAACCTCCTTTGACATATGTACTGATAAAATGGAAGGATGGAGTCCCAGAAGACTTCAAGAAGCCAAGCATAGAAACGGTGTATAAACAAACTTATAAGTTAATACGCGCCCCACCGAACCTAAAAGATGTAAAGAAAGAAGAGAGTCCCGGGTCACCGCAGGGCACCCTCAGTACAGAATTATGCGCGGTTCTAGGGGAAATCATAGCGCAATGCAAGAAAGACCCGGCAGATTATCAAATATCAGGATACCGGAAACTTAGAATGTTTTCAGGAAGGAAACCTGTACCTTCAGGCGAAGAAGGATTTGAGGAGTGGTTAGACGGTGCAACTCAGGCTCTGGAGGAGTGGGAAGTCCCAGACCACAGGAAGAAGCAGAGAATTGCTGAGAGCTTGAAGGGGCCTGCTTTAGAGGCCGTACGCAACCTCAAGATGAGCAAGACAGACTGTACTGCGCAGGACTATCTAGACATTCTGCAGAATGTGTTCGGTGGAACAGAGAAGATCACTGAACTTACCTACCAACTGGAGCATTGCTATCAAAAGGCAGGGGAAAAGCTATCAGAGTTCATGATGCGCCTAGATAAAATACTGCACAAGATGATCTTAAAGAAGGGGGATTGACCCGAAGAAGGTGGATGAAGCCCGGGTCCAACAGGTGATGAGAGGATCTCAACCCCTGGATCCCATCGCACTGGCATTACGTACAAGACAGGACGGGAAGAGCCTGGAGTACCCTGACTTGATCCGAGTAGTCAGAGAGGAAGAAGCTATGCTGGAGGAGAAAAAGAGGAGCCAACCTGTTGAGACGGTGAACCCTCCTCCGGTGATGGTCAGGACGGCCATGGCCTTGGAAAGAGATGCAGGAGGTGGATACCTTGAAGTCGCAGATGTCCCAAGTGCTGGGAATGTTGACCTCCTTGATGGAAAAGGAGTCAAGGGTACCAGAGAGGGAAAGTCTGAGGAAGGAATTGTTCCCGAATACCTCAGCACCCGCATCCCTGGAAAATTGGGGAAATGTGATCTGTTTCAATTGTGGGGGAGCTGGCCATCTTGCCAAAGTATGTGCCAGTCCCAAGAAGAAGAGACTGAATAACCGCAAGCCGCCGGAAAACTTCAATGGGCCCCGGTGAAGGAGTCAACCGGGGCCCATCATCATCAAGGAACTCCATACTGAATAAGAAGCACATGAGAGAAGGGGTCAGGACCCCACAGAAGAAACCAAGGGTTCCTCAGAAGGAACGTACTCCAAAGAAACACAATAAAGTCCCTCAGCGGGTAGTTACACCCATACAGAGGAGAGAGATCAATGCATACCAGGCTCAGGAGAGACTTAGGTCCAAAGACAAAAAGAGAAAGGAAAGTCAAGAAGAGAAATGCAAAGATCTAAGGAAAGAGACCCCTTCGAAGCAGTACCCAGAGAAACTGGTGGGTCCCTCTCCAATTGTATCCATTCAAGTAGAGGGGATCTACACAAGAGCCCTGTTGGATACCGGAGCGCAGGTGACCCTGTTGTATCGAGACTTCTACGACAGGCACCTAAGTCACCTACCCATCCAGAAGATTGAAGACTTAGAGATATGGGGAATTGGAACAGAGAAGTTTCCTTATGATGGATATCTACCCATAAGACTGACGTTTGACCCATCCATAGCTGGGAAGGGGGAGGTGTTCGACACCTTGGCTGTGGTGTGTCCCCGACCGCCTGGAGCTAACAGGAGTTCCTTAATAATAGGAAACAACACGGATCTGGTCCGAAGACTTTTGTTCCCACTAACAAGAAGGAAGAACCTCCCAGTCACGGAGATTCACCCAATGTTGAAGACCGCCTTCCAACGGCTGATCTTAGAGCAAAAGGCCCCGGAAGAGGGGGTAGGGAAGGTCTGGAGACTCGGGGAAAAAAGGGATAGTGCTGCAACCCGGTGAAGTAACCTGCTTGAAGGCCACAGTGAAACTCACTTGGGAGCAGCCGGGCCCTTTTGTGATGTTGGAACCCGACCCAAGAGAAGAACCTTCGGGCTTGGAGGTAGTCCCGGAAGTGGTCCCGGTGAGGGCCCTGAAGAAGGCCCACTGCAAGGTGCCTGTGAGTGTCAGAAACACCACGGATGGTCCCATGGAAGTCCCAGCCAGGCTGTTATTGGGCCGGGTGAGCCCAGCCACACCAGTTGCCTCATCAGATGTGGGGAAGACAGATGGAGAGAGTACAGTGTGGGAGAAGCTTTCCATGGAGAATCCAAACCTGCCCAGAGCTTGGAGAGAGAGAGCCCGGAACCAGTTGACTCGGTGGGAGAGGATCTTCTCACATGATGAGTTTGATGTGGGGTGTGCTAGGAGTGCCACCCATCGAATCCGCCTCCAGGAAGACAAGCCCTTCAGAGAAAGGGTTAGGCGGGTTCCATTGGCAGACCTCGAAGATTTGAGGGAACAGCTTGCTGAGCTCAAGCGAACAGGTGTGATCCAAGAATCTAGAAGTCCGTATGCCTCCCCCATAGTAGTGGACCGGAAGAAGAACGGGTCACTAAGGTTGTGTATTGTCTATAGGACCCTCAACAGGAGAACCACTCCGGATCATTATACCACTCCAAGGATAGAAGATGCCTTGCAGAGCTTGTCCGGGGCCAAGTGGTTCAGTGTTATGGACTTAAAGAGTGGGTATTATCAGATCCCGATGCACCCAGAAGACAAAGAAAAGACGGCTTTCATAACCCCAGTGGGGTTCTTTGAATTCAATCGGATGCCTCAGGGTCTGTCTGGAGCTCCAGCCACATTCCAAAGACTCATGGAGAAGACTGTGGGAGACATGAACCTCATCGAGGTCCTTGTATACTTGGATGACATCATAGTCTTTGGCAGAACTTTGGAGGAACATGAAGAAAGGCTGGAGAAGGTCTTGAAGAGACTGAGTGAAGAAGGACTCAAGCTCTCACCCTAAAAATGCCAATTTTACCAGTCTTCGGTCAACTATCTGGGACACATAGTGTCCGAAAATGGGGTGTCCACAGACCCTGAAAAACTGGAGGCTGTCACCTCCTGGCCAAGACCTACCACCGTAACAGAACTCAGGTCCTTCCTAGGATTCTGTTCCTATTACAGGAGGTTCGTGGAGGGGTTTGCTCGAATAGCGAGACCCTTGAATGAGTTGCTGAAGACGGAAGGGGAAGAGGATGACTCGGGCCCCAGGAAGCCGGGGGAGTCAGTCAAGGACCAGTGGAATGAGAAGTGTGAAGGCGCCTTCCAGATGCTGAAAAAGAGTTTGACCACCGCCCCTGTTCTGGCCTATGCAGACCCAAAGAAGCCTTACGAACTCCATGTGGATGCCAGTAGGGATGAGCTTCGAGTTCGAGTCGAACTCATGTTCGACTCGAACATTGCCTGTTCGCCCGTTCGCCGAACAGCGAACAAATTGGGGTGTTCGCGGCAAATTCGAAAAATCTATGGGAGAAATCTAAAGTGCTAATTATAAAGGCTTATATGCAAGTTATTGTCCTAAAAAGTGTTTGGGGACCCGGGTCCTGCCCCAGGGGACATGTATCAATGCAAAAAGAAGTTTGAAAAACGGCCGTTTTTTCGGGAGCAGTGATTTTAATAATGCTTAAAATGAAAAAATAAAAGTGAAATATTCCTTTAAATTTCGTACCTGGGGGGTGTGTATGATATGCATGTGAAGTGGCGCATGTTTCCCGTGCTTAGAACTGTCCCTGCAAAAAGTGTCATTTTTGAAAGAAAAAAATGCATTTAAAACTGACTTGCGGCTATTAATGAATTGCCGGCTCCCGGCAATACATACAAAAGTCATTGATAAAAAAAAAAAAAAAAGCGTGGGGGTTCCCCAGAATTCAATTACCAGGCCCTTCAGGTCTGGAATGGATATTAAGGGGAACCCCGCCGCAAATAAAAAAAAAATTGACGTGGGGTTCCCCCAAATATCCATTCCAGGCCCTTCAGATCTGGCATGGATTTTAAGGGGAACTCCACCCCAAATTAAAAAAAAAATGGCGTGGAGTCCCCCTAAAAATCCATACCAGACCCCTTATCCGAGCATGCAACCTGGCCGGCTGCAGGGGAAAAGGGGGGGACGAGAGAGCGGCCCCCCCTCCCTCCTGAATCGTACCAAGCCACATGCCCTCAACATGGGGAGGATGTCCCCATGTTGATGGGGACAAGGGCCTCATCCCCACAACCCTTGCCCGGTGGTTGTGGGGGTCTGCGGGCGGGGGG
Source organism: Rana muscosa (assembly GCA_029206835.1). Classification (NCBI taxonomy): domain Eukaryota; kingdom Metazoa; phylum Chordata; class Amphibia; order Anura; family Ranidae; genus Rana; species Rana muscosa. The sequence goes on along the minus strand of CM055118.1, from coordinate 97,867,899 downwards.
CTTATCGGAATCTGGAAGACCCCTTTAACAAAGAGGACCCCCAGATCCCGGCCCCCCCCCTATGTGAATTGGTAAGGGGTACATTGTACCCCTACCATTTCACGAAGAAAGCGTAAAAAAATGTTTAAAAAAACACACAAACACGTTGAAAAAGTCCTTTATTAAAAAAAAAAAAAAAACCCATTCCAGCGGTGAAATCCAGTGTCCCGCGGCGATCCCGATGTCCAGCGCTGTCCGTCATTGGTTGTGCCTGAGCGGACCTGATGGGGAACTCCCTCTCAGTATTTTAAATGTATAGACCCGCCCCTTCTAAAGTTCCCCATCAGGTCCGCTCAGCGGACCAGATGCGGAACATGAGAAGGGGCGGGTCTATACATGTATTACCAAAGTGAGAGCAGTTCCCCATCAGGTCCGCCTCCTCGGTATGTCAGACCCGCCTACGTCATTGGCTTGAGCGGGGAACTTCCTTCACTATGTAAATTTAGGAAGTTCCCCGCTCAAGCCAATGACGTAGGCGGGTCTGACATACCGAGGGGGCGGACCTGATGGGGAACTGCTCTCACTTTGGTAATACATGTATAGACCCGCCCCTTCTCATGTTCCGCATCTCGTCCGCTGAGCGGACCTGATGGGGAACTTTAGAAGGGGCGGGTCTATACATTTAAAATACTGAGAGGGAGTTCCCCATCAGGTCCGCTCAGGCACAACCAATGAAGGACAGCGCTGGACATCGGGATCGCCGCGGGACACTGGATTTCACCGCTGGAATGTTTATTTATTTATTTTTTTAAATAAAGGACTTTTTCAAGGTGTTTGTGTGTTTTTTTAAACATTTTTTTTACGCTTTCTTCGTGAAATGGTAGGGGTACAATGTACCCCTTACCAATTCACATAGGGGGGGGGCGGGATCTGGGGGTCCCCTTTGTTAAAGGGGTCTTCCAGATTCCGATAAGCCCCCCGCCCGCAGACCCCCACAACCACCGGGCAAGGGTTGTGGGGATGAGGCCCTTGTCCCCATCAACATGGGGACATCCTCCCCATGTTGAGGGCATGTGGCTTGGTACGGTTCAGAAGGGAGGGGGGGCCGCTCTCTCGTCCCCCCCTTTTCCCCTGCGGCCGGCCAGGTTGCGTGCTCGGATAAGGGGTCTGGTATGGATTTTTAGGGGGACTCCACGCCATTTTTTTTTTAAACTTGGGGTGGAGTTCCCCTTAAAATCCATGCCAGACCTGAAGGGGCTGGTAATTGAATTCTGGGGAACCCCCACGCTTTTTTTTTTTTTTTTTTCTCAATGACTTTTGTATGTATTGCCGGGAGCCGACAATTCATTAATAGCCGCGAGTCAGTTTTAAATGCATTTTTTTTCTTTCAAAAATGACATTTTTTGCAGGGACAGTTCTAAGCACGGGAAACATGCGCCACTTCACATGCATATCATACACACCCCCCAGGTACGAAATTTAAAGGAATATTTCACTTTTATTTTTTCATTTTAAGCATTATTAAAATCATTGCTCCCGAAAAAACGGCCGTTTTTAAAACTTCTTTTTGCATTGATACATGTCCCCTGGGGCAGGACCCAGGTCCCCAAACACTTTTTAGGACAATAACTTGCATATTAGCCTTTATAATTAACACTTTAGATTTCGAACGTTCGAGTCCATTGTATTTAATAGGGTTCTAAAGTTTACACGAACATTTTGTCTGTTCGCAGGTTCTGGTGCGAACCGAACAGGGGGGTGTTCGGCTCATCCCTGGATGCCAGTCATGATGGTCTGGGAGGAGTACTCTACCAGGAGCATGAAGGGCAACAGAGACCTGTTGCGTATGTGAGCAGAAGCTTAACCCCCTCCGAAAAGAACTATCCCACCCATAAGTTGGAGTTTCTGGCCCTCAAGTGGGCCGTAGTAGACAAACTTCGAGATTACCTATATGGGGCAGATTTCACTGTCAAAACGGATAACAACCCCCTTACCTACCTGTTTACCACAGCAAAGCTGGACGCCACAGGACATAGATGGCTGGCGGCGTTGTCTGCCTTCAGTTTCAGCTTGAAATATAGACCTGGGGCGGGAAACCGAGATGCGGACGCCCTGTCCAGAAGGTCTCATGTTCCCACCCACAGTAGTGAAGACTGGACCCAAGTGGCACCTGACGGGGTGCGGGCCCTTTGCCAAGGGGCTGAACTCCAAGTCAAGGGAGGCTCAAGAGCAGAAGAGATAGGGGTCACTATCGTAGGAGTCCCCAAGCAGTACTGTGGAGCAACCTTACTGGGGGAAGACAACTTACCCAGACTGACCAAAAAGGAGTTGAGATCCGACCAATGGGAAGACTCTATGGGGAGATTGGTCCTAGAAGCATTAGAGAATCAGAACCCAAACATACTCCTACGTCACCCCTCGAAGGAAGCTCGCCTGTTGAAGAAAGAGTGGGACAGGCTACAGGTGCATCAGGGAGTGGTCTACTGAAGGGGCCCCTCTGATGACCAAGAAGACAAGTGGCAGTTGTTCCTGCCAGAGAAACACAGGGAGACGGTTATGATTGCCTTACATGACAACCACAGTCACCTGGGAGCGGAAAGGACTTTCCAACTGGTTAGAGACCGTTTCTATTGGCCCTGCATGAGGGCTGAAGTTGAGGAATACTGCCATTCATGAGCACGATGCATACAGAGAAAGACTCTGCCCCATCAAGCTGCCCCAATGGGCCATTTACAAAGTGAAGGCCCGCTTGACCTGGTGTGCATTGATTTCCTCTGCCTCGAACCCGACCTGAAGGGACTAGGAAATGTTCTGGTAGTAACCGACCATTTCACCCGGTATGCACAGGCCTTTCCAGCCAAGGACCAGATGGCCTCTACTATGGCCAAAATACTCGTAGAGAAGTACTTTATACATTATGGACTGCCACAAAGGCTCCATTCAGATCAGGGGAGGGATTTCGAGAGCAAACTGATACAAAAACTCCTAGATGCCTTAGGGATCAAGAAGACCAGGACTACTCCTTATCATCCTCAAGGTGATGCTCAGCCAGAGAGGTTCAACCGAACCCTGCTCAACATGCTGGGAACTTTAAGTGGCGAAAAGAAGCAACATTGGAGTAGTCACATAGCGGCCCTTGTGCACGCTTACAACAGCACTGTCAGCGATGCTACAGGATATTCACCTTACAGACTTATGTTCGGGAGAGAGGCAAGATTGCCAGTGGATCTGGCCTACGGCACTTCCATAGACCATTGTTCTGCCGCTTCCCACAAGGGATATGTAGATATACTTAGACACAACTTGAAGACGGCCTATGAGCAAGCCCAGGCGGCCTCGGAACAGAGGGGGGCTCGCAACAAGAGGAATTTCGACCTAAAAGTTAAGATCCAAGACCTACAACCAGGAGACAGAGTGTTATTGCGGAACCTGGGGGTCCCTGGAAAACATAAACTCGCAGATAGATGGAGACCAGAACCTTATCTCATTTGTAAAAAATTGCCGGGCCTACCCGTTTACAGACTTAAACCCGAGGGGAAGTTAGGGCCCTTGAAGACTTGGCATCGGAACCATCTACTTCCGCTCGCTGAAGCAGTTCGGTTGCCTCCCAGGATGGATTGGATTCTCCTGAACCCATGTCCATTCCAAACACCCCTAGACCCAACACTCGGTCTCAGCCCCCTCGGATGGAGGATACAGAAGATTCAGAAATAAGTGAAGACGAGGGAGAGGAAATTGGCTGGCTTTGGCCTTCCCAGGGTCCAACGACTTCTGCTATTGATCTTCCACCTGACGAAGATACAGAGGATCACACACTGAATGCAGAAGCTACGGAGTTCATTCCATCTAGTCACTGGTCAGATGCTTGGGAGAGTGTCGGAGAACTATCCCCTCAAGGGGACCCAAAGGAAGCCATGTATCTTCCTGCTCCGGAGCCAGATGCTCGTGAATTAGAAGGAACCCCCGAGTTGGTTACAGAAGAAGAATCTGTTCCCACAGAAAGTCCCAGAGGACAGAGGAAGCGGGGGGCCATAAAACCTCCCAGGAGATTAACCTACCCACAAATGGGGAAGAGTGCGGAAGACACTGTATTCACTGCCAGAAGGAGTATGGAAGACCCTGACCCTCCCACTGTTCATTTGGTGGGAGGCAACCCCAGCTCACTCTCTGGCACAGTGAGACAGGATGCTGTTGTTAATGTGTCCTGTGGGCAGAGGAGTTCATCACCTCATTTCTGGTGGGAATTTCCTCTGCCGACATCATATGGAGAATTGATGGATGTTGTTAAATGTGTAGCCTGAAGTTATGTTATCTTTGGGGACCAAAGAGTTCAAGTGGGGGGAGTGTGTAGCGCTGTCTCTTTTAAGGACTACGTTACCCAGAACCCCATTCGGCCCTAGGGCGGAGGTTCCACCGCAGAGACTCATGGGAGGGGTTACTTAAGTGAGAGGCGAGGCGGAGCTCGCTCTCTTGGGACACGGCGCATCAAGTGACAAGTCATCCTGTGCGGATCGGCTGTGAAGCAGGGCCTGAAGCCTGAGGCCTTGCTTGAAGTCCGAAGAGCCTTCCACCATACTGCGGAGCCTGGGTGGATTCTGACCCATCGTGATAGGATGTGAGTTGGATCGAGGACTCGATCGGAGCAGACGCTGTGTGCGACACACAGGAGGTGGAAGTCCCAGGCTGGGATCGCGCCTGGAGTGGTGAGCGGGCACCTGCCCATATCAATAGACTGAGTTGTGTTCAGGCCTGTAGACTGCCTAGGCCCACTGTTCGCTCACCAGTGTTTATTGGGGAGTCCGGTAGCCGGGACAGAGTTGAAGTACCTACCCCCCCGTTTTGCCCTGTTATTTCAAGTTAACACCAAATGTGGATTACAAATGGTTATTTCTTTAAGTGCACCAACGAAAGCTGGCCGGTGAAGAAACCTTCCTTCCTTAAGGAAAAGAGACTCAGTTCCATCCCATGTCAGGCCTGACTTAGGCGGGGAGTTTAGAAAGTTTGTGTTACTACGCCATAGGCAAGCACACGCTATAATAGCTCCGCGTGGTGGACACTGCGCGGTGCCATATTATTGTGCTGCACCTAGTACATTGATTGATGCAGGGCTCTGCAGGCCCATGTATATGTTGCATGTTATACCTTGAATCCTTCTGTAGCGATACCTCCAACTAAGGAGGCCGCAGAATTAGATTTTGGGCCCTGAGTGCAGCTCCGCCAACCCCCGGCAATAGGCTCTATCCCCTTCTGGCACAGCTAGTACTAACAATCAATGATATGTCCTATGCAATAGAATAACTAAGCAAGGACACAGTAATGAATTGTAATAGGTAAAGTGTTTTACTCATCAATTCTCAATATGAATAAAAGGGGTAACAATAATCACAGTTCTAAACAATCACTCCTAAGGGCAGCGTCCTGCCACTCTAACACACTATATAGTAACACACGCTACAAGTGCGCCATACGGGCGACCGTTAACTAAGTGCCCTATGGCGCAGCAATCAAACACGCTAGAATCCCCACCAGGCCTGGTTCTAATATTTAGCTTAGTCCTTCTTTCTTCACCGGCAGGTCTGTAATGGTGGTGCACTTAAACAGAGTATAACTTTGTAATCCAAGGGGTATGAAAATAACTTGTAGGCCACGGCAGTCTATAGGCCTATACACAGCAACAGTATCTAAGCTGGGCTTATGCCCTCTCACCCGCCGGACTACGGATCCAGTCCGGGAAAACCTCCACCGGCCGTGTCACACACTCTCGATCTCTCCAACGATCGGGTCCCCGATCCGACAAGGCGGTAGCTCACAAAGTCAGATGCCACCCAGGCTCGCAGAGGGGAGGATGGAAGGCTCTTCGGTGCAGAGCAAGGCCTCAGGCTTCAGGCCTTGCCCCTCCGACACATCCGCACAGGAGGATCCGTCCGTGAAGTCTCGTGTCGCCAAAGAGGCCGAGCCCGGCCCCGCCTCTTCCTTTTATAACCCCTCCCATGAGTCTCTGCGGTGGAACGTCACAACAAGAATGGGGTTATGGGTAATGTAGTTTCTTCCCAATATAGGGGAACACCCCGCTACACACTCCCCCCACTTAAACTCTTTGGTCCCCAAAGATAAATTTTAGCAACAACTATATACAACATTGGACAATTCTGAAAACGATGTTGGGATAGGGGATTCCCACCATAACTGAGGGGTTGAATTCCCTTGCCCACAGGTCACATTATCTTGGGTGGCCTGACTAACTGTGCCAGAGAGTGAGCTGGGGTTGCCCTCCACCAAATGGACAGTGGAGGGATCCGGAATCTCAGCATTTCTCCTAGCAGTGACCACAGAGTCTTCCGAACTGTTTCCCATCTGGGGGTAGGTCAGCTTCTTAGGAGGTTGAATGACTCTTCGAGCTCTTTGCTCTCTTGGAATCTCTGGCTCTGGCGCCTCAGGCTCCTCTTCCTCGGAGTAACTATCATGGGCATCTTCCCAGTAATCTGTTGAAGGACTGAAAGGGATGAATTCTGTAGCCTCTGGGTTCAGCGTTTCATCTGTGGTATCTTGGGTGACTGGAAGATCTATGATAGAAGTTCCTGGAGTTGGGGAAGACCACAGCCAATCAAGCTCTCCTTCTTCATCTCCACTAAGTTGGGAGGCTTCTCCATTTCCAGCTCGGGAGGTCTGTGACCGAGTGTGCGGTCTAGGAGTATCCAAGATAGAGGCCGGTGCAGGGGAGTCTCCCACGGAAGGTATTCTAACTGCCTCCGTCAGTGGGAGCAGGTGGTTTCGATGCCATGTCTTCAGTGGGCCTACCTTTCCCTCTGGCTTCACCTTGTAGACAGGTAGGCCCGGCAACTTCCTGCAGATGACATAAGGTTCAGATCTCCATCTGTCTGCAAGCTTGTGCTTTCCGGGGACTCCCAGATTGCGCAACAGTACTCGATCCCCGGGCTGTAGGTCTTGTACCCGGACCTTCAGGTCGTAATTTTTTTTATTCCGAGCTCCCCTTTGATCTGAGGCCGCTTGAGCTTGTTCATAGGCTACTTTCAGGCTGTGTCTGAGCCTATCCACATATCCTCTGTGAGAGGTGACGGAGGAATGGTCCAGTGAGGTGCCAAAAGCCAGGTCCACCGGTAGTCTCGCTTCTCTCCCAAACATGAGTCGATATGGGGAATAGCCTGTAGCATCACTGATGGTGCAGTTGTAAGCATGTACCATGGCTGCTATGTGTTTGCTCCAATGTTGCTTTTTCTCGCTTTCCAGAGTCCCCAACATGTTGAGCAGGGTTCGGTTGAACCTTTCCGGCTGAGCATCTCCCTGAGGATGGTAAGGTGTAGTTCGAGTCTTCCTGATTCCCAACGAATCCAAGAGCTTCCGGATCAGCTTACTCTCGAAGTCCCTCCCTTGATCTGAATGGAGTCTCTGTGGCAGCCCATAATGGACAAAATACTTCTCCATAAGTACCTTGGCCACGGTGGAGGCCTTCTGATCTTTGGTGGGGAAGGCCTGGGCATACTGGGTGAAATGGTCGGTTATCACCAGAACATTTCCTAGTCCACTCAGGTCGGGTTCGAGGCAGAGAAAGTCAATGCACACCAGGTCCATAGGCCCTTGGCTCTGTAGATGGCCCATTGGGGCAGCTTGATGGGGCAAAGTCTTCCTCTGGATGCATCGCGCACATGAGTGGCAGTACTCCTCTACCTCTGCCCTCATGCAGGGCCAATAGAACCGACTTCTGACAAGTTGAAAAGTCCTTTCAGCCCCTAGGTGGCCATGATTGTCATGCAAGGCCATCAAAACAGTCTCCCGATGTTTCTCTGGGAGGAACATCTGCCACTTATCTTCTGAATCATCAGAGGGGCCCCTTCGGTAGACCACTCCCTGATGCAACTGCAACCTATCCCACTCCTTCCTCAGTAGGCGAGCTTCTTTGGAGGGTTGACGCATGAGTATGTTTGGATCCTGATTTTTCAAGGCCTCCAGGACCAATCTCCCCATGGGGTCTTCCAATTGGTCACACCTTAATTCCTTTTTGGACAATCTTGGTAGGTTGCCCTCTTCCAATTGAGCTACTCCACAGTAGTGTTTGGGGACTCCCACCGTGGTAACTCCTATTTCCTCTGCTCTGGAGCATCCTCGGGCTTGGAATGCAGCTCCTTGACAAAGGGCCTGCACCCCGTCCGGTGCCACTTGGGTCCAATCTTCTATTTCAATGGTCGGGGAATGAGATCTTCTGGACAAGGCGTCTGCGTCTCGATTCCCCACTCCTGGTCTATACTTAAGGCTGAAGTTGAATCCAGACAGTGCGGCTAGCCACCTGTGTCCAGTGGCATCCAGCTTGGCCGTGGTGAACAGGTAGGTAAGGGGGTTGTTGTCGGTCTTCACAGTGAACTCTGCTCCGTACAGGTAGTCTTTGAGCTTGTCTACTACCGCCCACTTGAGGGCCAGGAACTCCAGCTTGTGAGTGGGGTAGTTCTTCTCAGAGGGGGTCAGGCTTCTACTCACATAGGCAACAGGCCGCAATTGCCCCTCATGTTCTTGGTAAAGTACTCCTCCCAGACCGTCGTGACTAGCATCCACGTGCAGTTCATAGGGTTTGGTTGGGTCTGCATAGGCCAAGACTGGTGCAGTGGTCAGGCTCCTCTTCAATTCCTGGAAAGCCTCTTCACACCTCTGATTCCACTGATCTCTGATGGACTCTCCTGGCCTCCTGGGCCCCGATCCATCCTCCTCTCCTTCAGTCTTGAGCAACTCATTCAATGGTCTAGCAATTCGAGCAAATCCCTCCACAAACCTTCTATAGTAGGAGCAGAAGCCCAAGAAGGATCTGAGTTCTGTTACTGTGGTGGGCTGTGGCCAGGAGGTAACTGCCTCCAATTTCTCAGGGTCTGTGGCCACCCCTTCTTCAGATACTATGTGCCCCAGATAGTTCACAGAAGACTGGTAGAACCGACACTTCTCAGGCGAAAGCTTAAGTCCTTCCTCACTGAGTCTTCTCAACACTTTCTCCAGCCTCTCTTCATGTTCCTCCAAGGTTCTCCCAAAGACAATGACATCGTCTAGGTATACAAGGACTTCGATCAAGTTCATGTCCCCTACTGTCTTCTCCATGAGACGTTGGAAAGTAGCTGGGGCTCCAGACAGACCTTGGGGCATCCGGTCGAATTCGAAGAACCCCACTGGGGTTATGAAAGCTGTCTTCTCCTTGTCTGCTGGGTGCATCGGAATCTGATAGTACCCACTCTTGAGATCCATAACGCTGAACCATTTGGCTCCAGACAAGCTCTGTAGGGCATCCTCTATCCTCGGAGTGGTGTATTGGTCAGGTATGGTTCTCCTGTTGAGAGTCCTGTAGTCTATACAGAGCCTCAATGATCCATTCTTCTTTCGGACCACTACTATGGGAGAGGCATAGGGGCTTCTGGACTCCCGTATCACACCAGTCCTCTTGAGTTCTGCAAGTTGTTCCCTCAGATCCTCCAGATCTGCTAGCGGGACCCGCCTGACTCTCTCTCGGAAGGGCTTATCTTCTTGGAGGCGGATCCGATGGGTGGCACTTCTTGCACACCCCACATCAAATTCATCCCTAGAGAAGATCTTCTCCCATCTATTCAACTGGGCCTTGGCTCTCTCTTTCCAAGCCCTGGACAGATTCGGGTTTTCCATGGTCAGCTTCTCCCAAACATCCGCTTCTTCACCTGTCCTCTTCACTTCTGACAGGGTAACAGGGGCCGCCGGGCTCACCTGGCCTAGCAACATTCTGGCTGGGATGTCCATGGGGTCTTTGGTAGTATTCCTAACACTCACTGGAACTCTATAATGGGCCTTCTTCAGGACCTTCAGCGGAATCACTTCCGGTATCACCTCCAGGCCTGAGGATTCACCCCTTGGGTCTGACTCCAGCATGACAAAGGGACCAGGCTGTTCCCAAGTAAGCTTCACAGTGGCCCTGAGACAGGTTACTTCACCGGGCTGCAACACTACCCCTTCTCTTCCAAGTCTCCACAACTTCCCTATCTCCTCTCCAGGGGTCTCCCGCTCTTGGACCAGCCGTTGGTAGGCTGTCTTCAGCATGGGATGGATCTTGGTAGCTGCTTGTCTTTCTTCCGTCACTAGAGGGGTCAGGAGTCTTCGGACCAGGTCCGTGTTCGTCCCTATTATAAGGGAATTCTTGTTGGCTCCAGGCGGCCTAGGACACACAACTGCCAGGGTGTCAAACACTTCGGCCTTCCCAGCCACGGATGGGTCAAAGGTTATTTGGACGGGAAGGTAGCCGTCGTAAGGGAAACTCTGGGTTCCAATTCCCCATATTTCCAGCTCCTCTATCTTCTGGATAGGCAGATGACTCAGGTGCCTGTCGTAGAAGTCCCGGTATAGTAGGGTCACTTGTGCCCCGGTGTCCAGGAGGCCCCTGGTGTAGACTCCCTCCACTTGAATGGGCACTATAGGGGATGGGCCTACCAGCTTCTCTGGATATGGTCCGGCAGGAGCTGCCTTCTTCAGACCTTTTCCCTTTGGACTCTCTCTTGTCCTATTCCCTTTGGACTTGAACCTTTCTTGAGCCTGGTATGCACTGACTTCCCTCCTTTTAATGGGTGTAGGAACCCGCTGAGGTGTACTATTATTTTTCTTGGGTGGGCACCTCCTTTGGGGGGTGCCGTGCCTCTCCTGAGGGGTCTCCCCCCTTCTTCTTGGAGTATAGCTTTGTTGAGGGGTATTACGTTTCCCCTTTGGTGTTCTATCTCTCTTTTTGTTTTTCTTTGCATTCAGCTTGGAGTTTACTGAAGATGGTGGGCACCCGGTTGACTCCTTCACCGGGGCCCTCTGAAGTTTCCCGCCGGCTTGCGGTTGTCTGGTCTTTTCTTCTTCGGACTAGAACATGTGGCTGCAATGTGGCCAACTCCCCCACAGTTGAAGCAGACTATATCTCCCCATTCTTGTAAAGGTTCGGGTGCTGAGGCAATCGGGAACAATTCCTTCCTTGGACTTTCCTTCTTCTTGGGACACTCTGTGTCTTTTGCTATCAGAGAGGTCAATATCTCTAATACCTTGGACATCTGAGTTTTTAGGGTGTCTATCTCCGCCTCTCTTTCAGGGGTCATCACTGGATTGACCAGCACCTGTGCGGGTACAACACTTGTCTTATCCTTCTGCTGGTCCTGTTGCAGCGCCTCCTCATCTCTGATAATTTTTATTAAATCAGCATAAGTCAGCAACATTCCTCCTCCCAAGGTTTTCAGGTGCAGCCAGACTGGATCGGAGCGTAGCGCTCCCTTTAAGACTTGCTTCATTCTTGCCGCATCGGCATCTTGGGGCTTCATCCCTTTCTTTAACACAATCTTGCACAGCAGCCTGTTTAGCCTTCTGACATACTCGGAAAGTTTCTCCTCCGGTTTTTGGAAAGTGTGTTCAAACTGGTAGACCGTCTCTGTCACCTTGTCTAATTGACCAAACTCTTCCTGCAGCATAGCTAGACAATCCTGCGCCGTGCACCCTGCATTCCCAAACCGGAAACTTTTCACTGCTTCTGCTGCTGCACCTTTAAGGCTTTCTAACACTCGCTGCCTCTTCTGTGCCTCCGGCACCTCCCATGCCTCCACTGCCTGTAATGCCTGTTCCACCCAAGTATCAAAATCTTCTTCCCCTGCCGGGACAGGGAGCTTCCCTGAGAATATTTTTAGTCTCCGGTAGCTAGTTTCCACATGCACCGTACTTGTCTTCTGACATCTGGCTAGCAAATCCCCTATTGCATTTATCAGTTCTGGTGATATAGCAGTGGCCGATGCAGGTGCCACCGGAGGTGGCGCCCTGTCTTCTCTTTCAGGTGTAGTTCGGGCCGCAGCCTGTGGCGATCCCGTAGGGGATGGTTCCCTTTCTACAGTTATTGCGTGCGCCAGCCTAAATGTTCTGTTGTCTGGCGTCCGCAGACACTTGTGCTTACAGGCCTCTGGCATCCCGTCCCAATATTCCACTAATGCGTATTGATATGAGATGTTTGGGTCTGTCTTCATGTCTATCACCCACGGTGTGTGATCTGGGGACACTGAACACAGCAGTTCCTCTACCGTCTCACTTGACCATTTCTCGCCAGGAAGGCTAATGGCTATCGACTGTTTTGGCTCTGTATTAGCGGCTTTGCACCACTCTTCTACCGCTCTTGGATCCATGGGGTCCATGCCGGCACTTCTGGCGTTCGCTTGCTGCATCAGGATCCCGGACGAGAACCCCCACGTGTAGCGATACCTCCAACTAAGGAGGCCGCAGAATTAGATTTTGGGCCCTGAGTGCAGCTCCGCCAACCCCCGGCAATAGGCTCTATCCCCTTCTGGCACAGCTAGTACTAACAATCAATGATATGTCCTATGCAATAGAATAACTAAGCAAGGACACAGTAATGAATTGTAATAGGTAAAGTGTTTTACTCATCAATTCTCAATATGAATAAAAGGGGTAACAATAATCACAGTTCTAAACAATCACTCCTAAGGGCAGCGTCCTGCCACTCTAACACACTATATAGTAACACACGCTACAAGTGCGCCATACGGGCGACCGTTAACTAAGTGCCCTATGGCGCAGCAATCAAACACGCTAGAATCCCCACCAGGCCTGGTTCTAATATTTAGCTTAGTCCTTCTTTCTTCACCGGCAGGTCTGTAATGGTGGTGCACTTAAACAGAGTATAACTTTGTAATCCAAGGGGTATGAAAATAACTTGTAGGCCACGGCAGTCTATAGGCCTATACACAGCAACAGTATCTAAGCTGGGCTTATGCTCTCTCACCCGCCGGACTACGGATCCAGTCCGGGAAAACCTCCACCGGCCGTGTCACACACTCTCGATCTCTCCAACGATCGGGTCCCCGATCTGACAAGGCGGTAGCTCACAAAGTCAGATGCCACCCAGGCTCGCAGAGGGGAGGATGGAAGGCTCTTCGGTGCAGAGCAAGGCCTCAGGCTTCAGGCCTTGCCCCTCCGACACATCCGCACAGGAGGATCCGTCCGTGAAGTCTCGTGTCGCCAAAGAGGCCGAGCCCGGCCCCGCCTCTTCCTTTTATAACCCCTCCCATGAGTCTCTGCGGTTGAACGTCACAACAAGAATGGGGTTATGGGTAATGTAGTTTCTTCCCAATATAGGGGAACACCCCGCTACACTTCATTACCAGTAAAGCTGATATATATCTTTTATATTCTTGCCTCAGCGAGTTGTCTGACTGTTTAGAGATTATGAAGTATAATACACCTGAGAGCAATAGGAGTTTAACCCTAGACTGACTGTGCCAGAGTTGGTCGAGTAAGATTGCCGGGGGTTGGCGGTACTGCGTGCAGGGCCCGAAATCAAATCAGCGGCTCTCTTAACTGGGGGTAGCGCTACACACGTTTTGCGTTTTTTTTTTTTACACTGTATATAGCTGGTTGCTAAGGACGCGGCGGCCGGCTTCCCGACCCCTCCTTAACAACCGATGAGTCATCAGATGTCAGCGGGCTTCCAGCTGAATGTAAAAAAAAATTGCAGGCTAAAAAAAAAATTGAGAAAAAAAAAACAGTGTGGGGTCCCCCCAGGTCCTTGGGTCTAGTATGGATTTGGAGGGGACCCCCCCCCCCCCCACACCAAAATAAAAAATGGCGTGGGGGTCCCCCCAAAATCCATACTAGACCCTTATCTGAGCATGCAGGTCAGGAAAGGGAGGGGACAAGCGAGCGCCCCCCTCCTGAACCATACCAGGCCGCATGCCCTCAACATGGGGGGATGGGTGCTTTGGGGCAGGGGGGGCTCTGCACTTCCCCTTGCCCCCATGTTGAGGGCATGCGGCCTGGTATGGTTCAGGAGGGGGGCCTTATCCCGTCAACCCTTGCCCGGTGGTTGTCGGGGTCTTTGGGCGGGGGGTTTATCGGAATCTGGAAGCTCCCTTTAACAAGGGGGCCCCCAGATCCCGGCCCCCCATGTGAATGAGTATGGGGTACATTGTACCCCTACCCATTCACTAAAAAAAAGTAGTGTAGTGTTAAATACAGTAAACTGTTTTTGACAAGTCTTTTATTAAAAATCTTTTTCTTCTCCGCTTCTTCCTCCGGTCTTCCTCCATCTTCTCCCGCATCTTCATCCTCCGGTCTTCTCCTTCTCCCCTGCTTCTTCTTCCGCTCTTCTTTGTCAGGTGTTCTTCTTCCTCTGCCTCCTCCGATGCTGCGTCCCGCTGATCTGTCGGCGCCGATGTCCTGTATTACTTAAATAACGACGGGGGCGTGGCAATTGGATTACGTCATCCAGAGGCCACGCCCCTTGTGACGTCACCGCCCGAGGCATGATGGGTCTGTGACGTCACAAGGTGCGTGGCCTCCAGATGAGGTAATCCGATTGCCACGCCCCCGCCATTATTTAGGTAATGTAGGACATCGGCGCAGACAGATCAGCGGGACGCAGCATCGCAGGAGGGTCGTCGGCGAAAGCGGCGGCAAAGGAAGAAGAACACCGGACAAGGAAGACAGAAGAGCGGAAGAAGCAGCAGGATGAAGATGCGGGAGAAGATGGAGGAAGATCGGAGGGAGAAGAAGATTTTTAATAAAAGACTTGTCAAAAACTGTCTACTGTCTTTTTTAACACTACACTATTTTTTATTTTTTTTGGGTGAGTGGGTAGGGGTACAATGTACCCCATACTCATTCATATAGGGGGGCGGGATCTGGGGGCCCCCTTGTTAAAGGGGGGCTTCCAGATTCCGATAAGCCCCCCACCCGCAGACCCCAACAACCACCGGGCAAGGGTTGTTGGGAAGAGGCCCTTGTCCCCATCAACATGGGGGCAAGGTGCTTTGGGGTGGGGGCCTCAGAGCCCCCCCTGCCCCAAAGCACCCATCCTCCCCCATGTTGAGGGCATGCGGCCTGGTATGGTTCAGGAGGGGGGGGGCGCTCGCTCCTCCCCCTTCCTTTTCCTGACCTGCTGGGCTGCATGCTCGGATAAGGGTCTGGTATGGATTTTGGGGGGGACCCCCATGTCATTTTTGTTTTACATTTTGGCATGGGGGTCCCCTCTGAATCCATACTAGACCCAAGGGCCTGGTATGGACCTGGGGGGGACCCCACGCTGTTTTTTTTTTCACAATTTTTTTTTTTAGCCGGCATTTTTGTTTTTTTTTACATCGAGCGGGAAGCCAGCTGACAGCTGATGACTCATCGGTTGTTAAGGACCCGGCGGCCGGCTTCTCGGCTCCCTCCTTAGCAACTAGCTATATACAGTGTGAAAAAAAAACGCAAATCGCGGTAAAAACACGGTGCTTGCGTTTTGGATGCCGGTCCATTGAATTCTATTACATGCAAAACGCTGCATTTTGCGGGAAAAAAGTCCCCCGACCCTTTCCAAAAACGCAGAGGCACAAAAACGGAAAATTGTATCATACTTACCAGTAATTTTCCTTTCCTGGTGCCTATCCATGGCAGCATACCTGTGATAGAGCTCCGACTCGACTCCTCCTTCAGGACTAGTGAATAGCATAAATTAGAGGCATAGTCCCTCCCCCAACATTCTCTGTAATATAGAATACCGAGGGTGGGAGCGTATGCTGCCATGGATAGGCACCAGGAAAGGAAAATTACTGGTAAGTATGATACAATTTTCAGTTTTCCTGGTGCCTCCATGGCAGCATACCTGTGATAAATAACTAGCTGACATGGGTGGGATAATTGCTTAACAATAAATGTTTAATTAGAAGAGGACATAGCAGCCTGAACTGCCCTCCTTCCAAACTCAACAGTCGTGAGCGCTCCTGGATCAATATGGTAGTGTCTGAGGAATGTATGGTGAGAAGACCAGGTGGCAGCCCTGCACACCGTCTCCAACGAAACATTAGCCCTTGCTGCCCAGGAAGCTGAGACTGCCCTTGTAGAATGAGCACTCACTCGGGATGGAGGCTCCATATTCTTCACCCTGTAGGCCTTCTGGATTAACTTTACAGCCCAAGATGCCAGAGTTCTGATGGAAGCTTCTTTGCCCCTGTATTTACCGAACGGTACGATGAAAAGTCTCTCAGAATTTCTGAAGGGGCCGGTGGCTTCTAGGTAGGCCCTGAGCACTCTGGATACATCCAGTTCGTGACAAGACTCTGAATCCGTGTCTGTAAACACTGGTAGTGCCCAGGGTTCCAACAGGTGGCTTGGAGTAGTGACCTTTGGTGTGAACCCCCGAAGGGGGCGAAGTTCCACTCTGTCGGGGAAGAAGGAGATGTGGTCGTCACCTATCCCTAAAGAGTGAAGTTCCAAGATCCTTTTGCCAGATGTAATGGCTAGCAGGAAAGCTGTCTTTAGTGTCAGGTTCCATATTGTTACTTGTTCCACTGGAGCAAAGGGATGGTCAGATGAAGAATGGGACCTACGCCCTGATGAGCGGGACCCCTTGGAGTGGGTAGGGCTACGATGTAAGGAACTCACGCTAGACCAGTGAGCGCACTTCTTTTTTATTTTTTTTTATATACTCACGTATAGTTGGTCACATACCTAATAGAAGTGTGAGGATCTTTGCTGTGAGATGAATGACTCATTGCGGAGTTGGGCACAAGGATCAGCTCCGGAAATATAGTAAGAAAGGGAAAAGAATCAGGAGTTTTTGACGTCACTTTTTTTTTAAACAAACATTTTTATATCGTCATCTTTTTTTATTTTTTATTTAATTTTTTAAACAACATTTTTATATCGTCATCTTTTTCTATTTTTTTATTTTATTTTTTAAACATAATCATTTTTATATCGTCTTTTTTTTTTTTTTAAACATAAACATTTTTAATCGGCAACATTTTTTTTTGAGAAAATAAAAAGTACCTACCACAAAGCAGCATCAGAGAGACCTAGCAGGGCACAGCTGAGGAGACTGACAGCAATCCCTGAATCTGAACCTAAATAGGCTCAAGGTGCGTGGGCTAATCCCATGAACCACTATTTGGGATGGATTGAAAAAAAGGGCAAATCTAGCCTTCTTTCCAGAATCCAAGATGGCCAACACTGAACAAAGCGACCATGCATGCGCACGCGCAGAAGATCCAGCGCTGCCCAGTACAGAGAGCCGAGAAACTACGGCTCTGTATCACTCCCGAATCGCGCATGCGCAGACGGCGGCAAGGACACCGCGCCGTGACACTCTCCTACCTGGCGGGACGTACAGAGCACCTGTAGCCCCCCCCGAACCCGGAAATAAGCACCACAATGTTGTTGCACAGAGAGACACCTGCCCTATCCAGTTGCACAGTTTTAAAGGAACAAAAAAGTAAGACAATAATCATTTTAAAGGCGCCTAACAAGCAAAGGAAAGGGGAGGGGAGGGGAAGAGAGGAAAAGAAAGGGGGAAAAACACAAATGCCTGTAATAAAAAATGGAAACCACCAGCCTGGGAAGATGGAGCTGATCCTTTTGCGACTTCCACTGCATTCATCATGGATGTGATAGCAGACTGCGTTCCTGTGAGGAAACTCTGCGAAATGACCCCAACAGATCCACAGAGGGGTTCCCAGTCTTATCAGCGCTGTGAGCGGCCCAAGAACAGGGACTGCGCACGGGAAAGGCTAAACCCGGCGGACGCTGCCGACTGCAGAGGTATGGACATACTGCTACTCTTCACCAGCACAAGAAGGTATGAGGAAAAAAAGGAGAATGTTGGGGGAGGGACTATGCCTTTAATTTATGCTATTCACTAGTCCTGAAGGAGGAGTCGAGGCGGAGCTCTATCACAGGTATGCTGCCATGGAGGCACCAGGAAAATGCATTGATGTGAACATGTTCCATAGGAACACATGCTAAAAAATGTCCCTGCATTTCTGAAAAATGAAAAATGCATAAAAAAACGCATTAGTGTGAATAGAGCCTAAATGTGGCCCTGGTTAAGAATTTAAATCAGCTTTTATATAAAAAAAACAAACAGTGGATGTTCTTGTGCATCTTCTATTTTCTAGTATTATTGATGGTCTTCATAGTGTCTTTAGTGGAACCTTTGGAAAGGTAACTTACCAATCACCATCCAGACAGCATAACGGAGCCATGTGTCTGCACTCAGCTGAACCATCAAATATATGTTAACTAGGATGCTCAGAATAGGTAGGAATGGCAGACACGGAACCTACAAAAAACACCAATGTATAAGAATAATTTCAACTTTGAGTGCTTAGATGCTACACAGTATTTATTTATTTATTTAAATTTTCTGACAAAAAGTGAATAATTGTCATCTGTACAGAGTAGTGTAGCACAAATGGAAACACAACTGCAGTACATAAAATGGAATTATAAAACAGGAAAGTACCGCGTTTAGGACAATATTAAAAAAGGTTTGCTGCCTCCCTAAAAGAGCTCCACAAGGGAGTCTGGTAAATTTATAACAAATAGGTGGGGTAGTGGTGCTACCTGGGGTACCTGACAGTGGGGAAACCCACTAGATTAACAAAAAGCATCTATATAACCGTATGATGTAGAACCCGTACCATACAATGTAAATAATGGATACTAGGAGCAGTGAAACAATATGTGAGAAAACATAAATAAGTGCATACCAATCTGTGCAATAAAATCTCTATACCAGTGACCAAAAAACGGAAAATTTATATCAAATACTTACCGTAATTTTCCTTTCCTGATGGACTCCATGGCAGCCTACGTGTGGGTTAATCCCGCCCCTCATACCTCATAGGACCCTTCTCCGATAAATCTTTGCTCTGGGCCAGAGGCTGTGTTCCATAATTTAGCCTACTCCAGCCACTGGGAGGGAACTCCTGCTGCCACGGAGTCCATCAGGAAAGGAAAATTACGGTAAGTATTTGATATAAATTTTCCGTTTTCCTGACAGACTCCATGGCAGCCTACGTGTGGGAAATAACTAGCCATACACACCCGGGTGGGCAGAGTGCTGGACAAAAGAAAAAAGGTTTAATTGGCACCATCACAGACAAGATACGTAAACCACTACGCAGTAGTGTGCCATGAACGTGTTAATTGAAGACCACAAGGCCACCTTGCAAATAACTTCTGGAGGCACGTGACGTGATGCCGCCCATGATGAAGACACTTCTAGTTGAGTGAGCAGTCACCGCTTCTGGAGGCGCCAAGCCCTTGGCTTTATAGGCCCACTGAATGGCCTGAACAATCCATGCTCCGATAGATCTGGAAGAGGCACGCATTCCCTTATACTTCCTGTGAAAAGAACAAGCAGGTGATCGGTCTGACGGAAAGAAGCTGTAGCTTCAAGATACTGACTCAGAGCTTTTCCAACATCTAAGGGATAAACGCTGGAATCCTCGGTAGATCTGAACGTTGGAAGAGCAATCTCCTGATTGTCATGAAATACAGATGCCACTTTGGGGTTTGAACCCAACATAGGAATTAAAAGGTTTAGAAATGGCTCCTTGCATCCCTGAGAGCTGATTTCAGAGACCCTCTTGGCCGAGGTTATAGCCACCAAGAAGACAACTATTAGAGAGAGTCATTTGACAGAAGATTGATCTTCATGTTCCAACTCTCTACCTAAGAAAAAAATCCAGGACAAGGGGAAGATCCCAATTAGAAAAACTTGGCTCTGAGGTCTGAGCCTTATTGCTCCTCTGAAAAACTACTGAGTAAGAGGGTGTCTAGCCCAGGAAACACCCGTAAAGGCAGAGATTACAGCGATTTGGACTCGCAGCGAGCTGACTGACAATGAGAGATCCAATCCTGATTGTAAGAAGCCCAGGATATCATGTATCTTTGGGTTATTGCAAGAACCTGCAGTGGAAGAGGTGTAGTCTGAAAACTTTTTCCAAATCCTCTGGTAGACCCTGTTGGTGCCTGTTCTTCTGGCATTTAATATTGTGGAGATGGCCCTACTTGGACAGCCTAGGGCCTCCAACCTTCCCCTCTCAAGAACCAGATCATCAGATGTAGATGGGCCGGGCATGGATGTAGAAATGCCCCTTGTGATAGGAGATCTGGTCTGGAGGGTAGAGGAACTGGGTCCCGGAAGCTGAGTTGCATCAGCAGTAGAAACCATGGCTTGTTTGGCCAGTACGGGACTATTGCCACTATCTCTGCTTCTTCCATCCTGAGCCTCGACAAAAAACGGAGAATGACAGGAACCGGGGGAAAGGCATAGGCCCTGTGGAACCGCCAATGGTCTGTCAGAGCATCTACCCAAAAGCCTGGGGATACCAAGACCTCGTGTAGTATCTCTCTAGTCTGAAGTTGCATGGGGAGGCAAACAAGTCTACTTCCGGAATGACTCCCAGGGACAGGACCCACCTGAAGACTTCGGGGGGGAAGACCACTCGTTGTCCAGAGAAACTCTCAACAGAAAATCTGCCTGAACATTCGGGACTCCAGGGAGATAGACAGCTGTCAGGTTGGCCAGGTTTTTCTGGGCCCAGATCATGATGGGCTCTATTTCCTTTGACAGGGAGAGTCTGCGAGTACCCACCTGTCTCTTGATGTATGCGACTGCCGTTGTGTTGTCCAGTCTTAGGAGGACTGAGTCTCCTGCTGTTAAGTGGTGAAAGGCCTGCAGAGCGCAGACCGCTGCCCGGAGTTCCAGAACATTGGAGACTATCCTGTGAGAGGGAAAATTCCATATGCCTTGGGCTACTTCTGTCAGCCCCTGTTGCTGGCATCTGTAGTGATGGTGACCCAAGACACAGGTGCGATGGAGTGACAATTGAGGAGGTTCCTCTGTTGTAGCCACCAAGGAAAGCTCTCCCGCATGGATGAGGTTATTTGGATAAAGTGATCCCGAAGCCCTGGATTATACTGCTGGAGAAAACCCTTCTGGAAGGGCCGCATTTTCCACTGAGCCCACTTTACCATGGGTGTTGTTGCCACCATGGTGCCAATGATCTTTAGGCATTGAGAGGCTTGGAGATGAGGACGACATTGCAAGCCAAACTCTGTCCCGGATCACTGGGATTTTTCCAGGGGTAACAAGATGGTGCTCTTGATAGCGTTGAAGTGTGCCCCGAGGAATACCAGGGACTGTGTAGGATCCAGATGGCTCTTTTCCAGATTCAGAAGCCAACCAAACTCGAGTAGAGTGGAGATGACCTGGGATCTGTGGATTAGCAACTGCTCCTTGTCCCGAGACAACAGGAGGTCGTCTAGATACTGATACAGACAGATACCTCTGGTCCTGATCAGAGCCACGACAGCCAACAAGTTTTGAAAACACACGAGGCGATGTTGTAAGCCCGAAGGGGAGACAGGTGAGCTGAAGACGGATTTGATCGACAGCAAAGTGAAGGTATTTCTGGAATTCTGACGCTATCGGAACATGGAAGTAGGCGTCCTTCAGGTCTATAGAGACAAGCCAATCGCCTGGTTGGATTGCTTGACTGATCATGAGTAGTGTCTCCATCTTGAACTTCTCCTTCTAGATAAAATAATTCAAGTGGGTTAGGTCTATAACTGGCCTCCAGGAGACGTTTTTCTTCAACACCATGAAGAGGGGCGAGTAGACCCCTTAAAACCTTTTGTCATCTGGAACTGGAATTGCAGCGCCCTGAGCCACAAGAGAGACAGGAGAATTTGCTTTTTCTCTTCCGAGAGAGGCAAGGATGCCGACTCGCTCTGTTTTAGGCAGGTGCAATATCATAAAGACTTAGGGGATTCTTGTCCACCGGAAGATGCCCCTTTTGAAAACTTCTGGCCTGAAGGCTGTTTTTTTTTTTCTTCTTCCAGGTCTTCTTGAACTCACGGCCAGGCCTATAGTAGCAAGCATTCCTTGCTCGATCTGAACTTTGCCTGGGCTGTGTTCTCTTCTGGTTTAGCAGACGGCGATCCTGGGGAAGGAACCCCAACTTGCCCCCTGTGGCACGGGTGATGGCACTGTCCGATATGTTCCCAAAGAGGGACGAACCCCCAAATAGAATCCTGCACCATGCCTGCTTGGATTCAGGGTCAGCTACCCATGGGCGCAGCCACAAGGCACGCTTAGCCGTGACAGATGTCAGCATGATCCGAGCCACCAGGCGAATTATGTCTAGGGAAGCCCCACGAGAAAAGCCAACGTCAACCTTAGCCCATGAATAGGTGAGCTCCTGGCCAGTTCTTCTGAGATGCTCCTCAGAGAAGCATCTACGTCGTCTGCCCAGACTTCCATCGCTTTAGAAAGGGCTGCGAGAGCTAGAGCTGGTTTGCAGGTCATACCCGCTGTAATGTAGATCTGCTTGAGGTCGGTATAAATTTTCCACTCCAGGCAATCCCTAAAGGAAACAGTATCCTCCAATGGGAGTGTGACATGCCTCACCATCCTCATTAGGGCTGAGTCAATGAGAGGAGCCGACTCCAGGTGTTTTACATCCTTGCTTTTAAATGGGTACATTTTTGATACCTTCATTAACAGGCAATTCTTCCTTTCAACACCACCCCATTTGTCGGTAATTATTGCGCTGAGTTCACCCAAAAAGGAGAAATTAGGGTGTTCTTTTTTGAGGTGTTTAAAATATTTCCTCTGTTTGGAGGGTGCCTCCACTGGCTCTTCCATCTCAAAGCTTCTTTGACAGCTTTTGACCAGCTGTGGTACTAGGGCAAATTCAAAACCTGCACCAGGGTCATCTACCTCCACCTCACGGTCTGAGGCTTCAATTGAGGAATGGCTCGGCTGTGAAGGGCCTGGAGCCTTGAGATCATCCCTAATAGGGACTGACATAGTGTCGCCAGCAGGGTTGTGGGTATGACCAGAATCCCCTTTACTCAGGGACTCATGGACCACCTTTCTGACCAGTGCTTCCACTTGTTGGTCTCCACCCTCTCTTTCTTATGCGACTTTAGAAAAGCATCGCTTGCAGAGCGATTTGCCTTCAGGAACCTGGGCCCCGCATACCCAGCAGGCTTTCCTCACAGAGCGGCTGGAGTGGCGGTGAGAGTGACGCCCAGAGGTGGTTTTAGACTCCTATCTGTGGTACCTAGATCTAAAGGAAGATCTGACGCCTGTACCTTGAAGAGGAGTGACAACGTTGAGACCTAGGATGGTCTTTGCCGTGCTTTGGTGTTCAGACCTAGAAGAGCTGAGTGAAAAAGAAAGGGTTAACAGCTCCTGAATGAGTGAACCCAAGCATCACAGGTAGAAAATAAATAAATCCTACCTGCAGCGCAAGGGTTGGCCACAAGAGGGCGGTGACAGATCCATGGCAAGGCAGTTTGAAAGTGAAATGAATCATTACAGCCTTATAAGAAACAGGAGTGACAACAGGCATGAGAGAGCACATAACAAAACATAGCAAGCACCCAGGGAGCCTGCAGCAAACAATTTACCTTGTAAACCAGAGCCCAGTGCCTGGGAAAATACTGCATAAGCCTGCAAGTCATCCCAAGTAATAGCTGCTTTGACAGCTATTTAAATCTGCCACCGTTAACGATGTCACCGCCCCATAGCGGTTGCCATCCGGTGGCGGCCAATCGCATTCGCGACCGCCGCCGCCCTTTTGGCGAAACTGCGCCTGCACGAACCAAGCACAGAATCTTCGTTCGCGGCTTGCGGATGCACAGCGACTTCCTGAAACGGCGAGCTGGAACGCAGCTGCGCTCCAGCCGCCGTGGCCACTCACTGGAGCTTGATAGAAAATAAGGAGACACACAAAACACAGAGATACGGCTGCCATATAAAAGGAATATCTTTGTACATTACCACCACCACGGCACGATCTGGACCAGAACCTGGGACTGGGGAGCTGTTCGCTCGACCCACCGCACGATCGGGCGTTTACAAAGCCTCCCGCTAATAGCTGGGACGTTTGGCCATATTGCCGCTTGCCTGCCAATGGCCAGGTTAGTAAGCTCTTCATGGTATCACATCATATCGCCCATGTCCACCTGCTAATAGCTAGGATTGCTGGACTGCAGAGAGGATCACCGCTAACCACCAACGTATCGCCGTGCACACTGCCAGGCCTGGATTACAGAAAAACTTCATGAAAAGGTAAGACTATATCTTGGTCCTAGGAGGAGGACAAAAAAAGGAACACAGCCTCTGGCCCAGAGCAAAGATTTATGGGAGAAGGGTCCTATGAGGTATGAGGGGCGGGATTAACCCACACGTAGGCTGCCATGGAGTCTGTCAGGAAACCTAAATATATATGTATATATATCAATAATACAAAGAATCTGGTAACAGAACGGTGGAAAATAAATATATATACACACAGTGGGGAGAACAAGTATTTGATACACTGCCGATTTTGCAGGTTTACCTACTTACAAAGCATGTAGTGGTCTGTAATTTTTATCATAGGTACTCTTCAACTGTGACAGGCGGAATCTAAAACAAAAATCTATAAAATCACATTGTATGATTTTTAAGAAATTTATTTGCATTTTTTTGCATGACATATGTATTTGATCACCTACCAACCAGTAGGAATTCCGGCTCTCACAGACCTGTTATTTTTTATTTAAGAAGCCCTCCTGTTCTCCACTCATTACCTGTATTAACTGCACCTGTTTGAACTCTTTACCTGTATAAAAGACACCTGCCCACACACTCAATCAAACAGACTCCAACCTCTCCACAATGGCCACGACCAGAGAGCTGTGTAAGGACATCAGGGATAAAATTGTAGACCTGCCCAAGGCTGGGATGGGCTACGGGACAATAGGCAAGCAGCTTGGTGAAAAGGCAACAACTGTTGGCGCAATTATTAGAAAATGAAAGAAGTTCAAGATGACGGTCAATCTCCCTCGGTCTGGGGCTCCATGCAGGATCTCACCTCGTGGGGCATCAATGATCATGAGGAAGGTGAGGGATCAGCCCAGAACTACACGGCAGGACCTGGTCAATGACCTGAAGAGAGCTGGGACCACAGTCTCAAAGAAAACCATTCGTAACACACTACGCCGTCATGGATTAAAATCCTGCAGCACACGCAAGGTCCCCCTGCTCAAGCCAGCACATGTCCAGGCCTGTCTTAAGTTTGCCAATGACCATCTGGATGATCCAGAGGAGGCATGGGAGAAGGTCATGTGGTCTGATGAGACAAAAAAATAGCTTTTTGGTCTAAACTGCACTCGCCGTGTTTGGAGGAAGAAGAAGGATGAGTACAACCCCAAGAACACCATCCCAACCGTGAAGCATGAAGGTGGAAACATCATTCTTTGGGGATGCTTTTCTGCAAAGGGGACAAGACGACTGCACTGTATTGAGGGGAGGATGGATTGGGCCATGTAATGTGAGATCTTGGCCAAATACCTCCTTCCCTCAGTAAGAGCATTGAAGATGGGTTGTGGCTGGGTCTTCCAGCATGGCAACGACCCAAAAAACACAGTCAGGGCAACTAAGGAGAGGCTCCGTAAGAAGCCTCTCAAGGTCCTGGAGTGGCCTAGCCAGTCTCCAGACCTGAACCCAATCGAAAATCTTTGGAGGGAGCTGAAAGCCCATATTGCCCAGCGACAACCCCGAAACCTGAAGGATCTGGAGAAGCTCTGTATGGAGGAGCGGGCCAAAATCCCTGCTGCAGTGTGTGAAAACCTGGTCAAAAACTACAGGAAACGTAGGATCTCTGTAATTGCAAACAAAGGTTTCTGTACCAAATATTAAGTTCTGCTTTTCTGATGTATCAAATACTTATGTCATGCAATAAAATGCAAATCAAAATTAAAAATCATACAATGTGATTTTCTGAATTTTTGTTTTAGATTTAGTCTCTCACAGTTGAAGAGTACCTATGATAAAAATGACAGACCTCTACATTCTTTGCAAGTAGGAAAACCTGCAAAATCTGCAGTGTATCAAATACTTGTTCTCCCGACTGTGTATGTATATATATATATATATATTGTGACAGCAGGAAGGTAAAGTCACCTGGTTGCATCCAGGGGGGTAGATATATTTCTCCCAGATTCAGGCTTTATGCCGACTTATACAACTAGGTGGAGAGTTGTATAAGGCTAGTGGGCTCATGGATGACTCATACCTCTAGGGAGAGTGTGGGGCGTCGTGCAGACAGAGATGAGGAGACCAGCTGAACCTTGTCAGCTCATTTAGGCCTCTATAAGAACTCCCAGCTTCATTAGATGTTAGCTCATGCCTGGAACCAGACCTGTGTGGACTGTCTAGGGAGAGTGAACCCCTGTGCGGTGAGGCAAAGCCTGTGTGGCTATTTGTTTGGACTTTTACTAAACCAGGGACTTAGGGACTAGGACAGCACCAGGCTGATCCCAGTTGTTAGTTTAGGAAACCTGCATGTTTAGTCAGAGGTCAAACTGACCAGGATTTATTTTGTTTATGTTTCTTTTTGGCTTTGCTGTGTTTTTGTCACTGTACATAGAGAAATAAACCGCACCTTTTGATTTTGAAAACCACAACCTCCGTCTGCTGGCCCTGTTTTTGTGTGGGGAGCCCAACCAGGGGGTCACACACACCCGCTACCGAGTTAACCCCCTCACAGTTGGTGGAGAACCAGTGGCAGTTTTTTTTAAGCCAGCATGGAGGAGATACTGAAACAGCTGGCTCTAGCAAATGCCAATCAACAGCAGACAAATGCAGGTTTGCAAAGGAGCCTTGCAGCCCAGCAGCAAGCTCATCAACAAGCCCAGCAGCAATCTGAGGCCCGCTTCATAGACCTGTTACAGAAGCAAGAGCAGAGACTACAACAAATGGAAGCAGTAATGCAGCAACGTCCGCAGACCAGTGAGGAAAGCCGTCCCACTAATACCGCGTCCTTTGGGGTGAGTCGTTTATTGACAAAAATGACTGGAGAGGATGATCCAGAGGTATTTTTGACCACATTTGAAAGGACTGCTGAAAGAGAAAAGTGGCCTGAGGAGCAGTGGGCTGGACTGGTGGCTCCTCTGTTAACTGGTGAATCGCAGAAGGCTTACTATGACCTAGAGCCTGACCAAGCAAAAGACTATGTGATGCTAAAAGCTGAAATATTGGCAAGGCTGGGTGTCACCCTGGCTGTCCGGGCTCAGCGTGTGCATAACTGGACTTTCCAGCTTGGAAAACCCCCCAGGTCTCAAATGTATGATCTCATTCACCTGAGCAGGAAGTGGCTACAGCCAGAGACTTTGTCCGCACCAGAGATTGTGGAACGTGTTGTAATGGATCGGTTTTTGAGAGCTCTTCCTACTGCCATCCAAAAGTGGGTAAGCCATGGAGACCCAGAGACGGCCGGTGGTCTTGTGGATCGTGTAGAGAAATACTTGGCTACAGAGAACCTGACGGCCTCTTCCAGAGACACTCGGACTTTCCACCCTACGACCAGACCACCCCCAGGGGCGGATAAGAGGATTCCAAGGGGTAAGGGTGGAGAGAGTGAGAGGGTGGGAGCTCTACCCCAAGTTTGGCGAGAACAGCCTGGGAAATCAGCGGCTCAAGAGGCGGCAAGAAGGATCGTTTGCTACCGCTGCCGGCAAGCGGGACATATTGCAGCCAATTGCCCGGTTGTGGAGGAACCCATGCAGTGTGACTTTCTGACGGGCAGACGTCAGTCGCTGTGTGCGACAGTCGCATGCACTGCCATTCGAGGAACTGAGAAACATTTATGCAAAATGTGTGTTAATGGTAGAAATGTTGTGGTATTGCTGGATTCAGGTAGCCTTGTGACCCTGATAAAGGCTGAGTTAGTTAAAACAGAGGTCTCTGGGAATAGCAAGGTAGCTGTTATTTGTGTGCATGGGGACACCCGAGAGTATCCAGTGACTACAGTGTGTTTCGAGACCCCCAAAGGTACCCTCTCTCATCCAGTGGGCTTAGTATCTCAGTTACCGTATGACGCCATTGTGGGAAGGGATTTTCCGAAGTTCTGGGAACTGTGGGATGATCCTGAGCCCCCCACTGGTGCCCCTATGTACCAGGAATGTGATAGCCAGAACTCCTCTGAGAGTGGTGAGGACTCTCCAGAATTTCCCTTGTCAGTATTGGCAGGGGAGACTCAAGAAACTGGAGAGGAGCCCACCTCCTCAGACGAAAACCTACCGTCTGTGGAGTTTTCTGATCTGGAGGTTCACAGGGAAAATTTTGCCACAGAACAGTTAAAAGACCCCGCCCTAATAAAGGCACGGGAAAACGTAGTGGAAATAGATGGCGAGTTAGTGAACCCAGATAATACCTGCACTTACCCATACTTCAGCGTAGAGAAGGACCTACTGTATCGGGTGGCAAAAAGGGCAGAAGAAACCGTTGAGCAGCTTGTGGTGCCCAAACCTTACAGGAAGTTGGTGTTGGAGTTGGCCCATGGGCACATTCTTGGAGGTCATCTGGGGACAGAGAAAACCCGAGAGAGGGTATTACAGAGATTCTATTGGCCTGGAGTGATGAAGGACATAGAAAATTATTGTTCCTCCTGCCCTGTGTGTCAGAGGTCGGCCCCGATGCCACATTTCCGTAGCCCGCTGGTCCCTCTACCCATCATTGAGGTCCCGTTTGAGAGAATCGCAATGGATTTGGTAGGTCCTATAATCAAGTCCGCTAGGGGGCACCAGTACATATTGGTTATAATGGACTATGCCACCCGTTATCCAGAAGCGATCCCTCTCAGAAATACCTCGGCCAAAACCATAGCCAAAGAGCTATCTCTTGTTTTTAGCCGGGTGGGTATTTGTAAAGAACTGCTTACGGACCAAGGTACACCCTTTATGTCCCGGGTTATGAAAGAGCTGTGTAAATTGCTCAAAGTGACGCAATTGCGTACATCTGTGTATCACCCCCAAACCGATGGGCTGGTTGAAAGATTCAACAAAACCCTAAAACAAATGTTGAAGAAAGTGGTGGATAGAGATGGAAAGGATTGGGACTGTCTACTTCCTTATTTGATGTTTGCTATTAGGGAGGTGCCCCAATCCTCTACGGGATTCTCCCCCTTTGAGTTACTGTATGGGAGACACCCAAGAGGGCTGTTGGATATTGCCAAGGAAACTTGGGAAAGTGAGAGTTCTCCCCACAGGAGTGTGATTGAGCATGTCGCCCTGATGCAAGATCGAATTGCACAGGTAATGCCCATCGTGAAGGAACATTTGGCCCAAGCGCAGTTGGCACAGCAGAGAGTGTACAACCGTGGAGCAAAGACCCGTACCTTTTCCCCGGGGGATAGGATATTGGTACTTGTCCCTACGGTTGAAAGTAAATTCCTTGCCAAATGGCAAGGCCCCTACGAGATAATGGAAAAAGTGAGCGAAGTGAATTACAAGGTCAGACAACCAGGAAGGCGAAAGCCCGAACAGATATATCACGTTAATCTGTTGAAAGCCTGGAGGGATAGAGAGTCCCTAGTCGCAGAAACTTGGTCACCAGCTCAAACTGGTTGCGTGATTCCGGAGGTTGGAATAGCAGCCACCTTGTCACAACCCCAACAACAGGAGGTTAAGGAGTTTGTGCTTCGCAACAAGGAGGTGTTCTCTGAGCTGCCGGGACAAACATCTGGGGTAGAGCATGATATTATTACCCCGCCCGGTGAAAGGGTGAAGTTAAAACCCTATCGGATCCCAGAGGCCCGACGGGAGGCAATACGGGAGGAAGTACAGAAAATGCTGAACTTAGGGGTGATAGAGGAGTCCCAAAGTGATTGGTCTAGTCCCATTGTGTTGGTGCCTAAACCGGATGGGAGCTGGCGATTTTGTAACGATTTTCGTCAGTTGAACAAAGTTACAAAATTTGACACCTACCCCATGCCACGTATAGATGAGTTGATCGACCGGCTGGGAACAGCCCGATACATGACGACTCTTGACCTCACAAAAGGGTATTGGCAAATTCCCCTGGCCAAGTCGGCCAAAGAGAAAACCGCATTTGTAACCCCAGACGGGGCGTTCCAATATAAGAGAATGCCGTTCGGGTTACAGAATGCGCCGGCCACATTCCAGCGGAAAATGGACCAGATACTGAGGCCCCATCGGAAGTATGATGCGGCTTACCTGGATGACGTAATTGTCCATAGCACAGATTGGGCCTCACATCTGCCAAAAGTGCAAGCAGTCCTAGACTCTATCCGGGAAGCGGGGTTTACGGCTAACCCCAAGAAGTGTACCATTGGGCAGGAGGAGGCCAAATATCTTGGGTACACCATTGGCAGGGGAGTGATAAAACCCCAACTCAACAAAGTCGAGGCCATCCAGAGTTGGCCACGTCCCAACAGCAAGAAGCAGGTACGGGCCTTTCTGGGAATCGCGGGTTATTATCGGCGCTTCATTCCCCACTTTGCTTCTAAGGCTGTGCCCCTAACCAACCTGACGAAAGGGAAAGGGTCGGTCATGATTAAATGGACCCCCGAGGCTGAGGCAGCATTCCAATTCTTGAAACAAGCCTTATGTAGCCAGCCAGTGTTGTACTCACCCGACTTCTCTAAAGACTTTGTCGTACAAAGTGATGCGTCAGATGTGGGGTTAGGAGCAGTATTGTCCCAGGTCTGGAACGGGGAAGAGCACCCAGTCATTTACCTCAGCAGGAAGTTGAAGTCCCATGAGGTAAATTACGCCACGGTTGAAAAGGAGTGTTTAGCGGTGAAGTGGGCTCTAGATTCCCTTCGGTACTATCTGCTAGGTAGGCACTTTGACATGGTTACGGATCACGCTCCGTTAAAGTGGATGGCTCAAAACAAGGAGACAAATAGAAGAGTGAATAGGTGGTTCCTGGCCCTACAGGAATTCAACTTCACAGTAAAGCATCGCCCTGGCGTTCAAATGGGGAATGTGGATGCTTTGTCTCGAGTACATGAATGCCTGATTGCTGGTGTTCCAACCCCAAGGTTAAAACAAGAGGGGGGGGTATGTGACAGCAGGAAGGTAAAGTCACCTGGTTGCATCCAGGGGGGTAGATATATTTCTCCCAGATTCAGGCTTTATGCCGACTTATACAACTAGGTGGAGAGTTGTATAAGGCTAGTGGGCTCATGGATGACTCATACCTCTAGGGAGAGTGTGGGGCGTCGTGCAGACAGAGATGAGGAGACCAGCTGAACCTTGTCAGCTCATTTAGGCCTCTATAAGAACTCCCAGCTTCATTAGATGTTAGCTCATGCCTGGAACCAGACCTGTGTGGACTGTCTAGGGAGAGTGAACCCCTGTGCGGTGAGGCAAAGCCTGTGTGGCTATTTGTTTGGACTTTTACTAAACCAGGGACTTAGGGACTAGGACAGCACCAGGCTGATCCCAGTTGTTAGTTTAGGAAACCTGCATGTTTAGTCAGAGGTCAAACTGACCAGGATTTATTTTGTTTATGTTTCTTTTTGGCTTTGCTGTGTTTTTGTCACTGTACATAGAGAAATAAACCGCACCTTTTGATTTTGAAAACCACAACCTCCGTCTGCTGGCCCTGTTTTTGTGTGGGGAGCCCAACCAGGGGGTCACACACACCCGCTACCGAGTTAACCCCCTCACAATATATATATATATATATATATAGTGAAAAGTAGTCCAACACTAATGTGTATCAAAATTAATGTTCAGAAAAATAGATGAATAGACCAAAGAATTACTAAATTATTGAAGAAATTCCCATAACAAGTTCATTCTCTGTGAGATAATCCAAAGTGACTTGGTGTGGTATGAAGCAGGTAATCAGGTGACTTGTGTGCTCCCCCTTCTGGGTCCCCACTCACCAGATGCCACCACCCCTGCAGGGGTAGATGGCGTATAGTAGCTGAAGCTGCTGGAATCCTAAGGCTTCTCCCCGTCAGCTCGCCTCCAGCCTTTCCGCTAGATGATAACCTGCAAGTGCTGACTGAAGCTGGTATGATGGTAGCAATTCCTCAGCAGTGAATCCTCATAGGAAGAGACAAGGGCTCCAATAGTGTAGTATCATCGGTGTTTATTTAAAAAGTTAAAAAACAACAAGGGGTACCAGCATCAACACATAAAAAGCAGCTGGTACTCCCCAAGAACAAACACTAAAATCCGTGGGTAGATGAGCGTAACGGAGGCCGGGATGAGCAGCGTGGGTTCCAGCTGTGTTCCACCCGCTCTCCTCGCAACCCGGAAATGACATAACGTGCGTATACGTGACCACGCCTTAAGCTTTTCGTCAATGGACGTCGTCTGAGGCAGTGACCTGTATAGTGCACACTACGTCTAAATAGGAAGAGCGTCCGTCCAAAGTTCCTCCCACCCCCATTAAAAGGGCATATTAGGCTAAACAGCTAACAACACTAAACACTCTGCCTATTTAGACGTAGTGTGCACTATACAGGTCACTGCCTCAGACGACGTCCATTGACAAAAATCTTAATGCGTGGTCACGTATACGCACATAACGTCATTTCCGGGTTGCGAGGAGAGCGGGTGGAACGCAGCTGGAACCCACGCTTCTCATCCTGGCCTCCGTTACGCTCATCTACCCATGGATTTTAGTGTTTGTTCTTGGGGAGTACCAGCTGCTTTTTATGTGTTGATGCTGGTACCCCTTGTTGTTTTTTAACTTTTTAAATAAACACCGATAATACTACACTATTGGAGCCCTTGTCTCTTCCTATGATGATTCACTGCTGAGAAATTGTTACCATCATACCAGCTTCGCTCAGCACTCGGGAACGCAGGTTATCATCTAGCGGAAAGGCTGGAGGCGAGCTGACGGGGAGAAGCCTTAGGATTCCAGCAGCTTCAGCTACTATACGCCATCTACCCCTGCAGGGGTGGTGGCATCTGGTGAGTGGGGACCCAGAAGGGGGAGCACACAAGTCACCTGATTACCTGCTTCATACCACACCAAGTCACTTTGGATTATCTCACAGAGAATGAACTTGTTATGGGAATTTCTTCAATAATTTAGTAATTTTTTGGTCTATTCATCTATTTTTCTGAACATTCATTTTTATACACATTAGAGTTGGACTACTTTTCACTATATATATATATATATATATATATATATATATATATATATATATATATATATTTCTCAATTTTTTTCACAGTTCTGTTACCGGATTCTTTGTATTTTTGATATATATACATATATATTTAGGTTTTTGGTCACTGGTATAGAGATCTTATTGCACAGATTGGTATGCACTTATTTATGCTTTCTCACATATGGTTGTTTCACTGCTCCTAGAATCCATTATTTAAATTGTATGATCCCACCAAGGTACGGGTTCTACATCTTACATTATATGGTTATATAGATACTTTTTGTTAATCTAGTGGGTTTCCCCACTGTCAGGTACCCCAGGTAGCACCACTACCCCACCTGTTTGTTATAATAAAATTGAATTATGCTGAGCTGCACACTGAGTTACCCCAGCCCCCCCATCACCCAAAAAAAAGACCATACTAGGATACGATAACAAATGTGTAAAACTCACCATGAATGCTGCTCGGCTCTGGTTTTGTGGTTGCCTCCAAATAAAGAGGGTGATTGCTACAATACCAAGGAGTGCCAGGGCAAGCAGAATAACACACCAAAGTACACCAGACAGGATGTATTGGGAACATGTTGTAGATACCACACTCGCTATACAGACTAGGACCGCTGAAAGAAGATAATATTTATTTCTATGAATCTGCTCTTTTTCTCTCAACTGATTACAGATTTTTTTTTATGAAGTGTATGCTGAAAGCTTTGTTTTTTTAATGCATTCTTTATTTCTAGAAAGTTTTCTCAATTATAATTTTCTTCTGTTAATTTCAGTTTAATGCCTGTTCATGCAGTATTTACATTGCGTTTTCAGCGTTTTGCGGTAAATTCAGCAAAAGGGTATAGTGAATTGGCAGTTTCAGGATTGTATGCAATATTTGGGCAAAATGTGTCCGGTCACCTAAATACCGCATGCAAGATGATTTTGTGCATGGAGCCCATTGTGTAGGGAGGGCAAGAAGTGTTGGGTGAACATGAAACATGAATATGGTGGAATAAACACTTGTAGTTTCTCTTAGGCCTCATGCCCACGGACGTTTCTACAGCCGCGTTTTTGAACGTTTTTTACAGTTTAAAAACACCTGTCCATGTTATTGTATACATTTTTCGACCATATTTTTTTCGAAAGAAAAAAGAAACGCCGGAGCTCAAAAACGCTGCGTTTTTGCGCGTTTAACGCTTCACGGTTTTTTATGGCTAACGCCGACACTGCGGAACGCACTGGTCCTGGGTTTTTTTTACAGCTTAAAAACGCCTATGCTATTTGCAGCTCAAAAACGCCTAGGTGGGCATGAAGCTATAGACTAACATGGACAGGCGTTTTTAAGCTGTAAAAAACGCTCAAAAACGCGGCTGTAAAAACGTCCGTGGGCACGAGGCCTTATGCTTGGGAAATTTACAAGGCGTAATAATAATTTTAACATAATCCAATTAAATGTATTGTATCAAATTTATAAATTCATGCCATTGTGTGGGGTTAGCGTCACTGGATTATGAGAGGACATATAATCAGCAGAATAAAGGTTTTTTACCATATGGAGCTACTGGTTTAGTTAAAAAGTAAGTATGCACATGAGATTAGATAAAGTAATATAATGTGATTTGTACATAACTGTTAAATGATCATAATGGGATGTGTTTATGATGCATTATTGCGGATTTGTAAGAAATGCTTGTTGTAAAGCAATTGTAGCAATGTGTTTGCAGCAGGACTTGTTATGTGTCCTAAAGACTTGCAGTTGGGATGAATCTTTTTATGAAGTATGGGTGTATGTGATCTCGTAGTAATAAGAGTTCTTCTACCCTGCAATTCTTGCTACAGGATTAAGCTTGACAGAGTGAAATGCATTCGCATTCAGAGAAGCAGGTGGAGCAAGCAGCCTTTGTACTCGAAAATACCAATTAATCTTCATATCAGGATTTTATGTTGGAGAGCGGCTTCTTTTTCTTTTTTGCAAAGTTATTACTTGGTAATTACCCAAGGATGTAAATTTAAATAGGTTCAAAAATCTTACACAAAAACTATCAGGAAACAGGAAGTGCGGGAGCTGCCTTAGATAACTTTGCAGAATAACTAGCAGATGATTGGTTGATAGGACACAGAGTGGTCCTAGCAACCAATTACCAGCTTGGTAATATGCAAAGTTAAAGGAGTTGTAAAGTCTCAGAGTTTTTCACCTTAATGCATTCCATGCATTCCATGCATTAAAGTGAAAAACCTTCAGTGCTGCAGCTGTCCCCCAGACCCCCCCCCCTTTTTCTTACCTGAACCCGATCGTTCCAGCGACGAGAACGAGCCCAGAAGCTCCAGACGCTGTCTCGGGTCCTCATTGGATAGATTGATAGCAGCGGGAGCCGTTGGCTCCCGCTGCTGTCAATCAAATCCAGTGACACGGGAGCCGTTTTTTAAACAAACCTTTACAATCACTTTAACTTTGGCAGCTCCCGCTCCCACCCTCCATGCAGCGCTACTGGGCCTCTCTCTCATGATCTGTCCTGATCTCCACTCTGTGTGTCTGTTAGGTAGCGGAGTAAGGGGAAAAGAGGACCTGGCTCTGAAGGATGGGGGAGCAGGGGATGCTTGTGAACTTAAATAGTGCTCTACAATTGGGGGGAGGGAGAGTGTGTGTAGAGGGGCAAGCACGCTACTCTGTGTGTGTGTGGGGGGGAATGGGTGTCAAGGGGGCAGAAAGGACTTCTGGGGGGTGAAGTAAAGGGGCAGAGCACACTACTGAATGTTGGAGGGTGATGTAAAGGGGCAGAGCACACTACTGTGAGGGGGTGGGGGGGATGTGGGAAGTCATGTAAAGGGGCAGAGCAGGCTACTGTGTAGGGGGGGGGTGAATGGGGGGTAAGGTGAAGGGAGCAAAAAGCACCAGTGGGTGGGTGATGTAAAGGGGCAGAGCTTACTACTGGGGGGGATGTGAAGGAGGAGAAAGGACTGGGGGGGAGGTGATGTGTCTGTTAGGTAGCGGAGTAAGGGGAAAAGAGGACCTGGCTCTGAAGGATGGGGGAGCAGGGGATGCTTGTGAACTTAAATAGTGCTCTACAATTGGGGGGGGGGGAGAGTGTGTGTAGAGGGGCAAGCACGCTACTCTGTGTGTGTGTGTGGGGGAATGGGTGTCAAGGGGGCAGAAAGGACTACTGGGGGGTGAAGTAAAGGGGCAGAGCACACTACTGAATGTTGGAGGGTGATGTAAAGGGGCAGAGCACACTACTGTGAGGGGGTGGGGGGGATGTGGGAAGTCATGTAAAGGGGCAGAGCAGGCTACTGTGTAGGGGGGGGTGAATGGGGGGTAAGGTGAAGGGAGCAAAAAGCACTAGTGGGCGGGTGATGTAAAGGGGCAGAGCTTACTACTGGGGGGGGGGATGTGAAGGAGGAGAAAGGACTGGGGGGGTGATGTGATGTGAAGGGGGCAGAGCACACTGTGGGGTAAAGTGAAGTGGGCAGAAAGGACTAACAGGGAGGGTTATGTGAGTGGGGCAGAGGACACTACTGGGGGGGGGGGTGATGTGAGAGGGGCTAAGGATACTGCTGTGGGGGGCAGTGCTGTGGGGGGCAGTGCTGTGGGGGGCAGTGCTGTGGGGGGCAGTGCTGTGGGGGTGGTGATGTGAATGGAAGTTCAGAACACTACTGTGGAGGGGCAGAGTACACTGATGTAAGAACGGGATTTTGATATAAGAGGAGAGGGGGGCTGTGATGTGACGGACCTGAGTGATTGGAAGAACATGCTATTCTGGCCTCGCCTGGAAGAAAGTTTTTTTACTAATCGGACCTCCGTAAACTTTAATTTATTACTCCTGGTATACAGGATATGGCCAACCCTAGCTAAGACAATGATATCTTACTGATTGAAGAGTAAATTCTATTTACCTATTGCCATTACACTCCGTGATACCACTGTCGAGGAGCGAGCTGAACCAATAACTGATGGCCTTGGATCTGTGATATTATCATGGCACTCTATACTTCCATTAGTTGCTTGTGTAGTTTCTGTCTGTATCTGGTATCTAGCAGAAACACAAATCATTCTTGTCATCTTGCAGTAATATTATGCAGCAGTAAAAGAGGTAATTATGGTTATGAAGGGTATAGGCTAATTCCCAGGGCAAATATTAAAGTATATATAAACTCTAATGTAGCGCCCTCCTCACTCCCCTCTTTCTCTCGTCTCGTCTTTCTTGTCTAGGGGTATCTTAGAGGGGAGGGAGCGGGGACACCACGCCTGGCTTCCACCACATGTGTCAGTATAAGCAACGTTCTTGTATTACCTTCGGGTCAGTGCTGTGCACCTGGATCCTCCCTCCAAGAGTCACCTTGAACAATGTCTGTTAGGAAATGAGCCCCACACCATAAAAGTTCAACACTCCTTTATTCTTCTCGAATGAACACAATCAGTTGAACTCCCTTGGTAGAAACAGAACAGAAAAGGAGGTGTGGATGCGAATAGGCCCAGACACAATGTAGTTCTCCACTTTCCTTTCTGAAAGTGGGTTACGGTCTCCGCACGAGGGGGGAATTTCCTTCCAGGCGGTCTCCGACGAGAGGCTCACCTGTCACCGGCAATATGCTGCACCGGGTCTTCAAGTGAGGAGCCCCCCCCCGGTCCATTGCGCCTTCCGGATTCAGGTACCCACTACCGGGGTTCCCTAGGATCTCCTTCCCTCGCAGAACTCAGTGTTGGGCACTAAGCTCCGGACCTTCATCCGAGTACCTCACCCCAGGCTAAAGGTGCCTGGGATGGAACACGACCTCTGATTGTCCTCTAGGCCTAGGCCACCCGGAGGACCGACGTGAACCACCGTCCACAAGCTGAAGGTGCTTGGGACTCCGACCCCGTGACAAAGATGGCCGGCCCCTTTATACCCTCTCCCAGCAAGCACGGCGGGTTCCCCAACCCACCATACCGCTGCCGAGGGAGGACAAAAAGGAGGCACAGAAATGATTCAACCCCAGCCCAGGGCGACAGCGCCACCCACTGGGCTGCAGGGAATTACACATCACTGATGTCTCTATCAAGTTCAAATTTACACCCGGGAAAGTACATACCCGCTACACTAACAATAAGCTTCTCTTACTTACTCCATTTTGCTCTGCTAAATATGCCATTGAAAGTGTTTTGAATTATCTTTTCAATAAGTGCAAAAAGACACCTGTCTGAAATTCAGAGCTGTTCTGTTTCCAGTTCTTTCTCAAGTAGTCCACCCAGTTCTTATCATGGGCTACAGAACAAATAGTACCTACAGTATGTAATGGAGGTGAGAAAAGTGGGAGGGATTCAGTAGTTTAACAAAAGACAACTGGGCAGGGCTGGTACATTTTCTTGTAATTTTAGTGCAGAAAAAGGCATGTGTTGTCCTTCCACAACAGGAAATTAGAAGTCGAGTAATTTCTGGGATGTTCTACCTCCTAATACCACTCTGTGTACATGGATTGCTCACTGAAAGTGGGACAGACTGGTGCACATTTCACTAATATGCTGACAAACAGCAGGCCTTGTCACCTTCCTCACACAATTAAACTTCAATTGCTGCCAGCAAAGCCTACAAAGTGTATACATGCCTATAATAGGCTTCCAAAATTGCCATAACCTTCATTTTTCAAAGACCCTATTCACCTTCCCTACCCTTCTCAGCCACATCATTATATTTACTACTAAACTACACATACGCTACATGCAAATACAACATCATTAAAATTACCTCAGCAGAATGACACACGAAGACACCAACGTGTAGGCCAAAAGAGTCCCTATTGACATCATATCCACCAAGGCCTTCAGGTCAAACAGGAAAGCCATGAGAGCTGTGGACCAGAACATTATTAAAGAGGCATCAGACTACTAAAACGAATATACAGGCATACCTGCCTATGATTTGCGCTATGGTTATTGTGGCAACATTACTCCTTTCCCCGCATACTATAATTTGAAAATATGAAACTTTGCTTGTAAAATTAAGGGTGTGATACATTTTTATAGTTAAGCTACATCCATACTCACAGTCAACTTTAAGTACGTTTAAGGCAATAAATGCAGTATTTTCATATATCTTCCCAAGTGCCCAATAAGCTGACATAATATGGAAAATTCAATGTTACTGGTAAAAATTTAGTTTAGTTTACCACGTTCTATTTTCCAAGCCTCCTTATTGTTTCTTTAATGGGATGTGTAGCCTCACTAACCAATAGAGAGACTTTGGAGAAGGAAGGGTGTGGGACCAAGCTCTTACGGTAGAAGTTGAGATTTGCATATAGCTTTGGCCTCCTATGTCTGATTATTGTGTACTGATTATTTTGCATGGAATTTACATAGAAGGTATTTATTGTTTTTCTCATATTATCAGATTGCCCACATTTGAACAAGTTGTTTTTAAAGTAACCTGTAGTGAGCTATACAAGATGATCCCCCAAAGCCTGGTCATAGTGACCTATCACATACAGACTTTATGAAATTCCATGCACAAGCCTGCCTCTTGTCTCAGAGGTGTCATTGTTTAGTTCTATCCACTTGCTTCGAGCATTTACCAGCTACTACTCCTGAAGCCATTGTGGCCACCACTGGACTCTGCCGGCTGCTGACACGTGACAGTGGCTGAAAGAGCAAACCATCTCTGGCCATTGCAAGAAGAATCCGGGGCATAGGAAACATAGACCCCAAGAGACTGTAAAACAAAATAGCAGAGGATAAACATCAGTGCAAGCTGTTAAGTGAGACATAAAGAATCCCAACTGCTCTCATAAGCATATGTACAGTGCTTGAGTATTTTTTTTTTTTTTACAGCACAAGAAATTTCTGTAGATTCTTACATTGTGTATAGACTTGTGATGGCCAATTTACAGGGTATAGGGGGTCTCAGCTGTAGCCCCTAAAAGCAACAATGGGCTGCACATAATATTAAGTCTCTGCCAAGTCGATTAGGCAAGGCCTATTTCTGTTTGATCAAGCAATTATCTCTGTATGTATTAGAAAACCAATCACAATACATGCTTATTTAACAGCTTGGTTAGATTTAAGACTTATAGATTGCAATTTCAATCAATATTTTCAGTTCGACCGACAGTGCTGAACAATACCATGTGCATTGCTTTGTTTGATATTTTAATCAATGATAGATCAATTCGTATTTAATTCCTCAATAAATCCCAGGAAGTCTGAATCATTCCCCCTCCATGTAACCAGCACCTAATCAATATACTGTAAAAACCAAGTTCCTCAAAGAGTGGGACTTTAATGGACCAAAAACGCTCAGGAAGTAAGGGATTTTATAAAATTACTAATTTATTACAAACAATAAATGATAAAATTGAAACACATGATAGAAAAGAAAAAACAAACATGGAAAACAAACAATTGGAAGAACCCCAGATCAACTGTCGAGAGGACAGAGGAAATCCAACGTGTTTCAATGAGTGAGGTAAAAGTCTTCTTCAGGGAAAAATGGGCTGAAGCTTTCCAAATATATACAAACAATCTACAATATCAATAAAGACATAATTACAAACATGATTAAAAATTTATGGTGTAGCACGATTTATACATTAATTCTATAAGGATTATTTACATAAAAAAACAAAAATACATAAAAAAACATGTAAATGTAGGTATCTCTACTGACCTCATGTGTTCTATATATCAATCAGAAAAAATCATAGCTCAACAGGTAGAAGGAAACTGAGACACCAAAACAGCATCCTGTAGTCAGAGCAGAAGGAGGATGAACCGTGTCCACATCAGAAACCCCTGCATCTGAGTGTGCCTCCCAAAAGGGGGGCCGGAGCCGTGTCAGAAGGTGACAGGATGCTGTTTTGGTGTCCTACCTGTTGAGCTATGATTTCTTCCGATTGATATATAGAACACATGAGGTCAGTAGAGATACCTATATCTACATGTTTTTTTTTTTTTTCTGTTAACCACTTAAGGACCGCCGCACAACGATATAAGTAGACAAAATGGCACGGCTGGGCATATGGGCGTACAGGTACATCCCCTTTAAGATTGGGCATTGTGGGCGTGCGCGCTCCCGTCCCTAGCTCCGTGAGTTCGACCGCGGCTCCCGCGGATTCCATGGTCGCGGGGATACCTGCGATCGTCTCATGGAGAGGAAGAACGGGGAAATGCTAATGTGAACAAGCATTTCCGCATT
Source organism: Rana muscosa (assembly GCA_029206835.1). NCBI lineage: Eukaryota > Metazoa > Chordata > Amphibia > Anura > Ranidae > Rana > Rana muscosa. The sequence goes on along the minus strand of CM055118.1, from coordinate 97,827,017 downwards.
CTTCCTAGTGACAGGACACTGATCACAGCTCCCTGTAATCGGGAGCGGTGATTATTGTCGTGTCTGTGGTGGAGATTTTTCAAATCCATATTTATAACAAGAAGCTTCAAGGGAACTCTCTAATTAAAAGGATTCTACGTGTATATATGGTTGTATATGTTTTTCCAATACTTTATTATTAAGGTGACTTCTATAGTGTTAGAACATGTTTAGAACACTTAGCATACACAGCTGTGGAATTTCATCTGACAAAAGGCTTATCTGACCCTTTGTTGGCATGCTGAGGTGAATTCAAAGGAGGTGGGAGGTGACAAAGGAACAGGTTGGGTCCTGGCTTAACTGAGTCCCTCACCCAATCTAGCAACCCCCTACCCCTCAAGGGAATGCAAGGTCTTAGCATATGGAAAGGGGGGGGGTGAGGAGGGGTGGGGTTTTACAAGGGTGTGTATATATCTGGATGCAGACCCAAAGCTCACTCTCTTAGAATGAAGATCTGACGCAGACGACATGGTGACGTAATAAGCTCTCTCTCTCTCTCTCTCTCTCTCTCTCTCTCTCTGTCTCTCTCTCTCTCCCTCTCTCTCTCTCCCTCTCTGCCTCTCTCCCTCTCTCTCTCCCATAAGGGTGCCGCTGCTTCTCTTTTGCTCTCTTGTTCCTATTGGTATTATCATGTAACATTGGTATCATCTTCATCATAGGTATTATCATGTTTGTCATAGCAATATTCCTATTATGTATCGTGTAACATTGGTATCACCTTGCTATTAGGTGGTATCATTTCTGTATAAATAAATGTCATTGTTTTCTCTTTTCCCACCGCTATCGTTTGATTTCAATTTATATAGACAAAAGGTTTTTAATCACTTATTTTAAGCATTTAAGCGAGACGTATATTTCCGTAACAGATGTTGCCCGGCGTGTGAGGAAGTTTAAAATTGGGTGAGTATTATTTCTCGTATGGTAGACAGAGCTGGTCCTAACGCCAGAAATCCTAAGTGTTTTATTATGTCTTTTTAACCTGTCTGAATACCTAACATAAACTTCTCAGAACTTAACTTTTTACCTTTTTGTCTAGGCGAATATTTTGATGAGACTGATTTTTGAATAATGTATGTATATAGAATGAAATTGCAGCAGGGTGTCGGTATGAATGATAAGGGCTCTGTTTGGAATCAATTTCAGTTGACCCTTTGAATAAGATTAGGCCAATCTTTGGGATTGAAACAAACCTGTGCGTATAGGGCTGCGTTTCCACTGGCGCAACTCCAATGTCGTGTGACGTTGAAATGCAGCTTTAGTGCGACTGTGGTGTGGTGTTGAATGCGATTTTGATAGAGTCACTGCAGCTTTGAGTCACATAGATTGGAATGGGTGCTATTGAAATCAATGGTAAGCGATTTGTAATGCGACTTTGTGCCCAAGGTCGCATGGCGAGTTGCATCAGTGGAAACAGAGACTAAATCACACTGAATTATCTGGATGTATGGGAATCTATCTTTCTGTGTAAACTACTAACGGGGGGATTGTAAGCTGTTGGGGCAGATTTTGATGTTTGGTGCGAATGGAGTAGTGCGTTTTTGTTCGGTGTTGCAATCTGATGGAGACTATTTTTGTTTTCCTTTGTGTGTGGGAACCCATGTGGTATGTCCCAAGCTGGTTTTGGCGGGAAAAATTGGGCATCATCCACCATTTTGTCATGGTCCATGAGATGTGCGGTGGTCATCCACCATTTTGTGGTGGCTTGGCTTGTCGGCCATCTTGAGAGGCATTTAGAGTTTGAGATGGGAAGTTCCAGGTTAGCAAACAAAACTGCCTCCTGCACTATAAGCAATCAGAGGGTCTAATCAAGCTTAACGCTTGGGAAGCCCTGTGATACAGTCATTTTTTTTTTTTTTGAATACTTTGGAGAAGTCCACGGGGAGATTAAACTATTTATTTAGTTGTGGAGATTTCCAGGCTTATTTTTTGAAGGACTATAGTCAGCAGTGGTTGTTCTGGCAGAGTAGTGAAAAAAGGTTCGCAACGGCGACAGGGGCGGTACCTGTCGACCCAATCATTGGTCAGAGAGTAGCTAACTCTGGGAAACAGTTCAAGGTTTTTCGTCCGGAAAGGATGGGTAATAAAATTGCTTCAAAGAGGGAGTTTAACCGTGGGGAACCTTACCACTTGACCCCGAAGGAAGAAAGGATTGATACAGGGGCCTTGAGTTGGGAAATATGCAATGTTGGGAATGGTGGACTGGGAAACTGTATTTTGGAAAAAAAAAATGGTACGGTCAAGCCAAATGCTTGGGAAAGAGATGCTTATTGTGCATGGATGGTAGAATAATGATGAACAGGGGGACAAGGAGGAACCTGACCAAACAGATGTTATGGGTTTAAGAAGTACAGGTTATGATAGAAAAGATTCTGATTTGTGTGATGTCTAGAGGTCATCTTTGACCAAGTGTGTGAATATGTGTGTGTGGAGACTATGCGAGAGGTGTAGTGCGGATCTGTGACATTATGTTCTCAGCTGCTGACAGCCCGAAATGACCCCCCTTTCTTTCCAACCAGATCTGTGAGAATGTAAAACGAATTGTATTGACATGCAAATGACCTGAGCCAGGCTGTAATAGTTTTTTGTGAAAGTGCTTTTACTAAACTGTGTTTGTGTTACAGAAGACGATTCAGCAAGGGATTTTGTGGTGAAGTATTATGATTGGTTGATAAATGATACTGATAAAAAGTTTGCTAATTTTTTTCTCACCATGGTGAATAAAAATATTTTTTTGGGGGGATTACTGGTATACCATAAAACACAAACAACGTGGCATTAATGTGTATCATGTAATACATATTAATTAAAAGTTGAGCTCAACAATTTTTGTTATTTAAAAAAAAAAAAAAAGGTGCACGGTTTATGTAATGTAAAGTAATGTAATGTATATTTGTGTTTCATATGCTAATGTCTTGTTACTGGAATTGTTTTTGTAAATTGCGAAAAATGGAATGTTTATCCCTCAGAGTCGATAATTGGGTTTTCTGGCTTTTAGAACAAGAGGAAATCGTAGCCTCCAGAGGACAACGTGATAAAAAAAGATTTTTTCCTGGTTGGTCGGGTTTCACATGTAAATGTTTTAGGTTGTCGCCACCATTATCTAGTTGGAATGTCTAGTTGTCAGTCCATTTGGTTGTGTTTTGGACCACCCAGTGTGTGTTGTATGTTCTGATCTACTGAGTAGCAGAACCAATTAACTGAAGTCTGCATAAAAGTTGAGTAAGACTGCCGGGGATAATTGGCACTCTAACACATATGTGAGGCTAAGGAGCATTATAAATCTCTGCCAGGGGTACTGCACTTAGTGGTAAAAGGGTAATGGTCTGATGTTACTTTGGGCGAACTTGTGTTCAGGAGTAGGACTGCTTACACCCCCCCGCTGTTATTGTAATTAGGTACACGCCCAACCATACCTGGCTGTACAAGTTAGGCTCATTGCCTGAAGCTAAGGTATGCTAATGTCCCTAGCTATCTGTGTGTCCCCAAATGTAGTTCAAACCTGTTTCCTACCGTGTCACCAAGCAATCCCATCTCTCTGAAATAGGGAAAACCAACCCTTCTCATAGTTTCCTGCTGGGACTGTTTATGTGGCTATTTGTTACCAATTGCCTAATAAATATCTGTGTGCTTCAAGGCACACCGGTCGGCTCGGGTACCCCCTACTGTTCAGTGGTCCCAGCGCCTCAGTGCTGCAAGGGATTTGTCTTAGTCTGCTGGTCAGGTGTGTCTGGTAGCAGCAGTTTCTCAAGCTGGATACACATTATGCAATTTTGTTTTCCCATTTATTTTAGATTTACCTGCAGATGTGTGGTATGAGGGCCTGCCTGATTGCATACAAGTTGAGAGGGTATAGGTCTGGCCTCATATTGTATAGTTTTGGTTGAGTCTGGGGAAAAATTGTGCAGGAAGGTTGTATGGGGTGTTACCAGCGCTTGGCTGTTCCAAGAGCCCTCACGTCCGAGGTATGTGTGGGCATGCCGTATTCTCCTCAGTTTACACCCATAGGTGTCCTTCCTGTCCTAGAGTCCTTGTGTACCTTAACTAGTTGTCTGTGTCTTGCAGGCCAAGAAGACCAGTGCCCCAGTGTGGCACTAGGCTCCTGTCATTCATGTGAGTCCTGTCTGAATAGTGTAGGCAGCTTGTGTTGTAGGGGTGAAGTATAACATTGTCTGAATACCGAATTGAAAGAGGAGGGAGAAGGTGTGCAGTCTATATGAGGGATTGTGTGTACCTGGTGGCAGGTGGTTTTCAATCCGGGTATCCAGACCATATCCCATAACTTAGGAAAAAGAGAGGCTTGATGGCGACTGTCTTTGGGGCGGGAGGCGGGTCACCGGGTACCGTTAACACTATGGAGCTGGAGATATTCAGGAACACATTGGGAGGTCCTGGGCTACATATCAGGGAAAGGGTAAATGTTTTTTAATGGGGGACATGTGGGACACTGAATATGGTGCAGGTATCTGCAGTATTCCATCACCACATGGCGCTCCGGCATCTCATAGTGGTTGATGAGAAACTATTATCCTATATGTGCTGAATACACACTGAATCAAGCGTGGTCATGGTACCAGTGGCTTGCTCCCAGAGATGTGCGGACACAGAGTACAGGACGCTTATCTCGGAGGAGTAACCGGAAGAGGAGGGATGTGTTCAGCACTATATGGGGGGGAAAGAGAACCACAGTGTAAAGTGGCTCAAGATTTCATCAACCATGGTGAGAGGTTGGTAGAGAGTGTGAGATGGTACAGGGCAGATATATGTCATTGGCTCTGGTGTGCACACATGGGCAGGTGGAGTTATCAACCAGCATCAAGCTGATTGTACAAATCTCTCTATGAGGGGCAGTGGCCTGATGAGTTAGCATCACCACTGAGTAAGACTGTGCCAAAACACGTCGCCTACACTAATCCAAAGTGGTAGTCGAATGCCTGGATGGGCTGTACTGGTTTGGATTGTGAAAGGTGTTACAGAAATGCAGACTCGGTCTGTAGAGTTGAGGGCACCAGTGGCTTACTGACTGGGGATTCTATCTTGTTGCATTTGTGGCTAGGGAGCCCACATGTGATCAGAGGGTACGGAAGCTGGGGGCAGGTTGATATTTCCCTCTGTCAGAGGTGTGAACACAATGTCCCTTGCACGGCCAATACACAGTGGTGAATGTATTTCACGCTGTGTTCTGGATGGGGAGATCATTGCTGGGAAGGAAGCACCTGGGTATTATTTGGAATATAGGCGAGTTTGGTTATTTGACCCAGAGGATACTGATGTGACGTTAGTCATGGAACAAGGGTGTTTCTTGAACCTAACAGTAGGTAGGGGTGCATGATATACCCTGGGCATGGTCACTGGGATAGAATTTTGTGGGTTTTTGTCATTGCTTCGATGGTGTAGGTGTTGGTAGACTCAATACCGGATGCTGGGGTACTGATGCTGACATCACATGGCTAATGATACACTGTTTTCAGCATCAGGTTGAATTGTACTCAGCAGGGTACACTACCTCGGGGAGTCTATTGTACCTACAATCTTGTCCTTGGGAGGGATATAGAAGGAACCCCGGGTTTCACCCCGATAGCCCAGAAAGAAAGTTTTTTTATCAAACCTGACATCCCCTTACACTTAGTGAAACTTCCGTTGGGATTCGGGGAGGAGTTAAAAGATGGGTAGTTAAACTTTGGGCAACAGGATTTAATTGGTGCCAACAGTTTGGGCAAGGCGTGAATAAAAAGGCCCTTTTCTAGGGGTTGATAATCTAAGGGGAGGGGGTGGAACAAAAATAATAGCCGCTGGGAATTATCTGATATGGAGCGGGCTGAGGTAACATTTTAGGTGGAGGCGGGGTAGGCTTCCTGGAATAAAAGAGTATTTAGGGACACCTAGGTGTGGAAAGGGGAGCGCCTGGCTGGGCATATGGTTTTAAAGGTAGGGAGTTCCAGAGGTTCTGGAGCAGTCCTGAGGTGGAGCATGGGAGGAGATAACAAGGGAGATGGAAATCAGGATGTTCTGGGGCCAAAAACTTTAGTAAACTCCACCCTGTTGCGGTCCCAATGCGGGTCACTAGTAAGAGACCGATTTAGAGTAGCTTGCGCATTTAAGAGAGGACCCTAGAACTATATTTTTCTTGTTTTTGTTCTAGGGATAAGCCTGTTCAATCTGTAATATTAAAGGACAGTCGGGGTGACTAAATTCTAAAAAAGTTTTTTGGCAACCATTGGTTTAGCCTCTCCTTTTTAAAATATTTTTATTTTTTGTTTTTCTACCCGACTTGTAAATTGTTAGTGACAGTGATCCTGTTCACCTGTTGATCACTAATAGGGGAGAAGAGTTATCTATTTTTTTTTTTCCTCCTTTATTTTATTTTTATTTTTTTTCTGCCAAGCTGCTGCTGCAACAGCCACAATATATTATTTTTCGAGGCACTGTTTCAGGACAGTTATATATTGTTTGTTTGTTTTTTTGGAATGCAGAGTCAGTGCTCTTTGACATAAAGGGAAATGGGTGACAAACGGTCTGGGTCGAAGCAGCATTAAACCTGTATCTTTTGTTGCTTATTGTATTTTTTTTTCTCTTTCTTTTCTCTTTCCTACTTTCTTTGGTTCATATTCTGCTTTATCTTGGAAAATAAATGTATTCATCTTCTGGAACGTTTGTTTGAATATCAGAGATGAGTTGTGAATTGTAAGGGTTTACCGTCTCTGCCTGACTCAATTTTTTAAGAGTCCAGTGGGTTCCATAGAATGGGTTCCTGAAACATACAAATACCATATTTCACAAAGTATCCCTGGACATCCAGGTCCTATGTCTTAATGTAATTTTACCTCCCCTAATCTGCCCACTGCTTTAACCTGAGCCCCGTGAACAGGTGTGGTGAACCCAGGGACCTGACAATAGCAGACAGTGTTGACTATCCCTACCATCAAGGGCAATGGATGATACTGGCCGTGGCGCGGTCTCGGTACCCTGTGGGGATCCCACCTGACTCGTCCACATTGCACCCCTCATAGATATTCCTGTCTGACATTCTCCCTCTTTTTTGTTTTTTTTGTATTCATGCACGACTGTCCGGAGGCCCGCCCAACCACCACCTGAAGAAGCAACGCATCTCTTAAGAAAAACGTGCCACGAATAAGACTCTTCGGAAACTTTCCTTCACCATGCTGAAAAGTGCTGTCTCGCGGTCCGATCCAATCGTGACAATCATAACACCATATTTCCAAGCTACAGGACTAAATATGCAAGGATCCCGCCAGTAATGTTTGAATTCCGCTCTTCCAATGCAGAGGGGCGATGAAACATTGCAGTACAGACTCTCATGGGTCGGATGTCTCAAAGGCACCAGGACTGTCTCAAGTCTACCTTGATGGGTTAAGGCGGGTTCAAGAAAGGAAGAGGCCACAGTGGTGGTGGGGGAAGGGTCAGGGCTTCTGGGCCGTTGTGGGTGGGTATAAAATCATTGAGGGAGGACATAAGTTCAAGAATGAACTTCAGGGGGGACTGTGGTGGAGATTTTTCAAATCCATATTTATAACAAGAAGCTTCAAGGGAACTCTCTAATTAAAAGGATTCTACGTGTATATATGGTTGTATATGTTTTTACAATACTTTATTGTTAAGGTGACTTCTATAGTGTTAGAACATGTTTAGAACACTTAGCATACACAGCTGTGGAATTTCATCTGACAAAAGGCTTATCTGACCATTTGTTGGCATGCTGAGGTGAATTCAAAGGAGGTGGGAGGTGACAAAGGAACAGGTTGGGTCCTGGCTTAACTGAGTCCCTCACCCAATCTAGCAACCCCCTACCCCTCAAGGGAATGCAAGGTCTTAGCATATGGAAAGGGGGGGTGAGGAGGGGTGGGGTTTTACAAGGGTGTGTATATATCTGGATGCAGACCCAAAGCTCACTCTCTTAGAATGAAGATCTGACGCAGATGCCATGGTGACGTAATAAGCTCTCTCCCTCTCTCTCTCTCTCTCTGTCTCTCTCTCTCTCTCCCTCTCTCTCTCTCCCTCTCTGCCTCTCTCCCTCTCTGCCTCTCTCTCCCATAAGGGTGCCGCTGCTTCTCTTTTGCTCTCTTGTTCCTATTGGTATTATCATGTAACATTGGTATCATCTTCATCATAGGTATTATCATGTTTGTCATAGCAATATTCCTATTATGTATCGTGTAACATTGGTATCACCTTGCTATTAGGTGGTATCGTTTCTGTATAAATAAATGTCATTGTTTTCTCTTTTCCCACCGCTATCGTTTGATTTCATTTTATATAGACAAAAGGTTTTTAATCACTTATTTTAAGCATTTAAGCGAGACGTATATTTCCGTAACATGTCAAACGTAGCCCATCCCCCCTACAGTTAGAAGCATTCCTTAGGACAAACTTAACACCTTCAGCGCCCCCTCCTGGTTAACCCCTTCACTGCCAGTGTAATTTTTACAGTACTCAGTGCATTTTTATAGCATTGATCACTGTAAAAATGACAATGGTCCCAAAAATGTGTCAAAAGTGTCCGATGTGTCCGCCATAATGTCGTAGTCACAATAAAAATTGCTGATTGCCGCCATTACTAGTAAAAAAAAAAATGATTAATAAAAATGCCATAAAACTATACCCTATTTTGTAGACGCTATAACTTTTACACAAACTAATCAATAAACACTTATTGCGATTTTTTTTTACCAAAAAATATGTAGAAGAATATGTATTGGCCTAAACTGAGGAAAAACATTTTTTTTATATATTTTTTGGGGATATTTATTATAGCAAAAAATATTGCTTTTTTTTCAAAATTGTTGCTCTATTTTTGTTTATAGCGCAAAAAAAAAACGCAGAGGTGATCAAATACCACCAAAAGAAAGCTCTATTTGTGGGAAAAAAAGGAAGTCAACTTTGTTTGGGAGCCACGTTGCACGACCGCGCAATTGTCATTTAAAGCGACGCAGTGCCGAATCGCAAAAAGTGCTCTGGTCTTTGGCTAGCCAAATGGTCCGGGGCTAATAATCCTTATGGAATTAATGTAAAAATCATGCTATACCATGAATTTTGAATTATGTTTGTAATTATGTCTTTATTGATATTGTAGATTGTTTGTATATATTTGGAAATCTTCAGCTTATTTTCCCTGAAGAAGACTTTTACCTCATTCATTGAAACGCGTTGGATTTCCTCTGTCCTCTCGACAGTTAATCTGGGCTTCTTTCAATTGTTTGTTTTCCATGTTTGTTTTTTCCTTTCTATCATGTTTCAATTTCATAATTTTTTTGATAAGTCATTAATTGTTTGTAATAAATTTGTAAATTTATAAAATCGCTTACTTCCTGAGCGTTTTTGGTCCATTAAAGTCCCACTCTAGTCTCTTTGAGGAACTTGTTTTTTACATTCTGTACTAGGGATGTGGACCTGAACTAGCTGTTTTCCAACTACCGTAGTTGGCAATAACCTTTGTACTATCATCAATATACCTTCTATAAGGCCATGTGTCATTGGGTGTATGCAAGGGGTTTTTAACCACTTTGATTGAATCATTGGAGCTCAACCATAATGGAAAAGTCCAACTAACTTACTGCTATGCATGATCAAAATTCTTTTTTTAGAGTATATTTACCTTTTCCTCTACACTCCAGTTTATATCATCTTTTGTACAGTTTTCAGCAAGGGAATCTTTTATACAAATTAATTGTTACACTTCATAGAAAACACTAAGGTGTCAATCGGCCTTTAGGATTTCCCCAGACTCAAAGACAAACCAAAATGTTTAAGTGGGCAGCCTGGAGACTCCTGAAAAAATGTAGCCTCTAAAGAGGTTCAGGGCCACCATGCACAAATGAATCGACAGAAAAATAAAATACTTTAATAAATAAACAAACTTAATATTATTCTAATTAGACATGTGGACTGCCGAAAAATTAGTTTTTTTTTGTTTTCGTTTTTTTTCGTTTTTTTTTTTTGCTTTTTCGGAAATTCGGGAAATTCGAAAAATTAGTTTTTTTCGTTTTCGTTTTTTTGCTTTTTTCGGAAATTTGAAAAATTCGTCTTTTTCGTTTTATTCGTTTTTTTGCTTTTTACGTGAATTCGGGAAATTCAAAAAATTCTTTTTTTCCTTTTTCTTTTTTTTCTTTTTTTTTACTTTTTTTCGGAAATTCTGGAAATTCGTTTTTTTATTTTTTTTTGCTTTTTTCGGATATTCGGGAAATTCGGAATTCCCGAAAAAAGCAAAAAAAACCCTAATAAAACGAAAAAAAAGAATTTTTAGAATTTCCGAAAAAAGCATTTCGAAAATTTGAGATTCGAAAATTCGAAATTGCAAAATTCGAAAATCTAAAATTCGAAAATGGGAAATTTGGAAAGTTGAATTTCCGAATTTTCTGAATTTCCGAATTTCCGAAATTCGAAGATTCGTTTTTTTTCGTTTTTTTGCTTTTTTCGGAAAAAAGCAAAAAAACAAAACAAAAAAAAAACGAAACGAAAAAAACAAAAAAAATTATCGGAAATTCGGAAATTTTAAATTTCGGAAATCCGAAAATCCGAAAATTCGGGAATTGAAAAATTCGTAAATTCGTCAATTCTAAATTAAGGAAAGACGAAAATCAGAGATTTTCGGAAATTGAAAAATTCGGAAATTCGGAAATTTTGGAATTACAAATTTTTCAAAATTCGTTTAAAACTAATTAGAAACTAAACTAATTGCACATGTCTAATTCTAATTGAACTTTGAAAACTGATAAGAGAATGATGTATACAAAGTATTGTGATTAGAACATTTTACCTTGTGGTCAAAGCACAGAGAGATCCTACAGCAACAACATATTTTGCCACACTCCACCCAACATATTCAAAAGCAGCTGGCAAAGGACTCTGGGCATCCAAGAGGTAATAGGGCATCATAAGAGTAAGAGATGCAGAGACCCCAAAATATGCCAGAAAACAAATGGACAGAGACACCACAATTCCCAAAGGTATTGCTTTCTGCGGGTTCTTCACCTCCTCTCCTGAAAGAAAGTTTAGACACAATATGAAAAAGGTCAGTTTAGGGCTCATATACACTTGCTTTGACTTCAACACACATTAAAGCGCCTATCGCTTTAACATGCTTTTTTTTAAAAGTGTATTTGATGCTTCTGTAGTGTTTAGGTGGTGCTATGGTGATGCTTCGATAATGCTTCAGTGGTGCTTTTTTAAAGCTTTAGGGCTCATTTACACTTGCTTTGAATTTAACACACATTAAAGCGCCTACCGCTTCAACATGCTTTTTTGATGTGTTTTTGATGCTTCGGTGGATCTTCAGTGGTGCTTCGATGATGGTTTTTTGAAACTTTAATGAAGCAAATTAAACCTAAAGCTGAATAAAAGCCTCTCAAAAGCTGCAGGTACTTTAAGCGAGCTTGAAGATGCTTTTAAGAACCACTAAAGCAACATGGGGTGCAAATCTTTTGAAGCAAAGCCAAAGCAAAGCCAATGCAAGGTGTACACAGAACTGCAAGTTAATCATTTTATTTAGTTACAGGGGCTTTGACTGGTGTTCAGAGAGCTTTAACAAAGCCTATCCGAAGTAATGTTTTGAAGCAAGTGTAATTAAGTCCTTAACCACTTCCCTACCCAGCCATAATCAAATGATGTCCACAGATGGGATCTCCCATCCTGGGTGGGCGTCATATGACGTCCTCGGCTTTGTAGGGGGATATCTGAATGATATCTGCAGCTAGAGGCATAATTCAGATATCCTTTTGAAGTGCCGGCGATTCTGTGCACCATAAGAACGATCATAGTGGCAGTTCCGCCGCTTGATCGTTCTTATAGGCGGCGGGAGGGGACATCCCCCTCCTCCCGCCGCCATCCGGTGCTTCTCTGGGCTCCCCGTGCGATCGGGGACCCGGAGCGAATCTTCAGGCGCCGTTGGTGGGTCACGTGATGAGCATAGAGATGACTGGTGACCAGATGGTCACCAGTCATCTCTATGATCGTCGGAGGCCCGGGCGCGATGTGATGACGTCACGCCCGGGTCTCAAATGTAAACAAAGCCGCCATTGCGGCTGTAAGTATGAGATCAGTGAAATTTTTTTCACTGATCTCATGTTTTCCAGCCTGGAGGAGAGATGTGGGGTCTTATTGACCCCGCATCTCTCAATAAAGAGGACATGTCACACACATTCCTATTACAAGGGATGTTTACATTCCTTGTAATAGGAATAAAAGTGATCAAAAAAAAAGTTAAATCATTGTAAAAAAATAAATAAATAAGTAAAATAAATAAATAAATTAAAAAAATAATAATTAAAACGCCCCTGTCCCCGGTAGCTCGCGATCAGAAGCGAATGCACACGTAAGTCGCCCACATATGTAAACGCCGTTCAAACCACGCATGTGAGGTATCGCCGCGTGCGTTAGAGCGCATGCAACAATTCTAGCACTAGACCTCCTCTGTAATTCTAACCTGGTAACCTGTAAAAAAAATTAAAGCGTCGCCTATGGAGATTTTTAAGTACCGAAGTTTGGCGCCATTCCATGAGTGTGCGCAATTTTAAAGCGTGACATGTTAGGTATCTATTTACTCGGCGTAACATTATCTTTCATATTTTCCAAAAAAATTGGGCTAACTTTACTGTTTTGTTATTTTTTAATTCATGAAACCATTTTTTTTTTAAAAAGGCGTTTGAAAAATTATTGCGCAAATATTGTGCAAGAAAAAATGTTGCAATGACCGTCATTTTATTCCCTAGGGTGTCTGCTAAAAAACATATATAATGTTTGGGGGTTCTGAGTAATTTTCTAGCAAAAGAATGATGATTTGTACATGTAGGAGAGAAGTGCCAAAATAGGCCCGGTATTGAATAGGTACAAAAAGCCCTGTATGGAAGTGGTTAGTGAAGCTTGGCAGATGCTCTGTGTGTGTGTGTGTGTTGATATCTCATACCTGCAATACCTTCAAAACAAAGTGATGCTAAAACTGAATTAAAGCCTCTCAAAAGCTGCAGGTGCTTTAAGCGAGCTTTGTCATAGACTTCTTTGGAGGCTTTGAAGATGCTTTGAAGCACCACTAAAGTGACACGGTGTATAATGTTTGAAGCAAAGCAAAAGCAAGGTGTAAGCAGGACTGTAAGCTAACAATTTTATTTAGTGACAGGGGCTTTGACTGGCGTTCAGAGAGCTTTAAAAAAGCGTGTCTGAAGCCGTGTTTTGAAGCAAGTGTAAACTAGCCCTAAAAGTTAAAACTTGTGTATGCTAATATTTTAAGATTGTTGGTACCTTCATACTGGGCCCGGGATCAGTGTGTACTCTTACCAATTACTGTCTGCAGTATAATGGTAATGAGATTATCAAGGATGAGATCAACTTTAAAGTGGTTATAAAAGGCAAAGGGTTTTTTCTAAACTGCGCATTTTCTGCCGCCCACCCAACCGCACGTCTAAATGAAGCCTTAAATACTACATTAAATATACAGGAAACCTTGTTATGATTGGCTGTTGGTGATGTTCTGATCCATACCTGTGGTGGCAATGCAGTCAAACCCAACAAAGGCATAAAAGCAGGTTGCAGCTCCTGCCACGGTTCCACTAAGGCCAAATGGCATGAATCCACCGACTCCAAAGATACCAGTTATATTACCACCTGCAGAATGGTTACTGTTGGTATAATGGTTAAAATTTATTTTTCAATCAAAAAGTTTAGTATTATTTACAAAAGACAAGTTTGTTTTCAATTGATACACATGCGTAACGCCAAGCTTAAATAAATCTGTAATATACTGTACATAAGCCAGCACAACTGGCAAAAAATATAAAGGGTGACCTCCCCATGTAACAGCCCTAATTTTTCTGAAGGAATGTTGTTTTTCACCGCAGCATCACAATGAGGTTAATCCTTGTTATACAGAAATAGAGGCAACTAGTAAAAAGTACCCACAGTGATGCATTTAACCACTTCAATACTGGGCACTTTCACCCCCTTCCTCCCCAGGCCAATTTTCAGCTTTCAGCGCTCTCGCACTTTCAATGACAATTGCGCGGTCATGCTACACTGTACCCAAATTAAATTTTTATCATTTTGTTCACGCAAATAGAGCTTTCTTTTAGTGGTATTTATTCACGACTCTGTTTTTTTTTTTTTTTTTTCGATATAAGCAAAAAAAGTGCGGAAATTTGGAAAAAAATAATATTTTCTTCTTTCTATTTTAAAAGAAATCCAATCAAATCAAATTTTGTCATAAATTTAAGCCAAAATGTATTCTGCTACATGTCTTTGGTAAAAGAAATCCCGTTAAGTGTATAATAATTGGTTTGTGTGATCACGGACAGATGTACACACTACTAGTTTTTTTTTTCATTCAACCCAGCAAGTTGTACTAACTACCCCATGTTAGTACAGCAATCTCCCCTGCTGTGCTATTGTGTTCTGACAGGGGGGCGGCCCCCCGCCAGAACAGTGCGGTCAGGGATCGTGAGCCAGTCGGCAGACCTTTTTTGGTCATGACCCTTCGACAGAAGCAGACTGAATGGCTGGCTTCTGTCGGACCAGCTGTCATACACATGGGCAAAATGTGTCAATAGAAACTGGCCGATGCCGCCCCACATTCGACCCGTGTGTACTAGGCTTTAGTGTTGAAAGGTGAATGTTTCTCTTTGACCCAAGTGCAAAGTTTGTTCAAAATCACAAAATTCTAAATTTGCAGTGCAGTTTTGGAGTCACAATGATAGAATAAACTTGACTATGGTATTAACTACGGCTGCCACTATTGAACAATGACCCCATCCCTTCCCCTTAATAACCACACAAGACTTGAATGGGGTAAATTGGCCAACAGGCCATTTTTATTAACCAAAATATATATTTCCTGACAGACTCCATGGCAGACTACGTGTGGGTTAACCCCGCCTCCTCTCCACAGCTATAGGACCCCATACCCATAAATTTGAGCTCACCTCCACAGACAGGTGTTCCTTTTCTATCCTCCTCACATGGACCCTTCATCATGCAATTCAGGTGCAGTCCAGGATGTCCGTCGGATTAGGTACAAGTTGTGCGGTGCACCCAGGGCCCAGCTATCAGCGGGCGAGTGGTTTCGGGCAGTTAATACCCCTATGGTGGAAGGGATGTGGCCCAGTGTACCAGGATGGACAAAGGATTGGCTGGCAAGGTCTGAAGATTTCTTCATTATGTACATGGCAGACCGTTTTTGTATGTATTTTTTCTGTTGTCTGTTTCCCCTCAGTGTCCTTGCGCCGTGTGTGGAACGCTTCTGCGTTCCAGGACGCCACTCTACTTCCTGCCTCCCGATCCGCCGTACGTCTGCGCATGTGCAGAGCCGCGGCGAAACCGAGGCTTGGTTTTCGCGCATGCGCGGTACGGCGGCGGGGTCAGAGGCCGCACAAGCGCAGTGAGCCGGTCCCCTCGGCGCATGCTCGCAGCGGGACCGGCCGTGACGTCACTACAGCTGGGAATTTAAAGGCTGTGGAGCCCTGTACAGGTGGGATAACCTGTGGGCTTTGATGGCAGCATCCCGGAGCTCGGTTCTGCTGGGACAAGGTAAGCAACATCCTTTAGGTAGTGTGACAGCAGGAAGGTAAAGTCACCTGGTTGCATCCAGGGGGGTAGATATATTTCTCCCAGATTCAGGCTTTATGCCGACTTATACAACTAGGGAGTTGATGAAGCCCAGCTGAGGCTAGTGGGCTCATGAATGACTCATACCTCTAGGGAGAGTGCTGGGCGTCGTGAGGCAGGGAGTTGATGAGACCAGCTGAAGCTTGTCAGCTCATTTAGGCCTCTATAAGAACTCCCAGCTTCATTAGATGTTAGCTCATGCCTGGAACCAGACCTGTGTGGACTGTCTAGGGAGAGTGAACCCCTGTGCGGTGAGGCAAAGCCTGTGTGGCTATTTGTTTGGACTTTTACTAAACCAGGGACTTAGGGACTAGGACAGCACCAGGCTGATCCCAGTTGTTAGTTTAGGAAACCTGAATGTTTAGTCAGAGGTCAAACTGACCAGGATTTATTTTGTTTATGTTTCTTTTTGGCTTTGCTGTGTTTTTGTCACTGTACATAGAGAAATAAACCGCACCTTTTGATTTTGAAAACCACAACCTCCGTCTGCTGGCCCTGTTTTTGTGTGGGGAGCCCAACCAGGGGGTCACACACACCCGCTACCGAGTTAACCCCCTCACAGTTGGTGGAGAACCAGTGGCAGTTTTTTTTAAGCCAGCATGGAGGAGATACTGAAACAGCTGGCTCTAGCAAATGCCAATCAACAGCAGACAAATGCAGGTTTGCAAAGGAGCCTTGCAGCCCAGCAGCAAGCTCATCAACAAGCCCAGCAGCAATCTGAGGCCCGCTTCATAGACCTGTTACAGAAGCAAGAGCAGAGACTACAACAAATGGAAGCAGTAATGCAGCAACGTCCGCAGACCAGTGAGGAAAGCCGTCCCACTAATACCGCGTCCTTTGGGGTGAGTCGTTTATTGACAAAAATGACTGGAGAGGATGATCCAGAGGTATTTTTGACCACATTTGAAAGGACTGCTGAAAGAGAAAAGTGGCCTGAGGAGCAGTGGGCTGGACTGGTGGCTCCTCTGTTAACTGGTGAATCGCAGAAGGCTTACTATGACCTAGAGCCTGACCAAGCAAAAGACTATGTGATGCTAAAAGCTGAAATATTGGCAAGGCTGGGTGTCACCCTGGCTGTCCGGGCTCAGCGTGTGCATAACTGGACTTTCCAGCTTGGAAAACCCCCCAGGTCTCAAATGTATGATCTCATTCACCTGAGCAGGAAGTGGCTACAGCCAGAGACTTTGTCCGCACCAGAGATTGTGGAACGTGTTGTAATGGATCGGTTTTTGAGAGCTCTTCCTACTGCCATCCAAAAGTGGGTAAGCCATGGAGACCCAGAGACGGCCGGTGGTCTTGTGGATCATGTAGAGAAATACTTGGCTACAGAGAACCTGACGGCCTCTTCCAGAGACTCTCGGACTTTCCACCCTAAGACCAGACCATTCCCAGGGGCGGATAAGAGGATTCCAAGGGGTGAGGGTGGAGAGAGTGAGAGGGTGGGAGCTCTACCCAAAGTTTGGCGAGAACAGCCTGGGAAGTCAGGGGCTCAAGAGGCAGCCAAATGGATTGTTTGCTACCGCTGCCGGCAAGCGGGACATATTGCAGCAAATTGCCCGGTTGTGGAGGAACACATGCAATGTGACTTTCTGATGGACAGACGTCAGTCGCTGTGTGCGACAGTCGCATGCACTGCCATTCGGGGAACTGAGAAACATTTATGCAAAATGTGTATTAATGGTAGAAATGTTGTGGTATTACTGGATTCAGGTAGCCTTGTGACCCTGATAAAGGCTGAATTAGTTAAAACAGAGGTCTCTGGGAATAGCAAGGTAGCTGTTATTTGTGTGCATGGGGACACCCGAGAGTATCCAGTGACTACAGTGTGTTTCGAGACCCCCAAAGGTACCCTCTCTCATCCAGTGGGGTTAGTATCTCAATTACCGCATGATGCCATTGTGGGAAGGGATTTTCCGAAGTTCTGGGAACTGTGGGATGATCCTGAGCCCCCCACTGGTGCCCCTATGTACCAGGAATGTGATAGCCAGAACTCCTCTGAGAGTGGTGAGGACTCTCCAGAATTTCCCTTGTCAGTATTGGCAGGGGAGACTCAAGAAACTGGAGAGGAGCCCACCTCCTCAGACGAAAACCTACCGTCTGTGGAGTTTTCTGATCTGGAGGTTCACAGGGAAAATTTTGCCACAGAACAGTTAAAAGACCCCGCCCTAATAAAGGCACGGGAAAACGTAGTGGAAATAGATGGCGAGTTAGTGAACCCAGATAATACCTGCACTTACCCATACTTCAGCGTAGAGAAGGACCTACTGTATCGGGTGGCAAAAAGGGCAGAAGAAACCGTTGAGCAGCTTGTGGTGCCCAAACCTTACAGGAAGTTGGTGTTGGAGTTGGCCCATGGGCACATTCTTGGAGGTCATCTGGGGACAGAGAAAACCCGAGAGAGGGTATTACAGAGATTCTATTGGCCTGGGGTGATGAAGGACATAGAAAATTATTGTTCCTCCTGCCCTGTGTGTCAGAGGTCGGCCCCGATGCCACATTTCCGTAGCCCGCTGGTCCCTCTACCCATCATTGAGGTCCCGTTTGAGAGAATCGCAATGGATTTGGTAGGTCCTATAATCAAGTCCGCTAGGGGGCACCAGTACATATTGGTTATAATGGACTATGCCACCCGTTATCCAGAAGCGATCCCTCTCAGAAATACCTCGGCCAAAACCATAGCCAAAGAGCTATCTCTTGTTTTTAGCCGGGTGGGTATTTGTAAAGAACTGCTTACGGACCAAGGTACACCCTTTATGTCCCGGGTTATGAAAGAGCTGTGTAAATTGCTCAAAGTGACGCAATTGCGTACATCTGTGTATCACCCCCAAACCGATGGGCTGGTTGAAAGATTCAACAAAACCCTAAAACAAATGTTGAAGAAAGTGGTGGATAGAGATGGAAAGGATTGGGACTGTCTACTTCCTTATTTGATGTTTGCTATTAGGGAGGTGCCCCAATCCTCTACGGGATTCTCCCCCTTTGAGTTACTGTATGGGAGACACCCAAGAGGGCTGTTGGATATTGCCAAGGAAACTTGGGAAAGTGAGAGTTCTCCCCACAGGAGTGTGATTGAGCATGTCGCCCTGATGCAAGATCGAATTGCACAGGTAATGCCCATCGTGAAGGAACATTTGGCCCAAGCGCAGTTGGCACAGCAGAGAGTGTACAACCGTGGAGCAAAGACCCGTACCTTTTCCCCGGGGGATAGGATATTGGTACTTGTCCCTACGGTTGAAAGTAAATTCCTTGCCAAATGGCAAGGCCCCTACGAGATAATGGAAAAAGTGAGCGAAGTGAATTACAAGGTCAGACAACCAGGAAGGCGAAAGCCCGAACAGATATATCACGTTAATCTGTTGAAAGCCTGGAGGGATAGAGAGTCCCTAGTCGCAGAAACTTGGTCACCAGCTCAAACTGGTTGCGTGATTCCGGAGGTTGGAATAGCAGCCACCTTGTCACAACCCCAACAACAGGAGGTTAAGGAGTTTGTGCTTCGCAACAAGGAGGTGTTCTCTGAGCTGCCGGGACAAACATCTGGGGTAGAGCATGATATTATTACCCCGCCCGGTGAAAGGGTGAAGTTAAAACCCTATCGGATCCCAGAGGCCCGACGGGAGGCAATACGGGAGGAAGTACAGAAAATGCTGAACTTAGGGGTGATAGAGGAGTCCCAAAGTGATTGGTCTAGTCCCATTGTGTTGGTGCCTAAACCGGATGGGAGCTGGCGATTTTGTAACGATTTTCGTCAGTTGAACAAAGTTACAAAATTTGACACCTACCCCATGCCACGTATAGATGAGTTGATCGACCGGCTGGGAACAGCCCGATACATGACGACTCTTGACCTCACAAAAGGGTATTGGCAAATTCCCCTGGCCAAGTCGGCCAAAGAGAAAACCGCATTTGTAACCCCAGACGGGGCGTTCCAATATAAGAGAATGCCGTTCGGGTTACAGAATGCGCCGGCCACATTCCAGCGGAAAATGGACCAGATACTGAGGCCCCATCGGAAGTATGATGCGGCTTACCTGGATGACGTAATTGTCCATAGCACAGATTGGGCCTCACATCTGCCAAAAGTGCAAGCAGTCCTAGACTCTATCCGGGAAGCGGGGTTTACGGCTAACCCCAAGAAGTGTACCATTGGGCAGGAGGAGGCCAAATATCTTGGGTACACCATTGGCAGGGGAGTAATAAAACCCCAACTCAACAAAGTCGAGGCCATCCAGAGTTGGCCACGTCCCAACAGCAAGAAGCAGGTACGAGCCTTTCTGGGAATCGCGGGTTATTATCGGCGCTTCATTCCCCACTTTGCTTCTAAGGCTGTGCCCCTAACCAACCTGACGAAAGGGAAAGGGTCGGTCATGATTAAATGGACCCCCGAGGCGGAGGCAGCATTCCAATTCTTGAAACAAGCCTTATGTAGCCAGCCAGTGTTGTACTCACCCGACTTCTCTAAAGACTTTGTCGTACAAAGTGATGCGTCAGATGTGGGGTTAGGAGCAGTATTGTCCCAGGTCTGGAACGGGGAAGAGCACCCAGTCATTTACCTCAGCAGGAAGTTGAAGTCCCATGAGGTAAATTACGCCACGGTTGAAAAGGAGTGTTTAGCGGTGAAGTGGGCTCTAGATTCCCTTCGGTACTATCTGCTAGGTAGGCACTTTGACATGGTTACGGATCACGCTCCGTTAAAGTGGATGGCTCAAAACAAGGAGACAAATAGAAGAGTGAATAGGTGGTTCCTGGCCCTACAGGAATTCAACTTCACAGTAAAGCATCGCCCTGGCGTTCAAATGGGGAATGTGGATGCTTTGTCTCGAGTACATGAATGCCTGATTGCTGGTGTTCCAACCCCAAGGTTAAAACAAGAGGGGGGGGTATGTGACAGCAGGAAGGTAAAGTCACCTGGTTGCATCCAGGGGGGTAGATATATTTCTCCCAGATTCAGGCTTTATGCCGACTTATACAACTAGGGAGTTGATGAAGCCCAGCTGAGGCTAGTGGGCTCATGAATGACTCATACCTCTAGGGAGAGTGCTGGGCGTCGTGAGGCAGGGAGTTGATGAGACCAGCTGAAGCTTGTCAGCTCATTTAGGCCTCTATAAGAACTCCCAGCTTCATTAGATGTTAGCTCATGCCTGGAACCAGACCTGTGTGGACTGTCTAGGGAGAGTGAACCCCTGTGCGGTGAGGCAAAGCCTGTGTGGCTATTTGTTTGGACTTTTACTAAACCAGGGACTTAGGGACTAGGACAGCACCAGGCTGATCCCAGTTGTTAGTTTAGGAAACCTGAATGTTTAGTCAGAGGTCAAACTGACCAGGATTTATTTTGTTTATGTTTCTTTTTGGCTTTGCTGTGTTTTTGTCACTGTACATAGAGAAATAAACCGCACCTTTTGATTTTGAAAACCACAACCTCCGTCTGCTGGCCCTGTTTTTGTGTGGGGAGCCCAACCAGGGGGTCACACACACCCGCTACCGAGTTAACCCCCTCACAGTTGGTGGAGAACCAGTGGCAGTTTTTTTTAAGCCAGCATGGAGGAGATACTGAAACAGCTGGCTCTAGCAAATGCCAATCAACAGCAGACAAATGCAGGTTTGCAAAGGAGCCTTGCAGCCCAGCAGCAAGCTCATCAACAAGCCCAGCAGCAATCTGAGGCCCGCTTCATAGACCTGTTACAGAAGCAAGAGCAGAGACTACAACAAATGGAAGCAGTAATGCAGCAACGTCCGCAGACCAGTGAGGAAAGCCGTCCCACTAATACCGCGTCCTTTGGGGTGAGTCGTTTATTGACAAAAATGACTGGAGAGGATGATCCAGAGGTATTTTTGACCACATTTGAAAGGACTGCTGAAAGAGAAAAGTGGCCTGAGGAGCAGTGGGCTGGACTGGTGGCTCCTCTGTTAACTGGTGAATCGCAGAAGGCTTACTATGACCTAGAGCCTGACCAAGCAAAAGACTATGTGATGCTAAAAGCTGAAATATTGGCAAGGCTGGGTGTCACCCTGGCTGTCCGGGCTCAGCGTGTGCATAACTGGACTTTCCAGCTTGGAAAACCCCCCAGGTCTCAAATGTATGATCTCATTCACCTGAGCAGGAAGTGGCTACAGCCAGAGACTTTGTCCGCACCAGAGATTGTGGAACGTGTTGTAATGGATCGGTTTTTGAGAGCTCTTCCTACTGCCATCCAAAAGTGGGTAAGCCATGGAGACCCAGAGACGGCCGGTGGTCTTGTGGATCATGTAGAGAAATACTTGGCTACAGAGAACCTGACGGCCTCTTCCAGAGACTCTCGGACTTTCCACCCTAAGACCAGACCATTCCCAGGGGCGGATAAGAGGATTCCAAGGGGTGAGGGTGGAGAGAGTGAGAGGGTGGGAGCTCTACCCAAAGTTTGGCGAGAACAGCCTGGGAAGTCAGGGGCTCAAGAGGCAGCCAAATGGATTGTTTGCTACCGCTGCCGGCAAGCGGGACATATTGCAGCAAATTGCCCGGTTGTGGAGGAACACATGCAATGTGACTTTCTGATGGACAGACGTCAGTCGCTGTGTGCGACAGTCGCATGCACTGCCATTCGGGGAACTGAGAAACATTTATGCAAAATGTGTATTAATGGTAGAAATGTTGTGGTATTACTGGATTCAGGTAGCCTTGTGACCCTGATAAAGGCTGAATTAGTTAAAACAGAGGTCTCTGGGAATAGCAAGGTAGCTGTTATTTGTGTGCATGGGGACACCCGAGAGTATCCAGTGACTACAGTGTGTTTCGAGACCCCCAAAGGTACCCTCTCTCATCCAGTGGGGTTAGTATCTCAATTACCGCATGATGCCATTGTGGGAAGGGATTTTCCGAAGTTCTGGGAACTGTGGGATGATCCTGAGCCCCCCACTGGTGCCCCTATGTACCAGGAATGTGATAGCCAGAACTCCTCTGAGAGTGGTGAGGACTCTCCAGAATTTCCCTTGTCAGTATTGGCAGGGGAGACTCAAGAAACTGGAGAGGAGCCCACCTCCTCAGACGAAAACCTACCGTCTGTGGAGTTTTCTGATCTGGAGGTTCACAGGGAAAATTTTGCCACAGAACAGTTAAAAGACCCCGCCCTAATAAAGGCACGGGAAAACGTAGTGGAAATAGATGGCGAGTTAGTGAACCCAGATAATACCTGCACTTACCCATACTTCAGCGTAGAGAAGGACCTACTGTATCGGGTGGCAAAAAGGGCAGAAGAAACCGTTGAGCAGCTTGTGGTGCCCAAACCTTACAGGAAGTTGGTGTTGGAGTTGGCCCATGGGCACATTCTTGGAGGTCATCTGGGGACAGAGAAAACCCGAGAGAGGGTATTACAGAGATTCTATTGGCCTGGGGTGATGAAGGACATAGAAAATTATTGTTCCTCCTGCCCTGTGTGTCAGAGGTCGGCCCCGATGCCACATTTCCGTAGCCCGCTGGTCCCTCTACCCATCATTGAGGTCCCGTTTGAGAGAATCGCAATGGATTTGGTAGGTCCTATAATCAAGTCCGCTAGGGGGCACCAGTACATATTGGTTATAATGGACTATGCCACCCGTTATCCAGAAGCGATCCCTCTCAGAAATACCTCGGCCAAAACCATAGCCAAAGAGCTATCTCTTGTTTTTAGCCGGGTGGGTATTTGTAAAGAACTGCTTACGGACCAAGGTACACCCTTTATGTCCCGGGTTATGAAAGAGCTGTGTAAATTGCTCAAAGTGACGCAATTGCGTACATCTGTGTATCACCCCCAAACCGATGGGCTGGTTGAAAGATTCAACAAAACCCTAAAACAAATGTTGAAGAAAGTGGTGGATAGAGATGGAAAGGATTGGGACTGTCTACTTCCTTATTTGATGTTTGCTATTAGGGAGGTGCCCCAATCCTCTACGGGATTCTCCCCCTTTGAGTTACTGTATGGGAGACACCCAAGAGGGCTGTTGGATATTGCCAAGGAAACTTGGGAAAGTGAGAGTTCTCCCCACAGGAGTGTGATTGAGCATGTCGCCCTGATGCAAGATCGAATTGCACAGGTAATGCCCATCGTGAAGGAACATTTGGCCCAAGCGCAGTTGGCACAGCAGAGAGTGTACAACCGTGGAGCAAAGACCCGTACCTTTTCCCCGGGGGATAGGATATTGGTACTTGTCCCTACGGTTGAAAGTAAATTCCTTGCCAAATGGCAAGGCCCCTACGAGATAATGGAAAAAGTGAGCGAAGTGAATTACAAGGTCAGACAACCAGGAAGGCGAAAGCCCGAACAGATATATCACGTTAATCTGTTGAAAGCCTGGAGGGATAGAGAGTCCCTAGTCGCAGAAACTTGGTCACCAGCTCAAACTGGTTGCGTGATTCCGGAGGTTGGAATAGCAGCCACCTTGTCACAACCCCAACAACAGGAGGTTAAGGAGTTTGTGCTTCGCAACAAGGAGGTGTTCTCTGAGCTGCCGGGACAAACATCTGGGGTAGAGCATGATATTATTACCCCGCCCGGTGAAAGGGTGAAGTTAAAACCCTATCGGATCCCAGAGGCCCGACGGGAGGCAATACGGGAGGAAGTACAGAAAATGCTGAACTTAGGGGTGATAGAGGAGTCCCAAAGTGATTGGTCTAGTCCCATTGTGTTGGTGCCTAAACCGGATGGGAGCTGGCGATTTTGTAACGATTTTCGTCAGTTGAACAAAGTTACAAAATTTGACACCTACCCCATGCCACGTATAGATGAGTTGATCGACCGGCTGGGAACAGCCCGATACATGACGACTCTTGACCTCACAAAAGGGTATTGGCAAATTCCCCTGGCCAAGTCGGCCAAAGAGAAAACCGCATTTGTAACCCCAGACGGGGCGTTCCAATATAAGAGAATGCCGTTCGGGTTACAGAATGCGCCGGCCACATTCCAGCGGAAAATGGACCAGATACTGAGGCCCCATCGGAAGTATGCTGCGGCTTACCTGGATGACGTAATTGTCCATAGCACAGATTGGGCCTCACATCTGCCAAAAGTGCAAGCAGTCCTAGACTCTATCCGGGAAGCGGGGTTTACGGCTAACCCCAAGAAGTGTACCATTGGGCAGGAGGAGGCCAAATATCTTGGGTACACCATTGGCAGGGGAGTAATAAAACCCCAACTCAACAAAGTCGAGGCCATCCAGAGTTGGCCACGTCCCAACAGCAAGAAGCAGGTACGAGCCTTTCTGGGAATCGCGGGTTATTATCGGCGCTTCATTCCCCACTTTGCTTCTAAGGCTGTGCCCCTAACCAACCTGACGAAAGGGAAAGGGTCGGTCATGATTAAATGGACCCCCGAGGCGGAGGCAGCATTCCAATTCTTGAAACAAGCCTTATGTAGCCAGCCAGTGTTGTACTCACCCGACTTCTCTAAAGACTTTGTCGTACAAAGTGATGCGTCAGATGTGGGGTTAGGAGCAGTATTGTCCCAGGTCTGGAACGGGGAAGAGCACCCAGTCATTTACCTCAGCAGGAAGTTGAAGTCCCATGAGGTAAATTACGCCACGGTTGAAAAGGAGTGTTTAGCGGTGAAGTGGGCTCTAGATTCCCTTCGGTACTATCTGCTAGGTAGGCACTTTGACATGGTTACGGATCACGCTCCGTTAAAGTGGATGGCTCAAAACAAGGAGACAAATAGAAGAGTGAATAGGTGGTTCCTGGCCCTACAGGAATTCAACTTCACAGTAAAGCATCGCCCTGGCGTTCAAATGGGGAATGTGGATGCTTTGTCTCGAGTACATGAATGCCTGATTGCTGGTGTTCCAACCCCAAGGTTAAAACAAGAGGGGGGGGTATGTGACAGCAGGAAGGTAAAGTCACCTGGTTGCATCCAGGGGGGTAGATATATTTCTCCCAGATTCAGGCTTTATGCCGACTTATACAACTAGGGAGTTGATGAAGCCCAGCTGAGGCTAGTGGGCTCATGAATGACTCATACCTCTAGGGAGAGTGCTGGGCGTCGTGAGGCAGGGAGTTGATGAGACCAGCTGAAGCTTGTCAGCTCATTTAGGCCTCTATAAGAACTCCCAGCTTCATTAGATGTTAGCTCATGCCTGGAACCAGACCTGTGTGGACTGTCTAGGGAGAGTGAACCCCTGTGCGGTGAGGCAAAGCCTGTGTGGCTATTTGTTTGGACTTTTACTAAACCAGGGACTTAGGGACTAGGACAGCACCAGGCTGATCCCAGTTGTTAGTTTAGGAAACCTGAATGTTTAGTCAGAGGTCAAACTGACCAGGATTTATTTTGTTTATGTTTCTTTTTGGCTTTGCTGTGTTTTTGTCACTGTACATAGAGAAATAAACCGCACCTTTTGATTTTGAAAACCACAACCTCCGTCTGCTGGCCCTGTTTTTGTGTGGGGAGCCCAACCAGGGGGTCACACACACCCGCTACCGAGTTAACCCCCTCACAGTAGTTATGCAAGTGTCTCTTAAAGAGACAGTTAAAAAAAAAAAAAAAATGAAAATGTTTTTCTTTTTTTTTTTGTGTTGCTTACTCTTGTCCTAGGTGGTCTCTGAGTTTGTGCGTTTGTCTTGCCTCATCATGGACTCTCCTTCACCGCCATGTGGCCAGCCCTCCCGCACAAGGTATGTGCGGAGTGGGTAAGGGGGTGGTGTCTTTTGTGCCTATCTGGTGGTTGCTAACGGTTACATCCTGCCCACCTTCCCCCCTCCCTCTGTCTGTATTATCTCTTACAGCCCGGCAACTTCAGTTCATCGATCACAAGAAAGGGACCTTGCCAGGCCGCATCATCACTCATCATCCAGGTCTAGACGCGACACTACGTCTAGGACCCATCATCATAGGGGACGTTCACATACCCCCTCTAGACATAGGAGATGTTCCCATTCCTCCTCTAGTCACCGCCACCACCACCGCGATGATCGCTCTGACCACAGAGCCTGTTGGGGATGCAAGACCAGAATCCCGGAGGGCAAATCGCTATGCCACCCATGTTATGCCTGAGCGGTTGGTGAGAAAGAGACATAAAATCAAAACCTTGAGTCTCTTGTGAAACGTGTGGTACAGCAATCTATGAAAGAAATAGTTGCCCCCCACACAAGGAGCCAGTCCACCACCTTGTCTGGCTCCTTGGCTGACGAGGCCCAGGAGGATCCCGGCCAATTCCAGCCCCATGATTCCTCCCATTATTCCTCGCAAGACGAGATGGAGGGAGATGATTTTACGGTGGGATTCAACTACGCTTTAGTCTCTCCGCTGATCAAGGCAGTGAAGGAAACTTTGAAGTTGGAGGATACCACTGCCCCCCCAGAAAAACAAAGAAAACTGTTTAAACAACTGGGGAAAGAACGCTCCAATTTCCCACTTTCCTCTGAGCTGAAAGGAGTGTTTGAGGAAGAATGGAGCAAGGGAGATAAGAAGGTTTCCATGCTAAGCAAAACCTCTAGACTGTATCCCTTTAAATCGGAGGACGTCAAGCATCTGGAGGATGCTCCCCTCGTAGATGCAGCAGTAATGCGTCTAGCGAAGCATGTCACCCTCCCGCTAGATAACACTGTATCATTTAAAGATGGTCTGGATCGGAAGATCGACCAGGACCTCAAAAGAATATATAGCCTGGCTGGAACGGCATGCAAACCAGCTTTAGCCCTTGCAGTGACCTCCAAAGCAATGGAGGCATGGGTGGAAAATGTAGACTCCGTTCTGAAAGGTGTCTCGGAAGAACTGGCTTAAAGTTCAGCAGTGCAAGAACTTAAGATGGCAGTCGCCTTTTTGGGGGAAGCTTCAATTGACCTCATCCGTTTACTGGCCAGATCGATGTTGTCCTCGGTCACGGCCAAACGAGCACTGTGGTTACGCCCCTGGCTTGCTGATCCAACCTCCAAGCAGGCATGGTGCAAAATTCCCTTTGAAGGGACTTCATTGTTTGGGAACAAACTTGACAACGCCATTTCAAAAGCTACAGGCGGAAGGTCGGGTTTTCTTCCCCAGGACAGGCGCCAGTTTAATCAGAAAAAACCTCAACAGAGACGCAGTACAGAGCACTCGAGAGAGGCACGCTCCTATAAACCCGGACGGGATTTCAGGAGAAGCTGGAATTGGAACAGAGGCCAATCTTCTTTTCAAAAGTCCGGCAAGAAACAGACGCCCGGTGGGCGTGAACCAACCAAGTCTTTTTGAGATTGGGCCCGCCCAGGCGGGTCGGGTAGGGGCTCGCCTACGTCTCTTCCGGCAAGTCTGGGTGGCCTCGATCTCGGACTATTGGACCATCAAGACGGTCTCAACAGGTCACACATGGTCCTTCACCAAGATCCCTCCATGCAGACCAATGCAAACTTCACTTCCTCGGTCAGAGGAGAAACAACAAGTTCTTCTCTCATATGTGAATGTCCTGAAAGATCAAGGAGCAGTGGTGCCCGTCCCAAAGGACGAGGAATTCCAGGGGGTATACTCCCCCCTCTTCCTAGTACAAAAGAAGAACGGCTCTTGGCGTCCAGTCATAGATCTCACTTTCCTGAACAAGTACATAAAGCACGAGAAGTTCAAAATGGAGTCACTCTCAACCATCCAAAAAATAGTTCAACCAGGCGACTGGTTGATCTCAATAGATCTAAAAGACGCGTACTTTCATGTTCCGGTGGCAGAAAACGTTCACAAATATCTGCGGTTCCAGGTCGAACAAGAGCACTTACAATTTATTTGTCTTCCATTCGGGCTAACGACTTCTCCAAGAGTCTTTTCCAAGGTGCTGTTAGCAGTTGTGTCCCTTCTCAGAGTACAGGGTGTGCGCCTGTATCATTATCTGGACGATCTACTAGTACTGTCCCAAGACAAGCAGCAGCTGCTAGTCCACAAAGATCAGGTGATCTCTACACTGTTGGAGTTCGGATGGCTCCTAAACCGGGAGAAGAGTCAGCTGGATCCGACCCAGCGCTTGGTCTATCTAGGAGCCCAGTTCGACACCATAGAGAACACCATCTCTCTTCCAGAAGAAAAAATACCGATCATTCGGGAAAGAATCTCCATAGCTCTAGACTTCTCTCACCTAAGGGCATCACAGTGCCTGAAGATAATCGGCACGATGGTGGCCACATCCCCCATGGTCAAGTGGGCGATGTGGAGGCTTCGTCCTTTTCAATCCGGATTCCTCCAGCAATGGAAGACAGACGATCTCAATCAGCGGATCCGGATAACACAGTCAATGAGCAACAGTCTCCTCTGGTGGCTTCAAACCAAGAACTTGTCAACTTGCCACTCCCTTGCCCCCATCCATTGGGTGACTGTTACATCTGATGCCAGCCATGCGGGCTGGGGGGCACATTGTGGGGCAGAACTGGCTCAGGGCAAATGGGATGCCCGTCTCCACTCTCCAGGTTCGAACATTCTGGAACTGCGCGCGGCATGGTGCGCCCTTCAAGCCTTCTCCCACCTTCTGAAAGGGAAGTCGGTCCTACTCAAAATGGACAATACCACCGCTGTGGCATATGTGAAGAGACAAGAGGGCACTCGGAGCTCTGCCCTTCTCCAAGAGGTCGAGCCCATTATGACCTGGGCTCAGAGGAATCTGCTCAACTTAACAGCAGTCTTCATTCCAGGGGAGCAGAACATTCAAGCGGACTTCCTGTCACGCAGCATGCTAGACAACAACGAATGGTCTCTGCATCCACAAACCTTTAAGTGGATCCTATCGTTGGATTTCGATCCAGAGGTGGATCTGTTTGCATCCCCCTGCAATTACAAGATCGACAGATACTACACCCGAGCTCGGTACAATCAAGCCTTCGGAATAGATGCATTAACGAGTCAATGGGACTTCAACAGGGCATATGCCTTCCCTCCTCTTCCGATCATGCTAAAATTCCTACAGCGGCTTCAGTTGGAGAAAGTCGAGGTGGTAACAATAGCACCATACTGGCCGAGCAGACCTTGGTTTCCTCTCCTGAATCTAATGAGCTTCAGGGACCCGCTGCCTCTTCCTCTCAGGCCGGACCTTCTTTCTCAGGAGACGACCCTGCACCCCTGTCCAGCAATGCTGAGACTGATGGTCTGGTTTTTGAGAGGGAGAGGCTAGAGTCTCTTGGGTGTGCTTCAGGGGTAATCTCTACCCTTATGAGCTCCAGAAAGTCCAACACAAATAAAACTTACAATAGAATCTGGGCCAGATTTGGCAGCTTCACGACTACTGCAGGAAAGTCATCTAGAAACCCTAGTGTTCAAGACATCTTGAGTTTTCTCCAATCAGGCTTAGACCTGCCTTTATCGATTAGTTCCCTCAGGGTACAAGTATCAGCCTTATCAGCTTTTTCGGGAACGTCATGGGCAACTCATCCCCTGGTTCAACAGTTCTTTCGGGGGGCATCGAGAATCAGGCCTCAGAGGAAACCTAGATTCCCCAAATGGGATCTTCCACTCGTCCTTGATGCTCTTTCAGCACTCAATAACAAGGATCTTTCTGTTAAGGACTTATCAATCAAACTGGCCTTTCTAGTGGCCATTACTTCAGCCAAAAGGGTTTCAGAAATAAGCTTCCTGGGTTGTCAAGAACCCTTTTTGACTTTCTTCCTGGACCGAGTGGTCCTTATTCCCATGCTTGGGTCAAAACCAAAGGTCACATCAGTTTTTCACGAAAACCAAGAAATAGTCCTTCCTACTTTCGATTCTCCAGATTCAGCAGATGCTCATCCCTTGGATGTAGGTGAGACTCTGAAAGAATACTTGCGAGTTACTTCATCTTTTAGAAGCTCGAACTACCTGTTCTTGTTACACACCGGTAGCAACAAAGGGAAGAGGGCTTCTTCCAGAACAATAGCAGCCTGGATCGTCCAATCTATTCAACAGGCTTACAGGGCAAAGGGCTTGGCTCCTCCAGAGGCGGTGACGGCTCATTCCACCAGGGGCATGGCAGCCTCATGGGCAGCAGCTCGACACGTGGCTCCTGAAGTGATATGCAAGGCAGCTTCGTGGTCTTCTATTCATACATTTATGTCTCATTATTGTATTGAGCCTGCTTCCCTTTCCTCTGTTAATTTTGGTCGAAAAATCCTGTCAGTTGACGGGAAAGATTAAAATATTTTTTGTTCAGCATACCCTCCCGTGTGGATTGGCTAGTTATTTCCCACACGTAGTCTGCCATGGAGTCTGTCAGGAAAACGGAAAATTTATTACCAAATACTTACCGTAATTTTCCTTTCCTGATAGACTCCATGGCAGACGGAGTTCCTACCCATGAATTAAAAATATGAAAGTTGAAATTTGAGTCGGCTAGTTACGGAACACCTGTCTGTGGAGGTGAGCTCAAATTTATGGGTATGGGGTCCTATAGCTGTGGAGAGGAGGCGGGGTTAACCCACACGTAGTCTGCCATGGAGTCTATCAGGAAAGGAAAATTACGGTAAGTATTTGGTAATAAATTTTCCGTTATAACCCAAAATATATATATAAATAAATATATATATAAAAAACTCTCCATAATTAACATAACATTTATTTCTAACTTCCAGTATTTTTACCACCCTGGGGCACAAGGTCCAATCGGCATAACCCCTCACTGTACCTGCTAGTACTTCTAGGCCTCCAGCCGCTAAAACCTCTGACTCAGAGACAACTAGCAGGTACCCATATACCAACTGGGATCCGTACCCTCAGATGGGTCCCTAACCATGCCTTCTAGGTGCCCATCTGACCTAGCAAGGACCTTGCACCCCGCCACCACAATATCTGCCACTTGCGGCCACCACAACCCCCATACCTGTAAAACAAATGACCCTTAAAAACAGGGCGAGAGGGTGGGAAGCTGCTTTCCCCCCTGCGCTCCTCGTGGCGACTGACCCCTCCCCTTCCTTTTCCTCTCCTTACTCTCTCTCCTCCTCCCCTCTGCAACCTCACGCTGCCCCCTACGTCCTACAGGCTCCGCCCCCGTTAACCCCTGTCATGCCGGCCCTCCGCCTACACCTTGGCGCTGCTCCGTGCCTCTCTATCAGGGCTGAAAAAAAAAAACTATGCTAAGACCTCCATGTCTAAGCCAAGCTGTGCAGGAAATGTGGCAGCTAGAATGGTTGGGACAAACCATATAGCACTTTTATAATATTATTTATTTATTTGATTTACACATTTCTTTTTCATAAGAAAATAAAACCTGTTGCTGTAACCGCTTTAAAATGTCAGCTGGTTTGGGGTTTTAATTTTCACACCTTCAATAATGTATTGCTAGATTAATATATAATCTTTATATTAAGTTAAAGGGGTTGTAAAGGTTCATTTTTTATTTTCTAAATAGGTTCCTTTAAGCTAGTGCATTGTTGGTTCACTTACCTTTTCCTATGATTTACCTTCTAAATGTTTTTTTTCTTTGTCTGAATTTCTCACTTCCTGTTTCTCCTCACTAAACTTCACACCATCATCCGAGTAGTATTCTTACTGAACAGCTTACTGAGGAGGAACAGGAAGTGAGAAATTCAGACAAAGAAAACAAAGAAAAAAAACATTTAGAAGGGAAATCTAAGGAAAAGGTAAGTGAACCAACAATGCACTAGCTTAAAGGAACCTATTTAGAAAATAAAAAACGAACCTTTACAACCCCTTTAATATCTAGGGCTGGATTAAATTCAGGAAAATAATCCAACTATTGTTCTTATTCAGGGTGTAACATGTAACATGTTACTGTAGTACTGGCATCCGCAGATCCAGGAGATTGTGACTGGCTCTCTATGGAGCTGGTTCACACATCTCCGGAGTCCTGTGCATCTTCTAGTCCGTTTCAGGTCCGAATTCAGCCAAAAATTCGGACCGAAATCAAACCTGAAACAGTGAACAGGGACGCACCGGACCCCTGCTGTGAGCCGCTCAGTACTGTGGTGGGAACCCAGCCTCAAAATGATTCAAAAGGCATAATTTAAAAAAAACTAAAAGAAAAACAAAAAAAAAATATGTAATGCTTACCTGTTCTGTGTTGTGGTTTTACACAGATCAGCCCTGATCCTCCTCTTTTTGCTCCTGGCTCCTCCTGCACTTGTTCTGGGGGATACTTGTGTGTGCTTGTTCCTGAGCCAGCTCTGTGTGTCCATTGACACACAGAGCGCAGTTTGGACCCACTCCTCATTGGCTGTGGCTGACAGTCTCTCTGTCTAATGAGGAGGAAGAGAGCTGCAGCTCTCATGCACATCACTGGATTGAGATCCGGCTCAAGTAAGTATTTAAGGAAACAGTTGCATGCAGAAGGTTTTTTTACCTTAATGCATAGAATCAATTAGGGTAAAAAACCCTGTACCTTTAGAACCACTTTAGATAAATATTATTTTTCATAAATTTTGGCATTCTTTTTAGTTGTGTGATATTATGGAGTTTCCTTGGGATCCGTGCAAATTCATTTAAAACAAACAGTGGCAGGCAATTAGAGATCTGATTAATAAATTCTGAGCTCAAGCACCATAGCACTATACATGAAATTCTGGGAAATCAACACCTACCCTGACACTTTCTATAGTGATTGGATAAGGGTGACTGAGTGATCTACGTGCCTATAGGATGTGTTTTTGACACTCATTGGAACCAAAGAAGTGGCTTGGATGAGAATTAAAATGTTTTCAACATTACAGAACAAGTCCAGCTGAATGTGACTATATACTGCTAGCTAGACATATACCCCGTTGTGAGTATCTTCTTCCTGCTCCCATCCGGGCTTTATAAGACACGATTCTCACTTTGCCTGATAGGATGAGCCATAAATATACAGAACAAAACATTTACAAGCTTGTAATAGTATATATACAAAAATATTGAATTTCCAGGCATACCTCAAGCGCTTGATCGCGTCATCAAGCTCCTCCTGTGTGATCTCCCAGTTTCTCAGGTCACCCTTAACACACCCGCTGATAATAACAAACACCAACACCATTATGTTGATGGCTGTAAAGATTTTGTTCACTGTGGTTGACTCTTTCACACCAAAGGAAAGAAGACCTGGAATGGGAAAGAACTACTGTCTGCATGTATGAGTTGCAAAAAAGCATGTGTTATAGATATTCATTATACTGTTAATGCCATCAAGGGAACTGAGTTTACCCTGAATCTGTTTGTTTGCTTTTTGAAGCATCAATCCACCTAAAAGCTACATTTAGATATAAGTGGTGCTGCCTGGTGACTGAGTCAGCCTCTGGCTTCTTATAAGGGCCCTTTCACACTTACGGATCCCGTGAGGATCCGTTCCTTTAATATCCGCTTAATCAGCGGGGATCGCTCCGTTGATCCCCCGCTGAGCCGGCAGATGACAGGGCGGTCCCTGCACACTGTGCAGGGACCGCCCTGTCAGATCTCCGATCTCCTCAATGGGGGGATCGGATGAACACGGACCATCTGTCCGTGTTCATCCGATCCGATCCGCAGACGGGTGGAAAAATAGGATTTTCCTCCATCTGCAGAAACGGAGCATAGCGGAGCCTGATGAGATCGGATGTCAGCGGATGTTCATCCGCTGACATCCGCAATCCCATAGGGATACATGTATGTCCGTATTTCATACGAAAACGGATGGATGAAAAACGGAAATACGGTCCGCAGGTGTAAAATGCCCTAAGTGTGCAGTACTCCAACAGGAAGATCTCCTGATTTTGTTCAACTCAGAGTTTTGGGTGTTTCCCCCACCTTTCTGTATTCGTGTTACATTTTTCATAATATAAATGAAATGAAGAAACATGCAATGACAATGGGAGCCCCTTATATTAGGTATATCAGGTATGCAGACCCTGGAACTCCAGATATCCCACTAATAGTGTCCTGGAGAGCTAAAGGGATATAATGGGTACATCAGATATGCAGACCCTGGAACTCAAGGGAAGATATCCCACTAATAGAGTCCCGGAGAGCTAAAGGGAGATAATGGGTACAGCAGGTGTGCAGACCTAGGAAATAAAGCATTTAACAACTCAATAATAGAGTTCCAGAAAGATCTATTTTTTTAGTTTTTAAAGTGTTACTAAATCCACAACAGTAAAATCAGTCTGTATATGCAGTGAAGCATGCTTGTTATACTCACTGTGGAACCTAAAGGGTTAATCCCACACATTGTGTAAAAAGACTGTTTGATCCTATCTTCTCTGATCCTCTCTTTCTTTCACTTTCCCAATCCATCTGACAGAACAGAGCCTTGGGTCACTCTGCACATGCTCAGTTTGGTGTGTATTGCTAGACAGTATTCTTGGGAGGGTGCATGTGATCATCACAGGGCCAATTAGCACTATCCAGACAGACGGTCAGGATCCTGCAGCCTCATAGGACAATCTGGGGAGAATGAAATCTCCTCCTATAAGCTTTAACCAGTGCTCGGCTGGACACTGATATAAGTCACAAGACTGATATGCTGTATACTGCTGATGAGAAAAAGTATTTAGCAGTTTATATTCACTAAAATCATTGCATTTCCATGTTCTATGTACTGTGGGAGACCAGATATAGTGAATGCACGGTCCTGAGTTTAGTAACACTTTAAGTAAAGAGGGGAAGTGTTAAAACCCCTGTCCAGGGGTCTTACCTATTGTCTGCTTTATCCAAAAGTCAAAAAAAAATTGACTTTACCCACACCTTAAACCACTTGATAATATCTTACTTTTGGTTTTACATACAGTTTAACTATCTTTTAAAAATAATAAATATAAACTTTGGGTAGACTGGCCCTTTAAGCTCTTCTTGGCACGGGGTCATTAAAGCTGGATTCTTAGACCAAAATTTAGCAGCGTCAGTACAGATTGGTTAATTTTCACAAAAACTTAATTTGCCCACCCTAAATACCGTACTTTTTACATATAAGGCTTTAATTTGGATATATTGGTTTAATCAATTACCTGCTTCAGATTTATAATCTGATATATGGACAAAAATTTGAAAATTGCATATTTCGGTTATTTTACATCTTGCAGTTTTAAATGTATTTTTCTTTTTACACAATGTAACATTTTGTAAAGCCGGCCATGCATGGATAGAAATTCGACCAGTCCAGCAAGGACCACATATCTAAAGAGTGACTACGACACTGTATGAATTCCTCCCATATCTCTTTCTTTCTGTTCAGCTAAAGCTGAAGCTACACCTTCAGGCAAGAGGAAATAATTTGCAAACAAACTTCCAGCTATGAGTAAGCATCACACCCTGATGTGAAACGCGTTAGCTGTCACCCTGCATGTCCCTTCACCTTTGATTGCCTTTGGATGGATTTTGTTTATTTATTTCTTTTTGGATTTTTTTGGCATTTTAATTTTCTTCATCAATAAAGCGTTTAACCAGAGTGCGGCAGTCCAGATAACTTCTTCTCCTCAAGCAAACAAATTTCCACTAATCACCATTATTAATATAGGAATCTGTCGCAATAGTAGTTGTAAGGATGGTCACATGTTCATAAACTATGTTGATTGGTTCCCAATTCTTTTTCTGAAAGCTGTAGCTGTCAGTGACAGCACAGCCAGAAAACTATAAATGCACACATTTGCAATGTAACGAGAGAGTTGTGCTTGAAAATGTTACTCTACATATTGCAGGCCCCAGGGGGTAATCCACTGCAATAAGGTTATTTACAGGTGATAACAGTTGACATATATAGAAATACCTGCAAGGAGGAGTATGAGACACACCGCAAATATATCAGGGTATTCAGCCAGCCCTGGCAGGTCGATGGGCATTATCCTCCTGAAAAAAGTTCCTATTGCCTTTCCAACCAGCTCATCGAATGTGGCACTCCATGCTCGAGCAACACTAGAAGTGCCTGTTGTGAAAAACAATCAGAGAACAGGTTTACTTGCAACGACAATCCTGATGACAAGTAATGACACATAAAAAGCTCCACCTCTCCATTGACGCCATATATTGTCTCCTCATACAGGATTTATATAGCGCCAAAATTTTATGCAGAGCTTTACAATATAAAAGGGTGACAATACAGTTACAATACACTAAAATAGAAGAGGGTTAAGAGTAGGGATGAGCTTCGAGTTCGAGTCGAACTCATGTTCGACTCGAACATTGCCTGTTGGCCGTTCGCCGAACATCGAACAATTTGGGGTGTGTGCGGCAAATTCGAAAAGTCTATGGGAGAAATCTAAAGTGCTAATTTTAAAGGCTTATATGCAAGTTATTGTCATAAAAAGGGTTTGGGGACCCGGGTCCTGCCCCAGGGGACATGTATCAATGCAAAAAAAGTTTTAAAAACTGTATTTTTTTCAGGAGCAGTGATTTTAATAATGCTTAAAGTGAAACAATAAAAGTGAAATATTACTTTAAATTTCGTACCTGGGGGGTGTATAGTATGCCTGTAAAGCAGCGCTTGTTTCCCGTGCTTAGAACTGTCCCTGCACAAAGTGTAATTTCTGAAGGAAAAAAAGTAATTTAAAAGCACTCGCAGCTCCCGGCAATACAGAAAAAATTCAGTGAATTGTCGGCTCCTGGCAATACAGAGAAAAGTAATTGATAAAAAAAAAATGCGTGGGGGTTCCCCCAAATTCAATTACCAGGCGCTTCAGGTCTGGTATGGATATTAAGGGGAACCCTGCATCAAATTTAAAAAAAAAATGACGTGGGGTTCCCCCAAATATCCATACCAGACCCTTTATCCGAGCACACAACCTGGAAGGCTGCAGGAAAAGAGGAGGGGACGAGAGCGCACCCCTCCTGAATCATACCAGGCCACATGCCCTCAACATGGGGAGGATGCTTTGGGGGTCTGTGACCCCTCAAAGCACCATGTCCCCATGTTGATGGGGACAAGGGCCTCATCCTCACAACCCTTGCCCGGTGGTTGTGCTGGTCTGCGGGCGGCGGGCTTATTGGAATCTGGAAGACCCCGGCCCCCCTATGTGAATTAGTAAGGGGTACATTGTACCCCTACCATTTCACAAAGAAAGTGTAAAAAATTGTAAAAAAACACACAGACACAGTTGGGAAAGTTCTTTATTAAAAAAAGAAAAAAAAAACATTCCAGCGATGTAATCCAGTGTCACGTGGTGATCCGATGTCCAGCGCTGCAGTCTCCACTCCACACGAAACCCCCATGA
The DNA here is from genome assembly GCA_029206835.1 of Rana muscosa. NCBI lineage: Eukaryota > Metazoa > Chordata > Amphibia > Anura > Ranidae > Rana > Rana muscosa. The sequence goes on along the minus strand of CM055118.1, from coordinate 97,789,357 downwards.
CGTACGAGGGGGCCGGGTCCCCCATCACATGATAGTGTAAGCCCCAGCTTTGCCGTTTGCTAGGGAATAGCCAATGACGTGGGCAGGATCCCGCCTACGTCATTGGCTATTCCCCGCAAGCGGGGAAAGCCGGGGCTTACCCCTATGATCTGACGGGTGACCCCGCCACCTCGTACATCAGACCCCGCCTACGTCATTGGCTGAGCGGACCTGATGGGGAACTTCCTCCGCGGTGTAATAAATGAATAGACCCCGCCCCTTCTCACGTTCCCCATCAGGTCCGCTCAGCCTTACACCCAGTGAAGGTGACCCCGCCCCCTACGTCATTGGCTAAGCCCCCCGCCCGCAGGCCCCCACAACCACCGGGCAAGGGTTGTGGGAATGAGGCCCTTGTCCCCATCAACATGGGGACATGGTGCTTTGAGGGGTCACAGACCCCCAAAGCATCCTCCCATGTTGAGGGCATGTGGCCTGGTACGTTTCAGGGGGGCGCTCTCTCGTCCCCCCCTCTTTTCCTGCGGCCTGCCAGGTTGCATGCTCGGATAAAGGGTCTGGTATGGATTTTTGGGGGGAACTCCACGCCATTTTTTTTTAAAATTTGGCGTGGAGTTCCCCTTAAAATCCATACCAGACCTGAAGGGTCTGGTATGGATATTTGGGGGGAACCCCACGTATTTTTTTTTATAAAAATTTGACGCAGGGTTCCCCTTAATATTCATACCAGACCTGAAGGGCCTGGTAATGGAATTTGGGGGGACCCCCACGCATTTTTTTTATTTTTATCAATGACTTTTCTCTGTATTGCCGGGAGCCGACAATTCATTACAGCCGCGAGTGCTTTTAAATTATATTTTTTCCTTCAGAAATTACACTTTGTGCAGGGACAGTTTTAAGCACGGGAAACAAGCGCTGCTTTACAGGCATACTATACACCCCCCCCACCCCAGGTATGAAATTTAAAGGAATATTTCACTATTATTGTTTCACTTTAAGCATAATTAAAATCACTGCTCCCGAAAAAACGGCCGTTTCTAAAACTTTTTTTTGCATCAATACATGCAAAAGGGTCCCCAAACCCTTTTTAGGACAATAACTTGATATTAGTCTTTATAATTAGCACTTTTGATTTCAATAGTTCGAGTCCATTGTATTTAATAGGGTTCCAAAGTTCACGCAAACTTTAGGTCTGTTCGCAGTTTCTGGTGTGAACCGAACGGGGGGGTGTTCGGCTTATCCCTAGTTAAGAGGGCCCTGCTTAGAAGAGTTACAATCTAACAGGTGGGGCAAGTGGTACAAAAGGTTGTAACTGTGGGGAATAAGCTGATGGAAGTGCTAAAAGATTAGCTGGAGGCTTCCCGGAAGAGATGAGTTTTCAGGGATCACCTGAAGGCAGCCAGAGTAGGAGATAGCTGGACAGATTGATGTAGAGAGTTCCAGAGGATGGAAGAGGCTCTGGAGAAGTCTTGGACACGAGCATGGAAGGAGGAGACATGGAAGCTTGAGAATAGGAGGTCCTGAGAGGAGCAGAGAGGATGATTTGGGTGATATTTGGAGACTAGATTGGTGATGTAGCTGGGAGCAGATTTGTGAATGGCTTTGTATGTTGTAGTTAGTATTTTGAATTTAATTCGCTGGGCAATCGGAAGCCAGTGTAGGGATTGGCGGGGAGGGGTGGCAGACACTGAGCGTTGGTAAAGTACAGTAGATGAGTCTGGCAGCAGAAATAATGATAGACTGAAGAGGGGATAGCCTATGGAGAGGTAGGCCTATGAGGAGAGAGTTGCAATAGTCAAGGCGAGAGATGAGTTACTTGGTGGTTTCATTGGTTAAAAAGGAGCGAATTTTAGAGATGTTATGGAGGTGACATATACAAGCTTTTGACAACAATTGGATTTGGGGCAAACAGAACAGATCCGAGTCTAGGATTATACCTAGTACCCTGGCATGAGGAGAGGGATTGATGGTTGCATTATTGATTTTAATGGAAAAGTCATGGAGGGGGGCATGGGCAGGTGGGAATAAAATCAGCGATTTAGTTTAAGGAAGAGGTGCGACATCCATGCTGATATGTCAGTTAGGAAGTTAGTAATGCAAGAGGAGACTGAAGGAGTGAGGTGAGGAGTAGACAGATAGATTTGGGTGTCATCGGCGTAGAGATGGTATTGGAAACAATGGAAGGTTATCAAGTGACCAGGAGCAGGTGTAGATGGAGAAGAGAAGGGGTCCAAGAACAGAGCCTTGGGGGACCCCTACAGAAAGAGGAAATGGATAGGAGGAGACAGAGTTGTAGGTAACACTGATGGAGCGCTGTGATTGGTAGGAGGAGAGCCAGGATAGAGCAGAACCTTGAAGGCTAAGGGAACGGAGTTTATTGAGAAGAAGTAAGTGGTCGACAGTATCAAAGACCGCAGAGAGGTCAAGTAGTAGAAGTATAGAGTAGTGGCCATTGGTTTTAATAGTTAGTAAATCGTTACTGAGTTTTAGTAAGGAGGTTTCTGTGGAGTGCTGCGAGCGAAAGCCAGACTTTAAGGGGTCAAGGAGGTTATTTTCAATGAGGTAGGAGCTAAGACGGTTGTAGACTAATGTTCTAGAAGTTTAGAGGTGAATTGGAGCAATGAGATGGGTCTTACAGTAAGTTGTTCAGGTTGATGGGGTTCAGTGAGGGCTTTTTAAGTATGGGCGTAATCTGTGCATATTTTCGAGGGGAGGGTAAGGTGCCACTAGAGAGGGAGAGATTAAAGATGTGAGTGAGGGAGCATGGGATTGTAAAGGGGGGTGACCATAGTAATTGTGAGGGAACAGGATCCAGGAGACAATTGGTTAGGTGGGCATCTGAGAAAGTTTTGTAACCTCTTCAGTAGTGGCCAGTTCAAAAGAGGAGAGTGTTGACTGTGCTGTTTGACAAGTTATGTTGAGTGGGGAAGATGTATGCACAATGGATCTGTCCTCACATATTGCATCAATCTGGTCTTTGAGGTGTTTGGCAATCTCTTGTGCAGTGATTGAGTTAGTGGGTAGAGGGGGCAGGGGATGAAGCAGAGAGTTAAAGGTAGAGAAGCGCCAAGGGGGACTGGATGACAAGGTATTAATAAGAAGGACAAAATAGGTTTGTTTGCTAGCATGGAGGCAGGAATTATATTTTACAAGGGCAGATTTATATAGTGTGAAGTCCTGTAGGGATTTGGTTTTATGCCACAGTTGTTCAAGAGCACGGCAATGTCTCTTGAGATTTCTGGTGGTCGGTTTGCCAGGGTTGTGACAGTCGGGCCTGATTCTGCTTGTGGCTGGAGGAGCAAGTGCATCCAGTGAGGATGAGAGTGAACTGTTGTAGACAGAGGTGGCCAGGTCAGGACAGAACAGAGGAGAGATTATGTCATAGAGGTGATCAATAGCAGATTAGAGAAGAGAAGGGTTAAAGTGGCGAAGGTTTCTGCAAGTAATCGTTTGCTGCTTGGAGGGTTAGGTGATTGGAGACAAGGATAATGTAAAACTGTTGAGGTAGTTATCAGAGAGAGGAAATGGGGTGTTGGTGAGATTGCCAGAGTGCAGAAATGGGAGAATACAAGGTTGAGGGTATTACCATTGGAGTAAGTGGAAGTGTGTGCCAAATGTGATGGAACCGATTTGGCACCCTGTTTCGGTGCTTCCTTCTGCCAAACAGTGCCTTCTGCCCTCCAAACCATTCTGAGCAGACCGAGAGCTAATACCAGCCCTTTTACCCCTAGCATCATACACAGACAAGATGTTGGGATAGAACCAAAGGAATTATATATTCTCATGATACAGTATATAGTAGTATATAGTAGTTTTCCCACCTAAAGGGATGATGTAATGGGTTCCAAATATCACATAATGGGAACTGCAGTTCTGATGACAACTGCCTAATAGGGGATTTGATTTGGAGGCTCTCCTCTTACTTCCAGTTGTATCTATAGGACAGGCAGTGAAAAAACAGATCTTAATCATTCTATATTCTATCCAATACATAAAAACACACAGCAGAGGGTGCCATCTAAGTGCAGCATTAAAATATTTATTGTATGTATGTCAAGCCTAGAGGCTTGACAAAGAGGCAGGAATGACTTGAAACGTGTAACCATGCCCCCCTGGATGGCATCTGACATAATCCATTGGGTTCCTCTGGAGTCTCCTTCTAACCAGGAAGTTCTCCGAGCTTCCTATGCCTACCTGCCCGGTGGCAGTGCTGCACAATCCTTAGACTGTATGCTTCTGCTACAGGGTTCTCTGGATGACCTGTTATTTTATGCTCTATAGCAGGGGGTCTACAAACTGCGGCCCGAGGGCCAGATGTGGCCCTTTGCTAGCCTTTATCTGGCCCTTGGGGCACTATTCCTCACACTAATATGAGGCACTATTCCTCCCACTGACAATAACAATGGGGCACTATATCTTCCACCGGTACCAATGATGGGATACTATTCCTCCTACTAATAAGGGCAATACTTCTTTTATTGACCACCAACCCTGAGGCCATATTTATTTTCACTGATGCTGAGCCCGTGACATTTTCTGCCCCTGCTGGCCACAATCCGGCTCTCCTAAAGTGTGAAGAACAATAAACTGGTCCTCTGTTTGAAAAGTTTGGAGACCCCTGCTCTACAGCCTTCACAAACTTACTTCATCATACAATAAAAATGTTAATGCTGCACTTTGATGGCACCATCCACTGTGTGTTTTTAGGTCTTGATTCAAAGATTTCTTCCGTCTCTCTTGAGGAGCTGCATCTTATGAAAGGAAGCATACCATAGAGAATCCCTGACATACCTGATAAAGGCTGGTTAACTCCTGGTTATTCATCCTAATGTTTTTTCTCTGCTATAAGAAGGTTACCGATATACTACTTGCGCCACAAAGACATTTCTTTTTATACCATACCCAATACTGAAAAAGACAGGTATTGCCTTTTTACAAACACCTTGATCCGACTGCAGAGTCCTGGAGCCTCATAGCATTATATTATAGTGTAAGGTCTGCTAATGCATCTGACTTTAATTCTCGTTATATTTGGAGTGAGGTTTGGTAATGCAGCTCCTTTACTGTTCTCTTTGCTGGAGAGAAAACTGTACCTGAGGGCTTGTCCGGTAGTGTAATAATATACAATAACTGTACGCTAAAGTGCTCTAGAATTGTGGTTTTAATTCCCACTGTGATACAACGTGCCTGGAATTTGTATGTTTTCCCCGCTTTCTCAAACTAAAAAAAGAGTTAATTTGGCTTTCACCCAACAACCGTGTATTTGTGACTGTGTAAGTGACATTAAGCTGTAAGCTCCTTTATAAGCAGAGACTGATGTGAATGGCGCAGTGTTCCCTGTGAAGCTCTGAATGTTAGGACTTCAAATTATAATGCTAATCTCTTTGTTAAACAGCTACTTTCACAGCTTAAAATGGGCCTTTCATTTTACAAGTTTGCATGTATAAATAACTGACATGTAATATATAATTCGATACTTTTTATCATTGATAGGCCGTCCTTGAGTTTTAATTAGGTCTCTCTGTCTAAGGGCTCGTTTACACTGGGGGCAGCTCTTGGTCCCCTTGGAAAAGAGATCCATTGCAGGTTGCTTTTCAGAGGGCAGTTGACAGGCAACTGGGACACTCTGGGGTTTATTTACTAAAACTAGAAAGAGTGCAAGATCAGGTGCAGCTGTGCATGGTAGCCAATCAGCTGCTAACTTCAGCTTGTTCATTTAAGCTTTGACAAAAAAACTGGAAGCTGATTGGTTTCTATGCAGAGCTGCACCTGATTTTGCACTCTCCAGTTTTAGTAAATCAACCCCAATATGTTGCCTCCTCAGCACCTGTTGATACCCTGAAAAGCCAGCACCACCATCCATGGATGCAGGATGGTTGTGGCACAGCCCCATTCACTTAAATGAGTCAAGTTTGATGGCAGTACTGCCTGACGAATGCAACAGAAAGTATACTTTATGCCACAGCATGTGTACAGCCCCCTCTGGTTGCAGTGCTAGGTTAAGAGGGGTGGTGAAACTGCAGCCCAACCACTGGCTGCATGATGTGTTTAGTCTGTTGTGGGCAAGTCCTTATTTTTTCCTCATTCTTCTCTTCCTTAGTGATTAGACTGCACCAGTGTAGCTTTGAAGCAAGTCACAAGGTGAGAGGCTGCAACAAGGGCTGATTTGTGTCAGACATTTATGAGTACAGCCAAGAACTGCATGGGCACCAGGACTTACATGAGGGTGTCATCTCTGAGTGTTGGAACTTCATTCCGCCATCTCTGGTTCTAAGGCCTCGTACACACGGCCGAGATTCTCGTTGAAAAAAACATGTCGTTTTTTTCGACGAGATTCTTGGACAAGAAACTTGTCCCGGCCGAGTGTACACACGCTCGTTTCAAAGAACCTGCGGTTCTTTGAATGGAGCGTACGCGGTGACGTCATCGACTACGACGAGCATGCGCTCGTCACATTCGATGCCGTCGCCGCCATCTTGGTATACCCTACGTATGCCTATGAAGCTACCGCGCATGCGTCGAATTCATTTCGAACATGCGCGGGCTTCCGGGAGGACAGGTAAGTGTACACACACTCACTTTTCTCGTCGAGAAACATGCCGAGGAGAATCTCGACGAGAAAATAGAGAGCAGATTCTCTATTTTCTCGTCGAGGTTTCTTGTCGGTTTTCTCGACGAGAAACCCGATAGCAGCGTACACACGACCGATTTACTCGGCAAGACCTCTCTGTCAGCAAGTTTCTTGCTGGTTCTTGCCGAGAAAATCGGTCGTGTGTACGAGGCCTCACCCTCCACTCCCACTCCCACTTGTAAACACAGAAGCCTTCTGTGTTTACCAGGGACAGCTTTGCTTTCAGCGGCTCAGATCCCTGCATGTACTCACGGCGGGTACAGATCTCCAGAATCTGAGAGAGAGAGAGTGAGAATGAGAATGATCTCTCTACAAGGCAGAGAGCCGTCTACACAGGGAGGTACTAGAGCCAGGCCAGGTAGGAGAGAGAGATGTAAGGAATCTTTGGGAGGGGGGCAGGGTTGATATTGCACACTGTGCATAGCGCACCCCTAAACTCTGCACGTAGTGCACTCCTGAACACTTCACTCTGTAGTACACTCCTGAAATCTGCACTCTGTATGTAGCACACTCCTTAACTCTGCTCTCTGTATGTAGCGCACTCCTAATATATGCACTCTGTGCGTAGCACACTCCTAATTTCTGCTTGTATCACACTCCTAAACTCTGCACTCTGTACGTAGCACACTCCTGATCTCTGCACTCTGTACATAGCGCATTCCTGAACTCTGCACCCTGTACGTAGTGCACTCCTAAACTTTGCACTTTGTATGTAGCACACTCCTGAAATCTGTACTTTGTATGTAGTGCACTCCTGAACTCTGTACTTTGTATGTAGCGTGCTCCTGAGCTCTGCACTCTGTACGTAGCGCACTCCTGAACTCTGCACTCTGCACGTATCGCACTCCTGATATCTGCACTCTGTACGAAGCACACTCTTAATTTCTGCATGTAGCACACACCTAATCTCTGCACTCTGTACGTAGCATACCCCTGTACTCTGCATATAGGACACTCCTGAACTCTGCACCATGTACGTAGTGCACTCCTAAACTTTGCACTCTGTATGTAGCGCACTCCTGAACTCTGCACTCTGTACATAGCACACTCCTGAACTCTGCACTCTGTACATAGCACACTCCTGAACTCTGCACACTGTACATAGCACACTCCTGAACTCTGCACTCTGTTCATAGCACACTCCTATATCGGGGCACTCTGTACATAGCACATTCCTGAACTCCGCACTCTGTTTTTAGCACACTCCTGAACTCTGCTATCTGTATGTAATGCACTCCTAAACCCTCTGTTCAGCATCCCACTCTGTGCAGCACCCCAGATGCATCCAGCCCTTAGATGGCAACCATACTGTTGATGTGGCCCGCAATGAAATTGAGTTTGACATCCCTGGTCTAGATGATGCCTGAACAAACATGGTGCTGTCTGTCTGGCTGACCCCCCCCCCCCTTCAACCTCTCAACCTCTGCAGCAATGCTGGCAGCACTCATATGTCTATTTACCATAGACAACGTCTGGATATGACGCTGAGCATGTGCACTTAACTTCTTTGGTCGATCATGGCAAGGCCTGTTCTGAGTGGAACCTGTCTTGTTAAACCGTTGTATGGTCTGGGCCACCGTGCTGCAGCTCAGTTTCAGGGTCTTGGCAATCTTCTTATAGGCTAGGCCATCTTTATGTAGAGCAACAATTTTTTGCCATGAGGTGCATTGTTGAACTTCCAGTGACCAGTATGAGAGAGTGAGAACGACAACACCAAATTTAAAGTAGTTGTAAACCCACAAAAAAAAAAACCCTGCAAGACAAAGACATAATGAGCTAGTATGCATAGCATACTAGCTCAGTATGAAATACTCACCTTAGATCGAAGCCCCCGCAGTGGTCCCGCACGCTGCTCTGCTCGGCGACATGTCTCCGGGGTAATTTCCGTGTATCATGGGCTCCAGTGCTGTGATTGGCCAAAGCCGCAATGACGTCACTCCCACGCATTCGCGCAGGAGCCGCCAGTAATGGCACGTCAGCTGAAGCAACGTCACAAACGAGCTGTTGCTTCAGCACATGCTGATACAGGGGATATCTCTTATAGTTGCCAACATTGCAAAAAAAAACAGGGACACTTTTTCGCATGTAGGCGGAGCCTTGGTATAATTAGGGGGCGGGACATTCGTTTGTAGGTGTGTCACACCCTAGCAGAAAAATGTGCGTGGTTTACGCGGGTAGTGGGGGTGGCTTAAATGGGCGTGGCTCAAAGGGTGTGTGGTTAGAGCCTGAGATGAATGAGGGATGGAGGGAGAAAGAAAGAGGGAGGGAAGGAGAGAGAAGGAAGGATATGGAGGGACAGCAGGCCCAGATCCTACACCACAATATAAATATGTGTATTCCAGAGTTTAACAATCAGCAGATAAAGATACTCCAAACATCTGGTGTTAGCTCTTCAATTATCCCGGCACCATAGTTGTTATGGTGTCAGGATGACTGAAGTGCATTATTTCTATTATTACATTTTAATATTAAATGAAATCATTCAACTCACCATAATGCCGAATCAGTGTTAGCCCCGAGTGTGTCACCTTCCATGTCGTCTGCCACCAGATGCCATCAGGTGCCCCCAACGGAGTCCGTCCTTACATCAGGTTTACCCAGCGGAGTCCTTCCTTACATCAGGTTTACCCAGCGGAGTCCTTCCTTACATCAGGCGTACCCAGCGGAGTCCTTCCTTACATCAGGCGTACCCAGCGGAGTCCCCCCTTACATCAGGCGTCTCCAGCGGAGTCCCTCCTTACATCAGGCGTACCCAGCGGAGTCCTTCCTTACATCAGGCGTCCCCAGCAGAGTCCCCCCTTACATCAGGCGTACCCAGCGGAGTCCTTCCTTACATCAGGCATCCCCAGCGGAGTTCCCCCTTACATCAGGCGTCCCCAGTGGAGTCCCCCCTTACATCAGGCATCCCCAGCGGAGTCCCCCCTTACATCAGGCGTACCCAGCGGAGTCCCTCCTTACATCAGGCGTCCCCAGCGGAGTCCCCCCTTACATCAGGCGTCCCCAGCGGAGTCCCCCCTTACATCAGGCGTCCCCAGCGGAGTCCCCCCTTAACCAGGTGTCTCCTGTCTCGGCCGCAATTACTGTTTCCCTTTCCCCAAGGGGGAACAAATCAGAGGTGGAGCCGAGCGCGCTGCAAAAAAATTAAGCTGTGGCGCCGCCCACCCCCGCCCCTTTCCATTACAGAGGGACCTGCAGCGGGGCGGGGCGGGGCAGGGGGGGGTGGCCATCCAAAACACGGATGTAGTACAATGGAAGATAAAGCTGCTGCGGCGCCACCCACCCCCGGGGAGGCGCGGGGTGTGGGCGGCGCCGCAGCAGCTTTATTTTCTATTGTACTACATCCGTGTTTTGGTCTTCTTTCACTGGTCTTCTTTAAAATGACATTGTCTCCGCCGGCCGTGGACCTCTAGCGGTAGCGGCCAAAATCGCGGAAATTGGGAAAAACCGCATTTGATGGGACATTTCCCGGGACAAAATAAATCCGGGAAAAGGGTTTGAATCCCAGGAATGTCCCGGCCAATCCGTGACTGTTGGCAACTATGGTCTCCTAAACCGTGCCTTGTTATAGGCTTACCTGTAGTAAAAAGTGTTTTGTAAGGGTTTTCAAACACTTTAACACACCTGCTCCCCATTCACACCTGAGACCTTGTAACACTAACGAGTCACATGACACCGGGGAGGCAAAATGGCTAATTGGGCCTAATTTGGACATTTTCACTTAGGGGTGTACTCACTTTTGTTCCCAGCGGTTTAGACATTAAAGTGGTTGTAAACCCAGAAAAACATAAAAAAAAAAAAAAAACCTGCAATACAAAGGCATAATGAGCTAGTATGACTAGCATACTAGCTTATTATGAATTACTTACCTTAGATCGAAGCCCCTAAAGCGACCCTCGTTCCTCTCCTCTGCCGCCGCCATGATACCCGGAGTGACTTCCGGGTATCGCCGCACCGGCGCTGTGACTGGCCGGAGCGGCGATGACGTCACTCCCGCACATGCGTGCGTAACCGACACGATCCCTGCGCATGCGCGCGTTTCCGGCACTTTCCGGGAATTTCCCATTCAAGACCCGGCGCGCTCAGTGTAGGTTAAAGAGATATCGCAAGCACCTACAGGTAAGTCTTAATGTAGGCTTACCTGTAGGTGCAAATAGTATCAGAGGGTTTACAACCACTTTATTGGCTGTGTGTTGAGTTATTTTGAGGTGACAGCAAATTTACACTGTTATACAAGCTGTACACTCACTACTCTACATTGTAGCAAAGTGTAATTTCTTCAGTGTTGTCACATGAAAAGATATAATAAAATATTTACAAAAATGTGAGGGATGTACTCACTTTTGTGAGATACTGTATTTATGATACACTGTGATTAAGCAAACTAAATGACATCCTGTTAGAACTTAGATATACTTATACCGCCTTCTGTAGCTTTACTGTTACAGTGCGGCCCCACTGCGCTGGATCACATACAGGCCCAGACTGGCTATAGGGCAGACCGGGCGTTTACCCAGTGGGCCGGGGGCCTCCGGGCCGCATGTCTGGCTGTGACATGCAGGGCCGGCCGCAGGTTCCGACGTGCAGGGCCGGCCGTGGGTTCCGACATGCAGGGCCAACCGCTGATGTTCTGCATATGCTGGTGGTGGTGGGAGGAGCGGAGGCATTCTCCGCCTACCAAGCCCATCCATGGCAACCCAGGCTGGCGCTGAACAGAAAGTCCCTGTTTGCTCATGCGCCCTGTAGCCGACGGGCACCTGGCAACCAGAACGCCAGGAGAGGAGGAGGGATGGAGAAGCTGAGGAAGAGGTCTTATGCACCTCAGACCTGCCTCCTGCAAGTAAAAGCCGGCGAGGTGCTGCGGCCGCCTATAGGGAAGGCATTGAGCTGGTGTATGCCCACCTCGTTTCCCGCCAGTGAAGAGGTCGGATCTAATGCTCCAGGCCAGAGAGCGCTCCTAATGGTAATTTAATATCTCAGTAACTGCAGTCTGATTAGTGCTTAATTAGTGTGCACCCACCTGCTGTCTCTGGGCACTCCTCTCCCTCAGCAGCCATGGGTCTGTGCCATGTGTGAAGTATTTAACAGGCTAACAAGCACTACTAAAATTAATACTCAAAGAGCCCGTTATTAAGCAAAACTCTTTTATAACTGGCTTTGTAATGTTTTATAGCTGGCTCTGTGAGTTAGGCTGCTTCCACACTGGAGCGGGCGAGCGGGCGGGCATTGACGGTAAAACGCCATTAGTTTTAGCGGTGCTTTACCGTCATTTTAGTACTTTGCAGGCGATTTGGCAGTGGTGCCCATTCATTTTAATGGGCAGGAGCGGCTCCTTCACCGCTCGAAAGATGCTGCTCGCAACACTTTTTTTAATGTCCTGCCAGCGCAGCACCCCAGTCTGAAAGCACTCGGGCTTTCACACTGTGACTGCAGGGGAGGCGTTTTTCAGGCGCTTTACAGGTGCTATTGAGAAACGCCCCAGAATGAAAGGGGTCTAATGCTTTAACTGGCATTGCAGTACTAACAAAGCCAAATGTAAAGCATTACTCACAGAGTCAGTTATAAAACATTACAGAGCCAGTTATAAAGAAGTTTCCTGACAGACTCCATCGCAGACTACGTGTGGGTTAACCCCGCCTCCTCTCCACAGCTATAGGACCCCTTACCCATAAATTTGAGCTTACCTCTACAGACAGGTGTTCCTTTTTTGTCCTCCTCACATGGACCCTTCATTATGCAATTCAGGTGCAGTCCAGGATGTCTGTCGGATCAGGTACGAGTTGTGCGGTGCACCCAGGGCCCAGCTATGAGCGGGCGAGTGGTTTTGGGCTGATGGATACCCCTATGGTGGAAGGGATGTGGCCCCAGCGTACCATGACGGACGGTGGATCTCAGCTGGCAAGGTCTGAAGACTTTTCTATTTCCATGGCAGATGGTTTTTGTTTGTTTGTATGTCTTTCTCTGCTGTGTTTTCTCTGTCATACAGCGCCGCTAAGCTTAGTATATGTGTGGAACGCTTTTGCGTTCCAGGATGCCATTTCCCTTCCTGATCCCGGTCTGTTGAACGTCCGCGCATGCGCAGAGCCACGGTGAAACCGAAGCTTGGTTTTTGTGCATGTGCAGTATGGCGGAGGGGTCAGGGGCCGCGCAGGCGCAGTAGGTTCGGTCCCTCCGGTGCATGCGCACAGCGGGACCAGCCATGACGTCATTCCGGCGGGTGTTTTAAACCGCTGAGGAGCCCTATACAGGTGGGATAACCTGTGGGCATATAGCAGCAGCCTCCCGGAGTCTCAAAACTACCAGGACGGGGTAAGCACTTCTTGGCAATGTAATGCTTGTAATGCTTAGTGTCTCTTAAAGGGACAGTTTTAAAAATAAAAAATAAAAAACTTTTTTTTTTCTGCGCTGTTCTTGCATTGATTTGCTTATCCTTAGTCTAGGTAGTGGAGTTACGCATCATTGTGTGTCTTCCTCGTCATGGACTCATCTGCACCGCCGTGTGGCCAGCCCTCCCGCACAAGGTCTGTGCGGAGTGGGTAGGGTGTTGGTGTCTTTGGTGTCATTTTTTTCTGGTGGTTGCTAACGGTTACAACCTGCCCACCTTCCTCCCCCTCCCTTTGTCTGTATTATCTCTTACAGCGCGGCTACATCAGTTCATCGGTCACAGGATAGGGACCTTGCCAGGCTGCACCATCATCATCACCATCACCAATCATCCTCCAGGTCCAGACGTGACACTCCGTCTGGGACCCACTATCATAGGGGACGCTCACATTCCCCCTCTAAATATAGGAGATGTTCCCATTCCTCCTCAAGTCACCGCTACCACCACCGCGATGATCGCTCTGATCACAGAGCCTGTTGGGGATGTAAAACTCGAATCCCAGAGGGCAAATCGCTGTGTGACCCATGCTATGCCCGAGTGGTCGGTGAGAAAGAGACCGAAAAATCAAAATCTTGAGTATCTTATTAAACGTGTGGTACAGCAGTCTATGATGGAAATAGATGCCCCCCCACACGAGGAGCCAGTCCACCACCTTGTCTGGCTCCTTGGCTGACGAGGCCCAGGAGGATCCCGGCCAATTCCAGCCCCATGATTCCTCCCATAATTCCTCGCAAGACGAGATGGAGGGAGATGATTCTGTGATTCCTCCCATGATTCCTCGCAAGACGAGATGGAGGGAGATGATTCTGTAGTGGGATTCGACTACGCTTTAGTCTCTCCACTGATCAAGGCAGTGATGGAAACCTTAAAGTTGGAGGATACCACTGCCCCCCCCAGAGAAACAAAGGAACTGTTTAAGAAACTGGGGAAAGAATGCTCCAATTTCCCACCGAGCTGAAAGGAGTGTTTAAGGAAGAATGGAGCAAGGGGGATAAGAAGGTTTGGAAAATGCTCCCTTCATGGATGCAGCAGTAATACGCCTAGCGAAGCATGTCACCCTCCCGCTAGATGACACTGTATCTTTTAAAGATGGTCTGGATTGAAAGATTGACCAAGACATTAAGAGAATATATAACTTGAACGGTATGGCTTGCAAACCAGCCCTAGCCCTTGCAGTCACCTCCAAAGCAATGGAGGCCTGGGTGGAAAATGTTGACTCCGTTCTGAAAGGTGTCTCAGAGGAATTGGCACAAAGTTCAGCAGTGCAAGAACTTAAACTGGCTATCGCCTTTTTGGGAGAAGCTTCAATTGATCGCATCCGCTTGATGGCTAGATCCATGCTATCTTCGGTCACAGCCAAACGAGCACTATGGTTGCGCCCCTGGCTTGTTGATCCTGCCTCAAAGCAGGCATGGTGCAAAATTCCTTTTGAAGGAACTTCCTTGTTTGGAAACAAACTAGATAACACCATTTCAAAGGCTACAGGCGGAAAGACGGGATTCCTCCCTCAGGACAAACGTCCATTTAACCAAAGAAAGCCTCAGCAGAAACGCAGTACAGAGCGTTCGAGAGAGGCACGCTCCTATAGGCCCGGACGGGATTTTAGAAGAAGCTGGAACTGTAATAGGCAGATATCTTTCTAAAAAATCTGGCAAGAAACAGACGCCCGGTGGGCGCGAGCCAACCAAGTCCTTTTGAGATTGGGCCCGCCCAAGCGGTCGGGTAGGGGCTCGCCTACGTCTCTGCCGGCACGTCTGGGTGACCTCGATCTCAGATTATTGGACCATCAAAACGGTCTCAACAGGTCACGCATGGTCCTTCACCAAGGTCCCTCCATGCAGACCAATGCAATCTTCACTGCCTCAATCAGAAGAAAAACAACAAGTTCTTCTTTCATATGTGAATGCCCTGAAAGATCAAGGAGCAGTGGTGCCCGTCCCAAAGGACGAGGAATTCCAGGGGGTATACTTCCCCCTCTTCCTAGTACAAAAGAAGAACGGCTCTTGGCGTCCAGTTATAGATCTCACTTTCCTGAACAGGTACATAAAGCACGAGAAATTCAAGATGGAATCACTCTTAACCATCCAAAAAATCGTTCAACCAGGCGACTGGTTGATCTCAATAGATGTTAAGGACGCGTATTTTCATGTTCCTGTGGCAGAAGAATTCCACAAATACCTTCGATTTCAGGTCGAACGAGAGCACTTACAATTTATTTGTCTTCCATTCGGACTAACGACCTCTCCAAGGGTCTTTTCCAAGGTACTGTTGGCAATTGTGTCTCTTATCAGAATACAGGGTGTGTGTCTGTATCATTACCTGGACGTTCTGCTACTACTGTCCCAAGACAAGCAGCAGCTGCTGATCCACAAAGATCAAGTGATCTCTACATTGATAGAGTTCAGATGGCTCCTAAACCGAGAGAAAAGTCAGCCAGACACGACCCTACGCCTAACCTACCTAGGAGCTCAATTCGACACAGTAGAGAATACCATCTCTCTTCCGGAAGAAAAAATCCCGGTCATTCGGGTAATAATATCTTTAGCCCTAGACTACTCTCACCTAAGGGCGTCACAGTGCCTGAAGATAATGGTCAAATGGGCAATGTGGAGGCTTCGGCCTTTTCAATCAAGATTCCTTCAGCAATGGAAGACAGACGATCGCAATCAGCTGATCAGGATTACTCAGTCAATGAGGAACAGTCTTCTCTGGTGGCTTCAACACAAAAACTTGTTAACATGCCACTCCCTCGCTCCCATCCAATGGATGACTGTTACATCCGATGCCAGCAATGCGGGCTGGGGAGCACTTTGTGGGGCAGAACTGGCTCAGGGCAAATGGGATGCCCATCTCCACATTCCAGGGTCAAACGTTCTGGAATTGCGTGCGGCATAGTGCGCCCTTCAAGCCTTCTCCCACCTTCTGAAAGGGAAGTCGGTCCTAGTCAAAATGGACAATACCACCGCTGTAGCATATGTGAAGAGACAAGGGGGCACTCGGAGCCCCACCCTTCTCCAAGAGGTCGAACCTATCATGACCTGGGCTCAGAGGAATCTACTCAACTTAACAGCAGTCTTCATTCCAGGGGAGCAGAACATTCAAGCGGACTTTCTGTCACGCAGCAACCTAGACAACAACGAATGGTCACTGCATACACAGACATTCAAGTGGATCCTATCGTTGGGAATCGATCCAGAAGTGGATCTGTTTGCATCCCCCTGCAATCACAAAGTAGACAGATACTACACTCGAGGTCGGTGCAGTCAAGCCTTCGGAGTAGATGCATTAACAAGCCACCTCCGATCATGCAAAACTTCCTGCAGCGGCTCCAGTTGGAGAAAGGCGAAGTGATAACAATAGCACCATACTGGCCGAACAGGCCATGGTTTCCTCTCCTGAATCTGATGAGCTTCAGGGACCTGCTAGAGTCTCTTGGGTGTGCTTTAGGGGTATTCTCTACCCTTATGAGCTCCAGAAAGCCTAACACGAACAAAACCTACAACAGAATCTGGACCAGGTTTGTCAGCTTCATGACTTCTGCTGGAAAATCTTTCAGAAATCCTGGAGTTCAAGACGTTTTGAGTTTTCTCCAATCAGGCTTGGATCTTCCTTTGTACTCTGAGGGAACTGATTGACAAGTTTCAGCCTTATCGACATTTTCAGGAACATCATGGGCAACTCATCCCCTGGTTCAACAATTCTTTCAGGGGGCTTCGAGAATCAGGCCTCAGAGGAAACCTAGATTCCCCAAATGGGATCTTCCACTCGTCCTTGATGCTCTTTCAGCACTCAACAACAAGGATCTTTCTATTAAGGACTTATCAATCAAACTGGCCTTTCTAGTGGCCATTACTTCAGCCAAAAGGGTTTCAGAAATAAGCTTCCTGGGTTGTCAAGAACCCTTTTTGACTTTCTTCCCAGACTGAGTGGTCCTTATTACCATGCTTGGGTCTAAACCAAAAGTCACGTCAGTTTTTCATGAGAATCAGGAAATAGTCCTTCCTACTTTCAATTCTCCAGAATCAGCAGATGTTCATCCCTTGGATGTAGGTGAGACTCTGAAAGAATATTTGCGAGTCACTTCATCTTTTAGAAGCTTGAACTACCTGTTCTTGTTACATACTGGCGGCAACAAAGGAAAGAGGGCTTCCTCCAGAACGACAGCAGCCTGGATTGTTCAATCTATCCAACAGGCCTACAGGGCAAAGGGCTTGGCTCCTCCAGAGGCGGTGATGGCTCATTCCACCAGAGGCATGGCAGCCTCATGGGCAGCAGCTCGACACGTGGCTCCTGAAGTGATATGCAAGGCAGCTTCGTGGTCTTCCATTATTACTTTTATGACTCATTATTGTATTGAGCCTGCTTCCCTTTCCTCTGTTACTTTTGGTCGAAAAATCCTGTCAGTTGACGGGAAAGATTAAAATATTTTTTTGAGCAAGCATACCCTCCTGTGTGGATTGGCTAGTTATTTCCCACACGTAGTCTGCCATGGAGTCTGTCAGGAAAACGGAAAATTTATTACCAAATACTTACCGTAATTTTCCTTTCCTGATAGACTCCATGGCAGACGGAGTTCCCACCCATGAATTAAAAATATGAGAGTTGAAATTTGAGTCGGCTAGTTACGGAACACCTGTCTGTAGAGGTGAGCTCAAATTTATGGGTAAGGGGTCCTATAGCTGTGGAGAGGAGGCGGGGTTAACCCACACATAGTCTGCCATGGAGTCTATCAGGAAAGGAAAATGACGGCAAGTATTTGGTAATAAATTTTCAGTTTTTGCTTAATAACAGGCTCTCTGAGTAAAGCCTAGTGCACACGGGCCGAATGTCAGCCAGCATTCGGCCCGTGTGTACGGTAGCCGGTCCGACAGAGGCAGGACATTCAGCCTGGCTTTTGTCGAAGATTCATGACTGGCTGAAAACGCTGACCGGTGTGTTCTGGCGGGGGACGCCCCCCGTCAGAACACAATAGCTCAGCAGGGGAGATCGCTGTACTAACCTTGGATTGTTAGTACAGCGGCTCCAACCTGAGCTGTCAGTTTAGTGGTGTATACAAAGCTTAATAATTTATAACTGGCTTTTCAGTATTCACAAAGTCAGTTATTACGCAGTATTCACAAAGCCAGTTACATGCAGATATTGGGGATATGGTGTGATGGTGCAAAGCTCAGTTGATTTCTTACTATTATTAAAGTGGTTTACAGTATTTACTTAACTATAAAGATTCCTTTCCGTGTGAAGTTGACTTTTTTTTTTTATGTGTAGAGCCCCTTTACTTTCAGGGGTGCTATGTACTCAAATTTAGGGGTTTGATCTGAGCCAGTAGTCAGGCTCAGACCATTTTGATTGTTAGGGTTAGCTTCTGCCTGTGTAATGCAGCCCGATGTACAGTTCCCTGTGGCCTGCAAGTGGCGCTGCCATCTTGGGTCAGGGTTGAACCGTGGATGGCATTGCTATGCCTTAGGGTGTCCTCTCTCGGCAGTGGTGAGGTGGGCGTGGTTAACCTGATGTGCATGCTGGGAGAGGATACATAAGGGGCAGACGCCATCTTTTAGGGAGCAGTCCGCGTCACCCGGCCCTCCAGGCCAGGGTTGCGTGTGTGTATCAGTCTCAGGCACCTTTAGCCTGGGGCTGCAACTCTACTATTGGGCCCAGCACCTTTAACTGGGGCCCATCCCCGAAAGAGGAATCCCAGGGTGCCCTTGCGAGGGAACCCGCTCTAAGAAGAGGAGGCCGGGGGAGGACCTTTCTGAGGTACCGGTGAAAGTTCACGGTGAAGGAGAGGCCCGGTAACTTTCTGGAGGGATTCAAAGGTTCATTATAGGCCTTGCAACGTGCTGTCGCCGGCACCTGTCCTTGTGTTGCAAGTGCTGAGAGGTTCGGGACTGAAAGATTCTGTGGCAGAGGATCTCCCAATCGTATCTCTAGGAAAACTCAAGAAAACGTTCGAGCATCACTCCGGCTGCTAGGATCCGCTCTTACAGGGAACTATCCGGGTGAGCTAAGCCCACTCGGGATCGAGTGGCGACTACAACATTAATTGTGCCAGGACCTATCTCCCAACACCTTGCTGTCCTTTCTCTTATCCATCTTTACTGTCTATTGAACTTTGCTTATAAAAATAAACTCAACGTTGGAGTTTAAGGTGGTGTGGGTATTGGAGTTACTTTTGGAAAATAGAGACTTGTCCCTATACTTTAGGAGACGAGAGCCAACTGAAGGAGAAACCGGCTGCAGGACCCAAAAATCTGTTAACACCGCTCGACCTCTCAAAGGGAGGATACGGGCATATAGCGTGGTGTGCCTTGACCGAGCCAAGGGCAGAAAAAGGTCCGTGTGCAATATATGTATCTGCCAATTTCTTTGAAAACATTTTTTCGTACACTATGCACAAAAGGTTGCCCCTGGATTAGAGCAACCCTCATCTTGTGCTGCTTCATACTATTTTCAGGACTCCACCATCAAAACCCGAGTTAAAGTAATAAAAAATCCACACATCCTGGAACCCCACATCTCGCCATCAACCGTCCCCGTGAAGCATTTTAGTCCCATAACAGGAAGAGCCTGAACAAACACCATTGTGTCAGGTTCACTAGGCATTATTTTCTTAAGCTCTGGTTCACACTGGTGCGTTTTGACATGCAATTTGACATGTCAAATCAGCGGCATTTTCCGGCAATTGCCGGCAATGGCACCGTCCTAATCGGTGTGACGCCGCATCTGCACCGATTTCAAAAAGTAGTTTCTGTACTACTTTTGCGATTTCGGCCCGCGATTTACATTGACATCTGTGCAGAAACGGCACAGATGTCTCTGTAATCGTGGCCGAAATCGGGACTGAAATCGTGCGAGTTCAGCTGAACTCGCACAGCTTTTCTCCCGCAGCCCCAGTGTGAACCTGGGCTGAAAGCTGCAGGTTTAAAATAAGATTGAAAACAACATTTAAAGTTCTATTATTGTGTTAAAGATCATATGAGAGTTTAGTGATTGGGTTTAGATGCACTTTCAGAATGTACTTTTATGAGACCCTGTTGTCAGACCATTCATTTCAGCAAACACATTCCTATGAGATTGTATGTGCATATTTTATGCAAGTTATTTACCTGTAAAAGCTCTGATACTGCTGCTGGGTGCCACCATCTTGGATGTGATGTCAGCAGCTTTAGCAGACTCAAATGATAATCTATAATATTATCCTTCTCTACTCTCTTGGAAGCTACATAAATGTAAGGAGGAAAGGGAGGGGTAGAGGAGCTGGCCCAGCACAGCCAATTTCTTTTTCGTACATCACGGGACACAGAGCGACTTAGTCATTACTAATGGGTTATATAGATTACCTTCAGGTGTTGGCACTGGCCAATTCCAAACCGGAAGTACCCTCCCCTATATAAGCCCCTCCCATCCGGGAGCACCTCAGTTTTTTGCCAGTGTCTAAGGTGTTGGCCAAAGAGTAACATGTGTTTTCACTGGGCTTGCGTACAGGTTCTTTTGGGCCTTAGTAAGCTGTTCCTGATCCCACCAAAAAAGCTTCATAGCTAAATGGTCGGTACCCGGGCCTTGCAGCAGAAGAGCAAGGTTTTGCCTGTAATGCCTCTCTTAGGAGGGCTGGACCCTGGGATCCAGAGCTCTGGTCATACCCACGACCAAGATGTTGTCTGTGCAGGGTGCTATACAGGTCCAGGGGAGTGGAATCCTTGGGAACCCGGTCCCTGAAGGTTTAATTACAATGCCTGCCGTGATAGGTGAAGTTTGGACTTCTGTGGACCAAACAAAGTCCTGCGGCGGGGATCAGGTAAGTGGGGGCCCCCAGGAACTTGGTTCTATTGGGGGACCCCCAAGCCTAATTTGTCTTTCTGTCTGTTACCTAACGGTATTCCCGCTAAATATCTGTGTTTGCCTGTAACTACTGAAAATGTAAAATTTTAATGGTAGTCAAGAAGAAAAAAAAAAAAAAAAGGGACCGCGGTACCTGTGTTAAACCACTAGAGGCCGCTGTAGTCCATTTTTCTTGTCATGTGGATCTTTGGTTTTCTCAAGTCAAAAGATCCAGGCAGTTGGTAAGTTTCTCTGTGGGAATCCACTTCCTCTGCCCTGTTGCTGCGCTCATCCACCGCACAGGCCCTCCCGCAAAAAGGGCCCTGGCTCCTAGTCCCTGTTTGATTTCGAAAAGGGCGCCAATGGCGCACGGGCGCGGGTGCGTGCACGCGCCTCCTATGAAAAAAAAAAGGGGCGGGGCGGGTGGATGACGCTCGATGCGCGCCTCGGCGCTTCTGCGCATGTGCAGGCGTCCCAGCATGGTTAAAAGACACAGTACAAGTGTCAGCTGGATGCAAACAGAGCTAGCAACAAACAGTGGCACACAGAGGCGGTTGATGCAGGCATCCCCATAGAAAGGCACTTTAGTGGACACCAGCTGGTATATAGCAGCAACTGTGTTAGACTATTACCAGCAAAAATTGGTGTATGACGACGGGAATACCTCAGCTTTGTGCTTAAAGGATATGTCGTCCAGACGCTCCGGAAATAGGTCTTCCAGGAAGCCAAAGGGGTCTCCATCGGGCTCTGAGGATATTGGGCATGCTTGTACTGCACCAATCTCCCCTGAGAATTCAGAGGTCAGTAGCCGTAGAAACCCCGCAGGAGTGCCTGGTGCTGCGGCTGTCCCCAGTCCACCTGCTCCTGTATATATAACAGAGGAGGTTTTATCCTCAACTCTGGGAGGATTGGAAGAGAGATTAACAGCATTGATCGCTGCTTCCCTGTCACAGGAAAAGCGCGTCCGATCTCCGTCTCCTCCTTCAGAGTGCCTGTTAGTGGAGGAACAGCCCCACACAGAGATCGACCTACCTGAAGGGGATCAGGATGAGGTTGATTCAGTTATGGAGGAATCAACAGTGGAAGAACCTTTCTCAGCATCTCAGGCTGAAAGATTATGGGTTCAGTCTCTGACTAACATGGTCCGATCAGCATTTAAAATGCCTCTGGCGGAACCACCATCCACTACGGTTTCCTCGCTGGGGTCGCTAAAAGCTCCCCAGGCTGTCTGTTTCTTCCCAATCCACCCTTTATTAGAAGGGCTTATTTACCAGGATTGGGAGCATCCTGATAAAATATTTGCTCCCCCCAAGAGATTTCCGGTGATCTATCCCATGGAGGATAAGTTCATAAAAAAATGGAGGGTCCCTACAGTGGACGCAGCCATCTCTTCTGTTAACAAATCACTGACATGTCCAGTAGATAATGTTCCAATGTTCAAAGACCCAATAGATAAAAAATTGGAGTCTTTACTAAAATCTGCTTTCTCTACAGCAAGCATGGTGACACAACCTGCGATAGCAGCGATTGGAGTCTGCCAAGCAGTGAAAGATCAGTTGAAACAAGTCTTAAGGGACTTACCAGATCAGCAGGCTCTTGCCCTAGCTGACCTGCCTAGAGCCTTGTGTTTTGCGGTGGACGCCATAAAGGATACAATCCAACAGGCCTCCCGCTTTACGCTGTCTATAGTACATATGCGTAGGCTTCTGTGGCTCAAAAACTGGTCTGCTGAAGCTCCCTGTAAAAAACTGCTGGTTAGCTTCCCATTTCATGGAGAACGCTTATTTGGAGAAGATCTGGACAAATATATCCAGAAAATTTCTGCCGGTAAAAGTTCACTCTTACCGGTTAAGAACAAGGGTAGAAGTCCTTCTTTTAAGAGGCCTACTTCTCCAGTCCCGGGCACATCGGCTGTGAAGCAGTTCCGACGGCCTCCGCGGTCAAATTCAGGGGGCAGAAATCAGGGACAATCACAGGGTAACAAGAAGCCCTGGATCAAGAGAGGTACAAAACCTCCCCCCAAGGCATGAAGCGTTGCCCCCACTCAATCGGGTGGGGGGAAGACTTCAGTTGTTCACAGAGACCTGGCGGGACACCATCAGAGACAGATGGGTGCTCTCCGCAGTAAGTCTGGGATACAAGCTGGAGTTAAAAGGCACTCCTCCTGCCCAATTTATGAGGTCAAACGTGCCAAGAGATCCCCAGAAGAGAGGATCCCTCCTTCTGGCACTAGAACAACTATTGCTCCAAGGTGTAATCATGAAGGTTCCCCTGGAAGAAAGCGGATTCGGGTTTTACTCGAACCTTTTCACAGTCCCCAAACCAAATGGGGACGTGAGGCCCATATTAAATCTAAAAGGGCTAAACAAGTTCCTAAATATCAGGACTTTTCGGGTGGAGTCGATCCGATCGGTGGCCACCGCCCTACAAGGGCAGGAATGGTTAGCCTCGATCGACATAAAGGATGCTTATCTGCATATTCCCATCTTTCCGGCCCACCAGAAATTTCTACGCTTTGCAGTAGAAGGGCGCCATTTTCAGTTCAGAGCCTTACCTTTCGGTCTGGCCACAGCACCACGAGTGTTCACAAAAATTCTGGCCCCATTATTGGCCAATCTAAGAACACAGGGTGTAACGATAATGGCATATCTAGACGACCTGCTACTAATAGACCACTCAGTGGAAAAGCTGGAAGTAGCTATTCACAAGACAATCAAGTATCTGGAATATCACGGTTGGATTATCAACTGGGACAAGTCAGCTCTAAGACCAGTCAAAAGTCTGGAATACTTAGGGCTAAGGCCGGATTCAAATCAGAGAAAGATTTTCTTACCTCCAGAGAAGGTGTCGTCTTTAAAAGATTTGACCCACTTAGTGGGTACAAAAAGAAAACCATCCATACGCCTCTGCATGAGGCTGCTGGGAAAAATGGTGGCTTCATTCGAAGCGGTACCCTACGGTCAATTCCATTCAAGGAATTTGCAAAGGGCCATACTGTCAGCCTGGAACAAAAAAGTTCAGGCTTTAGACTTACCAATGTCCCTGTCCCCTTCCGTTCGCAAGAGCCTCCATTGGTGGTTGGTGCCCCAGAATATGGAAAAAGGGAAACCCTTCAGTCCGGTTTCTTGGAAGGTAGTCACTACAGATGCCAGCCTCATAGGCTGGGGGGCAGTACTGGAGCAATGGTCTCTCCAGGGCAAGTGGTCAGAAGCAGAAAAGGCCCTGCCCATCAATCTCTTAGAGATACGAGCAGCCCGGTATGCCCTAGTAGCATGGACATCCAAACTCCAAGGGTCCCCTGTCAGAATTCAATCAGACAATGCCACAGCAGTGGCATATATCAATCACCAGGGTGGCACCAGGAGTCGTGCAGCCCAGAGGGAAGCAAATTGCATCCTGGAGTGGGCAGAAAAATATGTCCCAGCCATATCCGCGGTTTACATCCCAGGAGTGGAAAATTGGAGAGCGGACTTTTTAAGTCGCCAAAAATTATGCCCGGGGGAATGGTCTCTTCACCCCGAGGTTTTCCAGGCAATATGCCAGCGGTGGGGAACACCGGATGTAGATCTGCTAGCATCCAGATTCAACGCAAAGGTGGACAGATTTGTGTCTCGCACAAGGGATCCTCTAGCTTGCGGCTCGGATGCCCTAGTGTTCCCTTGGGATCAGTTCAAGCTGATATATGCATTCCCACCGCCACAATTGTTACCGCGATTACTCCGCAGAATCAGGGTAGAAAAGAAACCAGTGATTCTGGTGGCTCCAGCGTGGCCCCGAAGGGCATGGTACGCGGAGATTGTCAAAATGTCAGTGAGGAGTCCTTGGACCCTCCCACATCGTCCGGACCTGCTGTCGCAGGGACCGATATACCACCCTTCCTTACCAGCCCTAGGTTTGACGGCCTGGCTATTGAAGCCCACATTCTGAAAAAGAGAGGGCTCTCTAATTCTGTGGTATCTACCATGATCAATGCCAGGAAGCCGGTATCCAGGCAGATCTATTATAGGATCTGGAAAGCGTACATTACGTGGTGTGAGGCCAAGAAATGGCATCCACGTAAGTACGTGATAGGGAGGATTTTGGACTTCCTACAGTGGGCTGTAGATAGGAAGCTGGCCTTGAGTACTATCAAGGGTCAGATTTCGGCCTTGTCAATATTTTTTCAAAGGCCCTTGGCTTCGCATTCACTAGTCAAAGCTTTCATACAAGGAGTGATGCGTATTAGCCCTCCGGTTAGTATTCCCATATGTCCTTGGGACTTAAACCTGGTTCTGTCAGTTCTACAGAAACAACCGTTTGAACCATTGCAACACATTTCCTTGGTTCTTCTCACCAGGAAATTGATTTTCTTAGTAGCCGTTTGTTCGGCTAAAAGAGTATCGGAATTAGCCGCCTTGTCCTGTAAGGAGCCATATCTGGTTGTCCATAAGGACAGAGTAGTATTACGTCCTCATCCAGCCTTTCTTCCTAAGGTGGTATCGAGTAGACATGTGCATTCGTTTTCGTCCGAATGCATTTTCGTCCGAATTTCAGCTATTTTCGTTATCGTTTTAACAAACGAAAACGAAAGCACAGAATCCGAAAACCGAAAGATCCGACATAAACAAATGCTTTATTTTCGTTTTCGTTGCTACAACAGTTCGATATAGATAGGAGATTCGACGTGACGCTGACAATAACAATCTGTGTCTATCGAACCTGTGGTCGAATGTGCCTAACCTTAACTCTATTAGTCCAAGATTATTCTACATAGAGAGAAAAGATTCGACATTATAGAGAGAAAAGATTCGACATAGGAGAGAAAAGATTCGACATAGGAGAGAAAAGATTCGACATAGGAGAGGAAAGATTCGACATAGGAGAGAAAGATTCAACATAGGAGAGGAAAGATTCGACATAGGAGAGGAAAGATTCGACATAGGAGAGGAAAGATTCGACATAGGAGAGAAAAGATTCGACATAGGAGAGAAAAGATTCGACATAGGAGAGAAAAGATTTGACATTATAGAGAGAAAAGATTTGACATTATAGAGAGAAAAGATTCGACATAGGAGAGAAAAGATTCGACATTATAGAGAGAAAAGATTCGTTATTATAGAGAGAAAAGATTCGACATAGAGAGAAAAGATCACTGCTTGTGGGCGGAACATTCGACCGGAAATGTATGATTGCAGAGTCGTACAGTTTCGCTGCTTCGTCGAATCTTCTTTGAACATTCGACAGACACCATAAGCCTTCAATGACAGATTCGACCTTAATTAATTCAGATTTTCGGACGAATGCAATTTTTAACGAAAAACAAAATAAATAAAAACGAATTTCGGGAGTAACTTAATAAATTTATTTTTCGGACGAAAACGAAATTCCGAAACGAAATATTTCAGTGTGCACATGTCTAGTATCGAGGTTTCATTTGAACCAAGATGTGGTTCTTCCTTCTTTTTTCCCCAAACCTAGCTCGGTAGAGGAAAAGTTATTACATTCCTTGGATGTAGTAAGAGCAGTTAAAGCTTATCTAAAAGCCACTGCTCAGATTCGCAGAACGGATACTTTGTTTATTCTGCCGGAAGGCCCTAAAAAGGGTCAGGCAGCATCAAAATCCACTTTAGCCAAGTGGATTCGACAGGTCATAATACAAGCCTATGGCTTGAGAAAGAGACCGCCTCCGTTCAAAGTTAGGGCGCACTCCACAAGAACAGTTGGAACTTCATGGGCAGTGCATCACCAGGCCTCCCTGGCTCAAGTATGTAAGGCCGCAACATGGTCTTCGGTACACACGTTTACTAGATTCTACCAGGTAGACGTTAGAAGTCAGGAGGATGTCGCCTTTGGGCGCAGTGTGTTGCAGGCCGCAAAAGATCCTCATGCCTGATGGCGCCCAGCTTATGTATCCCTCCCCTCATTTGGCATTGCTTTGGGACGTCCCATTAGTAATGACTAAGTCGCTCTGTGTCCCGTGATGTACGAAAAAGAAAAAGGGATTTTTATAACAGCTTACCTGTAAAATCCTTTTCTTGGAGTACATCACGGGACACAGAGCTCCCACTCCTCTTTTTGGGACACTTATTGCTTGGCTACAAAACTGAGGTGCTCCCGGATGGGAGGGGCTTATATAGGGGAGGGTACTTCCGGTTTGGAATTGGCCAGTGCCAACACCTGAAGGTAATCTATATAACCCATTAGTAATGACTAAGTCGCTCTGTGTCCCGTGATGTACTCCAAGAAAAGGATTTTACAGGTAAGCTGTTATAAAAATCCCTTTATTTAGACACTTGCAGAAGAAGAGAAGGCTAAGATGTGCAAGCAATAATGAAGGAGGCTGTGCTGGGGAACTGAGTAGACCATTTTTCAAGTACGTTCAAAGGCATGCTGCAAATTAATGTAGCGGGGTATTCCCCTTTAAAGACAGAGAGACAAGAAGTTCCAGGTGAGAGGTGAGTCGGGAGGAAGTAAAGAGACATTACTGGAAGTGAAAGCAGAGGAGAGAGAGAGACTACATCTCCCAGTACATCTTGCAGCACCCAGGGTACATTGCTCCGGAACAGAGACTGCTGGGGCAGACTTTATAAAGAGGAGGTGGAGTTTGTTCGGTCTCTTTGGACACCCCCTCTCCTAGCAAGAGGATCTCTGTACTGAACTGCTGTGTGCACAAGGCCTGAAGCCTGGGCCTTGTGCTCCTTTCCAAAGAGCCCCTCTGCCAGCCTAGCAGAACCTTAGAGACATCTTCTCATCCTTGCTGCAGTACACCAGAAGGATTGAAGACTTGGATGTCGGTGGATTCCTGTTCCTAGACGAATCGATGGAGGAAACAGACTTGGACTTGTCCGGGTGGTGAGAGCTGTTTAAAGACAGATACTTTATCTTTAAGGCCTCATGCCCACGGACGTTTTTACAGCCGCGTTTTTGAGCGTTTTTTACAGCTTAAAAACGCCTGTCCATGTTAGTCTATAGCTTCATGCCCACCTAGACGTTTTTGAGCTGCAAATAGCATAGACGTTTTTAAGCTGTAAAAAAAACCCAGGACCAGTGCGTTCCTCAGCGTCAGAATTAGGCAGAAAAAAAACGCGAGCGTCAAAAAACGCGCAAAAACGCGCACTAACGCTCAAAACCGCGCACTAACGCGCGGTTGCGTTTTTAGCTCCGATGTTTTTTTTTTTCAAAAAAAATAAAAATAAAAATAAAAATATTTACAATAACATGGACAGGCGTTTTTAAGCTGCAAAAAACGCAGCTGTAAAAACGCCAGTGGGCATGAGGCCTTACTATTCGTTGGGATTACAAAGTTGTTCTTCAAGTGCACCACCGAAAGATTGCTAGCGAATATTGTTTCACTGAACTTCCATTTAGATCAGTCAGGCCTGACTGCATAGGTAGACATTGCTGGGTGTTAGTCTACCCATGAGGGGAAGTAGCTGAAAAAGGGCAGCGCTAGAGTTGCATAGCAATACTTAATTATTCTGATTACTCTGTTTATCTTTATTACTTTTTATTGCAGGGATCTGCAACTTGTTATACTGTTGTTTATTACTTGCCCATTAGCCTCAGTAAAATATCTGGGTCAAGTACATTGGTGTCAGTTTCACTTACTTTAATAGAAGTTTTAAAGTATATCACTGTGTGTGTTTGCCATAGGACTGCGTCACCTAGAGTTGCGGTCACGCGGTCCTATCTCCCCTTACTAGCTGTGCCAGTAGGGGGTTGAGCATATTGCCGGGGGTTGGCGGAGCTGTCTTCAGGGCCCAACTAAATCTGCGGCCTTCTTAGTTGGAGGTATCGCTACACGTGGGGGTTCTCGTCCGGGATCCTGATACAGCAGGTGAGCGCCTGAAGTGCCGGCATGGACCCCATCAAAGTAGTCCAATGGTGCGAAGCAGAAGGGACACGCTCAGAAGCGAGCGTGGCCATTGAACTTCCAGGGAGTGACTGGAGAGAGGAACAAATTAAAGAGGTGGTACAAATATTGTCCCCGGATAGAAAGGCTTACGTGGTCGCAATGAGACCAGACTCAAGGACCAACTGCACCTATGCACTGATAGAGTGGGGACAGGATGTCCCTGAAAACTTCCACGGTGCCAGTATAAAATTGTCCGAAAAGACTGAGTTCCACCTGACACATCCCAGTCAGAAGCAGTTAGAACCCTTGGACAGGAAAGCAGGGGCTGCTGTTAAATCGCAGGCAGAGCAACAGCTGATTGATCTGAAACGACAGTACCGTGACATACAAGAGAGGTTTCAGGAGACTTCCAGTATGATAGCTGAACGCATTAAGGAGTTACGTGTCGCTCCTGAGGATCAGAAAGATGGTCAGATAAAGCCCAAACCTGGGAAGGTACCGAAGAAACGAGCTCAGGGTCGCCTGCAGGAAGTAAACATCCGGAAGGATTTCCGCATTGATGGCCAGATAGGAGAAAGAGGGCAGAAGGACAAACTGTCCTACACCAACCTCCTACACCAAATAGAGTTGGGGTTACAGAAAGGATATCAGGAATCTGAAATTAGAGAGGCTGTAATCCATGCCATCAGCCCAGGTTCAAGTGTCAGGGGCATGTTAGAGAGGAAGGGTGGATTGACCCTGAACCAGCTAAAGAGGATGCTGAAAAGCTATTATGAGGAGGAAGATGCCGCCGAGTTATTTCATCGACTGATAAATATGACCCAGGAGAGTGGAGAGACTCCTCAGAACTTCCTATTCCGGGCCATTGAGCTCAAGGACCGCCTGTTGTCCACATCCAAGGATGAAGGAAATGGGGAGCATTTTGGAGTCGAGCTAGTCCAAAAGAAATTCCGGAGATCTGTGACTACGGGATTGAGGAGTGACTACATCAAGCTACAGCTGAAGCAGCATTTGGAAGATCCCTCAACTCCGGATGAGGTCCTCATTGAGAAAATGAATGAAGCAGATAAGATTGAGATTGAGAAGGACCAAAATCAGAGGAAACTTCAATCTCCTAGCACCACAAGTGCCAAAGTACAACAGATAGATGTCCCTTCAGACACTCGGGAGCTTAGTGTACTGGCAGCAAGCACTGAACAGGGATCATGGTCTTCACCTATCCTATTCACCACTTCCCCACAAGTCAGACTGGACTGGAGGAGCTGTTCCAGACCCAGAAAGAAATACTAGAGATGATGACGATGTTGATGACTCGTCTGGTGAAACCCCAGTATGAAGAGGTCTCACCACTTACGGCACCAAAGACCCCTACCACTAACCGCTCTATGAAACCAATACAGAGAGCCTGCTTCAAATGTGGAGGAAAAGGACATCTCAGGCGAGTATGCCCAAGCCTGGTAGTTGAGGAAAAGTCCAAACAGCTGGCGGGAAACTTCAGCGGGCCCCGGTGAAGGAGCCGACCGGGTGCCCATCATTTTCAGTGAGTTCCAAACTGAATGAGAAGCTAAGGAAGAGAAAAGACAAAACTCCTCAGAGGAACTATAGTATCCCTCAGCAGGGGTACACCCCAAAGAGAGAGGGCCAGACCCCTCAGAAGAGGCACAGCATTCCCCAAAGGGAATGCACACCTAAGAAAAACTATAATATCCCTCAGCAGGTCTGTACGCCCATTAAAAGGAGGGAAATCGATGCATACCAGGCCCAAGAAAGACTAAAGTCAAAAGGGAGATGGACGAGAGAGAGTCCGAAGGGAAAGGACCAGAAGAAGGCGACTCCTGCCAGGCCATATCCGGAGAAGCTGGTAGGCCCATCTCCTGTAGTGCCCATTCAAGTGGAGGGAGTCTACACCAGAGCCATCTTGGATACTGGGGCACAAGTGACCCTACTATACCGGGATTTCTACGATAAGCACTTGAGTCATCTGCCCATCCAGAACATAGAGGAGCTGGAAATATGGGGAATTGGAACCCAGAGCTTCCCCTATGATGGGTATCTGCCCATCCGGATGGCCTTTGACCCATCTGTGGCTGGGAAGGCCGAAGTGTTTGACACCCTGGCAGTTGTGTGCCCTCGGCCGCCAGGAGCCAACAAGAGCTCCCTTATAATAGGGACGAACACGGACCTGGTCCGAAGACTCCTGACCCCTTTAGTGGAAGAGAAGGGGCAAGCAGCCACCAAGATCCATCCCATGCTGAGGACGGCTTACCAAAGGCTGGTCCTAGAGCAGAAGACCCCGGTGGAGGGGATAGGGAAGGTGTGGAGACTTGGAAGAGGAGGGGTAGTGTTGCAGCCTGGCGAAGTAACCTGTCTCAGAGCCACTGTGAAGCTTACTTGGGAGCAGCCTGGACCCTTTGTCGTGCTGGAGTCCGACCCAAAAGGAGAGTCCTCAGGTCTGGAAGTGATACCAGAAGTGATTCCGCTGAAGGTTCTGAAGAAGGCCCATTGTAGAGTTCCAGTGAGTGTTAGAAACACTACCAGAGGCCCCATGGAAATCCCTGCCAGAATGCTGCTGGGCCAGGTGAGCCCTGCTGCCCCGGTTACCCTGTCAGAAGTAAAGGGGACGGGTGAAAGAGGAGATCTTTGGGAGAAGCTGTCCATGGAGAACTTGAATCTATCCAGGGTTTGGAAAGAGAGAGCCAAGGCCCAGTTGACTAGATGGGAGAAGATATTCTCCAGAGATGAGTTCGATGTGGGGTGTGCAAGGAATGCCACCCATCGGATCCGCCTCCAGGAAGACAAGCCCTTCTGAGAGAGAGTCAGGCGGGTTCCCCTAGCAGATCTGGAGGATCTAAGGGAACAACTTGCAGAACTCAAGAGGACTGGTGTGATACGGGAGTCCAGGAGCCCCTATGCCTCTCCCATAGTGGTGGTCAGAAAGAAGAATGGGTCATTGAGGCTCTGTATAGACTACAGGACTCTCAACAGGAAAACCATCCCCGACCAATACACCACTCCGAGGATAGAGGATGCCCTACAGAGCTTGTCTGGAGCCAAATGGTTCAGCGTTATGGACCTCAAGAGCGGGTACTATCAGATCCCTATGCATCCAGAAGACAAGGAGAAGACAGCTTTCATAACCCCAGTGGGGTTCTTTGAATTCAATCGGATGCCCCAAGGTCTGTCTGGAGCCCCAGCTACTTTCCAATGTCTCATGGAGAAGACTGTAGGAGACATGAACCTTATTGAAGTCCTTGTATACCTGGACGATGTCATTGTCTTTGGGAGAACCTTGGAAGAACACGAAGAGAGGCTGGAAAAAGTGTTGAGAAGACTAAGTGAGGAAGGACTCAAGCTTTCGCCTGAGAAGTGTCGGTTCTACCAGTCTTCTGTGAACTATCTGGGGCACATAGTGTCTGAAGAGGGGGTGGCCACAGACCCTGAGAAATTGGAGGCAGTTACCTCCTGGCCACGACCCACCACAGTAACAGAACTCAGATCCTTCTTGGGGTTCTGCTCCTATTACAGGAGGTTTGTGGAAGGATTCGCCCGAATTGCTAGACCATTGAATGAACTACTCAAGACCGAGGGGGAAGAGGACGACTCAGGGCCCAGGAAGCCAGGAGAGTCAGTCAGAGATCAGTGGAACCAGAAGTGTGAAGAGGCCTTCCAGGCATTAAAGGAGAGCCTAACCACTGCCCCGGTCTTGGCCTACGCAGACCCAACCAAACCCTATGAACTGCACGTGGATGCTAGTCATGACGGTCTGGGAGGAGTACTTTACCAAGAACACGAAGGGCAACTGCGGCCTGTTGCCTACGTGAGTAGGAGCCTGAACCCCTCGGAGAAGAACTACCCCACCCACAAGCTGGAGTTCCTGGCCCTTAAGTGGGCGGTAGTAGACAAACTCAAAGACTACCTATATGGGGCGGAGTTCACTGTGAAGACCGACAACAACCCCCTTACCTACCTTTTCACCACGGCCAAGCTGGACGCCACTGGACACAGGTGGCTGGCCGCACTGTCTGGATTCAGCTTCAGCCTAAAGTATAGGCCAGGGGCTGGGAATCGAGACGCAGACGCTCTGTCCAGGAGATCTCATTCCCCCACCATTGAAATAGAAGATTGGACCCAAGTGGCACCGGACGGGGTGCGGGCCCTTTGTCAAGGAGCTGAATTCCAAGCCCGAGGAGGCTCCAGAGCAGAGGAAATAGGAGTTACCACGGTGGGAGTCCCCAAACACTACTGTGGAGTAGCGCAATTGGAAGAGGACAACCTACCAAGACTGTCCAAGAAGGAATTGAGGTGTGACCAATTGAAAGACCCCATGGGGAGATTGGTCCTGGAGGCCTTGGAGAATCAGGATCCAAACAGACTCATGCGTCAACCTTCAAAAGAAGCTCGCCTGCTGAGGAAGGAGTGGGATAGGTTGCAGTTACATTAGGGAGTGGTCTACCGAAGGGGCCCCTCTGATGACTCAGAAGATAAGTGGCAGCTGTTCCTCCCAGAGAAACATCGGGAGACTGTTCTGATTGCCCTGCATGACAATCATGGCCACCTAGGGGCTGAAAGGACCTTTCAACTTGTCAGAAGTTGGTTCTATTGGCCCTGCATGAGGGCAGAGGTAGAGGAGTACTGCCACTCATGTGCCCGATGCATCCAGAGGAAGACTTTGCCCCATCAAGCTGCCCCAATGGGCCATCTACAAAGTCAAGGCCCAATGGATCTGGTATGCATTGATTTTCTCTGCCTCGAACCCGACCTGAGTGGACGAGGAAATGTTCTGGTGATAACCGACCATTTCACCCGGTATGCCCAGGCTTTCCCGACCAAAGACCAGAAGGCCTCCACCGTAGCCAAGGTACTTATGGAGAAGTACTTTGTCCATTATGGGCTGCCACAGCGACTCCACTCAGATCAAGGGAGGGACTTCGAGAGTAAACTGATCCGGAAGCTCCTGGATTCTTTGGGAATCAAAAAGACTCGAACTACACCTTACCATCCACAGGGAGATGCTCAGCCGGAAAGGTTCAACCGAACCTTGCTCAACATGTTGGGGACTCTGGAAAGTGAGAAAAAGCAACATTGGAGCAAACACATAGCAGCCACAGTACATGCTTACAACTGCACCATCAGTGATGCTACAGGCTACTCCCCATATCGACTCATGTTTGGGAGAGAGGCGAGACTACCTGTGGACCTGGCCTTTGGCACCTCTCTGGACCATTCCTCAGTCACATCCCACAAAGGGTACGTGGACAGGCTCAGACAAAGCCTGAAAGTAGCTTATGAGCAAGCTCAAGCAGCTTCCGACCAAAGGGGGGCTAGAAATAAGAGAAACTTTGACTTGAAGGTCCGGGTGCAAGACCTACAGCCTGGGGATCGAGTGCTGTTACGCAACCTGGGGATCCCTGGGAAGCACAAACTTGCAGACAGATGGAGATCTGAACCTTATGTCATATGTAGGAAGTTGCCGGGCCTACCTGTCTATAAGTGGAAACCAGAAGGAAAGGTAGGCCCACTGAAGACGTGGCATCGGAATCACCTGCTCCCACTTGCTGAGGCAGTTAGAATACCTCCTGCGGGAGACTCCCCTGAACCGGCCTCTATCCTGGATACTCCTAGGCCGAACACTCGGTCGCAGACCTCCCGAGCTGAAGATGGAGAGGCCTCTCAACTTAGTGAAAATGAAGAAGGAGAACTTGATTGGCTGTGGCCTTCCCCAACTCCAGAAACTTCTAATATTGATCTTCCAGCCACTGAAGACACTCAAGATGGAACACTGAACCCAGAAGCCACAGAGTTCATCCCTTCTAGTCCTTCAGCAGAATACTGGGAAGATGCCCAGGATGGTTGTTCAGAGGAAGAGGAGCCTGAGGCGCCAGAGCCAGAAATCCCAAGAGAGCAAAGGGCTCGAAGAGTCATCCGGCCTCCTAAGAAGCTGACCTACCCACAAATGGGGAACAGTTCGGAAGACTCTGTAGTCACTGCTAGAAGGAATGCTGAGAATCCGGATCCTTCCACTGTCCATTTAGTGGAGGGCAACCCCAGCTCACTCTCTGGCACAGTTAGACAGGTCGCCCCCACTGAAGCGACCTGTAGACAGGACAGCTCCCCATCCTATGATGATTGGTGGGAGGCTCCTCTGTCAATCCTATGCAACCGCACATTGAATCTAAAATGTTTTGCAGATCTAAAAATGTTAGATGTCTTTGGGGACCAAAGATTTAAAGTGGGGGGAGTGTGTAGCGGGGTATTCCCCTTTAAAGACAGAGAGACAAGAAGTTCCAGGTGAGAGGTGAGTCGGGAGGAAGTAAAGAGACATTACTGGAAGTGAAAGCAGAGGAGAGAGAGAGAGACTACATCTCCCAGTACATCTTGCAGCACCCAGGGTACATTGCTCCGGAACAGAGACTGCTGGGGCAGACTTTATAAAGAGGAGGTGGAGTTTGTTCGGTTTCTTTGGACACCCCCTCTCCTAGCAAGAGGATCTCTGTACTGAACTGCTGTGTGCACAAGGCCTGAAGCCTGGGCCTTGTGCTCCTTTCCAAAGAGCCCCTCTGCCAGCCTAGCAGAACCTTAGAGACATCTTCTCATCCTTGCTGCAGTACACCAGAAGGATTGAAGACTTGGATGTCGGTGGATTCCTGTTCCTAGACGAATCGATGGAGGAAACGGACTTGGACTTGTCCGGGTGGTGAGAGCTGTTTAAAGACAGATACTTTATCTTTACTATTCGTTGGGATTACAAAGTTGTTCTTCAAGTGCACCACCGAAAGATTGCTAGCGAATATTGTTTCACTGAACTTCCATTTAGTTCAGTCAGGCCTGACTGCATAGGTAGACATTGCTGGGTGTTAGTCTACCCATGAGGGGAAGTAGCTGAAAAAGGGCAGCGCTAGAGTTGCATAGCAATACTTAATTATTCTGATTACTCTGTTTATCTTTATTACTTTTTATTGCAGGGATCTGCAACTTGTTATACTGTTGTTTATTACTTGCCCATTAGCCTCAGTAAAATATCTGGGTCAAGTACATTGGTGCAGTTTCACTTACTTTAATAGAAGTTTTAAAGTATATCACTGTGTGTGTTTGCCATAGGACTGTGTCACCTAGAGTTGCGGTCACGCGGTCCTATCTCCCCTTACTAGCTGTGCCAGTAGGGGGTTGAGCATATTGCCGGGGGTTGGCGGAGCTGTCTTCAGGGCCCAACTAAATCTGCGGCCTTCTTAGTTGGAGGTATCGCTACATTAATAAAAAATAATTTATAGATAAATAATACTGTAAATACACGTAAGCATGTAAAATACTTGATTTTTCTGTACTTTTACCTGTAATTTTTCAAATTGGTGACATGGTCTCTTACTTGCTTACTGGACGCTTAAACCCCTTCCTGACCAGACCAATTTTCATCTTTCAGCGCTATCGCACCTTGAATGACAATTGCGCGGTCATGCAACACTACTCCTATGAAATTGTTATAATTTTTTTGAGACAGATAGAGCTTTCTTTTGGTGATATTTAATAACCACTGGGGTTTTTATTTTTTTTGCTAAACAAACAAAAAAAGCCAATTTTTTTTAAAATACAAACACGTTTTTTTAGTTTCTGTTTTTTGCATATAACAAATTTTTCTCCTTCACTGATGTGCGCTGATGAGGCTGGACTTATGGGCACTGATAGGCTGCATTGATGGGCACCGATGAGGCAGCACTGATGGGCAATCTAGAGGAGGCACTGAAGAGGCTGCACTGATGAGGCTGTACTGATATGCGGCACTAATAAGCACTGATAAGCGGCACTGATGACCACTAATATGCAGCACTGATTACCACTGATATGCAGCACTGATGGGCACTAATGGGGCTGCACTGATAATCAGTGCACTGATGAATATCTGTGTACATGTCCCCTCTCTGGATTGCAAGCCACCGGCTCTTCTCACCTCACACTGTGACAGCACGTGAGGAAAGGAGAGCAGATAACAGGCAACTTTGTTGACAATGTAATCAGTTGTGATTGGCTCTTTACCACGATCTGGTAAACAAGAGAGCCGCGCTGTAGCTGTCTTTTGGCTATGACACGGTTAGAAAGTAATCAAAATGAAACAAGAGATTATAAAAAGGCTCTAATAGAAAAAAGAAATCTTGCCTATAACATAAGAAAGTATCAGGTTCCACCCAGTAATGAAGGCCCAAAGCTCTCCGACTGTCACGTAGCTGTATAAGTAGGCAGATCCTGTGAGCGGTACACGGGCTCCAAATTCTGCATAGCATAGTCCTGCAAGCACGGAGGCCAAGGCTGCAATCAGGAAGGACAGGATGATGCTGGGCCCAGAGTCCACTTTGGCCACTTCTCCTGCTAGGATATATACACCAGCCCCCAGAGTGCTTCCCACACCCAGAGCCACTAGATCCACAGAGGACAGGCAGCGGCACAGCCCGGAACCCTCTACTGCTTCTGGTGTCACTCTCTTGGTTCTTGTTAGGCTTTGGTAAAATGTGTGTAGAGCATCAAATGGCGGCATCTAAAAAATTTATATTGAAAATATGTCAGAAAAGGCGTTACAAAAACATAAAGAAAGCTATATAAAAGTCATTAAAGTGTTAATAAAGCCAAATTATTTTGGAAAGTGAAACAGTCAGAGTGTCTTTTAGGTTTTCATTGCAGTCTGTGTCTCCACTATGGAGATCCATCCTCCCTGTACTATATATGTCCTGGTGTCCATTATCATGGAGACCAAAAGTGAGGTAAGAATCTAAAAAATCGAGTTGTCAGTGGAACAGGGATAATATTTTATTAGGAACACATACAGTATATATTTTTTTTTGCCAGGGACCCAAACTATTTCCCAGTTCTACTGGCATGACATTTGATTGAAATTTTTTTCAACTGGCACTGCCTTGGCTTTCATTAATTCCTACTGCACTTTGGAGTGTTTGGTTCAATTTGAGTGTTTTTTTTTAGGTCGATTTTGCATTTAGGCTGGTTTCACACTGGGGCAGGGAGTGCGGTGGCGGTATAGCGCCGCTATTTTTAGCGGCGCTATACCGTCGGAATTGCGGAGGTATTCGGCCGCTAGCGGTGCAGTTTTAACCCCCGCTAGCGGCCGAAAAAGGGTTAATACCGCCGGCAATGCACCTCTGTAGAGGCGCATTGCTGGCGGTATTACCGCAGTTTCCCATTGCTTTCAATGGGAAGGAGCGGTAAACACACCGCTCCTCTCACCGCTCCAAAGATACGGCTAGCAGGACATTTTTTCACGTCCTGTTAGCGCACTGCTCCAGTGTGAAAGCCCTCGGGTAGCGCCTGCAAACCGCCCCAATGTGAAAGGGGCCTTAGTGAAATGTTACTCACATATAGTTTGTCTATATTTGTCTTTGTTCATAAGGACTCAATCACATGTGCAGATCGCTTTTCAGAGAGCAAATGACAGGCTGTGAGATGGCGATATGTCACCTCTTCAATGCCTGTTTTAATCCACTGTGCATTGCACACAGTTGCAGGCCATTGGTGCCATAGTCCTATGAACTTGAATGGGTCATGTTTGGTGGCCATCCTGGTCACTGAATGTAATATTGCTGTGTATAGCCCCGAGTGGCTGCATTTCTGTGGGCAGTTCTGGGAAAGGTAACATGGTGGCTCAACTATCTTCTTTTAATGCCTCCTGTTTGAACAAACCCTAAGGCTCCATTCACACTTATATAACTCCAAAATCGTGCAACGTTGGTGCAACTTTGGATGGGTGCAACTTGGATGTTACTTGTTGTTGTCCCTCTACAAGGTCGGACCCACTGTTGCACCACTGTTGCATGTAAAACATTCAGCTATGACTTTCATACAACTTTTGAGGGTTAACATTGATGTTTATGGCTCTCAAGTTGCATGAAAGTGCATGAACTATGTTGAAGTCGCTACTACTTTAAGTCGTGCATATATGAATAGTTATCATTGGAAAACGTGGGTTAAGACTTGTGTATGCAACTTTTATGTTCAAAGTCATATGACGAGTCACACAAGTGTGAATGGGGTGTAAGGGTCTGGTTTTATTTGGTTTGTTCTAATTTTTTGGTCTCAAAATAGTGGGGATTGTTAGAATTGGACTTGGTATAATATTATTGAAATAGGGTGTAATTTGGGTAGATAAAGCCAGTGTATAATGTATCTCTTTCTTTCTAAACCAGAGGCCTCCAAACATTTTGAACGAAGGACTAGTTTACTGTCCTTCAGACTTTGGGGGTCCAGATTGTGGCCAGTGGGGGTAGAAAATATCTTGAATTCAGTGAGAATAAACAATGCCTCGGGCTTTGTGGTGAGTGGGAGTATAGAAATCATGTAGCATCTGTGGTCAGTAGAGGAAATAGTGTCCCATAATTGATATCATGTTGGAGGAATAGGGCCCCATCGTTGGTGTCAGTGGCAGGAATTATGCCCCACTGTTGGTGTCAGTGGCATGAATTATTGCCCACCCTTGGTGTCAGTAGAAAGACTATTGCCCCAAGGTAGGGTGACCAGACATCCCCCCCCTCCCGCTCTGCCGCTCTTACTAGCTTAGGAGGGTGTATTTTTCCATTATCTGTGCCCCTTTCTGATGACCATGTACTGGTTGGAGTGGAGGGATTATTTCTTCAGTTTTGGGTGCATGCCCATTCAGCTACCATCGCATGTTCTTCTGCTTTGGCTCAAGTCCCGCCCAGCCGCCTGCCTGCTTATCTCCTTGCCTTCTGTGGCGGAGTGATCTTCCTCCGCTCCCCACCCAGTAGTAGCCGGGGCCCGGAGAGTAAGACTTGATAGGCTGTGAGGCGGGCAGCGGCGGCGACGGGCAGAGAGTCGCCAATTGCCGCCATTACTAGTAAAAAAAAAATATGTCCCCGGTTTTTATTTAAAAAATCTGGTCATCTTACCCCAAGGGCCAGATAAAGGCTTGTAAAGGTCCTCATTTGGCTCAAAGGCTGCAGTTTGGAGACCACTGTTCTAAACGTTAGGAAGTATGCAGCTTCCCATGATTGACATAAAGGGTACAGGATAATATTGCTAGATCATGCCACTGTTTTGTTTTTTCAGAAACCTGATTCGTTCTTGAGTCAGTGAACATTACAGCTTAATATTCCAGTTCAGCACTACAGTCAATCACCTCTTTTTGTGAATTTCATTCCTTGCGTACCAATGTAGCAGATTCTTATGCCGCGTACACATGACTTTTTTTAATGACGAGAAAAATTACATTTTTTAAAATGGTCATTAAAAATGATCGTGTGTGGGCTTCAGAGCATTTTTCACAACGTGAAAAACGGCCATGAAAAAATTGGAACATGCTCTAATTTTTCACATCGTTTTTTACGTCGTCGTTTTTCTCGTCATGAAAAACGGCCATGTGTGGGCTTTAACGATGTGAAAAAAAATGCGCATGCTCAGAATCAAGTATGATACGGGAGCGCTCGTTCTGGTAAAACTAGCGTTCGTAATGGAGATAGCACATTCGTCACGCTGTAACGGACTGAAAAGCACGAGGCTGAAAAGCGCGAATCGTCGCTCAACAAACTTTACTAACATGAAGAGTGGAACTTCCCCTTTATAGTGCCGTCGTACGTGTTGTACGTCACTGCGCTTTACTCAAGCATTTTTTTCCACGATAGTGTGTAGGCAAGGCAGGCTTGAGAAGAATCACGTCGAGAAAAATTCTGTTTTTTTCAATGACATTAAAAACGGTCGTGTGTACGCGGCATTATATCCACAGAAATCTCTGGAGTAAATAGTATACTGCACACAAAAAATGAGGTTATGAGATATAGCAAAACTGTTTTGATTTAAACTTCATACAGACTCACATATATTTATTTATCTAGTTGGTGCTTGTTCCTAATATAATCAACCAAAAAACATAAAAGCTACTGAGCTTCTAGCAATTCACTGATCTTCAGACACCTGTAGGCAAAATATAAACACATAAAAAAGATAGATATTCCTTATACATATGTCTACATCCAACACCATAATGGTACATGACCCCATTGCATTTTTCTAAATTCATGCCAGTGGCCCCCAAACTGCTTCAGAGAATGCAAAGCCACCTGGCTCACTTCTTCATATTTCTTGGGAATTGAATCTCCTCTTCTAGGACACCCTGGGAAGCTCTATTACATAGACCTATAGTTGATCTAGCTAAACACAAACAAAAGCTTCTACCCTTTATACTCTTGGCTATGAGCTAGAAAATCACAAAGACATGGAGGCAACCTATGGTAAGCTTTATGGAAGATATGCAGAGAATCATAGGTACTATGACGAAGGGAAAAGATGATGGCTATTCTAAAAGATAGCCAAAGTCTGGTCTCCTTGGATAGACAATTAACATCAACTCTCTAGAATGGAATCTTGATTCCCTTTTTGATAACGTGTGGATGCTTTGTGGATCCTGTGGTCAGGTTTACCCCCATCATCCTAATTTCCATTTGGCCCTGTTCC
Source organism: Rana muscosa (assembly GCA_029206835.1). Classification (NCBI taxonomy): domain Eukaryota; kingdom Metazoa; phylum Chordata; class Amphibia; order Anura; family Ranidae; genus Rana; species Rana muscosa. The sequence goes on along the minus strand of CM055118.1, from coordinate 97,748,239 downwards.
CCTCCTGCATCTCATCACCAATATTAGCCAGAATATAATAAAGCTACCCAAAAAACTACAATGGCCATTGCAGGCGGTCCCCTACTTACAAACATCCGACTTACAAACGACTCCTACTTACAAACGGAGGGGGACAACAGGAAGTGAGAGGAAATCTACCCCTAGGAGGGGAAATTCTATCCTGTAAGAGTTAATATGGGAAAAGGTGTCTCCTCTCCACTGATGCTTTATCACCAATCCTTGTTTCCACAACAACCCAAAATTTTCAAAATCCAATTGTCATTGGGATGGAAAGTGAGGTGAAATCTTCTGAACAGGGGCACAGACAGCAAAACAAATGTTACAGGGGTGATAACCCTTCCCTATGTTATAGGGGAAAAAAGCTTAATTTTTTTTTCTTTGCTGGAGCTACACTTAAAAAAATGTACCTGTTCCGACTTACAAACGGATTCTACAGATCTACATTCTAGATTCTACAGATCCTATCTTGTTTGTAACCCTGGGACCGCCTGTATACCAAACATTTTGGGTGGATTGGCATACATTTGTATGAATATTTAGCATTTTATACACCGGACATGTGGAAATTGGATATCTTTGACCATCAAGTCTTTTAAATGTCTTCCTTATCTTGATGATTTAAGACTTCCCATAGACCAATTAATCGTGGATGTTTGTTGACCTTTGTGGCAGAAAAGTTCTTAATGAAGAATTTTCCAATATATATAAAATCATAAATAAATATATATATGGTTTTAATAAATATATATATATATATATATATATATATATATATATATATATATATATACTGTATAGGTAGTTTAGTACCCCATATAGCTGTTTTAATAAGAAAAGTGGTCCTTTGCATCTTCATTGTAGTATCACACTATGGGTGATATTGGCATTGGAAGTAGACACAATAGCAAGTATATATTTTATATTTTATTTTTGACAAATTACCAAGGTGTTTATATTTTGCATACCAGTGTCTGGATGGGTTTTAGCATCAATGCAAACTATCCTAGATAATGCATTGACAGCTTTTTTAGGATATACCGGTAAATAAAATTTTAGATAATGCTGTAGGATATTTCTGTACCAAAGTATCACAAAGCAAGCAATCTCTTACTGTTATTAAGTGATGGATTTCAAAGTACCCTGAAGATCAGTGAGTTAGACCTCAGGCTAAATGTGCACCTTCGACTGCTAGTATTGAATCTAGAATCCCAGTGTTGCAAGATGTGAACCCAGGACCTCAGTGCCACAAGACTATTTATCAACCGCATTGCTCTTTATGATAACACTCGTGTGTAATGCACTGAAAACAGATTTACCGAATTGTAACGAACAATCTGATTTTCACGTGTCCGTAAAAGTAATCAATGGAGAGATCAGAAAATCCCAAAAGCTGACATATCTTACCTTTAGCCTATCACAGCGGGTCAGGTACACCAAAATGTCAGTATAAATGTATGAACTGGTCTGCCAAGGTCATAAAAGTCAAAAAAGTATTTGTAAATTGGTTCTGAAATCCCTTTTCCCCTCCTTTTTAATCTTAACTTACTAATATCCACTTACTTAACCCTTACTATAACAGTCTAGCACAGAACGCAATATAGGGTTAAATTAAGCATTACCTTCCAGCTCTCCTAAATACTGCCAGTAGTGGGTATGTACAGTAACATGTTTCCTTGCTTGTCTGCTGACATCTGTGGAGTTTTGGACAGTTCCTTAAATTTAAGCTGCAGGGTACAAGGGGTTAACCAGCCAGCCCAGCAGAATACTGAAGAACTATTCAAACCTCGCCATTTATTTCTCAAATCTCATAATCTCCTTTTTATGGGAATGTGATGCAGGTCTCGCCTCCGCCTCTTATAAGCAGCCATGGTCAGCAAATTGTTAGAAATGGACCCCTTTGTTGTTGCTGTTTGTGAGAGGGAAGACCGTTTTCTTTGAAAGACAAATAGTTACAGAAACAGCAATTAAAGACGTTGGCAGCATCCAGCTAAATCTATATTTATATCAACTATATAAATCATTAACCCCAATGCTCAAAACTCATATAGCTCAGGAACCAAGTCAGAGCTACAGTGCCTTGAAAAAGTATTCATACCCCTTAAAATTTTCAACAATTTGTCATGTTACAACCAAAAAACGTAAACGTATTTTATTGGGATTTTATGCGATAGACCAACACAAAGTGGCACATAATTGTGAAGTGGAAGGAAAATCATAAATGGTTTTCAAATATTCAGCCCCCTTTAGTCTGATACCCGTAACTAAATATGGAACAAATTTCCTTCAAAAGTCACATAATTAGTAAATAGAGTCCACCTGTGTATATTTTAAACTCAGTATAAATACAGCTATTCTGTAAAGCCCTCAGAGGTTTGTTAGAGAACCTTAGTGAACAAACAGCATCATGAAGGCCAAGGAACCCACCAGACAGGTCAGGGAAAAAGTTGTGGAGAAGTTTAAAGCAGGGTTAGGTTATAAAAAAATATCTCAAGCTTTGAACATCTCACAGAGCACTGTTCAATCCATCATCTAAAAATGGAAAGAGTATGGCACAACTGCAAACCTACCTTATGCAAATGCGGTCTCGGAGGGGGTCACTCTTCGTCCCAAAACTCTACACGCCCACATCACTGTCCTCCCCAAACCAGGCAAGGACCCCTGCAATTGCGGAAGCTACCGCCCCATTTCCTTATTAAATCTGGACGCTAAGCTGTATGCCAAGGTCATAGCAAATAGGCTTCTTCCCCTTGTCCCTCAATGGGTTTCTAAGGACCAAACGGGTTTTATTCCCGGGAGGGAGGCACGTGACAACTCACTGCGTACCCTATCACTAATAGCCCAGGCTCGGCGGACCTCCCGGTCCACCCTGTTGCTCTCCACAGACGCAGAGAAGGCGTTTGATAGGGTGGACTGGGAGTTCCTTATAGCCACGCTCTCTCATCTTGGTGTCGGTCCCTCACTCCTTTCCCGAATTTCCGCTCTATATAACTCTCCCACAGCTCAACTACGCATAAATGGCATATTGAGCGAGCCTTTCACTCTACATAATGGCACCCGCCAAGGCTGCCCCCTCTCCCCCATCTTATTTGCTTTATCCCTTGAACCTTTTCTCTCCATGGTCAGACATAACCCAAATATCCACGGGATTATAGTGGGCAAGACGGAACATAAATACGCCGCTTACGCGGACGATATTTTGTTTTATATACAACAACCCAGTGTGTCCCTACCCAACCTGATGTCGGCCTTTGCTTCATTTAGCGCCATTTCCAACTTCAAAATAAATTTATCCAAGTCGGAAATACTAAATATATCTGTCCCAGCTCAATCTGTCCCACATTTAAAATCATCCTTCCCCTTCACTTGGCAAACCCATTCGATGAAATACTTGGGCATCTCTCTTACATCTAACCCAACCTCTCTATTCCGTACTAATTATGTCCCCCTGTTAAATTCAATTAGGTCTGATCTACAGAAGTGGTCTCAGCTTGCTCATTCCTGGCTGGGGAGGATAAGCGTAGTAAAGATGAACATACTGCCTAGGCTACTATTTCTGTTCCAAATGATCCCGTATAAGATCCCGGTTGGGTTCTTTACACTGCTGAAATCATTGCTCTGTAGGTATATATGGAACAGGAAGCGACCCAGAATTGCTAGGTCCCTTCTTATGAGGAATAAGAAAGAAGGGGGTTTAGCCCTCCCAGATGTTAAACATTACTTTTTAGCCGTAATACTGAATAGAATTTCTGATTGGAAATATAATAAACAATCTAAGATATGGGTATCCCTGGAAATAGACCTCTGTGGTACAGATCTTTATACGCAAATATGGATTCCTAGGAAATTCAGGTCATTATCTGCAAATACCTCACCTCTTACTTGCTCTACCTTAATGATATGGGACTCCCTGTGTAAATCGCATAACTGGGGATACAATTCCCCTCTGTTGCCTTTGATAGGCCACAACTACTTCCCACCGGGTAACATACTTCCCAACATACACGCATGGAACCTAGGATCTGCATCATTGCTGCATCATGTTACTGAATCTTCTGGCATTGTTCCTCTCTCTGACCTCATGGACGTCTCCAGGGCTACACCTATGGACCTTTGGAAATACCGCCAGCTCTCAGCCTTTGTACATTCTCTCCCGAAACCTTTCCGTGAAATCACGGACCTAACACAGATAGAAGTGGCATTCGTAGAAAAACAACCAATTGATAGACCTGTCTCTTACTTTTATAAGGCATTACATTCTCTAGCCAACTCTGGAACTCCTGCTTTTCTGCTCAACTGGGAGAAAGACTTAAGTAAGGAACTCTCACAGTGTCAAAAGACCACGATTCTACACTTGGCACACTCGACCTCCATGTCATCCAAAACTGCTGAAGTCAATTATAAACTGTTGACTAGATGGCATTATACCCCTGTAGTATTGCACAAGACTTTTCCTCAGATAACCACTCTATGTTGGCGTGGGTGTGGAGAACGAGCATGCCCACATATGGTGGTCGTGTCCAATTATCCGCCCTTTCTGGCTATCCATTATGCATTGGATGAAGGAAATTCAGGGATCTGAGATCCCCGAGGACCCCTGGGTTATTCTATTACACTGTACGGGTGAACCAGTCGGACGATATAAGAAATCACTTACACCGCATCTGCTGAATGCAGCAAAATCTCTTATTCCTAGATTTTGGAAACAAACTGTCATACCTACTGTGCGGCAGTGGCTAGTGGAAGTAGACCATATTTACCACATGGAGGATCTCACTTACTCCCTTAGGAACAAGTCAGAATTGTCATGAAAGATATGGTCCGACTGGTTTGCCTTCAAGTACACTTCCGCTTTTACAGACATTATGTCTAACTCCGTATAAACTGGAAATTAATAGGTTTTAAGGTCGTTTCATGTATATGAGGTGGTCCGAGGCGGCATACCCCCCCCCTCCTCCTCCTCTCTCTTTCTTTCTCCTTCCCCTCTACCTTCCGTCCTTTTCCCCATCTCCTTTTCTATCTTTCTCTTCTGTCCTGTTTTGGTTTTGTTAGTATTTTCTTTTGCCTTTCCACAATATGGACTGTTTTGTGCAGTCGAGTAGTTCATGGACTCGGTATACCAGATGTGCCATGTCACGGTGCTTACAGTTGTCTACTTACCTTGTCCTCGGTCAATGATTATTAAGTTTAGGCTGATCTATTGGCTTCTTGTCTTTGCAGGCAGGACAGTGGTTAGCCCTTTTTCTCTTTTCTTTATGCAATGACCTACATATTGTGTTGCTCTCGCTCATTTGCAATGGGTGTATGGGCCTTTTTTTCTCTTTTTATGTATGTATGTCGTTCAACTCAATAAATACTTATTAAACAACTGCAAACCTACCTAGACATGGCCATCTACCTAAACTGACAGGCAAGGAGAGCAAAAATAAAAGAAACAGCCAAGAGGCCCACGGTAACTCTGGAGGAGCTGCAGAAATCCACAGCTCAGATAGGAGAATCTGTCCACAGGACATCTATTAGTTGTGCACTCCACAAATCTGGCATCTATGGAAGAGTGGCAAGAAGAAAGCCATTGTTGAAAGAAATCCATAAGTTTGCAAGAAGTCATGTGGGGGACACAGCAAACATGTGGAAGAAGGTGCTCTGCTCAGATGAGACCAAAATTAAATTTTTGGGCTGAAAAGCAAAAAGCTATGTGTGGCGGAAAACTAACACTGCACCCTGAACACCCCATCCCCACCGTGAAACATGGTGGTGGCAGCATCATGTTGTGGGGATGCTTTTCTTCAGCAGGGACAGGGAAGCTGGTCAGAGTTCATGGGAAGATGGATGGAGCCAAATACAGGGCAATCTTAGAGGAAAACCTGTTAGAGTCTGCAAAAGACTTGAGACTGGGGCAGAAGTTCACCTTCCAGCAGGACAACGACCTTAAACATACAGCCAGAGCTACAATGGAATGGTTTAGATCAAAGCATATTCATGCGTTAGAATGGCCCAGTCAAAGTCCAGACCTAAATCCAATTGAGAATCTGTGGCAAGACTTGAAAATTGCTGTTCACAGACGCTCTCCATCCAATCTGACAGAGCTTGAGCTATTTTGCAAAGAAAAATGGACAAAAATGTCACTCTCTGGATGTGCAAAGCTGGTAGAGACATCCCCAAAAAGACTTGCAGTATAGGGGGTTCTACAAAGTATTGACTCAGGAGGGCCAAATACAAATGCACGCCACACTTTTCAGATATTTATTTGTAAACAATTTTGAAAACACTTTATAATTTTCCTTCCACTTCGCAATTATGTGCCACTTTGTGTTGGTCTATCACATAAATTCCCAATAAAATACATTTACGTTTTTGGTTGTAACACGACAAAATGTGGAAAATTTCAAGGGGTATGAATATTTTTTCAAGGCACTGTATATACAAAAAGCTGAATACACAACCTAAATATATTTGGGAACATTGGATTATTAATTCTATCTAGCTTTTTTTTTTATTCATTCAGACCTTTTGGAGACCACAGCAAGGTCACTGACCTCACTTTTCTCTACTGCATATAAGGCAGTAGTGCTTGGCAGTAGTGCTTGGTCATCGATCCGCCCATATCTAAGTGTGGACAAGAGGTTGCAGGGACCAGTCTGACTTTTATAGAAAAAGTTGGGATTTACATATAATGTCAGTTAACTCCTGATCGATCAGTTTCCTTGAATTTATTTATGTGATCATACAGTATGATAAATTTGAATTGCCCACATTTGTGTCAGGTTTACTTTAACCAGTTGACCTCTGGAAGATTGATCCCCCTTGATGACCAGGCCATCTTTTGTGATACGGCCTATCTTCATTTTAACTGACAATTGCGTGTTTGTGCGATGCTGTACCCAAATACAATTTATGTCCTTTTTTCCCCACAAATAGAGCTTTCTTTTGGTGGTATTTGATCACCTCTGCTTTTTTATTTTTTTGGCTCCGTATATGCAAGTTATACGGTTTGCAAGCGGTTATGGTCTTAAGCCCTGTACACACGATCGGATTTCCTATGGTTTTTAAACCGATGGATTTTTCCATCGGAAAACCGATGAAGCTGACTTCCATCAGTCTTGCCTACACACCATCAGTCAAAAAACCGACCGTTCCAAACGCGGAGACGTAAAACACTCCGAAGAGCCGAGAAAAATTAAGTTCAATGCTTCTGAGAATGCGTCAACTTGATTCTGAGCATGCGTGGGTTTTTTAACCGATGGACTTGCCCATAGATGATCGGAATTTGCTATCGGTTTTTTATCCATCGGAAAAATGTAAAACATGTTCTATTTTTTGACACCGATGGGAAAAAAGACCGATGGGGCCCATACACGATCGGTTTGTCCGATGAAAAAAATCCATCGGACTGTTTTCATTGGTAAAACCGATCGTGTGTACGCGGCTTAAGTGTACCTTTTGGGAAAAAATAATAAATGCACATATTTCTGCAGAAAAAAGAGTGCATTTATTATTATTTGCTGCAGGAGTCTACAAAGCATTGCACCCATAATCGCGGGTGCAATGTCAGGATCCTGCAGACAAGACCTACAGCTATCAGCCCATACCACTGCACGGGCTGTCATGCTGTTTCAGGGCTTGTAATTGGACTATAATCGTGCTCATCGGCGACCTCACACAGTTCATTACGAACTTCAAGACGTTTTTTACAGATTCCTGTGAATAAATGACGAGACTGTACAGCTACACTGTTTTCAAAATGTGACAGCAGGTGCAGGTAGAGGAACCCCCACCTGCTGTTGGGGGGGGGGGGGCAAGGTTAGATGGGCGAGAAGGACATGTGCTGGAAGATATTACACGTTATGCCCTAAATTTGGGTGCAATATGTAACATGCTCCAAAAACTGAACGTACCCTTTCAAGAAGAGGTATGGCCAAAGCTTTTTTGGCCATATTTCTCCTATGGATCACAGGAGTGCACTTAGTTATGCACTCCTGTGGCCCAGATTCAGCCGACAGCGGGCTCAGTGTAGAGGCAGCGAGAGACAAATGCAAGTATGAATGTTTTTTTTTTTTTAAAACCCACACTTCTCTTTTAAATTCGCATGTAGGATTGTCTCGAATGTCACATAGGCTACAGTGCCACATATGGCCACCAGATGGCATTGTAGAGACTTTATATTGTAACTTCAATTTATAATCTATAATCTTTGAACGGAAAGAGGGGTACATGATTTGTATGTATCGCTTATCTAAGAGGTAAAATTCCACAACGACAAATCTCAAAATTTCTGTGCCTAACATTTTTGCATCCACAAATACCAATAGCAGGCCATGCAAGCTCTGTGACTACTATTAACCACTTCAATACAGGGCACTTTTACCCCCTTCCTGCTCAGGCCAATTTTCAGTTTTCAGCGCTGTCGCACTTTGAATGACAATTGCGCGGTTATGGAACACTGTACCCAAATTTGATTTTTATAATTTTTTTCACACAAATAGAGCTTTTTTTCGGTGGCATTGAATCACCACTTTTTTTATATATATTTTGCTAAATAAACTAAAAAAGACCAAAAATGTTCTTTGTTTCTGTTCTAAATCTTTCCAAATAAAAAATCTTTCTTCAGAAATTTAGGCAAATCTACTCCACTTCTTTGGTGAAAATAATCCAAATCAGTGTTTATTATTTAGTCTGTAGGAAAGTTATAGAGTCCAAAAACGATGGTGTATATATACAGTATCTGAAAATTGATCAATCCTGATGTACTGACGGCCTATCTCATTTCTTGAGGCCCGAAAATGATGGGACAATACAAATACCAAATGACCCCTTTTTAGAAAGTAGACAGTCCAAGGTAAGAGGCATGGTGAATTGCAAAATTAAGAAATGTAAAATAAACAAAAACGTTTTCTTCACGTTTTTTTTTTTTTACATACCGTATTTGCCGGCGTATAAGGAGACTGGGCGTATAAGACGACCCCCTAATTTTCCAGCTAAAAGGTTGGTTTTGAGATATACTCGCCGTATAAGACGACCCCCTTCCGACACACCTCACTGTGCCCATTGCATACCTCACTGTGCCCATTGCCTACCTCACTGTGCAGATTGCATACCTCACTGTGACAATTGCATACCTCACTGTGACAATTGCATACCTCACTGTGCCCATTGCATACCTCACTGTGCCCATTGCCTACCTCACTGTGACAATTGCATACCTCACTGTGACAATTGCATACCTCACTGTGCCCATTGCCTACCTCACTGTGCAGATTACATAACTCACTGTGACAATTGCATACCTCACTGTGCCCATTGCCTACCTCACTGTGCAGGCTACATACCTCACTGTGACAATTGCATACCTCACTGTGCCCATTGCCTACCTCACTGTGCAGATTGCATACCTCACTGTGACAATTGCATACCTCACTGTGCCCATTGCCTACCTCACTGTGCCGATCTCCAGATCTCCAGATCTCCATACCTTATCAATGTATGCAGAGTCAGACTGCGGGCGTCCATTATTCAAAAGCCGCGCCTCCTCCTCGTCCTGTTCCGTGATAGGCGGAACACTCAGTTTTCCCAGCAGAGCTTGTGTTCGGTGTTCCGCCTATCACGGAGGTCCTTTCGTCCAAGCCCGAGGATGAGAGGGCCTCCGTGATAGGCGGAACACTGAACAGAGACTCTGCTGGGAAAACTGAGTGTTCCGCCTATCACGGAACAGGACGAGGAGGAGGCGTGGCTTTTGAATAATGGACGCCCGCAGTCTGACTCATACAAGTACCGGCGTATAAGACGACGCCCAACATTTGGGGGATATTTTTAAGTACAAAAGGTCATCTTATACGTCGGAAAATACGGTACTGACACCAGTGCGGTACAGCGTCATCATATAACTGGTGTGGTGGTGATCAGGGACACTGACTGGTAACAGTATGTAAAAGTATGTTATTACAGTTTGTTTATTACAGTTTGTTTGTTTTTTAAGATTTTTTTTTTAACATACTTTGACCAGAGCAGTACAGTGTTACCATAGTAACAATGTACTACTCTGGGGAAGTGATAAGGGTTTTTTGTTTTTTTTTTACACATTATGATTGTTTATACCAGTAAATTTCACTTCCTGCACCATAGCCAAAACAGTGAGGGAATCCCTTGACTAAGGTACCAAAGAGGCTTTTACCATTGCCTGACCACCACTCCACCAACCCCTTATGCTATATTAACCAAACGTGACACCAACTGGAGTTTAATGGCCATAGCAGCCTTTTTATTAAAGGGGTTGTAAACATAATTTATTTTTATTTTTTTTGTAGCGGGTATGTACTTTCCCAGGTGTAATTTTGAATTTGGCAGAGACATCAGTGATGGTGATTCCCTGCAGCCCAGTGGGTGGCGCTGTCGCCCTGGGCTGGGGTTGAATCGTTGCTGTGTGCTGTGCCTCCTTTTTGTCCTCCCTCGGCAGCGGTATGGTGGGGCGGGGAACCCGCCGTGCTTGCTGGGAGAGGGTATAAAGGGGGCCGGCCATCTTTGTCACGGGGTTGACGTCCCAGGCACCTTCAGCTTGCGGACGGTGGGTTGTGTCGCTCCTCTGGGTGGCTTAGGCCTAGAGGACAGCGGAGGTCGAGTTCCATCCCAGGCACCTTTAGCCTGGGGTGAGGTACTTGGATGGAGGTCCGGAGCTCAGTGCCCAACACTGAGTTCCGCGAGGGAAGGAGATCCTAGGGTACCCAGGGATTGGGTACCCGAATCTGGAAGGCGCAATGGACCGGGGGGGAGCTGCTCCTCATTTGAAGACCCGGTGCAGCATATTGCCGGTGACAAGCGAGTCTCTCGTCGGAGACGGCCTGGAAGGAAATCTACCCTCGTGCGGAGACCAGGACACACTTCTAGGAAGGGAAGTGGCAGCTGTGAGGGGGTTAGCTCGGCAGCGGGTGTGTGTGACCCCCGGGATGGGCTCCCCACACAAAAACAGGCCCAGCAGACGGAGGTTGTGGTTTTCAAAATCAAAAAGGTGCCGTTTATTTTCTATTTACAGTGACAAAAACACAGCAAAGCAAAAGAAACAAACAAAATAAATCCTGGTCAACTTGACCTCTGACTAAACATACAGGTTTCCTAACTAACAACTGGGATCAGCCTAGTGCTGTCCTAGTCCCTGGTTTTAAATGTCCAAGCAAAATATAGCCACACAGGCTTTCTCTCACCGCACAGGGGTTCACTCTCCCTAGACAGTCCACACAGGTCTGCTTCCAGGCATGAGCTAACATCTAATGAATCTGGGAGTTTTTATAGAGGCCTTAAACGAACTGACAGGCTTCAGCTGGCCTCATCAACTCCCTGCCTGCACGACGCCCAGCCCTCTCCCTAGAGGTATGAGTCATCAATGAGCCCACTAGTCTCAGCTGGGCTTATACAACTCTCCACCTAGCTGTATAAATCGGCGTAAAGCCTGAATCTGGGCGAAATATATCTACCCCCCTGGATGCAACCAGGTGACTTTACCTTCCTGCTGTCACATACCCCCCCCTCTTGTTTTAACCTCGGGGTTGGAACACCAGCAATCAGGCATTCATGTACTCGAGACAAAGCATCCACATTCCCCATTTGAACGCCAGGGCGATGCTTTACTGTGAAGTTGAATTCCTGGAGGGCCAGGAACCACCTATTCACTCTTCTATTTGTTTCCTTGTTTTGAGCCATCCACTTTAACGGAGCGTGATCCGTAACCATGTCAAAGTGCCTACCTAGCAGGTAGTACCGAAGGGAATCTAGAGCCCACTTCACCGCTAAACACTCCTTTTCAACGGTGGCGTAATTTACCTCATGGGACTTCAACTTCCTGCTGAGGTAAATGACTGGGTGCTCTTCCCCGTTCCAGACCTGGGACAATACTGCTCCTAACCCCACATCTGACGCATCACTTTGTATGACAAAGTCTTTAGAGAAGTCGGGTGAGTACAACACTGGCTGGCTACATAAGGCTTGTTTCAAGAATTGGAATGCTGCCTCAGCCTCGGGGGTCCATTTAATCATGACCGACCCTTTCCCCTTCGTCAGGTTGGTTAGGGGCACAGCCTTAGAAGCAAAGTGGGGAATGAATCGCCGATAATACCCAGCGATTCCCAGAAAGGCTCGTACCTGCTTCTTGCTGTTGGGACGTGGCCAACTCTGGATGGCCTCGACTTTGTTGAGTTGGGGTTTTATTACTCCCCTCCCAATGGTGTACCCAAGATATTTGGCCTCCTCCTGCCCAATGGTACACTTCTTGGGGTTAGCCGTAAACCCTGCTTCCCGAACAGAGTCCAGGACTGCTTGCACTTTTGGCAGATGTGAGGCCCAATCTGTGCTATGGACAATTACGTCATCCAGGTAAGCCGCAGCATACTTCCGATGGGGCCTCAGCATCTGGTCCATTTTCCGCTGGAATGTGGCCGGCGCATTCTGTAACCCGAACGGCATTCTTTTATATTGGAACGCCCCGTCTGGGGTTACAAATGCGGTTTTCTCTTTGGCTGACTTGGCCAGGGGGATTTGCCAATACCCTTTTGTGAGGTCAAGAGTCGTCATGTATCGGGCTGTTCCCAGCCGGTCGATCAACTCATCTATACGTGGCATGGGGTAGGTGTCAAATTTTGTAACTTTGTTCAACTGACGAAAATCGTTACAAAATCGCCAGCTCCCATCCGGTTTAGGCACCAACACAATGGGACTAGACCAATCACTTTGGGACTCCTCTATCACCCCTAAGTTCAGCATTTTCTGTACTTCCTCCCGTATTGCCTCCCGTCGGGCCTCTGGGATCCGATAGGGTTTTAACTTCACCCTTTCACCGGGCGGGGTAATAATGTCATGCTCTACCCCAGATGTTTGTCCCGGCAGCTCAGAGAATACCTCCTTGTTGCGAAGCACAAACTCCTTAACCTCCTGTTGTTGGGGTTGTGACAAGGTGGCTGCGATTCCAACCTCAGGAATCACGCAACCAGTTTGAGCTGGTGACCAAGTGTCTGCGACTAGGGACTCTCTATCCCTCCAGGCTTTCAACAGATTAACGTGATAGATCTGTTCGGGCTTTCGCCTTCCTGGTTGTCTGACCTTGTAATTCACTTCGCTCACTTTTTCCATTATCTCGTAGGGGCCTTGCCATTTGGCAAGGAATTTACTTTCAACCGTAGGGACAAGTACCAATATCCTATCCCCCGGGGAAAAGGTACGGGTCTTGGCTCCACGGTTGTACACTCTCTGCTGTGCCAACTGCGCTTGGGCCAAATGTTCCTTCACGATGGGCATTACCTGTGCAATTCGATCTTGCATCAGGGCGACATGCTCAATCACACTCCTGTGGGGAGAACTCTCACTTTCCCAAGTTTCCTTGGCAATATCCAACAGCCCTCTTGGGTGTCTCCCATACAGTAACTCAAAGGGGGAGAATCCCGTAGAGGATTGGGGCACCTCCCTAATAGCAAACATCAAATAAGGAAGTAGACAGTCCCAATCCTTTCCATCCCTATCCACCACTTTCTTCAACATTTGTTTTAGGGTTTTGTTGAATCTTTCAACCAGCCCATCGGTTTGGGGGTGATACACAGATGTACGTAATTGCGTCACTTTGAACAATTTACACAGCTCCTTCATAACCCGGGACATAAAGGGTGTACCTTGGTCCGTAAGCAGTTCTTTACAAATACCCACCCGGCTAAAAACAAGAGATAGCTCTTTGGCTATGGTTTTGGCCGAGGTATTTCTGAGAGGGATCGCTTCTGGATAACGGGTGGCATAGTCCATTATAACCAATATGTACTGGTGCCCCCTAGCGGACTTGATTATAGGACCTACCAAATCCATTGCGATTCTCTCAAACGGGACCTCAATGATGGGTAGAGGGACCAGCGGGCTACGGAAGTGTGGCATCGGGGCCGACCTCTGACACACAGGGCAGGAGGAACAATAATTTTCTATGTCCTTCATCACCCCAGGCCAATAGAATCTCTGTAATACCCTCTCTCGGGTTTTCTCTGTCCCCAGATGACCTCCAAGAATGTGCCCATGGGCCAACTCCAACACCAACTTCCTGTAAGGTTTGGGCACCACAAGCTGCTCAACGGTTTCTTCTGCCCTTTTTGCCACCCGATACAGTAGGTCCTTCTCTACGCTGAAGTATGGGTAAGTGCAGGTATTATCTGGGTTCACTAACTCGCCATCTATTTTCACTACGTTTTCCCGTGCCTTTATTAGGGCGGGGTCTTTCAACTGTTCTGTGGCAAAGTTTTCCCTGTGAACCTCAAGATCAGAAAACTCCACAGACGGTAGGTTTTCGTCTGAGGAGGTGGGCTCCTCTCCAGTTTCTTGAGTCTCCCCTGCCAATACTGACAAGGGAAATTCGGGAGAGTCCTCACCACTCTCAGAGGAGTTCTGGCTATCATATTCCTGGTACATAGGGGCACCAGTGGGGGGCTCAGGATCATCCCACAGTTCCCAGAACTTCGGAAAATCCCTTCCCACAATGGCGTCATGCGGTAACTGAGACACTAAGCCCACTGGATGAGAAAGGGTACCTTTGGGGGTCTCGAAACACACTGTAGTCACTGGATACTCTCGGGTGTCCCCATGCACACAAATAACAGCTACCTTGCTATTCCCAGAGACCTCTGTTTTAACTAATTCAGCCTTTATCAGGGTCACAAGGCTACCTGAATCCAGCAATACCACAACATTTCTACCATTAATACACATTTTGCATAAATGTTTCTCAGTTCCCCGAATGGCAGTGCATGCGACTGTCGCACACAGCGACTGACGTCTGCCCGTCAGAAAGTCACACTGCATGGGTTCCTCCAAAACCGGGCAATTTGCTGCAATATGTCCCGCTTGCCGGCAGCGGTAGCAAATGATCCTTCTTGCCGCCTCTTGAGCCGCTGATTTCCCAGGCTGTTCTCGCCAAACTTGGGGTAGAGCTCCCACCCTCTCACTCTCTCCACCCTTACCCCTTGGAATCATCTTATCCGCCCCTGGGGATGGTCTGGTCTTAGGGTGGAAAGTCCGAGTGTCTCTGGAAGAGGCCGTCAGGTTCTCTGTAGCCAAGTATTTCTCCACACGATCCACAAGACCATCGGCCGTCTCTGGGTCTCCATGGCTTACCCACTTTTGGATGGCAGTAGGAAGAGCTCTCAAAAACCGATCCATTACAACACGTTCCACAATCTTTGGTGCGGACAAAGTCTCTGGCTGTAGCCACTTTCTGCTCAGGTGAATGAGATCATACATTTGAGACCTGGGGGGTTTTCCAAGCTGGAAAGTCCAGTTATGCACACGCTGAGCCCGGACAGCCAGGGTGACACCCAGCCTTGCCAATATTTCAGCTTTTAGCATCACATAGTCTTTTGCTTGGTCAGGCTCTAGGTCATAGTAAGCTTTCTGCGATTCACCCGTTAACAGAGGAGCCACCAGTCCAGCCCACTGCTCCTCAGGCCACTTTTCTCTTTCAGCAGTCCTTTCAAACGTGGTCAAAAATACCTCTGGATCATCCTCTCCAGTCATTTTTGTCAATAAACGACTCACCCCAAAGGACGCGGTATTAGTGGGACGGCTTTCCTCACTGGTCTGCGGACGTTGCTGCATTACTGCTTCCATTTGTTGTAGTCTCTGCTCTTGCTTCTGTAATAGGTCTATGAAGCGGGCCTCAGATCGTTGCTGGGCTTGTTGCTGAGCTTCCAGACTCTGTTGGTGAGCTTGCTGCTGGGCTGCAAGGCTCTGTTGATGAGCTTGCTGCTGGGCTGCGAAGTTCTGTTGTTGAGCTGCAAGGCTCTTTTGCAAACCTGCATTTGTCTGCTGTTGATTGGCATTTGCTAGAGCCAGCTGTTTCAGTATCTCCTCCATGCTGGCTTAAAAAAAAACTGCCACTGGTTCTCCACCAACTGTGAGGGGGTTAGCTCGGCAGCGGGTGTGTGTGACCCCCGGGATGGGCTCCCCACACAAAAACAGGCCCAGCAGACGGAGGTTGTGGTTTTCAAAATCAAAAAGGTGCCGTTTATTTTCTATTTACAGTGACAAAAACACAGCAAAGCAAAAGAAACAAACAAAATAAATCCTGGTCAACTTGACCTCTGACTAAACATACAGGTTTCCTAACTAACAACTGGGATCAGCCTAGTGCTGTCCTAGTCCCTGGTTTTAAATGTCCAAGCAAAATATAGCCACACAGGCTTTCTCTCACCGCACAGGGGTTCACTCTCCCTAGACAGTCCACACAGGTCTGCTTCCAGGCATGAGCTAACATCTAATGAATCTGGGAGTTTTTATAGAGGCCTTAAACGAACTGACAGGCTTCAGCTGGCCTCATCAACTCCCTGCCTGCACGACGCCCAGCCCTCTCCCTAGAGGTATGAGTCATCAATGAGCCCACTAGTCTCAGCTGGGCTTATACAACTCTCCACCTAGCTGTATAAATCGGCGTAAAGCCTGAATCTGGGCGAAATATATCTACCCCCCTGGATGCAACCAGGTGACTTTACCTTCCTGCTGTCACACAGCTTACATTGTGTCTGGGCCTGTTCGCATCCACACCTCCTTTTCTGTTCTGTTCTATCAAGGGAGTTCAACTGTTTGTGTTCAGACAAGGAGAATAAAGGAGTGTTGAACTTTAATGGTGTAAAGCTCATTTTCTGACAGACATGGTTCGCGGTGACTCTTGGAGGGAGGATCCAGGTGCACAGCACTGACCCGAAGGTAATACAGAACTGTTGCTTATACCGCACTAACATCTGTGGTGGAAGCTAGGCGTAGTGTACCCGCTCCCTCCCCTCTAAGATACCCCTAGACAAGAGAAAGACGAGACAAAGAGGGGAGTGTGAGGAGCTGCCGCTACACGTGGGGGCTCGGGTCCGGTATAGTGTTTGTGCACCACAGTATCGAACGTGTCTGTTGGAAGAGTTAAGCGAACAGGCAGGCCTTCATTGGCCGAAGTGCATCCCTGCTCGAAGTCGTGGACATGACCCAAAGAAGGGAAAGGCCCGCGCAGAAGAGTGGAAAGAGGGGGAAGTTCAGCCGTGTGAAGTACTACACGTGGGGGCTTCTATTGCACTGCGCCACCAGGCACACGCCCACCGATTAGTTCGTGGGCGTGACTCAGAAACAGAAAATAATAAAAGCCTGCGAACTGGAGCAAAGGGGAGGGGTCCAATACGGGTGAAGGACTACACGTGGGACGTTGGCGCAAAAAAACTCTGCAGTGTGCGATGGATCAGCAACAGGTCGCCATGTTCGGACACACCTCGTGGATTCCAGTTCATCCTTCCACCACGACTTTGACCGCTGCTGCTCCAGTAAAGGATATGGGGATCCGACTAAATCCAAGGGGTCGATTCGCCCTGTATTCGTGCATGGACGTTGAGGCCCTGGGTGTGATTTGTCCCGGATGTTCGGGACTGGTGTGCCAGTGAAGCCGTTCGGACGCTGTGAGGCCTGTGGGGAATTTCTGTTCGAAGTGGATCCGGCGGTGGAGAGGCCGAGGACCATTTACCCTGGCCGGGCTTCAGGCAACACCACTCAAAGAGGAGGAATCACTGCTGTGAGAGTCACCCCGGCGCACACTGCAACGACCGCGGAGGAGGTCGTAAAACCCCAACGGGAGAAATCCGAGGATGCTGACTCGGTCACCACTGTCTCGCAGCGTCCACCACCAAAGAGGAAGACCGGCATGGTAGCCCCGACCAGCGGTTGTGGTGGACCATCTCGCCCACTTACGCCCGGCCCGGATGAATCCGTCGACAAGAGTTCCGGACGTCCCGCTTCAAGTAAAGGCCGAGGTAAGCCAGGCGGAGAGACTTGGTGTGTGGGCGGAGGTGTCGGGAAGTCATGGCCTAGCGAATCCGCAGGAGGTGGTGGCTCTGTTTCTACAACCGGCTACATACCCGCGGAGGAGTGTGACACCTCTGACCTGGAGTCGCTTTCGGACATGGGAGACGACGTGGCAATAGACGATTTGTTTGCCAAGAAGGGCTGGGACAAAGTACCGCTTGCTTCATCCCGCAGGATCAGAGATCCACCCATGTCAACAGGGGAAAGCACACCCCGGGTGGAAGCATCAGCGCCTGAAGAGAGGTCCCGTCCCCAGTCTGCTGCTACATCCCCGGTGCCATCTGTACCGAAGGCTGGGGAAAAGAGACTATTGCTCCGGGCCCCTATGCCCCGATCAGATGTGATCAAGGTCCCTCACCACCCGGACTCGATAGTGTTGCCTGGCGAAGGGGACAAAGCTACCATGCCTCCTCTGGCAAGACTACAACACCTATTTGGGCAGAAGATTGCTGCGGAGTATGGATGGGAGTATCCATACTTATCGAAGGACTTACTCTATGAGGTGGAAGTGTGCCGGGAACGCTGGTACAATGACTTTGTGTGGACTCACATTCAGGTTCCTCACACCCGCAGGTACTTGGCATGCTCTCCGAAGGCCTCCCAGCGATTCAAAGACTGCAAGGCAAAATGGATGTTGGGACGACACATCCATGCGGATAAAGTTTTGATCCGAAGAAAGGAAGGAGAAGATGTGGAGTATCATCTGGAAACTATGGATCAGCACTTGAAGCCACTTGTTTTGCCGCATCCTCGTTTTTACTTGTAGGAGGGAGAAAGACTCCGGGGTTTTTTTCCCAAACTGCTGAACTTTCTGGAGCCCGTTGTTTGTGCCTTAAAGAAGGGAAGAACTGTTGCTGTTTGTTCTTCACTTCCCAGCAAGAGAATACTGACTCTGGGGTAGATAGGGCCGAAAGAAAAGAGGAAAGTTCTACGGGTGCAGTTACCCCGATGCTGTCACCAGGTGGCAGTGTTGTGCAACGTTTAAACACTTATCATACACTCACTCTGGAGAAAAGGGATTTCTTCTTGGAGAAGTTTATTTTCCACTACACGAATACAGGTGTCAGGGTTATAGGTGTTAACCTTCTTTTTCTTTTCCCTCTGCAGGAGAACATCCCGTCAAGTCCACTGAGATGGGGTGGGTCTTAGTCAGGATGGGTGGGAAAAGTTAAATGTGATTCTAAGTCATGTGTTACAATAGTTGTTTTTTTGTTTGTCTTATTTCCCTTTCTTTACAGGGCTCAGACACAATGTTTTAGTAGAATAGTTTTACAAAGTTTTTATATTTTTGTATATCTGATTGTTATTCTGTTTCTGGACTGAATCATGTCAGCTGTTTAGGGCATGGTTTACTCCAGACACTGGGGACCAGTGTCAAAGGACCGAGGGGAGAGTGTAGCGGGTATGTACTTTCCCGGGTGTAATTTTGAATTTGGCGGAGACATCAGTGATGGTGATTCCCTGCAGCCCAGTGGGTGGCGCTGTCGCCCTGGGCTGGGGTTGAATCGTTGCTGTGTGCTGTGACTCCTTTTTGTCCTCCCTCGGCAGCGATATGGTGGGGCGGGGAACCCGCCGTGCTTGCTGGGAGAGGGTATAAAGGGGGCCGGCCATCTTTGTCACGGGGTTGACGTCCCAGGCTTGTGGACGGTGGGTCGTGTCGCTCCTCTGGATGGCTTAGGCCTAGAGGACAGCGGAGGTCGAGTTCCATCCCAGGCACCTTTAGCCTGGGGTGAGGTACTTGGATGGAGGTCCGGAGCTCAGTGCCCAACACTGAGTTCCGCGAGGGAAGGAGATCCTAGGGTACCCAGGGATTGGGTACCCGAATCCGGAAGGCGCAATGGACCGGGGGGAGCTCCTCATTTGAAGACCCGGTGCAGCATATTGCCGGTGACAAGTGAGTCTCTCGTCGGAGATGGCCTGGAAGGAAATCTACCCTCGTGCGGAGACCAGGACACACTTCTAGGAAGGGAAGTGGCAGCTTACATTGTGTCTGGGCCTGTTCGCATCCACACCTCTTTTTCTGTTCTGTTCTATCAAGGGAGTTCAACTGTTCGTGTTCAGACAAGGAGAATAAAGGAGTGTTGAACTTTAATGGTGTGGAGCTCATTTTCTGACAGACATGGTTCGCGGTGGCTCTTGGAGGGAGGATCCAGGTGCACAGCACTGACCCGAAGGTAATACAGAACTGTTGCTTATACCGCGCTAACATCTGTGGTGGAAGCTAGGCGTAGTGTCCCCGCTCCCTCCCCTCTAAGATACCCCTAGACAAGAGAAAGAGGAGACAAAGAGGGGAGTGTGAGGAGCTGCCGCTACATTTTAAATAACAAACATGTCATACATACCTTCACTGTGCAGCTCTGGGGTCCCTCGGCGGCTGTCTTGGCTCCTCCCCGCAATAACTCACCACCTATATGCGAGCTCGCATGGTGGTGAGTTATTGCGGGCGCGCTCCTGTGATACAGCCAGTGGCTATAGCCGCTCACTGTATCACTCGGCCCCGCCCCCCGGCACGCCTGCATCATTGGATGTGATTGACAGCAGCGCAAGCCAATGGCTGCGCTGCTTTCAATCAACCAATGAATGAGCCGAGAAGCCGTCCCAGAAGCCTGCGCGTTCACGGCGCAGGACTTTCGAGGGGTCAGGTAAGTAAACGGGGGCCCGGGAGGGCGGCTAATGCACAGATGTTTTTTCACCTTAATGCATAGAATGCATTAAGGTGAAAAAACGTTTACCTTTACAACCCCTTTAACCAAATATATAACATAACATATTAGCATATTCACATATTAACACATTACCACATAATACATCAGACAGTATTCCAGAGGCCCCCAAGGTCCTTGTGGGCATACACTCCCAGTACCTGCGAAACCACAGTTTTTAGGCCTCCAGCCGCAGAAAGCACCAGCTCGGAGACAAACTCAACATTGCAGGTACCAGGAGACAAAATAGTGGGAGCCGTACCTGAGACGGGTGCATACAAATATACCTTTTGCCCCTAATTCTCACCATCCAAGGATCTCGTGCCCCGCCAGACGCTATGACAAGGTTGCCTCAGCTCCAAAACTTGCAAGAAAACAGAAGACCAAAACAAATACAAAAA
Organism: Rana muscosa; assembly: GCA_029206835.1. Lineage (NCBI taxonomy): Eukaryota > Metazoa > Chordata > Amphibia > Anura > Ranidae > Rana > Rana muscosa. The sequence goes on along the minus strand of CM055118.1, from coordinate 97,727,277 downwards.
CCCAGTAACCCAAAAACCCTTATGCCGCGTACACACAATCATTTTTCTTGCCATTTTTTTTCTTGCCGTTTTTCACGTCGTTTTTTTTCATGTTTCCTCTCAAGCCTGTCTTGCGTACACACAATCATTTTAAAAAACGATCAAGCAAAGCGTAGTGACGTATACCACGTACGACGGCACTATAAAGGGGAAGTTCCGTTCTAATGACGCCACCCTTTGGGCCGCTTTTGCCAATTCTGTGTTACAGCGTGTTAGTAAAAGTTTGGTGAGAGACGATTCGCGCTTTTCAGTCTTCGTGCTTTGAAGATCGTTTTGTGGAGTTCAGTTTGTGCTTGTGGGTTCGTATCTGTTTGGCAGGGCTTGTAGTCAGTTTGTATCTGTTTATTCAGTGCGTTCTCGTCTGCTCGTTCCTGTTTTTCAGCTTGTTCTTCATAGGCCTTGCTGTTCTTCCGTGCGTTCTTCTAGTTCGTTCTGAGCTTGCGACCGTTATCTAGCCATGTTGCGGCTACGTACTCGTCGTAGAGTTCGTGCTGTAGTTGGTGCAGGGGTTCATGCTGTATCCCGACTCCATGCCATGAGCAGGGTCAGGAGGAGTTCATGGACCAAGAATTGGTTGCTCCAGCGGCACCAGTTCTGTCATATGCCTTTGTTGCGGGAGATCAGGGAGAATAATCCTGATGACTATAGGAATTTTCTCCGGATGTCTGACCCCGTATTTCAGCATCTGTTGGCTTTGGTGTCCCCCTACATTACCAGGCAGGACACCGTTATGCGTGAAGCCATCAGTGCTGAGCAGAGGCTCATTGCCATGTTGCGATACCTGGCGACTGGGAGAAGCCTGCAGGACTTAAAGTTCTCCACAGGCATATCCCCCCAGGCTCTGGGTATCATTATACCAGAGACGTGTTCTGCCATCCTCCAAGTTTTGCAGGAGGACTATATTAAGGTAAGTGTTCTTATTTCAAACATCACATTGTATGTATTTATTTGAATGATTTTTTTGGGGGGGTTTATTAGCAGTCCCTAATTCCCATGATTCTTAGCTGCAGGGAATTTCCCCTTTCTCCACATGCTAATTTTTTTTTTTGAATTTTTTCATTAGGCCTACATTAACATTTGCCTTACCTAACCTCTCCAGCATGCTATCCTGGGGCCATACCCACCTTGCCTAGTCCTTTCCATGTATTTTAATCTATGCTCCATCGTAGTGCTTTACCCTAAACGCCCCCTAAAGATTGCCTAGGAATGTAACATTTGTCCAAAATTCAGACAGAGTGCTACAGCCTTCATTTGTGATCTCCCCAACTCATCTTCAACACCCCCCCCATTTTTTTTTTGTGTTTTTTTTGTTGCTTACTACTAATGTTTTAATTTTTCTGTTTCCCCCAATGTTGGCCATGAATGATTTTCTTAAATCTGCTTTCAATGTTTCAGTCTCAAAGTATTAATTTATTTTTGATTTCATTCCACAGTTCCCTTCTACGCCACATGAATGGCAGAATGTGGCATCGGACTTTGCCCAACGATGGAACTTTCCAAACTGTGGAGGGGCCAGCGACGGCAAACATGTTCGGGTCGTCCCACCACCCCATTCGGGATCCTTTTATTATAACTATAAGGGGTTCCACAGCATCGTCATGATGGCAGTGGTGTCGGCCACCTACGAATTCCTCTATGTGGATGTTGGCAAGAATGGCAGGATGTCTGATGGAGGAGTTTTTGCACAGACGGAGTTTGGGGAACGGCTCATTTTGGATCAGCTGGCCTTGCCACCAGCGGAGCAGAATGTGGAGGGACTCCCATTTGTGTTTGTGGCGGATGAGGCGTTTGGCCTGGGTCCCCATTTGATGAGGCCATTCCCGCAGCGCACCCTCACCCCTGAGAGGAGGGTGTACAACTATCGGCTGGCCAGAGCAAGAAGGGTGGTTGAAAATGCCTTTGGCATCATGGCCAGCCGCTTCCGCCTGTTCCTCACCTCCATCCACCTTGCCCCTTACAAATGGAACCATGTTGTAATGGCGTGTTGTGTCCTACATAATTATCTCCGGGTGCATTCCACAAATTATCTGACTTTGACTGGGCCTGAGGCCACCTTAATGGAAGCAGAACATCTTGTGGCCCTGGAAGCTGGCCGTCCAGGCTTGGCCCGCCAAACCGGACGTGAGGTCCGTGACAAATATGTGGATTATTTTGTGGGTAGGGGGGCCATTGAAATGCCTGATGACTTTTAACCTTTTAATTTAGAAAAAAAAAAACATTATTTTTCTCAAAGATTGGTTTTGTGTATATTTTTAATAATGGTTTATGTTTTTCGGAGGTTTACCTAGTGGACTTGTATTGCCATGTGTATTGTGCATTCTTAATTAGCCTTCATTGTCAGTGTAAACACAAAACATTGATTAGTTCACTTTGCACAACATTTACCTAATGAAGCCACAACTTCTTGATAATAAAATACCATTTTTTATTTTTGTATTGGACAAATCCTTTTAAATGTAGATGTCTCAAACATTTTTTGCTTGTTAAAACGCATGAACAGCCATGCATACCAAAAAAATATTAAAAAATATATAGGGAAAATTTTCATTTACTAGTCCTAAAAGGTCCATTGAAAAACATACCTGCCAAAACACAGCAAGTTCAACGTTAATTTTTCAAAAAACATTAGACACGCCCAAGCACAGCCATGATATTTTGTAGCCTTTCCTCCACCCGCTTGGTATTTTCCCTGATCTCTATCACGTCTCCCTTTAATTTTTGATGGTCACGACAGCAGACCATCAGGTATTGGATCAGGATCTGGGCACTGTGATGTGTCAAATTTTTGGGGTCTTCGGCCAGAACTGCACCTACATTAAAAAAAAAAAAAACATGTAGTATAGAATATGTAGGCCTACATCTATTAACCTGCATCTGTCTGGTTTGACACTGACCTGTTGAGGTGCCACTTTCCACTTCCACAACCTCACGTTCCTCTCCATCATGTGGGTCTGGGGCTATTGTTGAAGGTGTTGGATTTTGAGGCTCATCTGACGCAGCTTTTTGAAGCCCTATGGAGATTGCAAGAAAAGGTATACTTTCATTATTAATGTCGATTTTTTGGAGAAAAATAAACCATGAGCAAATATTTTACAAACATTCTTTTGAAGTGTGGTCCATTTTTCAATGTACCCCCAGTGACAACAGGAACACATGATTGGATACATAGCCAAATACATAGCATATACTTGTTTTTTTTTTTAAATGTTCTTTGGATTTGATCCCTAAAAATAATTGGTGACCAAATTTGCTACCCCAAAATTTTTTTTTTGAATGGGTGTTCACACTGGATGATTCAAAAACATTGTTTGATGAACTGTACGGAGAATGAGGTTTAATACGTCCGTTTACTTTGCGGACGAATCTGAAAGATGCTATCTTTCACTGTACGATATCAAAGACAAACATACACGACGTAATACAAGTAATAATCTCTAGCAGGGAAAATAGCAATATAAAACTTACTTTCCTGACAGACTCCATGGCAGACTACGTGTGGGTTAACCCCGCCTCCTCTCCACAGCTATAGGACCCCTTACCCATAAATTTGAGCTCACCTCCACAGACAGGTGTTCCTTTTTTATCCTCCTCACATGGACCTTCATCATGCAATTCGGTGTGATGTCCAGGATGTGGATTACTTGGATCGATCGGTACTGTTACTGCGGTGCACCCAGGGCCCAGCTATGAGCGGGCGAGTGGTTTCAGGGCCGGAAAATACCCCTATGGTGGAAGGGATGTGGCCCCAGAGTACCGGATCGGATGTCGCAGGAATCCTCGGCTGGCAAGGTCTGAAGATTTTATTCACCTCTTCTTTCATGGCAGACAAGTTTGTGTATGTTGTTTTGTTTTCCCTTGTGTTATTTCGTGTGTGTTGCGGCTTGTGGAACGCTTCTGCGTTCCAGGACGCCATATCTCTTCCTGGTTCCCGGTCTGCCGCGCATCTGCGCATGCGCCAAGCCGCGGTGAAACCGAGGCTTGGTTTTCGCGCATGCGCATTGCGGCGGAGGGGTCAGGGGCCGCGCAGGCGCAGTGGGTCTGGTCTCATCGGCGCATGCGCGCAGCGGGACCGGCCGTGACGTCATTCCGGGCGGTTTATTTAAACCGCTGAAGAGCCCTATACAGGTGGGATAACCTGTGGGCATAGAGCGGCAGCCTCCCGGAGCCTCAAGACTGCTAGGACGGGGTAAGCACTTCTATTGCAATGTAATGCCTGTTTTGTTTAAGTGTCTCTTAAAGGGACAGTTTAAAAAAAAAAAAAAAAAATTTTCTTTTTCTTATGCTTCCTTGCATTGATTTGCTTATCCTTAGTCTAGGTAGTGTAGTACTCCTGTGTCTCCCTCGTAATGGACTCATCTTCACCGCTGTGTGGCCAGCCCTCCCGCACAAGGTATGTGTGGAGTGGGTAGGGGGTTGGTGTCTTTTATGCTGCTGGTGGTTGCTAACGGTTACATCCTGCCCCCCTCCCCTCCCCCTCCCTCTGTCTGTATTATCTCTTACAGCCCGGCAACTTCAGTTCATCGGTCACAAGAAAGGGACCTTGCCAGGCCGCATCATCACTCATCATCCAGGTCTAGACGCGACACTACGTCTAGGACCCATCATCATAGAGGACGTTCACATACCCCCTCTAGACATAGGAGATGTTCCCATTCCTCCTCTAGTCACCGCCACCACCACCGCGATGATCGCTCTGACCACAGAGCCTGTTGGGGATGCATCACCAGAATCCCGGAGGGCAAATCACTATGCAACCCATGTTATGCCCGAGCAGTTGGTGAGAAAGAGACCGAAAATCAAAACCTTGAGTCTCTTGTGAAACGTGTGGTACAGCAATCTATGAAAGAAATAGTTGCCCCCCCCACACAAGGAGCCAGTCCACCACCTTGTCTGGCTCCTTGGCTGACGAGGCCCAGGAGGATCCCGGCCAATTCCAGCCCCATGATTCCTCCCATGATTCCTCGCAAGACGAGATGGAGGGAGATGATTCTACGGTGGGATTCGACTACGCCTTAGTCTCTCCACTGATCAAGGCAGTGAAGGAAACTTTGAAGTTGGAGGATCCCACTGCCCCCCCGGAAAAACAAAGGAAATTGTTTAAACAACTGGGGAAAGAACGCTGCAATTTCCCACTTCCCTCTGAGCTGAAAGGAGTGTTTGAGGAAGAATGGAGCAAGGGAGATAAGAAGGTTTCCATGCTAAGCAAAACCTATAGACTGTATCCCTTTAAATCAGAGGATGTCAAGCATCTGGAGAATGCTCCCCTCGTGGATGCAGCAGTAATGCGCCTAGCGAAGCATGTCACCTTCCGGCTAGATGACACCGTTTCATTTAAAGATGGTCTGGATCGGAAGATCGACCAGGACCTCAAAAGAATATATAGCCTGGCCGGAACGGCATGCAAACCAGCTTTTGCCCTTGCAATAACCTCCAAAGCAATGGAGGCCTGGGTGGAAAATGTTGACTCCGATCTGAAAGGTGTCTCGGAGGAATTGGCACAAAGTTCAGCAGTGCAAGAACTTAAACTGGCTATTGCCTTTTTGGGAGAAGCTTCAATTGATCTCATCCGCTTGATGGCTAGATCCATGCTATCTTCGGTCACAGCCAAACGAACACTATGGTTGCGCCCCTGGCTTGTTGATCCTGCCTCAAAGCAGGCATGGTGCTAAATTCCTATTGAAGGAACTTCCTTGTTTGGAAACAAGCTAGATAACGCTATTTCAAAGGCTACAGGTGGAAAGTCGGGATTCCTCCCTCAGGACAAACGTCCGTTTAACCAAAGAAGGCCTCAGCGGAAACGCAGCACAGAGCGTTCAAGAGAGGCATGCTCCTATAGGCCCGGACGGGATTTTAGGAGAAGCTGGAACTGGAATAGGCAGATATCTTTCCAAAAAATCTGGCAAGAAACAGACGCCCGGTGGGTGCGAGCCAACCAAGTCCTTTTGAGATTGGGCCCGCCCAAGCGGGTCGGGTAGGGGGCTCGCCTACGTTTCTGCCGGCACGTCTGGGTGACCTTGATCTCAGATTATTGGACCATCAAAACAGTCTCAACAGATCACGCATGGTCCTTCACCAAGGTCCCTCCATGCAGACCAGTGTAATCTCTACTGCCTCAATCAGAAGAAAAACAACAAGTTCTTCTTTCATATGTGAATGCCCTGAAAGATCAAGGAGCAGTGGTGCCCGTCCCAAAGGACGAGGAATTCTAGGGGGTATACTTCCCCCTCTTCCTAGTACAAAAGAAGAACGGCTCTTGGCGTCCGGTTATAGATCTCACTTTCCTGAACAGGTACAAAAAGCACGAGAAATTCAAGATGGAAGCACTCTCAACCATCCAAAAAGTCGTTCAACCAGGCGACTGGTTGATCTCAATAGATGTTAAGGACGCGTATTTTCATGTTCCCGTGGCAGAAGAATTCCACAAATACCTTCGATTTCAGGTCGAACGAGAGCACTTACAATTTATTTGTCTTCCATTTGGACTAACGACCTCTCCAAGGGTCTTTTCCAAGGTACTGTTGGTAATTGTGTCTCTTATCAGAATACAGGGTGTGCGTCTGTATCATTACCTGGACGAGCTGCTACTACTGTCCCAAGACAAGCAGCAGCTGCTGATCCACAAAGATCAAGTGATCTCTACATTGATAGAGTTCAGATGGCTCCTAAACCGAGAGAAAAGTCAGCCAGACACGACCCTACGCCTAACCTACCTAGGAGCTCAATTCGACACAGTAGAGAATACCATCTCTCTTCCGGAAGAAAAATCCCGGTCATTCGGGTAAGAATATCTTTAGCCCTAGACTACTCTCACCTAAGGGCGTCACAGTGCCTGAAGATAATCGGCACGATGGTGGCCACGTTCCCCATGGTTAAATGGGCAATGTGGAGGCTTCGGCCTTTTCAATCAGGATTCCTTCAGTAATGGAAGACAGACGATCGCAATCAGCTGATCAGGATTACTCAGTCAATGAGGAACAGTCTTCTCTGGTGGCTTCAACACAAAAACTTGTTAACATGCCACTCCCTTGCTCCCATCCAATGGATGACTGTTTCATCCGATGCCAGCAATGCGGGCTGGGGAGCACATTGTGGGGCAGAACTGGCTCAGGGCAAATGGGATGCCCATCTCCACATTCCAGGGTCAAACGTTCTGGAATTGCGTGCGGCATGGTGCGCCCTTCACGCTTTCTCCCACCTTCTGAAAGGGAAGTCGGTCCTACTGAAAATGGACAATACCACCGCTGTGGCATATGTGAAGAGACAAGGGGGCACTCGGAGCTCTGCCCTTCTCCAAGAGGTCGAGCCCATTATGACCTGGGCTCAGAGGAATCTACTCAACTTAACAGCAGTCTTCATTCCAGGGGAACAGAACATTCAAGCGGACTTTCTGTCACGCAGCAACCTAGACAACAACGAATGGTCACTGCATACACAGACATTCAAGTGGATCCTATCGTTGGGAATCGATCCAGAAGTGGATCTGTTTGCATCCCCCTGCAATCACAAAGTAGACAGATACTACACTCGAGGTCGGTGCAGTCAAGCCTTCGGAGTAGATGCATTAACAAGCCAATGGAAATTCAACAAGGCATATGCCTTCCCTCCAACTCCGATCATGCAAAAATTTCCTGCAGCGGCTCCAATTGGAGAAAGGCGAAGTGATAACTGTCATGTACCTGGGTGTATTTGAACCGGGATCTTCCTGGTCCCAAAGCTGCAGCCTTACCTGTTGCGCTACTGAGCAGATCTGGACTTTTGGAAATGTCCTCTCAGTGTTAAACATTACCTTGGACTCACTAGCCCCACCTGCTGCCAGCTGTGGACAATTTTCAATCAAAGCAGCCCTTAAAAAGGAAGTGAGGCTATCTCTCAGCGCCCGTTTGTGTGGAATAGCTCCCTGGGTGTTGTGACTGCTTTTGATCCTGATTTTCGTGTTGAACTTCTGCCTGAATTCCTGACTACTCTCCAGCCTGCTGATTTTGTACTTCACTGCCAGCTCGTGTATGACCTTTGCCTGCCTGACCACTCTCTGGATTTCGATCGTGTACCATTTTGCCTGATCTGTTGCCAACCTAATCTGCCTGACTACGTTTTCGCCTGAATCCTCAGCACACAAGTTCCACTTCGGACACTACCTATCACAGGTACCTTACAATAACAATAGCACCATACTGGCCGAACAGGCCATGGTTTCCTCTCCTGAATCTGATGACCTTTAGGGACCCGCAAGAGTCTCTTGGGTGTGCTTTAGGGGTATTCTCTACCCTTATGAGCTCCAGAAAGCCTAACATGAACAAAACCTACAACAGGAAAATCTTTCAGAAATCCTGGAGTTCAAGACGTTTTGGGTTTTCTACAATCAGGCTTGGATCTTCCTTTGTACTCTGAGGGAACTGATTGACAAGTTTCAGCCTTTTCGGCATTTTCAGGAACATCATGGGCAACTCATCCCCTGGTTCAACAATCCTTTCGGGGGGCTTCGAGAATCAGGCCTCAGAGGAAACCTAGATTTCCCAAATGGGATCTTCCGCTCGTCCTTGATGCTCTTTCAGCACTCAACAACAAGGACCCTTCTATTAAGGACTTATCAATCAAACTGGCCTTTCTAGTGGCCATTACTTCAGCCAAAAGGGTTTCAGAAATAAGCTTCCTGGGTTGTCAAGAACCCTTTCTGACTTTCTTCCCGGACCGTGTGGTCCTTATTCCCATGCTTGGGTCTAAACCAAAAGTCACGTCAGTTTTTCACGAGAGTCAGGAAATAGTCCTTCCTACTTTCAATTCTCCAGAATCAGCAGATGTTCATCCCTTGGATGTAGGTGAGACTCTGGAAGAATATTTGCGAGTCACTTCATCTTTTAGAAGCTTGAACTACCTGTTCTTGTTACATACTGGCGGCAACAAAGGAAAGAGGGCTTCCTCCAGAACAATAGCAGCCTGAAATGTTCAATTTATCCAACAGGCCTACAGGGCAAAGGGCTTGGCGCCTCCAGAGGCAGTGACGGCTCATTCCACCAGAGGCATGGCAGCCTCATGGGCAGCAGCTCGACACGTGGCTCCTGAAGTGATATGCAAGGCAGCCTCGTGGTCTTCTATTCATACATTTATGTCTCATTATTGTATTGAGCCTGCTTCCCTTTCCTCTGTTAATTTTGGTCGAAAAATCCTGTAGTATTAAAATATATTTTTGTTCAGCATACCCTCCCGTGTGGTTTGGCTAGTTATTTCCCACACGTAGTCTGCCATGGAGTCTGTCAGGAAAACTGAAAATTTATTACCAAATACTTACCGTAATTTTCCTTTCCTGATAGACTCCATGGCAGACGGAGTTCCCACCCATGAATTAAAAATATGAGAGTTGAAATGTGAGTCGGCTAGTTACGAAACACCTGTCTGTGGAGGTGAGCTCAAATTTATGGGTAAGGGGTCCTATAGCTGTGGAGAGGAGGCGGGGTTAACCCACACGTAGTCTGCCATGGAGTCTATCAGGAAAGGAAAATTAAGGTATTTGGTAATAAATTTTCCGTTTTTTCGTATAACTTTCTTGATTCGTTTGTATTGGTCGGGCTCCCGCAACTTCAGATCAGACCATCGTTTTCTGAGCTGTTCCTTCGTTCTGCACACCCCGAATTTTTGGTGAAGACTTTTGACCACTTTGCCCATAATTTTTGTCTTGACCAGATTCGGCCTTTTATACGGCCCATGCTTGGCATCATAATCCTCCCTCTTTAAAATGGCGACCATCTCCAACATTTCCTCGAATGACATGTTGGATGCCTTATATCTTCTGGATCGGGATTTGGGCTCCTCAGGAATTTCATCCTCTGTAGAGGTAATCTCAGCCACCTGTGTCTCCGCCATGTTGCTAAGCACTACGACGAGCGAGAAGGGGCGGGGAAAGTACAATATCGAACGTCAGGGGCAGGGAAAGCGTGCGGAGTTCCACGCATGCGCAGTGTATATCAAGTGCCGATCCATGTGTCGAAAATATGTTCATTTGGCGGGAGAGGGAGTTCGCAACGAACGTGTTGACCAAGGTACATAACATTATAAGGATTTTGGGTTACGCAGAGGAGGAGATTTGGGGCTTTTATATCTGTTCAAAATGCTGATTTGATGATTGTTGCCTGAAACATATGTCTTTTCTTGGTTTTTGATTTTACAGAGAGAATGAATACATTCAAAAACCCGGAGTTCATGGGGGAGTTCATTGACAAATGGAAAGAACTCCCTATCCTGTGGCAGACCAAAAGTGGGTCCAATAAAAACAAAACGGCCAGGACAGCAGCACTGGAGAGCCTGCTTGCATTTGTGCAAACACAGATACCCACAACAACTCTCCAAGATGTGAAAACCAAAATTGCTACCATCAGGGGGACATACAGGACCCAGAGGAATATGGTCCTGAAGTCCCAGAGGTCAGGTGCTGCAGCAGATAAGGTTTATAAACCCAGTCTGTGGTACTACAGCAAGCTCTCTTTTCTGGATGACCAGCTGGAAGTGCGGGAATCTCTCTCCACCCTTCCCCCCAGAGGTCAATCCAGCCTTCCTTGTAGCCAGCCCTCCAGCCTTCCTTGCAGCCAGCCCTCCAGCCTTCCTGGCAACCCTGCTCTGGCTTCCTCTGAGGATCAAGATCAGGCCCTTGAGGAGGCAGATTTGGATATATGGAGCCAGGTAAAGTATTGATATCTCCATTTAGATGTTACAAAAGTGATGCATTTAAAATGAGGTTAGTATTGTTAGGTATTTAATGTAAAAAAAAAAAAAGGATTTAAAGACCAAGATACAGTAGTGGTCATTTTTGATGTGGACAAGGCAACAATATCAGGAGGCGGAATCTGTGAGACTTTTCTAAATTTTCACATTCAATTCAAAAATGTCTGGAGGTGAACAATGTGTGTGATTGATGGTGGCAAAAAAATAATAAAGTCCCTTTCTTTTTTTACAGCCAGAGCAGAGCCAGGAAGAGGGTGATGGTGGGGACCAGGAGGAGGCAGGGCCAAGTGGCACCCAGGAGGAGGCTGGGCCAAGTGGCACCCAGGAGGAGGCTGGGCCCAGCACAAGAGCCCAGATGCCTCCCCTGATAATGAAACCACGAGGGCCAAGGAGAGGTAGGCAGGTGGAGGAGGAAACAAGAGCCTTCATCAAAGAGGCTACTGCGGCCCTGAGAGAGGCACCCTCTGCTGAGGAGGGCTTTGCCGCAGTCCTGGCCAATAAGCTAGCCCAAATGGACCTGCGGCAAAAGCTGTATAGTGAGACCCTCCTGTTGAAGGTGATCAACAAGGGATTGCTCGGTGAACTCACCAAGTTCACCGACATCACGGAGGTTGTCCCTACTCCTCCTCCTCCTCCTCCTCCTCCTAGTACTCCTCCTGCCACAACCTCTCCTCCTGATCCCCAGCCTCCGAGGAAGAAACCAACCAAGGCTGCAGGGAAGGCTGCAGAGAAGGCTGAAGAGAAGGCTACAAGGAAGAGGAAAAAATAATGCCTGCTGTAGTACCACAGACTGGGGACACATATGACTTAGCTGCTGCGGTTCCTGACCTCTGGGAGTTCAAGCCAAGATTGGCCTCCTTTTTTGGTTTTCACATCTTGGATGGTTGTTGTGGGGTCCAAGGGATGAACAAATGCAAGCAGGCTCTCCAGTGCTGCCATCCCCTTTAATTTGTTATGTTCCGAAATAAAGGATCCTTTTTTTTGGCTTTAAATACTTGACTATGTGATTTGTATTTAAAAAGAGAGTTTGCTAGGGAGCAGGCAGGGACATTTCAAATAATATTATTGTTATTAACAAGGGACACAAACCTCCTTGAGGCAAAATGAGACAAATTTTGAAGGTTGGTGTGGGACATTTACCCAAACATAATTTAAGGAAAAAAAAAAAAGGCCCAGAAAAATGAAGAGGCTAACTTAATTACTAAAAAAAACTCCAAAAAGAACCAAAATTAAAAAAAAAAGATCTTTACATTTCTTCATGAATTTATGAGGGAGATGTGGCTTGAAAAGAATATTTTTCTATCATTAAAAAAATTAGGAATTACTTTAGAAACAAGTTTGGCATAACTCTCAATGTCATTATCAAAAGAGGGTAATTGTTGAAGCATTCGCAAAAGAAGAACGGAATGCGCAGCATTAAAACAATGCTATTAATTCAACCGTGACGAATGTGCCATATCGATTTCCAACGCTAGCTTTACCAAAACGAGCGCTCCCGTTTCATACTTGATTCTGAGCATGCGCGTTTTTTTTCACGTCGTTAAAGCATACACACTTTTCGTTTTTCACGTCGTTAAAAAAAAACGACATGAAAAACGACGTGAAAAAAGAGAGCATGTTCGAAATTTTTAATGGCCGTTTTTCACGTCGTTAAAAATGCTCTGGAGCATACACACGATCATTTTTAATGCCCATTTTTTTTAATGACATTTTTAACGGCATGAAAAACGATCGTGTGTATGGGGCATTAGGGCCAGTTCACACCACATGCAGTCCAGTGCGTTTTTTTTCTGCATCAAAAGCGCATGGAAAGTAGGTTATATGGTTTTCAACGGCATAGTTCACACCAGTGCTTGCAGTTCCAGAAAAAAAAAGTAGAACATGCTGCATTTTACCTGCACTGGACTGTACTGGAACGCTGTAAAACGCATCAAGAACGCACCGGAACACACCTAAATGCACCAAAAACGCACTGGAACACACTTGTCCTTATCTAAGGTTAATAAAAAAGAGGGGTTAAAAAAAGCACTGGACTGCATTAAAAACGTACCAAAAACGCACTGGAACACATTAAAAACGCGTCAAAAACGCGCATGCAAAAAAGCACCTGGAATGCTTTCGGATTGCGTTTCTATGGTGTGAACTGGCCCTTAGGGAGGGAGAGTGGGAAGAAGTCCCGTCTGATCTCTCTTCTGACTGAGCCCCTCCCAGACTCTTACCACATACCAACTCTCGGAGCCACTCCTGCTCCCCTCTTACACCAATCAGGTAAGTGCCCACACTTACATGCTCTACCTATTAATTACTCCACCTCGTCTCAAACCCCTTCTGACCCAGTCATGTTGGCCCTCCGTCTAGCCTTTGCCTCTACTCCAGGCCTCTCTGTTTGTCACCAGGGTCACCAGAACTAGCGTCCCCAATTGAAGATTTACTCTCTATTGCCGTTCTGGTAAGAACCCAAAGTTTAACATTTTCTTTCAATTTAATTTTCAATGATAAAGAAAAGCCCGGAGCAGAAAGACAAAATGCCATAGGCGGAGGGCTGGCATGACTGAGTGAACAGGGTATGAGATGTGTAGGGATTAATGATTGGCTTAAATGAAGTGAGAAGGGGAGGGGAAAAGGCTAGATAAAAGGGAGTCCCCGCCCCCTAAGACAACACAGCGTGGGGGAAAGTTCCAGAGAGCAGCAGCATGTCATCTGTGGATAAACTTCTGGCCCAACTGAGGGTGGAGGCCGCTACACGGGGCGAGGATTGGCTCCAGAGACCCTGGGGCCGATGCTGTCGGGTCCGTCTGGATCAGCAGGTACCTCGGGGAGAGTGGCTGGGCGAGCTCGCAGGTCCAGACCTCCGCAGCGCTTCTCACCAGGCCCCTCCCCGAGAGCTCAGCGGCAGACTGGGAGTCCCACTAGGGCCCCTTCGGGCCCCCCGGCCAAGCGCGCTGCATTGCCCAGGGCGGGGGGTACCGGGAGGAATCCCCCTCAAGTTCGGAGCTCGGCGGGGGGCCGCGCCGGGAGTTCAGGTGCGGCCATCAGGCCCGCGCGGTGCATGGAGTCGGAGAGTGCGGGCCCCGCCCCCTGGGGGTTTCCGGCGGGTTCGGGGCCTCAACGCGGGTTATCGGGGGCTGCGGTGTCCGGGCATCCCCCCCTCGGCCGGACATCATGGGCCGGTGCAGGCGGGTTCAGGAGTGAGGGAGCCAGAGAGGGATGACGGCGATGCTGGGGAACAGCGTGGTGGCAAGTCGGCTGAACGATCAGTGTGCGGGTCTGGTGCGATCGGGTGCAGGACCCCTCGGCTTCCAGGGACAAGTCGCCTGGTGAAGCTTTCTTCTGGTGGTGAGGAGCAGTCGGGGGTGCTGTCGGAGGGGGAAGTGTGCAGCTCTGAGGAGGATCGGAGACCCGGACGGTCGGTGGCAGCAGTGGAGTCAAGTCGATCGGCTGGTGGGAGTTCTTCCAGGCAGCCCGGTAAGTCATTTTCACCTACTCATTCTGGGGGCCGTACTGGGGGTAGTGGCCAGGTGGTTAGGCCTGCTGTGGGTGTGGGTTTAGCGGGGCAGGTGCTGGATCCAGGTAGTGGGCAGGCTGGGGGGGCTATGGTCCCTGCTGGGGGAGGTGCACGGCTGGATGGGCTGCAGGGGTTTCTTGCGGGTATCAAGTCCTTGGTCAGCCAATTTGAGAAGGGGGATGGTGGGCAGGCCAGCCCGGCAGTGGCGTGGGTTCCGCCGGCAGGGCCGGGGGGGCCCATTGCTGCGGAAATAGCGCTGGTTCCACCTGCAGCGACTACTGCGGTGGGGGAATCTGCAGGGGTGGCTACCGTGGCTTTGGGGGCCACACAGGTGGGTAGTGCGGTGGAACAGGTGGCACAGCAGGATATCATTAGGTTGGCTGATGCTGCAAAATGTGAGGTGTATGTGTGTTATGAGGCACCGCTGGGAGCACACCTGAAACCTGAAGTGAGGGAGAAGATATGGAAGGGTGAGTATGTGGAGATGTTCTCACTGTTACCATTGGAAAAGTTTCACCTGGACAGGGTTAAGCCAGATGATTCTAAAAAGGAGGATGAGGAGAAGAGGAGACACAGGCTTATCCCACGGATGTTTGCAAATTGGCTGCAGGCGTTCGCCATCATGGCTAGTGTTATAGGACAGAAGAATCCGGAGCACTTTTCAGCACTATTTGGCTATCAGGACTCCATTGGGGAGGCCTACAGGGTGTACGGGGGCACGGGGTGGCTCTGATATGACGAACAGTTCAGGCTGAGGAGAGCAGTGCGGCCGGATCTGCGGTGGGATAATAAGGACATCAGCTTATGGATGCGGTTGATGACCTCGCCGAGGGCTCCTAGTCAGTTTTTTCAGGGGCGGGCGGTGGAACCTCTTCCCCAGGACAATCGGCCGGTAAGAAAAAGGGGGTGTGCTGGCAATATAATGAGGGCACATGCAAGTTTGGGGGGTCCTGCCGGTACAAGCCTGAGTGCTCCGGTTGCGGAGGCTCCCATACACAGGCTAGATGCTTTAAGCAAGGTAAGGGTCGTGCCGGAGACTCTGGGCACAAAAGGGAGGACTTTGGTGATGGTGGAAAGGATGCGGCTGTTTCTCGGTAGGTATCCGGACAAGGGGGCGGCCGGGTTGTTAGATCGGGGGTTTTCAGAGGGGTTTCACATTCCGTGTTCCTTGCAGGTTATCCCCCCGATCGCGCGCAATTTGCGGTCGGCCATGCAGCAGCCTGCTGTGGTCGCAGAAAAACTGCGCAAGGAAGTTACGTTGGGCTGCATGGGCGGTCCTTTCCCTTCCTCCCCCTTGGAGAATTTGGTGGTCTCCCCGCTCGGGGTTGTCCCCAAGAAGGAGCCCAACAAGTTCCGCCTCATTCACCACCTGTCTTTTCTGAAAGGGCGGGTCGGTCAATGACGTAATTGATCCGGAAGCATGTACAGTCAGTTACACTTCTTTCGATGCTGCTGTGGGCTGGGTTTGCCGGTACAGGCAGGGGGCGTTGATGGCAAAAGCCGACATAGAGGCGGCGTTTAGATTGTTGCCAGTTCACCCTGATAGCTTTCACCTCCTGGGATGTCATTGGGACAATGCGTTCTATGTGGATAAGTGTTTACCTATGGGATGCTCCATATCGTGCGCATTGTTCGAACAGTTCAGCTCATTTGTGGAATGGGTTGTCAGGGATGTGTCGGGGGTGAATTCAATTATTCACTACTTGGACGATTTTCTGTGCGTGGGTCCGGCCTCATCCAGGATCTGCGCGGTGCTCCTGGCCACCTTGAAGCACATTGCAGAGCGGTTTGGGATCCCTTTGGCGCCTGATAAAACTGAGGGACCTCGCACGGTTATCACGTTTTTGGGCATTGTCCTGGATTCGGAGGCCATGGAGTGCCGCCTACCATTGGACAAGTTGGAGGCTCTCAAGCGGGAGCTGAGGGTTATGATGGGGCTGAGGAGGGTGCAGCTTAGGGTGTTGCAGTCGCTGCTGAGAAAACTAAATTTTGCGTGCCGCATTCTGCCAATGGGCAGGGTGTTCTGCCGGCGGCTGTCGGCTAGCACGGCTGGGGTACGGTCCCCCACACACTTTGTGAGTTTGGGCAGGGAACACAAGGCGGACTTGCAGGTTTGGCATTCATTCCTGGAGTCCTTCAATGGGAGAGCGTTATGGATGTCCGGACCAATTAGCAATTTTGATTTGGAACTGTACACGGATGCATCTGGGGGGTCAGGTTTTGGGGCTTTCTTTCAGGGTAAGTGGAGTGCGGGCCCCTGGCCTCAGGCATGGATTGATGCTGGTTTCACTAAGAACTTGGTCCTGTTGGAACTGTTCCCAGTGGTACTGGCGGTGGAACTGTGGGGTGCTTGTTTCAGAGACTTAAAGGTGCGGTTTCATGGGGACAACCTGGGGGTGGTGCAGGTCATTAACAAGGTGTCGGCATCCTCCCCCCCTGTGGTGCGGCTGCTGCGCCATCTGGTGTTGAGATGCTTACAGCTCAATGTGTTTGTGTATGCGGTACACCTTCCAGGGGTGGACAATGTTATAGCTGATGCGCTGTCTCGCTTTCAGTGGGACAGGTTCCGAGAGTTGGCACCGGAGGCGGAGCAACGTGTGGTCCCTTGTCCAGGCTGGCTGTGGAGGATTCCGTTGGAATAGTGTCAGGTTGGATCAGGAAATCGGTGAGTACGGGCACATGGGTGGCGTATGAGAAGGTGTGGCTGGAGTGGCGAGACATGGTTCGGGAAGCTGGAGCTGACCCAGTGGGTCCCAATGTAAGGTTATTGGTGCTGTATTTCCTGGCCAGGAACATGGAGGCTCACGTATCCAGGTCCTGTTTGGGTAAGAAGCTGGCAGGGTTGGCCTTTCTGTTTAAATGGCAGGGTTGCCCAGATTTTACAAAATACTTTTGGGTGTGTCAGGCATTCAAGGGATATGGCCGGGGGGGGGCAGAAAATGGACGGCAGGCGGCCGGTATCGTTTGCTCTATTGGCTGGGATCATGGGGCAGTTACAGGGCCTATGCTCATCCGGATATGAGGTTTTGCTGTTCACAGTGGCCTTTTCATTGACGTTCTTTGGCGCATTCCGGATAGGTGAGTTGGTCAGTCCGTCCAAAGCAGTGCATGGGGGGTTGCTGGCTAGCGATGTGGGTTGGACGGAGGAAGGGGTGTCACTGGCGCTTAGGAAGTCTAAGACGGACCAGATGGGCAGAGGTAAGTTGGTACAGGTTTTTCTGGTTCCAGGTTCTATGTTGTGCCCGGTACGGGCTGTTAAAGGGTACTTGGAGGTTCGCCCGTCCGGTATGGGTTCTTTTTTGATGCACGAGGACGGGACCCCACTTTCAAGATATCAGTTTATTGCGGTGTTCCGAAAGTGCCTTCGGGCGTTGGGTCTCTGCGATAGGGAGTTCTCCTCTCACTCATTCCGGATCGGGGCAGCTACGAAGGCGGCCAGATGTGGGATGGATGAGGAAGCTGTTAGGAGGATAGGCCGTGGGAATCCAGGAGGTTCCGGCTGTACGTTGGCCCCCAGCTAATGGTGGGGCTGGAGTAATTTTGGGTGCATGCCTGGGGTGTTGTATTCAGGCTGCTGAGTTGTACAAGTTGGGTTTTGGGGTTTTCTCATGGGGAGTTATTGTTCTTCTTCTATTTTCAGTTGAGACGCAAGCTTTGGTCTGGATACTGGGCCATTCGTTTGTGTTCTGGGGGGCTAAGAGGGCTGACGTTCGTTATGAGGGTCGGCAGCTGGGGTTCCCAAGACCTGAAGCGTGTGTCCGATGGCTGGGAGTTCCGGGAATGTTGTGGAGCAGGATGGTTCCGGAGGTGCACCGTTTTTCTCGTTTGGACAGGCCACCTGACGTTTTAATACTGAACGTAGGTGGCAATGATCTGGGCAGTAGGTCCATGTTAGAGGTGACGAGGGATATGAAATTTGATTTCCTGCAGCTCAGGATGTCCTTCCCGGACACGATCATTGTCTGGTCTGATATGGTGGCCCGGACAGCTTGGAGAGGGGCGAGGTCCGTGGATGGCATCAATCGGGCTCACAGAAAAATCAATCGGGACATGGGTAAGTTTGTGGTCCGGAACGGGGGGTTGGTGGTCCGACACTTGGATTTGGAGGTGGATGCGTGGCGGTATCTACAGAGGGATGATGTCCATCTGAATGAAGTGGGGACTGATTTGTGGGCTTTGGGTTTGCAGGATGGGATCCAACGAGCCCTTAGGGTTTGGAGGGGCACCAAAGGGTAAAGATGTTTTCCCTTGGGTGCTGTGGCGGGTGTTTTGGTCTTTGCGGGAGAATGAAGTACCTCAAAAAGCAAGTGGTCAGGACCTATCGGTGGTATGGGTTCTGAAGGTGTATTCCAGCTAACAGGGGTTTAGCTGGAAGAGTTTGATAATGGGGTCACTGCGGTCAGTGGTCGTCTCTGAGCAGCTGGTCGGCTTGAGGCCTATGACCACTTAAGGTACCGCAGTGTCACATGGGTTGTTATTGATATGATTAAGATTGATATGATTAATATTATTATGATTAATATGATTATGGTAATTTTGAGGTTCCTGCAAAGACCAACACCGGGAGGCAATATTCTGAGAACATGGGTTCTGATTATGTTCTGATTATGTTTTGATGGTTGATGTTTTGATAACTGATGTAACAGTTAAAATAAAGGAGGCTGCTACGGCCATGTTTTACTCTAAACTAAAGGTGTGGCCTCATTGTTTAAGTATAAGTAAGGTACGGGGTAGAACGTGGTTGGCAGACCAGGAATACATCTGTTATACAATAGTCAAGAAAAGCCCGGAGCAGAAAGACAGAATGCCATAGGCGGAGGGCTGGCATGACTGAGTGAACAGGGTATGAGATGTGTAGGGATTAATGATTGGCTTAAATGAAGTGAGAAGGGGAGGGGAAAAGGCTAGATAAAAGGGAGTCCCCGCCCCCCTAAGACAACACAGCGTGGGGGAAAGTTCCCACCCACCCTCCCTATTTTGAGTTGTTGGAATGTTTAATTGTATTTGTTGGGCGAAGATTGGGTTCTGTTTGTTTTTGTTTTTTCTCTCACTACAGGTGAGCGGATGTCGTGGCAGTGGCGGGTGTTTTGGTCTTTGCGGGAGAATGAAGTACCTCAAAAAGCAAGTGATCAGGACCTATCGGTGGTATGGGTTCTGAAGGTGTATTCCAGCTAACAGGGGTTTAGCTGGAAGAGTTTGATAATGGGGGCACTGTGGTCAGTGGTCGTCTCTGAGCAGCTGGTCGGCTTGAGGCCTATGACCATTTAAGGTACCGCAGTGTCACATGGGTTGTTATTGATATGATTAAGATTGATATGATTAATATTATTATGATTAATATGATTATGGTAATTTTGAGGTTCCTGCAAAGACCAACACCGGGAGGCAATATTCTGAGAACATGGGTTCTGATTATGTTCTGATTATGTTTTGATGGTTGATGTTTTGATAACTGATGTAACAGTTAAAATAAAGGAGGCTGCTACGGCCATGTTTTACTCTAAACTAAAGGTGTGGCCTCATTGTTTAAGTATAAGTAAGGTACGGGGTAGAACGTGGTTGGCAGACCAGGAATACATCTGTTATACAATAGTCATGGTAAATAGGAGAAAAAGAATAAAGTGAACCACTTTAACCACTTCCTTACTGGGCACATATACCCCCTTCCTGCCCAGGCGAAATTTCATCTTTCAGCACTGTCACGCTTTGAATGACAATGGCGCGGTCGTGCGACGTGGCTCCCAAACAAAATTGACGTCCTTTTTTTCGCACAAATAGAGCTTTCTTTTGGTGGTATTTGATCACCTCGGGGGTTTTTATTTTTGCGCTATAAACAAAAATAGAGCGACAATTTTGAAAAAAAAGCAATATTTTATGATTTTTGCTATAATAAATATCCCAATTTTTTTTTTTATATTTTTTTCCTCAGTTTAGGCCGATACGTATTCTTCTACATATTTTTGGTAATATCGGCGTTTATTGATTGGTTTGCGCAAAAGTTATAGTGTTTACAAAATAGGGGGTCGTTTTATGGCATTTTTATCATTTTTATTTTTTTTATTAGTAATGGCGGCGATCAGTGATTTTTTTTGTGACTGCGACATTATGGCGGACACATCGGACACTTTTGACACTATTTTGGGACCATTCACATTTATACAGCGAACAGTGCTATAAATATGCACTGATTACTGTATAAATGTGACTGGCAGGGAAGGGGTTAACACTAGGGGGCGAGGAAGGGGTTAAATGTGTTCCCTGGAGTGATTGTTACTGTGGGGGGAGGGGAGTGACTGGGGGAGGAGACCGATCTGTGTCCCTATGTACAAGGGACACAGCATCAGTCTCCTCTCTCCCTGACAGGACGTGGATCTCTGTGTTTACACACAGAGATCCACGTCCTGCCTCTGTAACTGCCGATCGCGGGTGCATGGCGGACATCGCGGCTGCCAGGCGAGCGTTGCGGCATTGCAGTGACGCGCCGGGCACGTGCGCGCGCCGCCGGCGGCGCTTGCGCGCCCCCCAGTGGCTAAATTAGAGGAGGCCGTATAATAACGGCCTCCCGGCATTTGACAACCACCTTGCGGCCGTATATACTCGTACGGCGGGCGCAAGGTGATTAACCCACACCTCCAAAATGTAAACATTAACACTAGTCATCTGCATAATAAACCTGAGTTTACAGTTTAAGTGTAACTAAAGGCAAAAAAATTTTTTTTGTTCATTTTGGATAGAGTAATGCTGGCCATACACTATACGAAAAATCGTCCGAACCAACTTTCGAAAAACGAACGTTCGGCTGTGAGCGCAAACGATTGCCATCATGTAATGACTGATAAATCGTTCAGTGGACATTGATAAAAATAAAAAATGGTTCGTTTTTATTACATATACCTAGTGCAGAAAGTTTGTATGGGAAACACCTTTCAATTTATCGTTCGTTCGGCAGAAAATTTCCAAACTTGTCCTTCGTTCTTTCGGCTCAAAAACGTCACAACGATTATCGATTTTGTGCCCATTAACTGTTCGAAAAACAAACAAACTGTCTGAATGACCGATTTTCGGCCGATTTTTCGTATAGTGTATGGCCAGCATAAGGGAGGATTAGCAATATAAACTGACAGGTGTTCTAATCCTTCTCCACTCTATCTGAAACAAAAAAAATAAAAAATTGCCTAAGACCCGGTTCACACAGGGGCGGCACGACTTTGGGGGCGACTCGGCAAGGTGATCTCAAGACGACTTCAGAGGCGACTTGCAAAATTACTTCTGTATTGAAGTCAATGCAAGTCACCCTGAGTCGCCCCCAAAGTCATACAAGAACCTTTTTCTAAGTCGGAGCGACTTGAGTCGCTTCTATTAGAATGGTTCCATTGAACAGAGTGGAGCCCGACTTGTCAGGCGGCTGAGTCGCTTGATGAGTCGCCCCTGTGTGAACCGGCTCTTAAGTTACACTTTAAAGTGTCAAAACAGTGTGATAGAATGACTATAGAACACAGCAACAAATGATGTGTATGGTAAGATTGCATCTAATGGTGAGAGGTTTAAAGATGGTTTTGTAATCAAAGTCTGCAGCTCTGGCTGTCAGTTTCATTGTTTTGGTTGCTGCCCTTGCTTGTGTAGCACTATACCCCCGTAGGAGCTGCTGGTTATTATTTTGGGTCATTGCCGTCACCCCTACCCACAGTTCACCAGGTCAGGAACTTAGAGTCTATACTGGGCCTTGCGCCCACAGATGCATGCACCAGTCACTTCTTTTTCCAATGCTTTTTATTAACCACTTAAGCCCCGGACCATTTGGTAGCTAGAGGACCAGAGGTGAATTCAGAATTTTGCACTGCGCTGCTTTAACTGTAAATTGTGCGGACATGCAATGTTGTACCCAAACGAAATTTGCGTCCTTTTCTTCCCACAAATAGAGCTTTCTTTTAATGGTATTTGATTGCCTCTGCGATTTTTTATTTTTTGCGATATAAACGGAAAAAGACCGAAAATTTTGAAAAAAAATGATATTTTCTACTTTTTGTTATAAGAAAAATCGAATAAACTCAATTGTAGTCATACATTTAGGCCAAAATGTATTCAGCCACATGTTTTTAGTAAAAAAAATGTCAATAAGCGTATATTTATTGGTTTGCGCAAAAGTTATAGAGTTTACAAACATTTTCTGAAATTTACACAGCTTTAAATTTATGACTGCCTATCTCATTTCTTGAGGTGCTAAAATGACAGGGCAGTACAAAACCCCCCCAAATGACCCCATTTTGGAAAGTAGACACCCCAAGGAAATTGCTGAGAGGCATGTTGAGCCCATTGAATTTTTTATTTTTTTGTCCCAAGTGATTGAATAATGACTAAAAAAAAAAAAAAAAAAAAAAATTACAAAAAGTTGTCACTAAATGATATATTGCTCACACATGCCATGGTTATATGTGGAATTTCACCCCAAAATACATTTTGCTGCTTCTCCTGAGTACGGGGATACCACATGTGTGGGACTTTTTGGGAGCCTAGCCGCGTACGGGACCCCGGAAACCAAGCACCGCCTTCAGGATTTCTAAGGGCGCAAATTTTTGATTTCACTCCTCACTACCTATCACAGTTTCGAAGGCCATAAAATGCCAAAATAGCACAAAACCCCCCCAAATGACCCCATTTTAGAAAGTAGACACCCCAAGGAAATTGCTGAGAGGCCTGTTGAGCCCATTGAATATCATTTTTTTGTCCCAAGTGATTGAATAATGACAAAAAAAAAAAACAAATTACAAAAAGTTGTCACTAAATGATATATTGCTCACACATGCCATGGTTATATGTGGAATTACACCCCAAAATACATTTTTCTGCTTCTCCTGAGTACGGGGATACCACATGTGTGGGACTTTTTAGGAGCCTAGCCGCGTACGGGACCCCGAAACCAAGCACCGCCTTCAGGATTTCTAGGCACAAATTTTTGATTTCACTCCTCACTACCTATCACAGTTTCGAAGGCCATAAAATGCCAAAATCGCACAAAACCCCCCCAAATGACCCCATTTTGGAATATAGACACCCCAAGCTATTTGCTGAGAGGAATGGCGAGTATTTTACAGCTCTCATTTGTTTTTGAAAATGAAGAAAGAAAATATATATATATATATTTATTTTTTTTTCAATTTTCAAAACTTTGTGACAAAAAGCGAGATCTGCAAAATACTCACAATACCTCTCAGCAAATAGCTTGGGGTGTCTACTTTCCAAAATGGGGTCATTTGGGGGGGTTTTGTGCTATCTGGGCATTCCATGGCCTCCGAAACTGTGATAGGCAGTGAGAAGTGAAATCAAAAATTTACACCCTTAGAAAGCCTGAAGGCGGTGCTTGGTTTTTGGGGTCCCGTACATGGCTAGGCTCCCAAAAAGTCTCACACATGTGGTATCCCCGTACTCAGGAGAAGCAACAGAATGTATTTTGGGGTGTAATTCCACATATGCCCATGGCATGTTTGAGCAATATATCATTTAGTGACAACTTTGTGCAAAAAAAAAAAAAAAAAATTGTCGTTTTTCCGCAACTTGTGTCAACATATAAAATATTCCATGGACTCGACATGCCTCTCAGTATATAGCTTGGGGTGTCTACTTTCCAAAATGGGGTCATTTGGGGGGGTTTTGAACTGTTCTGGCATTTTATACACAACATTAGGAAGCTTACATCCACTCTTCTAACCACTTGAAGACAAAGCCCTTTTTGACACTTTTTGTTTACATGAAAACATTTTTTTTTTTGCAAGAAAATTATGTTGAACCCCCAAACATTATATATATTTTTAAAGCAAAGGCCCTACAGATTAAAATGGTGGGTGTTGCATTTTTTTTTTCTACACAGTATTTGCGCAGCGATTTTTCAAACGCATTTTTTTGGGTTAAAAAATACACTTTTTTTAATTTTAATGCACTAAAACACACTATATTGCCCAAATGTTTGATGAAATAAAAAAGATGATCTTAGGCCGAGTACATAGATACCAAACACGACATGCTTTAAAATTTCGCACAAACGCGCATTGGCGACAAACTACATACATTTTTAAAAGCCTTTAAAAGCCTTTACAGGTTACCCCAGTAGATTTACAGAGGAGGTCTACTGCTAAAATGATTGCCCTCGATCTGACCTTCGCGGTGATACCTCACACGCAGGGTGCAATTGCTGTTTACATATGACGCCAGACCGACGCTTGCGTTCGCCATTGGGCAAGAGCAGGGCAGGACAGGGGTGCTTTTTTTTTTTTTTTTTTTTTTTTTTTTTTATTATTAATTTTGCTTTTATATTTTATTTTTAAATTGTTCCTTCCAAGTATTTTTTTTTTTATCATTTTTATTGTTATCTCAGGGAATGTAAATATCCCCTATGATAGCAATAGGTAGTGACAGGTACTCTTTTTTTGAAAAAACTGGGGTCTTCTAGACCCTAGATTTTTCCTCTGCCCTCAAAGCATCTGACCACACCAAGATCGGTGTGATAAAATGCTTTCCCAATTTCCCAATGGCGCTTTTTATATCCGGGGGGGGGCATTCCCTCCCACTGCTTGTAAAAGCAGTCCAGAGGCTAATTAGCCGCTAGGATTGCTTTTACATGAAAGCCGGCCGCAGGCTGAAAAGAATGATACCAAGATGATACCTAAACCCGCAGGCATCATTCTGGTATAAACATTCAAAGTCCAGCAACATACCAGTACGTTGCTGGTCCTTGTTGGACATGTATTGTAATCTTTTTATTTCATGCAGCCAGTTGGCTGAACGAAAAAAGAGATTGATCGGTGGGTATGCCCACCATTAGAATACCGCCCTTCATCCACCCACTTCTAATGATGGGCATACATGCACCATTTATATATGCCGAAGCATGGGGGCATCCTCCCGCAAAAAAGTTATGCCGCACACACATGGTCGGACTTTTCCACTGGCAAGCCTCCGTCGGAATTTCGACCGTATGTACGCGGCATTAGGAGCAAAATCGCTCCTCCGCCCCTGCTGCCCCAATGCTTCGGCATATTTGCTTTTTTTTTTAAACTGTGGTGGTGAAATCACCTCCTACAGCACTGGAGTCGCAGGGATCAGGCCTGTCTCTGCGAACGCTGCAGTTATGTGTGTTTTTGTTTTGTAAGTGACAGTGATCGATCGATACTGCACTTGGGTGGCCTGGGCTGGACGGAGGGGCAAAACGCAGGTGCCAGCAGGTATCTGGGCTGATCCCGCTAACACTGCGTTTTTGGGAACCCTAAACTGCTGGGGACGCTAGTATAGATCTGATCAGATCAGATATTGATCTGTTCAGATACTATACCACTAAGGGGGGTGTATGCTTCACGCGTGGGTGTTAGCGTTACTGGCACTAACCTGACGCTGCCTGGGGTGTGACTCAGACCCTCTCTGACGCTAAAACCTAATTGATATCACCCGCCGGGCGATCAGGGGGTTAAACCTTTATTGGGTTATATACACGGCGGGTGCCCTGACACTATAAAAAGCAAACTAACTAACCAGCGTCACCCGTAACACTTATATGGTGATCACTGGTGAAAGGGTTAACTAGGGGCAATCAGGGGGTTAAAACCTTTATTAGATAATATATGGGGGTACCTGACGCTATAAAAACCTGCGGCGAACCTAAAAAAAATTACCAGCTACCGATCTGCATCACCGACACTAAGACAGCGTTTAGAAAAACGATTGCTTAGCGACAGTGGTGATGGGGGTGAAAGGGTTACCTGGGGGGGCGATCAAGGGGGTTAAACCTTTATTAGATAATATATTGGGGTACCTGACGCTATAAAAACATGCGGCGAACCTAAAAAAAAATACTGGCTACGATCTGCATCACCGACACTAAGACAGCGTTTAGAAAAACAATTGCTTAGCGACAGTGGTGATAGGGGGTGAAAGGGTTACCTGGGGGGCGATCAAGGGGGTTAAACCTTTATTAGATAATATATTGGGGTACCTGACGCTATAAAAACCTGCGGCGAACCTAAAAAAAATTACCGGCTACCGATCTGCATCACAGACACTAAGACAGCGTTTAGAAAAACGATCGCTTAGTGACAGTGGTGATAGGGGGTGAAAGGGTTACCTGGGGGGCGATCAAGGGGGTTAAACCTTTATTAGATAATATATTGGGGTACCTGACGCTATAAAAACATACAGCGAACCTAAAAAAAATTACTGGCTACGATCTGCATCACCGACACTAAGACAGCGTTTAGAAAAACAATTGCTTAGCGACAGTGGTGATAGGGGGTGAAAGGGTTACCTGGGGGGCGATCAAGGGGGTTAAACCTTTATTAGATAATATATTGGGGTACCTGACGCTATAAAAACCTGCGGCGAACCTAAAAAAAATTACCGGCTACCGATCTGCATCACAGACACTAAGACAGCGTTTAGAAAAACGATCGCTTAGTGATAGTGGTGATAGGGGGTGAAAGGGTTACCTGGGGGGCGATCAAGGGGGTTAAACCTTTATTAGATAATATATTGGGGTACCTGACGCTATAAAAACCTGCGGCGAACCTAAAAAAAATTACTGGCTGCCGATCGGCATCACTGACGCTAAGACAGCGATCAGAAAAATGATCGCTAAGCGACAGTGGTGATAGGGGGTGAAAGGGTTATCTGGGGGTGATCAGGGGGTTAAACCTTTATTAGGGGGGGTTAGGGGGCTACACTGGACCTAAGACTAAACTTTGGTGACACTTTTACAGTCACAAATGTCACTGATTGCAGTGATCACTAAATAAATGGTCACTGCAATCAGTGACACTGACTGGGGGCTGGGGGGGTGATCTGGGGGGTGATCTGGGGTGTCTGGGGGGGCCTGGGGGGGCGATTTATGTCCCTATGTGTCCTGGTGTCAGTGTAGTGTTGTGTGCACTGACCTGATATCTTCTCTTGTACGGCGCTCGGTATATGTGAGCGCCGCACCAGAGATGACATCACTTCCTCCTGCTCCCTCTGTCTGACACAGACAGAGGGGGCATTTCCATCCGCCGGGAGCGATCGCGAGGGGGTGGCCAGAAACGAATGGCTGCCCCCTCATCCCGGAACGCTCCCGGACACTTAGCCACCGCTCACTGTATAGAAGGGGGGTCCGATTGGACCCCCCAACTGTACAAAGGCAATCACGTACACTCTACGTGATTGTGCCTGTCGGTGCCATTCTGCCGACGTATATATACAGTGAGCGGTCGTTAAGTGGTTAAACAACTTGAGCAGTAGAGGGATGGAGGGTTAGGGGAAAGTTCAGATACCTTGTACAGATCACTGAAGAACTTGAGATCCGGAAGACAAATACAACTCCTTGTCAGCGGATCTTGCTCACCCGGATAGGCCTCTCTCACTGGCCTAGCAGCCGGAATGATGCACGTACAAAAGTCTCTGCCACAGACTTGATGAGAATAATAGTTGAACAATCCTCTGCCACAGGATTTAGTAATGGTAGCGAACACAGCAACACAGTATCAAAAGTTCCTTTAAGCCATCCGGCAGTACTGTGAGGTAGATTGGTTAGGATGCATCCTCCAATTGAGTCACCGGGCTCCTCTTGAGATACCAGCCTTTCGCTCAGTCCTCTCCAAGATGAGTCCTCCCCCGGATCCTTCAATTGCGCGGCTTCTCCTCGCAGGACAGACAGCACAGGACCACCTCTGAACCAGTAGGCCCCAGACAGCTTCTGGGCCTACTTGCAGTCACGTAGCCTCGGGCCAGCAGGGCCCCGAGGCAGAAGAGGAGTTGTCACATAGCTTAGGCCAGGCGGGCCACGCGATGAGAGAGAAAGAAAGATGGCGTCTGCCCCTTAAGTATCCTCTCCCAGAATGCACAGCGGGGAGACCACTCCCACTGGGCTGTTTCTTGGGAAAAGGACACCCAATACACCTCAGCCTGTTACCCTTCCATAACTGGCCTGTGGTGACAACGACACCTACAGGCGACAGTGCGGAACTGCACGCAACAAAGCCAGAGGCTAATTTAGCCATAATATTGAATCTGAACTATGTACAGAACAGATAACCCACTAAATTTACATGCGAGCGCCTGGTCAACAGGAGCAGGGCGCTACACTTGTGTTTACAGAGGGATAGGCACAACTGTAATTGTAGTAAATATTTCCCCCCTCAGCCCAGACATGTTAGAACGCACAGAAAACAGGGGACCATTGTGGGTAAGCACTACAGTTGATTAAACAGAACCTGTGCCACTGCCTATAAATCAGTGGGGTTGATTTACTAAAGACAAATAGATTGTTCACTTTGCAAGTACAGTTGTACTCTTCAAGGGAATTTACTCCAGAGCTTAGTAAACGAGGTGAGGCTTCACTACTCAACCCAAAGAATACCCAATCACATGCAAAGAAAACAAAACAAAAAGAAAACAGCATTTTTGCTTGCAAATGATTGGATGATGGAAGTCAACAGAGCTTCCCCCCATATAAGCTCTGGAGAAAATTCCCTTTGCAGAGTGCAACTGCAGTGTATTTGCCTTTAATAAATCAACCCCCATAGTCACTATCATTTTCATGCACTTCTTCCATCTGATGTACATGTTTGATCCTACCAGTCATCTTTCTTCCTTATTCTAAACTGACCACACAAAGCACAGAAGCTTATCTTTGTTCAGTCAGTTTTAATCTTTTGGCTTGCCATTCAGAGGTAAAGGAGAATGTGCGGACACACAGCATGCCTGTATTGGATAGTTTGTTCAACCACCCTACCCCCTGACCAATCACATTCTTCATCTGGTACACATCATCTCCCAATCACAGCCTGCCTCTTGAGCACGCCCCCTGCTTTTGTCTCAGGCTGAACAGTCTTTGGAATATAGGTACAGTGTGTGCCTGCTCAGGGTCCTGCAACCCCACCAGAACTACAGTATAAGGAAAAAGCAATGTATGGTCACATGACAGAACTTTTAAGTTTGTAACAAAAGTAAGAAAGATCATTGGAACTGGAACTAAGACCCCTTTCACACTGAAGGTGCTTTACAGGCGTTTTAGCGCTAAAAATATTGCCTGTAAAGCACCTGTAAACTGCCTCCCATGCCTCCCCAGTGTGAAAGCCCGAGTGCTTTCACACTGAGGCGGTGCGCTTGCAGGACGGAAAAAAAAGTCCTGCAAGCAGCGTCTATGAGGCGGTGAGAGAGCAGTGTATACACCACTCCTAAACAGCCCCTACCATTGAAATCAATGGGCAGCGCTGCCAAGGCGATTCGGCAGCGCTGCTTTTCAGGCACTTTTAACCCCTTGTTAACCCCCTCTTTGGCGGTAAAACGAGCGGCGCTTTACCACTAGCGAGGGGCGGTCTTCAGTGTGAAAGGGGTCCAAGCAAAAGCAGGTATGGCACCTGCAAACTTGTAACTGTATTAGAAGAAGACTTTAGGATGGGTCTTCTTCCGTTCCCTGTTTCATCTACAGGACAGGAAGTGAAGATAAATCTCCCCAGCCAGACAAAGATAGCAACAAATACCCCATAGGGTTACTCTACTCTGGTAAAGATGAAAATAAAAAAAGTTTTGCCTTTGCACATACTTTAAAACAGTGACTCAGAACAAGCATAAAACATATTTATACAAAGTCTGTGAATCAGAATGTATCAGCCAGGAAACTAGCATTGTGTTAAGGAAGGCTAGCCATGGCAACATATTACAACCGGTTAAGGTTTCCTGTTGATATCTGTCCCAGGATGACAAAGGTAACAAATACAAACTAGAGTCACTCTATCACAAATAAAATACTTACTGTATGTGTCCAGTCCTGATGAGATGATCATAGAGAACCTGCACACGGCATATGATGAGTGGTCCTCGATATTGTCATGGCACAGATATAGCCCTTTAGATCTCTGAATCTCCCACCTCTCATTGGCTTCCATCAGTCAGCGGTCAGTTCCACAAGGAGGTCTCTCCGCAAAGATTTTTTTCCCACACAGCTTTCCAAATTCTACACAAGGAACAGAGAGAGAGAGAGAATGTGCAGCAAGGAAAGGACGGGGTCATAATTAACATTTGGAAAGGGCCCATTCTGGCAAGACGTTCCTGTCACATCTTTCTCCTTCCCTACACATTTCTAATCAAAGCACTTTCATTCAGATTGTAAAGCTGACCATACACAAACAGACATCAGATTGACATCAGATGGGTTAGCTGCTACTTTACTTGGATAGAAGCCCAATTATAAACAGTCCTTCAGCTTAGGCCTTGTGCACACTGGTTTACTGTAAAACGCAGTTTCTCCTGACAGGAGAAAATCAGCGTTAAACCCCACCTAAGCTTTTTTCTGGTTCAATCATGTTTATTCAATTATTCGTGTAGCTACCTCCCCCGGTACTCCACACCAGAGGTGGGGGACTTGAGTCACATGACTTGACTTAAGTCAGACTTAAGTCACCTGTTTGAGGACTTGCGACTTGCTTGACAGAATTCAATAAATGACTC
This sequence comes from Rana muscosa, assembly GCA_029206835.1. Classification (NCBI taxonomy): domain Eukaryota; kingdom Metazoa; phylum Chordata; class Amphibia; order Anura; family Ranidae; genus Rana; species Rana muscosa. The sequence continues at coordinate 97,696,556 of CM055118.1, read as the reverse complement.
GACTTGGACTTTGACTTGTCACTAATGACTTGCGACTTGACTTTGACTTGGGCTATATGACTTGCAATGACTTGGCACCACTAACACTAAACGCAAGCCGCCATCTGCCTACCTGATCAGCGTGTCATGCAGACAGACGGCGGCCATTGCAGTGTTTAAAAGCCGCGCCTCCTCGTCTGTGATAGGCGGAACACTCAATTTCACAGCAGGCAGTGTTCAGCCTATCACGAACATCCTCTTCTCCTCGTCTGTGTTATGAGGATGAGCGGATGTCCATGATAGGCGGAACACTGAATGCTGGGAATTTGAGTGTTCCGCCTATCACAGACGAGGAGGAGGCGCGGCTTTTGAATACTGGAATGGCCGCCGGCAGTAGTGTATTTAGGTTTTGTGCTGCCCTAGGCCTGACTAAACTCGTGCACCCCATAATTTAAATGACCCACCCCTTCCTGTCAAGACCACACCCCTTTCTGTTTAAGACCTGCGCTGAAATTTGCGAGTGGGGACACTAGTTCTGAGGGCCTGGGGGGGGGGGCAATGGATTTCCTTAACCACTTAAGCCCCGGACCATTTGGTAGCTAGAGGACCAGAGGTGAATTCAGAATTTTGCACTGCGCTGCTTTAACTGTAAATTGTGCGGACATGCAATGTTGTACCCAAACGAAATTTGCGTCCTTTTCTTCCCACAAATAGAGCTTTCTTTTAATGGTATTTGATTGCCTCTGCGATTTTTATTTTTTGCGATATAAACGGAAAAAGACCGAAAATTTTGAAAAAAAATTATATTTTCTACTTTTTGTTATAAGAAAAATCGAATAAACTCAATTGTAGTCATACATTTAGGCCAACATGTATTCAGCCACATGTTTTTAGTAAAAAAAATGTCAATAAGCGTATATTTATTGGTTTGCGCAAAAGTTATAGAGTTTACAAACTAGGGTACATTTTCTGAAATTTACACAGCTTTAAATTTATGACTGCCTATCTCATTTCTTGAGGTGCTAAAATGACAGGGCAGTGCAAAAAACCCCCAAATGACCCCATTTTGGAAAGTAGACACCCCAAGGAAATTGCTGAGAGGCATGTTGAGCCCATTGAATTTTTTATTTTTTGTCCCAAGTGATTGAATAATGACTAAAAAAAAAAAAAAAAATTACAAAAAGTTGTCACTAAATGATATATTGCTCACACATGCCATGGTTATATGTGGAATTTCACCCCAAAATACATTTTGCTGCTTCTCCTGAGTACGGGGATACCACATGTGTGGGACTTTTTGGGAGCCTAGCCACGTACGGGACCCCGGAAACCAAGCACCGCCTTCAGGATTTCTAAGGGCGCAAATTTTTGATTTCACTCCTCACTACCTATCACAGTTTCGAAGGCCATAAAATGCCAAAATAGCACAAAACCCCCCCAAATGACCCCATTTTAGAAAGTAGACACCCCAAGGAAATTGCTGAGAGGCCTGTTGAGCCCATTGAATATAATTTTTTTGTCCCAAGTGATTGAATAATGACAAAAAAAAATAAAAAATTACAAAAAGTTGTCACTAAATGATATATTGCTCACACATGCCATGGTTATATGTGGAATTTCACCCCAAAATACATTTTGCTGCTTCTCCTGAGTACGGGGATACCACATGTGTGGGACTTTTTGGGAGCCTAGCCACGTACGGGACCCCGGAAACCAAGCACCGCCTTCAGGATTTCTAAGGGCGCAAATTTTTGATTTCACTCCTCACTACCTATCACAGTTTTGAAGGCCATAAAATGCCAAAATCGCACAAAACCCCCCCAAATGACCCCATTTTGGAATATAGACACCCCAAGCTATTTGCTGAGAGGCATGGCGAGTATTTTACAGCTCTCATTTGTTTTTGAAAATGAAGAAAGAAAATATATATATATATATATTTTTTTTTTTCAATTTTCAAAACTTTGTGACAAAAAGCGAGATCTGCAAAATACTCACAATACCTCTCAGCAAATAGCTTGGGGTGTCTACTTTCCAAAATGGGGTCATTTGGGGGGGTTTTGTGCTATCTGGGCATTCCATGGCCTCCGAAACTGTGATAGGCAGTGAGAAGTGAAATCAAAAATTTACACCCTTAGAAAGCCTGAAGGCGGTGCTTGGTTTTTGGGGTCCCGTACATGGCTAGGCTCCCAAAAAGTCTCACACATGTGGTATCCCCGTACTCAGGAGAAGCAACAGAATGTATTTTGGGGTGTAATTCCACATATGCCCATGGCATGTTTGAGCAATATATCATTTAGTGACAACTTTGTGCAAAAAAAAAAAAAAAAAATTGTCGTTTTTCCGCAACTTGTGTCAACATATAAAATATTCCATGGACTCGACATGCCTCTCAGTATATAGCTTGGGGTGTCTACTTTCCAAAATGGGGTCATTTGGGGGGGCTTTGAACTGTTCTGGCATTTTATACACAACATTAGGAAGCTTACATCCACTCTTCTAACCACTTGAAGACAAAGCCCTTTTTGACACTTTTTGTTTACATGATAACATTTTTTTTTTTTGCAAGAAAATTATGTTGAACCCCCAAACATTATATATATATTTTTAAAGCAAAGGCCCTACAGATTAAAATGGTGGGTGTTGCATTTTTTTTTCTACACAGTATTTGCGCAGCGATTTTTCAAACGCATTTTTTGGGTTAAAAAATACACTTTTTTTAATTTTAATGCACTAAAACACACTATATTGCCCAAATGTTTGATGAAATAAAAAAGATGATCTTAGGCCGAGTACATAGATACCAAACACGACATGCTTTAAAATTTCGCACAAACGCGCATTGGCGACAAACTACATACATTTTTAAAAGCCTTTAAAAGCCTTTACAGGTTACCCCAGTAGATTTACAGAGGAGGTCTACTGCTAAAATGATTGCCCTCGATCTGACCTTCGCGGTGATACCTCACATGCATGGTGCAATTGCTGTTTACATATGACGCCAGACCGACGCTTGCGTTCGCCATTGGGCAAGAGCAGGGCAGGACAGGGGTGCTTTTTTTTTTTTTTTTTTTTTTTTATTATTAATTTTGCTTTTTTTATTTTATTTTTAAATTGTTCCTTCCAAGTATTTTTTTTTTTTATCATTTTTATTGTTATCTCAGGGAATGTAAATATCCCCTATGATAGCAATAGGTAATGACAGGTACTATTTTTTTGAAAAAACTGGGGTTTTCTAGACCCTAGATTTTTCCTCTGCCCTCAAAGCATCTGACCACACCAAGATCGGTGTGATAAAATGCTTTCCCAATTTCCCAATGGCGCTTTTTATATCCGGGGGGGGCATTCCCTCCCACTGCTTGTAAAAGCAGTCCAGAGGCTAATTAGCCGCTAGGATTGCTTTTACATGAAAGCCGGCCGCAGGCTGAAAAGAATGATACCAAGATGATACCTAAACCCGCAGGCATCATTCTGATATAAACATTCAAAGTCCAGCAACATACCAGTACGTTGCTGGTCCTTGTTGGACATGTATTGTAATCTTTTTTTTTCATGCAGCCTGTTGGCTGAACGAAAAAAGAGATTGATCGGTGGGTATGCCCACCATTAGAATACCGCCCTTCATCCACCCACTTCCAATGATGGGCATACACGCACCATTTATATATGCCGAAGCATGGGGGCATCCTCCCGCAAAAAAGTTATGCCGCACACACATGGTCGGACTTTTCCACGGGCAAGCCTCCGTCGGAATTTCGACCGTATGTACGCGGCATTAGGAGCAAAATCGCTCCTCCGCCCCTGCTGCCCCCAATGCTTCGGCATATTTGCTTTTTTTTTTAACTGTGGTGGTGAAATCACCTCCTACAGCACTGGAGTCGCAGGGATCAGGCCTGTCTCTGCGAACGCTGCAGTTATGTGTGTTTTTGTTTTGTAAGTGACAGTGATCGATCGATACTGCACTTGGGTGGCCTGGGCTGGACGGAGGGGCAAAACGCAGGTGCCAGCAGGTATCTGGGCTGATCCCGCTAACACTGCGTTTTTGGGAACCCTAAACTGCTGGGGACGCTAGTATAGATCTGATCAGATCAGATATTGATCTGTTCAGATACTATACCACTAAGGGGGGTGTATGCTTCACGCGTGGGTGTTAGCGTTACTGGCACTAACCTGACGCTGCCTGGGGTGTGACTCAGACCCTCTCTGACGCTAAAACCTAATTGATATCACCCGCCGGGCGATCAGGGGGTTAAACCTTTTTTGGGTTATATACACGGCGGGTGCCCTGACACTATAAAAAGCAAACTAACTAACCAGCGTCACCCGTAACACTTATATGGTGATCACTGGTGAAAGGGTTAACTAGGGGCAATCAGGGGGTTAAAACCTTTATTAGATAATATATGGGGGTACCTGACGCTATAAAAACCTGCGGCGAACCTAAAAAAAATTACCAACTACCGATCTGCATCACCGACACTAAGACAGCGTTTAGAAAAACGATTGCTTAGCGACAGTGGTGATGGGGGTGAAAGGGTTACCTGGGGGGGCGATCAAGGGGGTTAAACCTTTATTAGATAATATATTGGGGTACCTGACGCTATAAAAACCTGCGGCGAACCTAAAAAAAAATACTGGCTACGATCTGCATCACCGACACTAAGACAGCGTTTAGAAAAACAATTGCTTAGCGACAGTGGTGATAGGGGGTGAAAGGGTTACCTGGGGGGCGATCAAGGGGGTTAAACCTTTATTAGATAATATATTGGGGTACCTGACGCTATAAAAACCTGCGGCGAACCTAAAAAAAATTACCGGCTACCGATCTGCATCACAGACACTAAGACAGCGTTTAGAAAAACGATCGCTTAGTGACAGTGGTGATAGGGGGTGAAAGGGTTACCTGGGGGGCGATCAAGGGGGTTAAACCTTTATTAGATAATATATTGGGGTACCTGATGCTATAAAAACATGCGGCGAACCTAAAAAAAATTACTGGCTACGATCTGCATCACCGACACTAAGACAGCGTTTAGAAAAACAATTGCTTAGTGACAGTGGTGATAGGGGGTGAAAGGGTTACCTGGGGGGCGATCAAGGGGGTTAAACCTTTATTAGATAATATATTGGGGTACCTGACGCTATAAAAACCTGCGGCGAACCTAAAAAAAATTACCGGCTACCGATCTGCATCACAGACACTAAGACAGCGTTTAGAAAAACGATCGCTTAGTGATAGTGGTGATAGGGGGTGAAAGGGTTACCTGGGGGGCGATCAAGGGGGTTAAACCTTTATTAGATAATATATTGGGGTACCTGACGCTATAAAAACCTGCGGCGAACCTAAAAAAAATTACTGGCTGCCGATCGGCATCACTGACGCTAAGACAGCGATCAGAAAAATTATCGCTAAGCGACAGTGGTGATAGGGGGTGAAAGGGTTATCTGGGGGGTGATCAGGGGGTTAAACCTTTATTAGGGGGGGTTAGGGGGCTACACTGGACCTAAGACTAAACTTTGGTGACACTTTTACAGTCACAAATGTCACTGATTGCAGTGATCACTAAATAAATGGTCACTGTCCCTATGTGTCCTGGTGTCAGTGTAGTGTTGTGTGCACTGACCTGATATCTTCTCTTGTACGGCGCTCGGTATATGTGAGCGCCGCACCAGAGATGACATCACTTCCTCCTGCTCCCTCTGTCTGACACAGACAGAGGGGGCATTTCCATTCGCCGGGAGCGATCGCGAGGGGGTGGCCAGAAACGAATGGCTGCCCCCTCATCCCGGAACGCTCCCGGACACTTAGCCACCGCTCACTGTATAGAAGGGGGGTCCGATTGGACCCCCCAACTGTACAAAGGCAATCACGTACACTCTACGTGATTGTGCCTGTCGGTGCCATTCTGCCGACGTATATATACAGTGAGCGGTCGTTAAGTGGTTAATTTGCATAGATTTCCTCTCACTTCCTGTTTGGCTATGGGGCAGGAAGGGAAGGGATATCTTTGCAATGGGACAGGGATGGTAAAAAATAAACTGACAGGTGCTACAACCCTCCCTTACTCTATCCAAAATGAAAAAAAAAAAAGTGTTGCCTATAGTTCTACTTTAAGCACAAATTTCTGATAATTTTATGGAGAGGACTAAGAAGATATAACCATGCCAAAGGTGCAGCAAAAAACATATAGCACAGTGAGGAAGGTTTATGGTCCAGGATGATAGGTCAGTCAAAATTAGAAGCAGCGCCCCCCCCCCCAGTTGCGAAATACCAGCCGCCCGCATACCGGAAGCAGTGTGGCCGCTTTATGGGGGCACTAGACTTATTTGCCTCTTAGCCCAAGAGACTGGTGCTACACTAACAGTGCTACACTAACAGTGTAGCGCAAGCCCGGCGGGGACTCTTTCCGTGCTGCCCCCCTGCAAAGTGCTGCCCTAGGCCTGGGCCTTGTTGGCCTAGGCCAGGATACAGCATTGGCTGCCGGGATATCGCCGATCAGGTACACGGCTGACGGGTACAGTGAAGCATGGGCACAGTGAGACACGGACACAGTGAGACACGGGCACAGTGAGGCATTGGGCACAGTGAGACACGGGCACAGTGAGGCATGGACACAGTGAAGCATGGGCACAGTGAAGCATGGGCATAGTGAAGCATGGGCACAGTGAGGCATGGGCACAGTGAAGCATGGACAAAGTGAAGCATGGACACAGTGAGGCATGGGCACAGTGAGGCACAGTGAGGCATGGGCACATAACCAATATTATTTATTTTTATCCCTCCTATTATTTTTATACAGTATGGGGTAGATCAGTATTTTGACTTGATTTGTGACTTGACCAAAATAAATGACTTGCTTGACTTCTAGCAGGGACTCGACTTGACTTGCTTGCTTTTCGTCACAGTAACTTGGGACTTGCTTGAGACTTGAAGGTTAAGACTTGAGACTTGCTTGTGACTTGCACATGTGTGACTTACTCCCATGTCTGCTCCACACACCCGCAGACCCCTTTTTGTGTTAATGAGATCTACTGGTTTCGTTACTTTGGGTCTGCAGCAATTACCTCCCACGAGTGGATCCTTCAGCTTTGTTGTCTAGGTACCCCAATATCTTCCAGGAAGAAGGCCAATGTCCACACATGAGTAGTGATGAGCCGAACACCCCCGGGTTCGGTTCGCACCAGAACCCGCGAACGGACCGAAAGTTTGTACGAACATTAGAACCCTATTAAATACAATGGATGCGAACGTTCGAATTCTAAAGTGCTAATTATAACGACTATTATGCATGTTATTGTCCTAAAAAGGGTTTGGGAACCCGGGTTCTGCACCAGGGGACATGTATCAATGCAAAAAGAAGTTTTAAAAACGGTCGTTTTTCGGGAGCAGTCATTTTAATGATGCATAAAGTGAAAAAAAAAAAGTCAAATATTCCTTTAAATATCGTACCTGGGGGGTGTCTAAAGTATGCCTGTGAAGTGCCACGTGTTTCCCGTGTTTAGAACTGTCCCTGCACAAAATGACACTTCTAAAGGAAAAAAAAGCCATTTAAAACTGCTTGCGGCTTTAATGTAATGTCTGGTCCCGGTAATATGGATGAAAATCTTTAGGAAAAATGGCATAGCTACCCCATCAACCCCCCCCCCCCCTACCCCAGCCCATTACCAGCCCCTTTGGGTCTTGTATGGATATTAAGGGGAACACCGCACACAAAATAAAAAAGGCCCTATATACTGTGAACAGCCGTATACAGGCGGTGCATACAAGACAGGGACTGTAGGTTTGTTCTTATGTAGAATGTGTTTGTAATTTTGAACAGGTACATTGTTTAAGTGTAGCTCCAGCCCAAAAATCTATTTTTAAACTTTTTGGAAAACATAGGTAAGGGTTATCACCCCTGTAACATTTGTTTTGCTGTCTGTGCCCCTGTTCAGAACATTTCACCTCACTTTCCGTCCCAATGACAACTGTTTTTGAAATGTGGTGTTTTTCTTGAAACAAGGATTGGTGATAAAGCATCAGTACAGAGGAGACACCTTTCTCCCATATTAATTCTTACAGGAGAGAATTTTCCTTCCTAGGGGTAGATTTCCTCTCACTTCCTGTTGTCTTCTTGCGTTTGCAAGTAGGAGTCGTTTGTAAGTTGGATGTTTGAAAGTAGGGACCTGCCGTATATACTCTGCAGAAATAGGCCCCTTAGTTGTTGGTGTTGGCACAACACTGTAAGCACTCACAGTTACTCTTGGTTGGTGCTGGAACGCCCTGCTGTCAACTATTATATCAGGAATTGTAATTACATATAATTGTTGAACAGTGGTAGTAAAAATTGGGCCTTTGATGGTGGTGCTGGTGCCACAACACTGTAAGCCCTGACAGTTACTCTTGGTGGGTGCAGCAATGGGCCCTGCTGTGAATTATTAGATCAAGAATTGTAATTGCATGCCCCTGTTGAACAGGGGCTGAAAAATTGGGCCTTTCGTGGTGGTGGTGGTGGTGGTGGTGTTGCCACAACACTGTAATCCCTCAGAGTTACTCTTGGTGGGTGCAGGAATGGGCCCTGCTGTGAATTATTAGATCAAGAATTGTAATTACATGCCCCTTTTGAACAGGGGCTGAAAAATTGGGGCTTTCGTGGTGGTGGTGGTGGTGGCATTGCCACAACACTGTAAGCCCTCAGAGTTACTCTTGGTGGGTGCAGCAATGGGCCCTGCTGTGAATTATTAGATCAAGAATTGTAATTACATGCCCCTGTTGAACAGGGGCTGAAAAATTGGGCCTTAGGCACTGGTGGCACAACACTACAACCCCTCACAGATACTGTACTTGGAGCACAGCAATGAGCCCTGTTGCAAAGTATTGCTTCAAAAATTGTAATGACACGCCCCTGTTAAACAGGGGCTGAAAAATTGGGCCTTAGGCACTGGTGGCACAACACTCCAACCCCTCACAGATACTGTACTTGGAGCACAGCAATGAGCCCTGTTGCAAAGTATAGCTTCAAAAATTGTAATGACACGCCCCTGTTAAACAGGGGCTGAAAAATTGGGCCTTAGGCACTGGTGGCACAACACTCCAACCCCTCACAGATACTGTACTTGGAGCACAGCAATGAGCCCTGTTGCAAAGTATTGCTTCAAAAATTGTAATTACACGCCCCTGTTAAACAGGGGCTGAAAAATTGGGCCTTAGCCACTGGTGGCGGCACCCATAAACAAAAATGATCTTCCAAGCTATCATCATCAATCGTATCATTGAGGACTCGGAGGAGGAGGATAGCCAGTCAACATAACAGCACAGGCACTCAGCATCAGCATCAGTCTTGAAGGGATGTGACATGTTAAAATCAATTAGTCTGTTATATCAGCATCAGGTGTGTGGTAGCTGGTGGTGATCCAAGACTGGTTCATCTTGATGAAAGTCAGTCGATCAACCGAGTCGGTGGACAGGCGCACCCTGTGATCCATGACAAATCCTCCAGCAGCACTGAATGTGCGTTCCGAAAGAACGCTGGATGCAGGACAGGCCAGTAGCTCAATTGCATACTGTGCAAGCTCTGGCCAGTGATCCATCCTCAAGACCCAGTAAGCCAGAGGATTTTCGGTGGGGAAGGTGTCCAAGTCTGACCTTGCCCCTAGATATTCCTGCACCATGTTTATCAGACGCTGGCGATGGTTGCTGGAACCGATCATACTTTGGGGCTGCGGACTAAAGAATTGTCTGAACGCATCGGTCAGACGGCCACCTTCCCCACCGCTCCTTCTTTGACTGGCCGAAGCCTCAGCAACTCGTTGTCCAGGACCAGGAGTTTGTAACCTCCCAGTCTCTGGGAACGCGTTGCACAGACCTTTCTGCAAGGCCTCCCGGAGTTGTCTCATCCTCTGCTCCCTCTGCGACGGTAACATAAGGTCCGCAACCTTACCCTTGTACCGTGGATCAAGGAGAGTGGCCAGCCAGTAATGGTCCCTCTCCTTGATCCGAAGAATACGAGGATCCTTCCGCAGACTTTGCAGGATCAGGGAGGCCATGCAGCGTAGGTTTGCTGAGGCATTCGGTCCGGAGTCCTCTGGGTCACTAAGGACGACATGATCCGCAGCCACCTCCTCCCAGCCACGTACAAGTCCACTGGTTTCTTGGGACTGTAAATCATCCCTAAAAGACTGCTGCTGATGATGCTGAGTGCCAGCCTCCACCTCCATGTTGACACAATCCTCCTCCTCCTCCTCCTCCTCCTCTTCCTGTGCGATGGGTGGGACAGAAGGAACACTGTCTGGGTAAAGGGGGCCTTGAGAGGCAAGGAAGTCCTCCTCTTCCTGCCTCTGTTCTGCCTCAAGTGCCCTGTCCATTATTCCACGCAGCGTGTGCTCCAACAGGTGGACAAGAGGTACAGTGTCACTGATGCATGCACTGTCACTGCTCACCATCCTCGTGGCCTCCTCAAATGGTGCCAGGACAGTGCATGCATCCCTGATCATGCCCCACTGGCGTGGAGAAAAAAAACCAAGCTCCCCTGACCCTGTCCTGGTGCCGTAGTCGCACAGGTACTCATTGATGGCCCTCTGCTGCGTGTGCAGCTGCTGCAGCATGGCCAACGTTGAGTTCCACCTGGTGGGCATGTCACATATAAGGCGGTTCTTGGGCAGGTTCAACTCCTTTTGCAGCTCAGCCAGGCGAGCACTGGCATTATAAGATCTGCGGAAATGCACACAGACTTTCCTGGCCTGCCTCAGGACATCCTGTAAGCCTGGGTACCTGCCCAAGAACCGCTGCACCACCAGGTTAAGGACGTGAGCCACACAGGGCACATGGGTCAGTTGTCCCTGTCGGAGGGCGGAGAGGAGGTTGGTGCCATTGTCGCAAACCACCATTCCTGGCTTAAGCTGGCGTGGCGTCAACCACCTCTCGGCCTGGCCCTGCAGAGCAGACAGGACCTCTGCCCCAGTGTGGCTTCTGTCCCCCAAACACACCAGCGCAAGCACGGCATGGCATCTTTTTGCCTGCGTACTTGCGTAGCCCCTTGAACGGCTACGGAGCACCGCTGGTTCAGAGGACAAAGCACAGGAAGAGGCCATGGAGGAAGAAGAAGAGGAGGGGGTGGAGGAGAGAGGTGTGTCACAACCAGTAGTAGCATTTTGGAGGCGTGGCGGTGGAACAACCTCCAACACTACTGCACCTTGTCCTGCATCCTTCCCAGCTGCCAAAAGAGTGACCCAATGGGCCGTGAAAGAAAGGTAACGTCCCTGTCCATGCCTGCTGGACCATGAGTCAGCTGACCGCCCTGTCCAGCGAGGCCAAGACATTGCCTTCCACATGCCGGTAGAGAGCCGGAATAGCCTTCCGTGAGAAAAAGTGGCGTTTGGGAACCTGCCACTGAGGAACCGCACATTGCACAAACTCACGGAAGGGGGCCGAGTCTACCAACTGAAAAGGCAGCAGTTGAAGCGCTAGCAATTTAGCCAAGCTAGCATTCAACCGCTGGGCATGTGGATGGCTGGGAGTGAACTTCTTTCGACGGTCCAGCAGCTGGGGCAGGGAAATTTGCCTGCTAGAATCGGACGTCGGTGTACTGCTAGCAGAGTGGCCGCAAGTACTTGGCTGTGACACACCTAATTCTACACCTTCATTCCTCTCAGTGCATGTTTCAGAGAGGACTGAAGTTATAGTGGGGTTGGAGATCCCAGCTGATGCGGTGCAAGGAGAGGTCCGCTTTGTTCTTTGGTGTGGGTCTTTGAGGTAGGCTTGCCAACGAGCTGCATGGCAGGTCAACATATGTCTGGTCAGGCATGTGGTACCCAAGCAGCTGATGTTTTGGCCACGCGATATACACTTGAGACATATGTTGCAAACAGCAGCTGTGCGATCTGATGCACTAGCCTCAAAAAAGGCCCACACCAAAGAACTTTTTGAATGACGGGCAGAGGCAGCGCCCTGCACAGGCGGAGCTCTGCGGTGTGATTCCGTCGGTGTACTGCCCTTACGCTGGCCACCAAAGGGCATCCTGCCTCGTTGGAGATGTGCCTCCTCCTCATCCTCCTCCTCCTCCTCTCTCCTATTAGGCACCCACGTGGAGTCAGTGACCTCATCATCCCCTCCCTCCTCATCACTGGAGCCAATCTGGCAGTATGCTGCAGCTGCTGGAACATGACTGCCAGATTGGTGTCCTTCTTGAGCATCCCCTCTGTCTGCTCTCACGCTACTGCCTTCCTGTAGCTGGGTTTCATCATCAGACCCTTCGAAACGCTGGGCATCCTCCTGGAGCATGTACCCAACACTGTGCTCAAACAGTTCGGGGGACTCCTCAGGAGGAGGACATGGTGGGTCTAGGGAAGGAGTGACTGATGATGAGTCTGACATTGATACCAGGGAAGAGGACGCTTTGGCAGCTGCTTTGCCAGTACCCTGAGCCTGGGTGAGAGAGGATGAGGAGGAGGAGGAGGGCTTGGTCATCCACTCTACCAAGTCTTCGGCATGATGTGGCTCAACATGTCCAGCTGCCGAAAAGAAGGACAAGCGTGTCCCATGGCCATGTGCTGATGACAATGCACCGCGTCCACGACCAGCACTGTTGCCCCCAGACACAGAGCCTGCTTGCCCTCTTTTATTGCCTCCTGACTGTCTGCCTCTCCTTGTTTGCCTTCCAGACATTCTAATAGATGGCCTGCAGGGAGATGGGAAAAAAGCAATAAGGGCTACCTTCAGGTGTCCTTCTCTGTCCCTTTACTTAAGGATTTCTAAATATGGTTGAGGATGATTGCTTTCGCACAGAATAGCACAACGACAATTTCCCTGACTGTCCAAAAAACAAGGATTTCAAAGATGGTTGATGAGGAATGCTTTAGCACAGTATAGCACAAGGAGAATTTCCCTCACTGTCCTTCCCTGTCCCTAGAAACAAGGATTAGCACAGTAAAACACACTGACACTCTCCCTACCTATAGTTTTCTGTCCCTAGAAAAAATGTTTTTTTAAAGATGGTTGATGATCAATGCTTTAGCACACTATAGCACAAGGAGAATTTCCCTCACTGTCCTTCCCTGTCCCTAGAAACAAGGATTAGCACAGTGAAAGAAACTGACACTCTCCCTACCTATAGTTTTCTGTCCCTAGAAAAAATGTTTTTTTAAAGATGGTTGATGATCAATGCTTTAGCACACTATAGCACAAGGAGAATTTCCCTCACTGTCCTTCCCTGTCCCTAGAAACAAGGATTAGCACAGTGAAAGAAACTGACACTCTCCCTACCTATAGTTTTCTGTCCCTAGAAAAAATGTTTTTTTAAAGATGGTTGATGATCAATGCTTTAGCACACTATAGCACAAGGAGAATTTCCCTCACTGTCCTTCCCTGTCCCTAGAAACAAGGATTAGCACAGTGAAAGAAACTGACACTCTCCCTACCTATAGTTTTCTGTCCCTAGAAAATGTTTTTTTAAAGATGGTTGATGATCAATGCTTTAGCACAGTATAGCACAAGGAGAATTTCCCTCACTGTCCTTCCCTGTCCCTAGAAACAAGGATTAGCACAGTGAAAGAAACTGACACTCTCCCTACCTATAGTTTTCTGTCCCTAGAAAAAATGTTTTTTTAAAGATGGTTGATGATCAATGCTTTAGCACACTATAGCACAAGGAGAATTTCCCTCACTGTCCTTCCCTGTCCCTAGAAACAAGGATTAGCACAGTGAAAGAAACTGACACTCTCCCTACCTATAGTTTTCTGTCCCTAGAAAAAATGTTTTTTTAAAGATGGTTGATGATCAATGCTTTAGCACACTATAGCACAAGGATAATTTCCCTCACTGTCCTTCCCTGTCCCTAGAAACAAGGATTAGCACATTAAAACACACTGACACTCTCCCTACCTATAGTTTTCTGTCCCTAGAAAATTTTTTTTTTAAAGATGGTTGATGATCAATGCTTTAGAACACTATAGCACAAGGAGAATTTCCCTCACTGTCCTTCCCTGTCCCTAGAAACAAGGATTAGCACAGTAAAACACACTGACACTCTCCCTACCTATAGTTTTCTGTCCCTAGAAAAAATGTTTTTTTAAAGATGGTTGATGATCAATGCTTTAGCACAGTATAGCACAAGGAGAATTTCCCTCACTGTCCTTCCCTGTCCCTAGAAACAAGGATTAGCACAGTGAAAGAAACTGACACTCTCCCTACCTATAGTTTTCTGTCCCTAGAAAAAATGTTTTTTTAAAGATGGTTGATGATCAATGCTTTAGCACACTATAGCACAAGGAGAATTTCCCTCACTGTCCTTCCCTGTCCCTAGAAACAAGGATTAGCACAGTGAAAGAAACAGACACTCTCCCTACCTATAGTTTTCTGTCCCTAGAAAAAATGTTTTTTTAAAGATGGTTGATGATCAATGCTTTAGCACACTATAGCACAAGGAGAATTTCCCTCACTGTCCTTCCCTGTCCCTAGAAACAAGGATTAGCACAGTAAAACACACTGACACTCTCCCTACCTATAGTTTTCTGTCCCTAGAAAAAATGTTTTTTTAAAGATGGTTGATGATCAATGCTTTAGCACACTATAGCACAAGGAGAATTTCCCTCACTGTCCTTCCCTGTCCCTAGAAACAAGGATTAGCACAGTGAAAGAAACTGACACTCTCCCTACCTATAGTTTTCTGTCCCTAGAAAAAATGTTTTTTTAAAGATGGTTGATGATCAATGCTTTAGCACAGTATAGCACAAGGAGAATTTCCCTCACTGTCCTTCCCTGTCCCTAGAAACAAGGATTAGCACAGTGAAAGAAACTGACACTCTCCCTACCTATAGTTTTCTGTCCCTAGAAAAAATGTTTTTTTTAAAGATGGTTGATGATCAATGCTTTAGCACACTATAGCACAAGGAGAATTTCCCTCACTGTCCTTCCCTGTCCCTAGAAACAAGGATTAGCACAGTAAAACACACTGACACTCTCCCTACCTATAGTTTTCTGTCCCTAGAAAAAATGTTTTTTTAAAGATGGTTGATGATCAATGCTTTAGCACACTATAGCACAAGGAGAATTTCCCTCACTGTCCTTCCCTGTCCCTAGAAACAAGGATTAGCACAGTGAAAGAAACTGACACTCTCCCTACCTATAGTTTTCTGTCCCTAGAAAAAATGTTTTTTTAAAGATGGTTGATGATCAATGCTTTAGCACAGTATAGCACAAGGAGAATTTCCCTCACTGTCCTTCCCTGTCCCTAGAAACAAGGATTAGCACAGTGAAAGAAACTGACACTCTCCCTACCTATAGTTTTCTGTCCCTAGAAAAAATGTTTTTTTAAAGATGGTTGATGATCAATGCTTTAGCACAGTATAGCACAAGGAGAATTTCCCTCACTGTCCTTCCCTGTCCCTAGAAACAAGGATTAGCACAGTGAAAGAAACTGACACTCTCCCTACCTATAGTTTTCTGTCCCTAGAAAAAATGTTTTTTAAAGATGGTTGATGATCAATGCTTTAGCACACTATAGCACAAGGAGAATTTCCCTCACTGTCCTTCCCTGTCCCTAGAAACAAGGATTAGCACAGTAAAACACACTGACACTCTCCCTACCTATAGTTTTCTGTCCCTAGAAAAAATGTTTTTTTAAAGATGGTTGATGATCAATGCTTTAGCACACTATAGCACAAGGAGAATTTCCCTCACTGTCCTTCCCTGCCCCTAGAAACAAGGATTAGCACAGTGAAAGAAACTGACACTCTCCCTACCTATAGTTTTCTGTCCCTAGAAAAAATGTTTTTTTAAAGATGGTTGATGATCAATGCTTTAGCACAGTATAGCACAAGGAGAATTTCCCTCACTGTCCTTCCCTGTCCCTAGAAACAAGGATTAGCACAGTGAAAGAAACTGACACTCTCCCTACCTATAGTTTTCTGTCCCTAGAAAAAATGTTTTTTTAAAGATGGTTGATGATCAATGCTTTAGCACAGTATAGCACAAGGAGAATTTCCCTCACTGTCCTTCCCTGTCCCTAGAAACAAGGATTAGCACAGTGAAAGAAACTGACACTCTCCCTACCTATAGTTTTCTGTCCCTAGAAAAATTTTTTTTTAAAGATGGTTGATGATCAATGCTTTAGCACACTATAGCACAAGGAGAATTTCCCTCACTGTCCTTCCCTGTCCCTAGAAACAAGGATTAGCACAGTAAAACACACTGACACTCT
The DNA here is from genome assembly GCA_029206835.1 of Rana muscosa. Lineage (NCBI taxonomy): Eukaryota > Metazoa > Chordata > Amphibia > Anura > Ranidae > Rana > Rana muscosa. Next base: position 97,680,402 of record CM055118.1, on the reverse strand, counting down.
CCCTACCTATAGTTTTCTGTCCCTAGAAAAAATGTTTTTTTAAAGATGGTTGATGATCAATGCTTTAGCACACTATAGCACAAGGAGAATTTCCCTCACTGTCCTTCCCTGTCCCTAGAAACAAGGATTAGCACAGTAAAACACACTGACACTCTCCCTACCTATAGTTTTCTGTCCCTAGAAAAAATGTTTTTTAAAGATGGTTGATGATCAATGCTTTAGCACAGTATAGCACAAGGAGAATTTCCCTCACTGTCCTTCCCTGTCCCTAGAAACAAGGATTAGCACAGTGAAAGAAACTGACACTCTCCCTACCTATAGTTTTCTGTCCCTAGAAAAAATGTTTTTTTAAAGATGGTTGATGATCAATGCTTTAGCACAGTATAGCACAAGGAGAATTTCCCTCACTGTCCTTCCCTGTCCCTAGAAACAAGGATTAGCACAGTGAAAGAAACTGACACTCTCCCTACCTATAGTTTTCTGTCCCTAGAAAAAATGTTTTTTTAAAGATGGTTGATGATCAATGCTTTAGCACAGTATAGCACAAGGAGAATTTCCCTCACTGTCCTTCCCTGTCCCTAGAAACAAGGATTAGCACAGTGAAAGAAACTGACACTCTCCCTACCTATAGTTTTCTGTCCCTAGAAAAAATGTTTTTTAAAGATGGTTGATGATCAATGCTTTAGCACACTATAGCACAAGGAGAATTTCCCTCACTGTCCTTCCCTGTCCCTAGAAACAAGGATTAGCACAGTAAAACACACTGACACTCTCCCTACCTATAGTTTTCTGTCCCTAGAAAAAATGTTTTTTTAAAGATGGTTGATGATCAATGCTTTAGCACACTATAGCACAAGGAGAATTTCCCTCACTGTCCTTCCCTGCCCCTAGAAACAAGGATTAGCACAGTGAAAGAAACTGACACTCTCCCTACCTATAGTTTTCTGTCCCTAGAAAAAATGTTTTTTTAAAGATGGTTGATGATCAATGCTTTAGCACAGTATAGCACAAGGAGAATTTCCCTCACTGTCCTTCCCTGTCCCTAGAAACAAGGATTAGCACAGTGAAAGAAACTGACACTCTCCCTACCTATAGTTTTCTGTCCCTAGAAAAAATGTTTTTTTAAAGATGGTTGATGATCAATGCTTTAGCACAGTATAGCACAAGGAGAATTTCCCTCACTGTCCTTCCCTGTCCCTAGAAACAAGGATTAGCACAGTGAAAGAAACTGACACTCTCCCTACCTATAGTTTTCTGTCCCTAGAAAAAATGTTTTTTTAAAGATGGTTGATGATCAATGCTTTAGCACACTATAGCACAAGGAGAATTTCCCTCACTGTCCTTCCCTGTCCCTAGAAACAAGGATTAGCACAGTAAAACACACTGACACTCTCCCTACCTATAGTTTTCTGTCCCTAGAAAAAATGTTTTTTAAAGATGGTTGATGATCAATGCTTTAGCACAGTATAGCACAAGGAGAATTTCCCCCACTGTCCTTCCCTGTCCCTAGAAACAAGGATTAGCACAGTGAAAGAAACTGACACTCTCCCTACCTATAGTTTTCTGTCCCTAGAAAAAATGTTTTTTTAAAGATGGTTGATGATCAATGCTTTAGCACACTATAGCACAAGGAGAATTTCCCTCACTGTCCTTCCCTGTCCCTAGAAACAAGGATTAGCACAGTGAAAGAAACTGACACTCTCCCTACCTATAGTTTTCTGTCCCTAGAAAAAATGTTTTTTTAAAGATGGTTGATGATCAATGCTTTAGCACACTATAGCACAAGCAGAATTTCCCTCACTGTCCTTCCCTGTCCCTAGAAACAAGGATTAGCACAGTAAAACACACTGACACTCTCCCTACCTATAGTTTTCTGTCCCTAGAAAAAATGTTTTTTTAAAGATGGTTGATGATCAATGCTTTAGCACACTATAGCACAAGGAGAATTTCCCTCACTGTCCTTCCCTGTCCCTAGAAACAAGGATTAGCACAGTAAAACACACTGACACTCTCCCTACCTATAGTTTTCTGTCCCTAGAAAAAATGTTTTTTTAAAGATGGTTGATGATCAATGCTTTAGCACAGTATAGCACAAGGAGAATTTCCCTCACTGTCCTTCCCTGTCCCTAGAAACAAGGATTAGCACAGTGAAAGAAACTGACACTCTCCCTACCTATAGTTTTCTGTCCCTAGAAAAAATGTTTTTTTAAAGATGGTTGATGATCAATGCTTTAGCACAGTATAGCACAAGGAGAATTTCCCTCACTGTCCTTCCCTGTCCCTAGAAACAAGGATTAGCACAGTGAAAGAAACTGACACTCTCCCTACCTATAGTTTTCTGTCCCTAGAAAAAATGTTTTTTTAAAGATGGTTGATGATCAATGCTTTAGCACACTATAGCACAAGGAGAATTTCCCTCACTGTCCTTCCCTGTCCCTAGAAACAAGGATTAGCACAGTGAAAGAAACTGACACTCTCCCTACCTATAGTTTTCTGTCCCTAGAAAAAATGTTTTTTTAAAGATGGTTGATGATCAATGCTTTAGCACAGTATAGCACAAGGAGAATTTCCCTCACTGTCCTTCCCTGTCCCTAGAAACAAGGATTAGCACAGTAAAACACACTGACACTCTCCCTACCTATAGTTTTCTGTCCCTAGAAAAAATGTTTTTTTAAAGATGGTTGATGATCAATGCTTTAGCACACTATAGCACAAGGAGAATTTCCCTCACTGTCCTTCCCTGTCCCTAGAAACAAGGATTAGCACAGTGAAAGAAACTGACACTCTCCCTACCTATAGTTTTCTGTCCCTAGAAAAAATGTTTTTTTAAAGATGGTTGATGATCAATGATTTAGCACAGTATAGCACAAGGAGAATTTCCCTCACTGTCCTTCCCTGTCCCTAGAAACAAGGATTAGCACAGTGAAAGAAACTGACACTCTCCCTACCTATAGTTTTCTGTCCCTAGAAAAAATGTTTTTTTAAAGATGGTTGATGATCAATGCTTTAGCACACTATAGCACAAGGAGAATTTCCCTCACTGTCCTTCCCTGTCCCTAGAAACAAGGATTAGCACAGTAAAACACACTGACACTCTCCCTACCTATAGTTTTCTGTCCCTAGAAAAAATGTTTTTTTAAAGATGGTTGATGATCAATGCTTTAGCACACTATAGCACAAGGAGAATTTCCCTCACTGTCCTTCCCTGTCCCTAGAAACAAGGATTAGCACAGTAAAACACACTGACACTCTCCCTACCTATAGTTTTCTGTCCCTAGAAAAAATGTTTTTTTAAAGATGGTTGATGATCAATGCTTTAGCACACTATAGCACAAGGAGAATTTCCCTCACTGTCCTTCCCTGTCCCTAGAAACAAGGATTAGCACAGTAAAACACACTGACACTCTCCCTACCTATAGTTTTCTGTCCCTAGAAAAAATGTTTTTTTAAAGATGGTTGATGATCAATGCTTTAGCACACTATAGCACAAGGAGAATTTCCCTTACTGTCCTTCCCTGTCCCTAGAAACAAGGATTAGCACAGTGAAAGAAACTGACACTCTCCCTACCTATAGTTTTCTGTCCCTAGAAAAAATGTTTTTTTAAAGATGGTTGATGATCAATGCTTTAGCACACTATAGCACAAGGAGAATTTCCCTCACTGTCCTTCCCTGTACCTAGAAACAAGGATTAGCACAGTAAAACACACTGACACTCTCCCTACCTATAGTTTTCTGTCCCTAGAAAAAATGTTTTTTTAAAGATGGTTGATGATCAATGCTTTAGCACACTATAGCACAAGGAGAATTTCCCTCACTGTCCTTCCCTGTCCCTAGAAACAAGGATTAGCACAGTAAAACACACTGACACTCTCCCTACCTATAGTTTTCTGTCCCTAGAAAAAATGTTTTTTTAAAGATGGTTGATGATCAATGCTTTAGCACAGTATAGCACAAGGAGAATTTCCCTCACTGTCCTTCCCTGTCCCTAGAAACAAGGATTAGCACAGTGAAAGAAACTGACACTCTCCCTACCTATAGTTTTCTGTCCCTAGAAAAAATGTTTTTTTAAAGATGGTTGATGATCAATGCTTTAGCACAGTATAGCACAAGGAGAATTTCCCTCACTGTCCTTCCCTGTCCCTAGAAACAAGGATTAGCACAGTGAAAGAAACTGACACTCTCCCTACCTATAGTTTTCTGTCCCTAGAAAAAATGTTTTTTTAAAGATGGTTGATGATCAATGCTTTAGCACACTATAGCACAAGGAGAATTTCCCTCACTGTCCTTCCCTGTCCCTAGAAACAAGGATTAGCACAGTGAAAGAAACTGACACTCTCCCTACCTATAGTTTTCTGTCCCTAGAAAAAATGTTTTTTTAAAGATGGTTGATGATCAATGCTTTAGCACAGTATAGCACAAGGAGAATTTCCCTCACTGTCCTTCCCTGTCCCTAGAAACAAGGATTAGCACAGTGAAAGAAACTGACACTCTCCCTACCTATAGTTTTCTGTCCCTAGAAAAAATGTTTTTTTAAAGATGGTTGATGATCAATGCTTTAGCACACTATAGCACAAGGAGAATTTCCCTCACTGTCCTTCCCTGTCCCTAGAAACAAGGATTAGCACAGTAAAACACACTGACACTCTCCCTACCTATAGTTTTCTGTCCCTAGAAAAAATGTTTTTTTAAAGATGGTTGATGATCAATGCTTTAGCACACTATAGCACAAGGAGAATTTCCCTCACTGTCCTTCCCTGTCCCTAGAAACAAGGATTAGCACAGTGAAAGAAACTGACACTCTCCCTACCTATAGTTTTCTGTCCCTAGAAAAAATGTTTTTTTAAAGATGGTTGATGATCAATGCTTTAGCACAGTATAGCACAAGGAGAATTTCCCTCACTGTCCTTTCCTGTCCCTAGAAACAAGGATTAGCACAGTGAAAGAAACTGACACTCTCCCTACCAAAATTTTCTGTCCCTAGAAAAAATGTTTTTTTAAAGATGGTTGATGATCAATGCTTTAGCACAGTATAGCACAAGGAGAATTTCCCTCACTGTCCTTCCCTGTCCCTAGAAACAAGGATTAGCACAGTGAAAGAAACTGACACTCTCCCTACCTATAGTTTTCTGTCCCTAGAAAAAATGTTTTTTTAAAGATGGTTGATGATCAATGCTTTAGCACACTATAGCACAAGGAGAATTTCCCTCACTGTCCTTCCCTGTCCCTAGAAACAAGGATTAGCACAGTAAAACACACTGACACTCTCCCTACCTATAGTTTTCTGTCCCTAGAAAAAATGTTTTTTTAAAGATGGTTGATGATCAATGCTTTAGCACACTATAGCACAAGGAGAATTTCCCTCACTGTCCTTCCCTGTCCCTAGAAACAAGGATTAGCACAGTAAAACACACTGACACTCTCCCTACCTATAGTTTTCTGTCCCTAGAAAAAAATGTTTTTTTAAAGATGGTTGATGATCAATGCTTTAGCACACTATAGCACAAGGAGAATTTCCTCCCTCACTGTCCTTCCCTGTCCCTAGAAACAAGGATTAGCACAGTAAAACACACTGACACTCTCCCTACCTATAGTTTTCTGTCCCTAGAAAAAATGTTTTTTTAAAGATGGTTGATGATCAATGCTTTAGCACAGTATAGCACAAGGAGAATTTCCCCCACTGTCCTTCCCTGTCCCTAGAAACAAGGATTAGCACAGTAAAACACACTGACACTCTCCCTACCTATCCTTCTCTTTCCCTAAACTAAAGGAATCCAGGTTAAGCAAGAAAAAAAAATGTCACTGTCCCTGCCTATGCTTCTCTTTCCCTGCTCCGGAACACACTACACTAGGCCGCCGTGCTGGCGGCCTTTTATAGTGTGGGGCGTGTACTAAACACCCTCAGCAATAATTGGCCACAGGCATCCTGCCTGTGGCCAATCATTGCTCTCCTCGCTGCCGGCGCTGTGATTGGCCAAGCATGCGGGGTCACAGTGCATGCTTGGCCAATCACAGCGCCTGGATGACACTGCGATGGCGTAGTGCATTGTGGGCCGTTCGCGTCACTCGAATTAGGCGCGAACGGCCCAAATCGTTCGATCTTCGTCGAACGATCGAACAGCCGATGTTCGAGTCGAACGTATGTTCGACTCGAACACCGAGCTCATCCCTACACATGAGTAAAACCTAATCAGCAAGGCTTTATTCTTTTTCCACTTTGAGTTAACTTGAAGAAAGCAAGATCAGAAAGGTTGAAAGACGTAGAGGAAGGTTTAGGCACGCAACACTTAAATCCAGTATATACACTCGTCGCCACTCAAGCCTGAGTGGGTATTGCTCACCCGGATAGTCCCTATGAGAGCAGTCCTAGCAGCCGGGATGGAGCACAGATGTCAGAGATAATTATTCCCCTCTAGGCAGGTCTCCAGGCCTCTCCCCGAGACAGCAGTACTGTCGCTAGTCTCCGCCAGGACTGTTCTTCCCCTGGAACTCCTTTCCTAAAGATGGGCCCCCTACAAACGGGCAGCCTGGGTTCCTTCTCTGAAGCGTAGGCCCTTGTCAGCGGAGCTGGGCCTACAATGCAGCAACAGGACCTTGGGCTGAAGGTGCCCAAGGCATAACTTCAACACTCCACAATAGCTGCGCATGGGACTGTAACGCAGCACACATGAACACTCCACATCTTGACCACGGCGTCCTTTCACCATGACCTACTGACTAATCTACCCCAAAGTTCAATTTATTTTTGTTCGGAGCAGGAGGGAGAGAGAAAAAAAAACAACAAGCTCTCCACTTTCCTTCCTCTTTAAGAGTAGACATCCCCTTTTCAGCGAGGCAAAGTCACTTGAATCCAGGGCACGGTTTGTCCATGCAAAGACAGGATAATAAAAAAACAAGCACAAGTTCCTGTCTCAAAGTCTCTCAAAGATAATAGTGGGGATCTGGAAGAATAATGGGCTTCCATTGCTTGTCCAGGGTCTCTATAAAATAAACAGCACCCTCTTTCCCTGGACAACAGATCACCACATGATCAGCGTGAACATGCTGACCATAGCTCCATTCCTTACGGCAAACCTTGAAGCGGTCGGTCATGGTGGCCAAGCATGCAAAAAACCTGTATGACTTGGGCACCTCGAGATAGTCCCATATGGCCTCCGCGCACCACCTTTCTCGACAGGCCTCTATCTCAAACAGCAGTTCTTTGGGTACGTAGGGGTACTCCCAGCCATACTCACTAGCCACTCTTTTGTTAATAACCTGCTGCAAGTGAACAAGATGGGGCAGAGTTTTGCGATCCCCGCTTCCAACGTGCAAAATAGCATCTGGCGATCTCCGGACTGTATCTGTATCAGGCCCTGGTAGGGGTTTTCCACTTGGGGCAGATACAGTTTTCTCCTCTATGGCCGGGACCTCCACACGGGGTGTAGTGCTCCCCGAACTCATAGGCGATCCCACTCTAATGCTGCGGGCCAGGGCAACAGTCTTTATATTGTCCCATCCCTTTTTAATGAAAATGTGATCTATTTCGGCATCATCCCCCACATCGGACGAAGAGTCCAGGTCTGAGGTGTCAAACTCCTCAGCAGGTAAGTAATTTCGGATGGATGTTGTGACAGTGGGGTCACTTTGGACACAGGGTGAATAAAAGAAACCCCCGATATGGTCTGTGATAGCCATATTCAAGGCTGTATATACATTGTATATAGATTGGATGTATACTGTATGTGGGGGTTAAGTATCATTGCTGTGAGGAATTAAGCTGTTTTGCATTTCTATTGTTCATTTAAGTCTGTCCTTGTGTGTATTGTAAAGTGCCAGACAGACTGGCTGCCAACCCTTTGTGAAAAGATGTGTATTGGAGATCGTATATTCTATTGTGTTGGGATCTTTTGAAGCCTAGCAGACGTCAGGATGAGGTGTTGAGTCTTGGGATGTGTGGGTGGAGCTGGGCCCTTGTTCATGTTAAATCATGTGCCTTGAATTGTGTATAAAGTTACAATGTTTCTCAATAATAAATTCATTCCTACTACAGAAGAGACAGAGTGCGTCTCGTCTTCTTCCAGAGGGGTCGGCTCCTATAGGAAAGGGTCGTTTGACTGTGGAAGATTGGTAGCGAGTGGATGTGTGTCCAGGAGAGGGAACATCGTAAACGGCGTTAATCCCCTGGATATTGGGGTGACGTTACATTGGTTGGCAGCAGCAGGATTTTCCCGCCAGTTCCTGGGACACTCCAAGCCACCACAGTGAATGACCAAGCTATGCAGCCTGCAGGAAAGTCACGCTGAAAGACTTACTTGAGAGCCGAGATGAACCAGAGGAATGGTGATGCAGGACCCCGGTCAGTTGAAGATTTGTTTCAGCAACGAGTTCGAGAGCGCTTGGCATTATATGGTGCTAACCCATCAGAGACCGCCATACAGGAAGCCATTAGAGAAATCGAGTGGCAGGATGAGCGACAACATGAGCAGAGAATGGCGGAAATACGGCAATCAGAGACAACACCTAAAAAAGCAGCACCAACTGAAAGGAGAGGAGAGATACAGATACCAGCCGACATGGAAAAGGAATTCAGAAGGAGGTTGCGAGAGATGCAGATACAGCATAGAGGACCAGTATCAGAGGAGGTCCTGCTGGGATGGTTGGATTCGATCCGCTGCGAACTCTGGAAGAAAGTGCTAGCCCTCGAGCAGCAACACCAGGGAAAAGTTCTCCCCTCCATCCATGTAAGGTACTGGTCGCAGTATGAAGTACGAATGCTGTTATTGGGGGAACAACCGAAGCAGGAGTGGACAGCTGAGTTAAGCAGGCTGATCCGGGCAGAGATGCGGTTGGACGAGAGCTACAGAGCCCTCCGGTGGTATGTAGCCCAAGAGTGCCCATGGTCAGCGGATGACAGCCCCACGGAAGGCTTTGACTATAATGGCCTGGGATTGTTGTATTGGAGGCTGTCCGAGGACCCTGACTTTGGGAGTGATCAGGAGTGGCGTTTGGAGGAAATAATGGAGCACAGAGAACAAAGACTGAATGTCTCGGAAGGGCACTGGGCACAGGAAGATTTGGAGTTTCTGGCCGTTCAGGAATGGGAGCTGGAGATTGCCTACAAACAGCTGCTAGACTCTGCTCAGCAGCAGGGTGGGGCTCCCTTTGCCTGGGACTATCAGGAATTACCAGTTGACAACTATGAAATCCTGGCTGAAGAATCAGCAGTGGAAAATCTGAAGATTTCCCTCCCTAAAGCCGAAGTGAATGATACAGAGTTCCAGGGAGCTAGCCTGGCTGAAGAATCGGCAGTGGAAAAGATGAAGATTGCCCTCCCTAAAGCCGAAGTGGATGATATAGAGTTCCAGGGAGCTAGCCTGGCTGAAGAATCAGCAGTGGAAAATCTGAAGATTGCCACCCTTAAAGCCAAAGTGGATGATATGGAGTTCCAGGGAGCTAGGGCAGTTGGCTCATCTCCCCAGCCACAGATTACAGAAGGTATGGACTTAATGGACTGTGCAGAGGATGTTATGAATTATGCATCGCCCGCTCAAGTACTGGCAGCAGGACAAAGTACTGCAGACCCCTGCTCTACACCTGTGGCAGTGTTGGAGGCCCGAGTTGAGAAGGTGATGGTTCCTCTTTCTGAGTGGATTTCAGAGATGCAGGGAGGAGAAGCAGCCATTTTCCCTCCCCAACAGGTAGCCAGAGCAGATGGTGTGGAGTCCCCAGCAGGAGTACTGGCAACAGGGCAGAGTGATAGCAACCTGTGCTGCCCAGCACCGGAAACAACTGTGGAGTTTCAGGGAGCCGGGGCAGTTGGCCCCTCTCTCCAGCAACAAGCTGGGGTGGTAAAGCTTTTACCCCCAGCTGAATCACTGGCAGCAGGGCAGAATGCTACTGGCCGCTGCACACAACTGCCACTTGAGCGGATATCGGTGGATGGGACTGCGGTCTCCACTCACAGCAACCCAGCAGAAGAGCTGGCAACAGAGCCGAGTGCCACGGGCCTCGGCTCTCAACTAACAGAAGAGGGAGTTCCTGTGGTATTGGATGGGACTTCAGTCCTCACTGACACAACCCCAGAAAATGGTGTGACACTGAGACAGGAGGATGTCAGCCTTGCTTTGCAAGTACTGGGGGACTTTCACCTACCACAAGTGGATGGGACTTCAGTCTCCACTTGTATACCCCAGGGATGCCGGGCAGTCGACCCAGATCCCCAACAGCATGACGGACTGAGCCCAGTCACCCTGTCTTCTCCCCAGCGGCGGGTATGTTCTCTGAGAGAGGCAGAGGTTGGCTGGGTAAGTAATGCTCTGCTTGGAGCAATTCATTTGTGGTACTGGGTGGATACCAGCATTGGAAGAATGGACCCATGGACTAACTTCGGAGTAGACCCGTCTGGGGTCCCCTCCTCTGTTAGTCCCCTGCCGAAAGGGGAGATGTGTGACAGTGGGGTCACTTTGGACACAGGGTGAATAAAAGAAACCCCCGATATGGTCTGTGATAGCCATATTCAAGGCTGTATATACATTGTATATAGATTGGATGTATACTGTATGTGGGGGTTAAGTATCATTGCTGTGAGGAATTAAGTTGTTTTGCATTTCTATTGTTCATTTAAGTCTGTCCTTGTGTGTATTGTAAAGTGCCAGACAGACTGGCTGCCAACCCTTTGTGAAAAGATGTGTATTGGAGATCGTATATTCTATTGTGTTGGGATCTTTTGAAGCCTAGCAGACGTCAGGATGAGGTGTTGAGTCTTGGGATGTGTGGGTGGAGCTGGGCCCTTGTTCATGTTAAATCATGTGCCTTGAATTGTGTATAAAGTTACAATGTTTCTCAATAATAAATTCATTCCTACTACAGAAGAGACAGAGTGCGTCTCGTCTTCTTCCAGAGGGGTCGGCTCCTATAGAAAAGGGTCGTTTAGCTGTGGATATCGGTAGCGAGTGGATGTGTGCCTAGGAGAGGGAACATTGTAAACGGCGTTAATACCCCTTTATATTGGGGGTGCCGTTACAGATGTGGACACACTTTTCCCAGCCTCCTTACCGTCACCTGCCATGGACTTCTCGGGCTTCCTTCCGCTCTCAATGTCTGGTTCTGGTAGGCGCCGGGGCAGGCTTCGACCACGGCTGCGGGAGGCCTTAACATATCCCACTTTTCGCTTTGCTGGCGGGACATGACCTTCCGTAGTGACAGAGGCAGCGTCCACTACGGTGTCCGCCAAAAGTTCCGTAGGCTCAGGGGCATCCTTCCCCGAGGCACTGGCAGTAGGGGAGGCGATGCGCGTGGGCTCTGCTGTAGGAGTGTAGGCGTCTTCCTCCAAAGTTACGACGCCTGTGATGCAATTCACCCGGTAAGGGAGGCCCGGAATGAAAAGACAGAAAGAAAGAATAATGGAGGGCCGGGCATGACAATGTGGAGAGTAAAAGCAACACAGGGTTAAAAAAGCTGGGAAGTTTGGAGAGGTAGGAGACTGGAGTAATATGTGCTGGAGGGGAGGAGCGCTTTAAATATGAAGGGGCGGGAACGCCCGGGAACATTTTGTGAGGAGACAGCGAGGGAGAGGACGTTTTTCACTTCTCTCCACAGACAAAATGACGGACGTGGTTTTGATCCCCGCTCGGTTGCGGGCGGCTGCGGCGACAAAGGGGCCAGACTGTCTGGGAGACCAGGTTGGTGCCCTCATTCAGGGCCGTCATAACAGGACAACTGCTTGGGGCCCGATCTGGCCTGGGGCCCCAGCAGACGCGCCCTCCCCCTCCCGCGATTCGCGGCCCCCTCTCCCGCGATTCGCGCCCCCCTCCCGCGATTAGTGGCTGCCCCCCCCCACGATTCGTGGCCCCCCCTCCCGCGATTCGCGCCCCCCCCGCAAACGGTGCCCCCCCCCAAAAAAAAAAAAAAAAAAAAGTTGCCACACCAGGAGTCCACAGACTGATTTGTCGGCCCACCCCTGGAAAAGCGCGCGCCTGCTTCAGCCGTGGGGTGAGCCGGACGGTACACGCGGCAACAGCAGGGGGCGGGGCTACGGGCTGTAATGGCGCCCGTGCTTTGCCCTCGTGGCGGAGGACCTCAGAAAGTGTGACCCTCCCTTCTGTGCAGGCGGCAGTGAGGGGGAGGTTCGGCGGGGGAGAAGCCGTGCCACGTCCGCAGGGCCTCTACCAGACGAGGCTGGCGGTGTCAGGAGAAGCAGCGGGCTGAGGGACGTGCAGGACAGCAGTGATCAGGTGTCGCGGCCTACCCGGGGCTCGTCAAGAGGGCGCAGGCGCTGCAGGGAGGTGGTGGTGGATCCCCAGGAGGGGACTTCAATTTGGCGCCAAGGGGAGTCGCGGCCTCCAGGCAAGCTTCGCCTGGGGGGCTCATCATGCCCATGCTTCCAGCCCGGGAGCGGAGGTCGGAAGGGGAGCTGTCCAGATCGGAAGAGGAGGATCGCAGAGGGGTCGCAGCACCAGGGGAGGCGAGATCTGTGGCTGTGGGGGACGTGCCCTGTCAGCCCGGTAAGTCTACCACTATCATTTCTCCTTTTGATTTGACGAATGCACTGTGTGAGTTGTTGGGTGTGGGGTCGGGGGGCATTGCCAACGGTGTGGGGGCCACGCCGGTGGTCAGTGATGCTGTTGCACCTGTGGCGGTGGTGGCCGGCAACCAGCCTGCCTCCCCCGGGGCAGGGGCCCTATTGCAGATTATTGAGGGTTTTGTTGCAGCGATTTTCGTGGGTGTAGGGCAGGGATATGCAATTAGCGGACCTCCAGCTGTTGCAAAACTACAAGTCCCATCATGCCTCTGACTCTGGGTGTCATGCTTGTGGCTGCCAGAGTCTTGCTATGCCTCATGGGAATCGTAGTTCTGCAACAGCTGGAGGTCCGCTAATTGCATATCCCCGGTGTAGGGGGTCCCCCGCAGGTGGCGCTGTGGGTAGGCGGGCAGGTAAAGGGGGCGGTTAAGGTGGTGGCACCCGTGTCCACTGCGGGGCCCGTGACGGAACATTGTTGGAGGTGATCGGGTGAGTAGGGCCATGGGGGTGAACGCAGGGGATCCTGCTGTGGCGGCCAGGGCGGTTATAGTACGTATCGCCAATGCCGCTAAGTGTGAGGTTTGCATTTGCTTTGAAGGGCCCTTGGGGGGCTCACCTGACCAGGGGGTGAGAGACAAAATTGGAAAGGTGAGTATGTCGAGATTTTCTCATTACTGCCCCTAGAAAAAATTTATTTGGACAAAGGTAAGCCGGACGTTTCCAAAAAGGAGGATGAGGAGAAGGGGAGGTATCGATTGATCCCGAGGAAGTTTGGGAATTGGCTGCAGGCGTTCGCCATCTTGGCCAACGTGATAGGTGAGAAAACCCCGGAACATTGCTCGGCACTGTGCTGTTATATGGCCGTGATAGGAGAGGCCCAGGGGGATATGGTGGGACTGCTTGGCTGCGTGAAGACGAGCAGTTTAGGCAGCGTAGGGCAGTTTCGTCCGACTCTTCGTTGGGATCATAAGGATACAAGCCTTTGGCTGCGCTTGATGTCCTCGGCGCGGACACCGAGACAGTTTTTCAGGGGGGGTCGGGGGGACAAAGGCCTCTGTACCACTGACCGAAAAACCATGGGGGGGGTGTGCTGCCAGTTTAATGAAGGATACTGCTAGTTTGGGGGGGTCTTGTCGTTTTAAACATGAATGCGGGGGGAAGCACCCCTTGTCTCGCTTCAAAGAAGGAAAGCGTGCCAGGGATTTTGCTCGCAAGAGGGATGACACCGGCGAAGGCGGTAAGGATGCGGTTTCTAAGTAGATATCCAGATAGGGCGGCGGCTGAGTTGCTGAGAGTGGGTTTCTCGGAGGGTTTTAAAATTCTGTGCTCTCTATAGGTCGTGCCGCCCTTGGCGCAAAATTTGAGGTCGGCACTGGTTAGTCCAGGGATGGTTTCGGGAAAACATTGGCTAAAGAGGTGGCTTTAGGTTGTATGGGGGGCCATTTCGGGAGAGCCCACTCGGGGATCTGGTGGTGCCTGAGAAGGAACCGATTACACTTCTGCTTATTCACCGCCTCTCGTTCCCTAAAGGGGGGTCAGTCTATGACTCGATAGATCATGGAGTGTGCACAGGGTGGGGCACTCGTGGCAAAGGCGGACATTGAGTCAGCATTCCGTCTGCTGCTGGTACACCCGGACAGTTTTAGCTGTTGGGGTGCTGCTGGGGTTTTTTTTTATGTGTATCGGTGCCTGCCCATGGGATGCTCCATATCATGCGCCACGTTCGGAAAATTCAGCTCCTTCTTGGTAGGGGTGGTGTGTGACGTGTCGGGTGGTCCATTTCCTAGATGATTTTGTTTGTGCCCCCCCCCCCTCCTCCATGGTGTGTGCAATTTTATTGGGTGAGATTAGGGAGATGATGGGTAAGAGGAAGGTGCAACTGCGTGGACTTCATTCCTTGCTGGGTAAGTTAATTTTGCGTGTCAGATTATTCCCATGGGTTGGTTTTTTTTTAACGACGGCTGTCGGCTGGGGTGCGGGCCACTACGCATTTCATTTGACTCATTGAGGAACTTAGGGATGAGGTGAAGGTGTGGCGCACGTTCTTGGAAACTTACAATGGGTGATGGGGGTGGATGGGGGGCCCGGTGAGCAATTTTGATTTAGTATGGGTCACTGATGCAGCAGGGTCCATGGGTTATGGTGCATTTTCCGGCGGGCAATGGAGTGCAGGGGCCTGGCTCAAGTCTTTGGTGGAAGCGGGGTTCATTCGTATCCTGGTATTGCTGGAACTGTTTCCGGTGGTATTGGCTACGGAGCTGTGGGGGGCAAGGTGTAAGGCCCTGAAGATTAGATTGCACTGTGACAATATGGGGGTGGTGCAAGTCATCGAACGGATTGCCGTGTCATCAAGACCGGTGGGCGATTGCTGGGCCACCTCGTATTGCGCTGCTTACAGTTGAACGTTTTTCTCTATGCTGTGCATATTCCCGGGGTTTGACAACACACTAGCTGATTCACTGTCCCAGTTTCGGGATCAGGAAGTCGGTAAGTGGGTCGACATGGGTGGCAGATCCAAAAATCTGGAGTGAGGGGCTGCGTTCATACGGCTAGCGGATGCTGAGCTGGGCGTGTCTGAGACGAAGTTGCTGGTAGTTTACTTTGTAACTTGGCGCATGGAGGCAGGGGGTTCGGTGTCAGGGATCGAGAAGAAGCTGGCAGGCTTGGCGTTTATGTTCAAACTCCAGGGCAGGCCGGATTTCACTACGGTTTTCTGGGTAAGGCAGGCGTTAAGGGGGTGTCGAATGGGTCTCCCTCATAAGGATACAGGGAGGCCTGTGTCTTTTCTCTTTTACAGGTGATGTGCGAGGGATTGGCCGGGGTGTGTTCATCTGTTTATGAGGTTAAGTTGTTCTATACAGCGTTTTCTGTTGCATTTTGTGGGGCATTTAGGGTGGGGGGAGCTTGTGTGCCCATCAAAACTGAGGACTGGGGGGTTACTGGTACAGGACGTGGAGTTCTCGGGCGATAGGGTGAGGTTGCGGTTCAGGAGGCCAAAAAGGGGTGACGGTACAGCTGTTTTCCTTGCCCGGGGCTCAAGCCTGTTCAGTGAGGGTGATGAAGGAATTTCTGGAAGTTAGGCCGGCCGGGGGTGGGCCTTTTTTGGTGCATGGGGATGGATCGTTTCTAGTACGATTTTAATGCGTGGCAGTTTTCCGTTAATGCCTGGGGCGCGACTGCGCGCATTTCGCTGCACACTCCTTCCGCATCGGGGGTGGCCACTGAGGCTGCCCGGTGCGGGTTGGATGAGGCGGCAGTAAAACAGATCGGGTGATGGGAGTCCAGGAGGTTTTCGTTCTTATGTACGCCACCATTTATTAGCTGATGTGACTGGGAATATGTGGGAATTGAAGGGGTGTGCGAGGGTGGTTATTGGCAATGATGGGGTGTTTTCCTGGGGTTTGAATGATGTTGTGGTATTTTCGTTTCAGATGGAGGTCCAACACGCCTCGTCTGGATGTAGGGTGGTGCCAGAGGTGTATCAGTACGCCCGGTTGGATAGACCGCCGGTCGTTTTGGTACTACATGTGGGGGGGGGGAAATGACTTGGGGATAAGAGCCATTGGGGCTCTGTTCTCAGCCATAAAGTCAGATTTCTTGGTGCTTAGAGAGGTCTTCCTGGGGACGTTGGTGGTATAGTCTGACGTTGTAGCGCGCACCTCGTGGCGGATAGCGAGATCAGTGGCGCGGATTAACAAGGAGGGAAGCAAGTTTAACAAACTGGTGGGTAGGTTTGTTGCCAATAACAGGGGGGCTGGTGGTAAGGCACATGGAGTTGGAGGTAAATGTGGGCTTGTACTTACGGAGGGATGGTGTGCATCTTTCTGATGTGGGGATGGATTTGTGGGCATTGAGGATTCAGGATGGGATCCAGTGTGCCCTGCGGGTGTGGAGGGGCCCTTAAGGGTAAGGGGTTACCCTTGCAGGCTGTGGCGGTGTCTTTAGTCTTTGACGGTGGCATAAAACAGATGTGATAGAAGTGGTGGGGGGCTCATCGGTGGTATGTGCCCCTCTGGTGTATTCCAGTGGAACGGTGTCTGCTGGAATACGGGTATGGTTGCACTGCGGGAAGGGGTTGTCTCCGAGCTGTGATACGGCTGGAGGCCTGGTATGGTAAAATTTTGGTCCCGCAGTGTATTGGTGGAAAAAGTGTTAAAAGTTTGGGGTGCCATCAGAGACCAACAGACTGGGAGTTTCCGTTAATGCCTGGTTGCGGTTCAGGCATTAACGGAAACTCCCAGTCTGTTGGTCTCTGACGGCACCCCGTTAAAGTTATTGAAGTGAAAGTATTATTTTATATTGGAGTTTTATCTAATTATGTTTTAATAAAAAGGCTGTTATGGCCAGTTATACTCCAACTCTGGTGTGGGCTAATTATTATAGAGTGGTTAAGATAAGGGGTATGTAATTTAAGAGGGTAGAATGGTATGGGTAAAGTGTTGGGAATATCTTGATTACACTGGTCAAGCCCGGGGTGATTCAGTGGGCTGCTCCACCTCAAAGAGGAACTCTCCACAAGCCGAACATCTCCCAAAGGGGCGCAGTTGCAAGGCCAGTCCGTGGCATTTGGGACAGAGCATGCCCAGGGCCTCCGCATCTCTGCAGGTGTACAAGGCGAAGCGGCCCCGGGGCTGGAGCCGGATCCCCGTATCCGTAAGTGAGGCGGTGAGCAGAGCAATGTCCATAGAAGAAGGCATCGGGAACATCCGCGGTCCCGACAAAGCTGAATCTCCCCTCGCCAAATGGCGTCTGCCCCTTTTGTACCCTCTCCTAGCATGCACAGAGGGTAGACCACGCCCACTGCATGGCTGCCGAGAGAGGACCCCCAAGGTGCTGTGATACCCCCGGTAATCCAGCCCATGCCGGCGGTGACAGTGCCACCTGCAGGCAAAGGAGAACAAAACTGCCGGGCAGTATCACACCCAGAGCAGAACAATAATTGAACATAATTGGTCTGAGCCCAACTACTGGCTCAGACCACCCTTAAATTTCCACATAGCGCCCCCAAATATTGGGGGGGGGGCGCTACATTCCATTAAAATGTAACAAGAAAAAGCACCTAGTCCACCCATGCAGGGGCTAGGACTGTCGACATGGGTATAGACAGGCTTACACAGTGTGATCAAAAGAGGAGGAACATTCTCCACAGTCAATCGTGATAAACATAAATACAACACAGGAAAAAGTTCAGGGGAAATCCCCTTAGCTAGCAATGCAAACCGTTGGTCCTGGACAAGCATAGAAAGGGAAGGAGGATATAGGGTCCCATCAAAAAAAGAAAAGGAAACAAGAAGAAGGGGAGACAGCGAGACAAGAGGGAGAAGGGAAGGGCAGGGACTCTGGATAATCAGGTATGCCAGTTAAAGCCGGCCCACACTAGTCAGGGGGCGAGCACGAGCAGAGAAGGCATACGTTAACTATGGTTCCCAAATTTTTCAAAACTTGGGGTGGGACTTATGGGAAGGCCGGCCGTAGGCTGGCCTGAGTTTATAGGAGGAGTCGGGGGGTATTTAAACCCTCCCTCCTCCTCCTTACTCCCGCGGCCGGACCCTTCTTGTTTCCCGTGACGCCGCCGTGTGTGACGTCATCCTCAGGCGCCGGCTTCGTGCTCCACGAGGCTCCAGGTCTCAACGCTTCGTTCTCCCTCCGCTCGGCTGTCAGCGGTTGAAATCACCTCCGCGCTCGGCTCCGCCAGGCGGATCGGGTCAGGCCCTCGGTTCACCTCGTGGTACAGGTATCGTAGTGGGGGGGGGGTGTGTGATGTCGTACTGCAAGCTCGTTGGTAAGAGGGGGGCTACCGCTGCCGCCGCTCGTCTTTTTTCTTGCGGGGGGGTCCTGCGTCCTGCTGTGGCATGTTATTTCGCAGGGGGGGGGGGGTGTTGTCACTCTGACATCATGCCTGTGTAGGGGGCGGGCGGTCACCATTGCTGCACATCGCTGCAGGGGGGGGGGGTGTTGGCTGCTTTATGGCATCCACATCCACAGGGGGGGGTTCTTGTTGCGGTGGCATTGTGTTTTGTGTGGGGGGGGGGGTGTTTCCCATGCCGGCAGTTCCGTCAGGTCGGCAGCTGCTGGCCACACACGTTGCGATCTCTGCTTGGGCAGCGTCACGTGGAACCTTACTGCATTCACACTTGAGGTACGGGCCAGCGTTTGGGGTACATGAGGGAGCCCACATGTGCGGTCATCTCGTCACTTTCTCATGTCCAGTAGGATTGTCTTTTCTCTGTTATCATTTGATGCATGTGTCTGTCGTTTTCTTTTTTTCCTTTTCAGGACGTTTGCAAGTATTTACATTTGCGTCAGAATCTGTTCCTTTTTCAGGTTATTTCCAGTAAGTGTCATGCGTTTTCATCCACGTCAGGGTACTTGTTCTGCGAGTTTGCTCTGTGATGCACGCAGGTGACGGATTGGGAGTCGGTGTTAGTTAGTTGTTGCACAAAGGTAGGGGTGGTGGTCCTCAGGGTTAGGTTAGGTCGAGTTGCTCATGCGTCTTGTGTCAGGACTCGTGAGTTGTCGGGGGGGGGGGTAGTAGTTTCCACTGCGGGGTCACCCACCACACTTGTGGGTGTCAACGGTTTGAGATGTTTCGTTTTTAATTGGCTTGGTCAGTGGCAGGTCTCCTCAACCTTTTTGGGTTTCACGTTTCTATTCCTTCATGCTTCACGTGGCACGCTCAGTCATGGCCTGACGCACATTCAGGTCTCGTAGGGTTTTTTTTGCTGGGCATCATCTGTTGCCCCTTTTGTTCTTGTCCAGGGTTCTGACTCACTTTCAGTCCCATTCGTCCATTTATTTCAGGCTCCAGACGCAAGGTTTCTCGTTTTTATTAAGGATTCCTGGTGCAGGTAAGTCTGGGTACTGGGCACCGTGCTCTCCGTTCTCGTTGCTTAAGGGGCTGCCTGTCACTGTGGTTACCTATTTAGTTCAGGTCTTAGCGGGTTGAGTTGTTCGTTTTTAATTGGCTTGGTGGCAAGTCTCCTCACCCATTGGCTCAATCTCTCGTTTTTAAATTGGGGTGTCAGTCATTTCTTTTAATCATTAGACCTGTCACGTTTCAGGTTCTGGGGGGGCCTGAGTGTTAATTTTTAATTTATCTGCAACGGCAGGTGACTCGGCCCTCTTAGTCGGTAAGAGATAATGGGGGGGGGGTGTTCGTTCTGGGCCAGATTAGGTTTGTTTTAGGGTCTGAGGATGTTGGGTGTGTGGGGGATCGGTGCCAGTTGTTGGTCTGTGGTGAGTTCTGCCAGGGTGTTTTCATTTGTTTAGATCGTTTCAGGTCATGTCTCAGGCAGCGAACATAGAGGATTTCGCCTCCATTGCCACTTCTCCAGCGAGGGGGTCAGTGCAGGGCGGCACACCTTCCTTGAGGTCCTGGACGGTTCCGAGGTTGATTGCGGAGTTGCGGCTCAGGGGCATCTCTCACTCGGCTTCAGCTCGCAAAGCAGAACTTTTTAGACTTTTGTTCCCCTCCTCTGCGAGTTCTGATGCGGAACAGGTCACCCTGCGTGCCATGGCCGCATCCCTGACTCAGATCCACTCCACCCTCAGCTCATTGGCGGGCTCTTTTCAGGATTTAAGGGCCAGGGTGGAGGTTCTGGAGGCCAGTCCTATTCCTGCTGTGGTGGATCTGGCTGTTCCTGGGGTCGCAGCAGGGCCTGAGGTCCCTGTGGTTCCTGGGCCTTCACTGTCAGGTACCAGTACCAGTGTCCCTTCCGTCACCCCAGCCCATTTCATTCCAGGGAACATCCGGAAAGATATCCTTGATGGGAAGGATGTCAACCTGGCGTCCTTATTGATAGCCACTCACGATGTGGCTGACAATAAGTCGTATGCCTGTGGGGACGTTTCTGTCATCATCAAGTCCAGGGACCACAGGTTGAACCGCAAGCTCTCCATCCCTGAGTTCGTGTTGGCGTTCAGCTTATTCAGAGACATCATTTGCTCTGCGAGTCCCCATAGGAGAGAGGAGCTGGATCACTACCTCTATGCGGTGGTGGAGTTGGGTCACAAGTTTGGGGGTACGGCGTTTTATGATTACCACCGATCATTCTCCGCCAAAGCCGCCGCCTTGTTGGCCCAGCATCAGGTAGTTGCAGCCTGGGGCAGCGTGGATACTGAGCTGTTCTGCCATCATTTTGCGGGGTTGAGGTCACCGGTCTGCGCCACCTGCCAGTCATCATCACACACGGCTTACTGGTGCCCCAACGCAGAACCTCCGGTTCTGCCAGGCACTTCCAGAGCCTTCCCTGCTTCACTACCAGCACCTACTCAGGCGGCTACCGTGGACAAATTGGGTAGGCCCATCCAGTATCTGGGGAGGTCACCTATTTGTAACAATTTCAATCAGGTGTGTGCAACTACAGTCAGTGCCGGTTGTTGCACATCTGCTCAGGCTGTTTCAGGGCCCATCCTAAGTCATCCTGTTCGCTTAGGCAAGGCAAGCACAGCTGACTGAGCCGCATCAACATTAGGTTTTTGCAGGACTGCTTGTCCTCTCACCCTTCCACAGAGCTATGCCCCTTTTTGGTTGAAGGGTTCACACGGGGCTTCCACACCGGGTTCATCACCTTGCCGTTGGTCACATTCGAGAGTCCCAACCTCAGGTCGTGTGAGTTGGATGTTGGGGCAGTGGACACCTTACTCTAGTCCGAACTCGACAAGGGGTTCGTCATCGGTCCTTTTTCCATGTCTCCTTTTCTGTGCTGGAGGGTCAATCCGCTGGGGTTGGTCAAGGGGAAGTTTTCCAATAAATTAAGATTAATTTATGACTTGTCCGCCCCTCATTGCTCCGCTGTGCCTAGTCTCAATTCTTTAATCCCGTCCGAAGAATTTTCCTTGAAATATGCTTCCGTAGACCAGGCCATCCAACAGATTATTAAGGTAGGGCGGGGGGCTTGGCTATCCAAGGCAGACATAGCGGATGCTTTCAAACTCCTCCCGATCATGCCGTCACTCTGGCAGTGGCATGGGGTAAAGTGGAGAGGTTTGTACTATTTTGCCTCCAGACTCACTTTTGGGTCCAAGAGCAGTCCGTGGTTGTTCGATGTCTTTGCCCAAGCCCTTGAATGGATTCTCATCCATGTAGAGCAGCCTTTCTCAACCTTTTCAACACAGAGGAACCCTTGAAATAGTTCTCCGGTCTCGGGGAACCCCTGCTAAAAATTACAGATCTACAATTCATGAAACCTTAGTGTGATGGTCAGTGGGAAGAATGGTCCTTACACTTGTGGTCATTGGGAAGAATTACCTCCTCAGATAGCTAAAAAAGATTAATGGTGTCAGTAGGAAATTATCTGAGAGGCAGAAATTGCCCAATGCTGAAGGAACCCCTAGCAACCTCTGGAGGAACCCTAGGGTTCCACGGAACCCTGGTTGAGAATCACTGATGTAGAGCATTGTCATGAGGTCATTCATTATCTGGATGACTTCCTCCTCATTGAGAGTCCTCGGCAAATCCCCATTGATTTGCAGAAGTTGCTGGCGGTTTTTTCAGCACTCAACGTGCCTCTGGCAACCAAGAAGTTGGAGGGCCCGACATCAGCACTCACCTTTTTGGGGATTGTCCTGGACACCGAAACCATGCAGGCCAGGCTTCCGGCGGACAAACTCACCAGGATCAGAGAGTGTATCCATGCCTTTTCAGTCTCGCAGGTCTGTACGAGGGTGGAATTGTTGTCTCTCTTGGGCATGTTGAATTTTGCCATGCGGATCATTCCGCAGGGGAGATCCTTCATTTCCAGGTTGTTGGCATTGTTACCAGCAGCCCCGGACTCAGAGTCACGGGTCAAGCTGGACGCTGCGGCGTTGGCTGACCTTCACATGTGGGACGAGTACCTCCGGTATTGGAATGGGGTCACCATGTTCATTCCGGCGGAGTCCAGTTCCTCCCCTCAGGTTGGAACTGACACGGCAGCCACTGTGGGCTATGCGGCCATTTTTGGCACCCACTGGTTGGCAGGGCCTTGGCCAGATGACATATTGGCCATCCCAGGGTTCATGGATTCATCTGCCTTGTTTGAAAATGTTCCCATAGTGGCTGCAGCTTGGGTTTGGGGTAGTTTGTGGTCAGGGCAGACGGTGGTTTTCTCCACGGACAACCAAGCAGCCGTGGAGATTATCACCAAAGGCAGATCAAGGTCCTTGGTCATCATGTCTTTCGTTCGTAGGTTAATTTGGTTATCCCTGCAATATCATTTTCACATCCAGTGTAAGTTCATCAGTGGGGTGGACAATGTGGCGGCTGATGCGCTGTCCCGGCTTAACTTTCCGCCGTTTTACCAGCAGGTCCCGCATGCCGACGCATGTGCCACGCCGTCCCCGCAGGCTTCCCTCCTGATGCTGGATTAAACTCCCATTGGCTGGAGGCGGCAGCCTTAGTCGGGGCGTCGTTGTCGGTCAACACTAGGAAGGCTTACACCTCAGCTTGGAAGTCCTTTCAGGTTTTTCAGGCACAGCACCCATGTGGCAACTGCCCTGATGTCCGTTACTTGTTGGCTTTTGTTGCTTACTGTCATACCAAACTCAGGTTGTCTCATGGCACCATCAAAACATATCTGGCCGGGGTTCAGCACCATTTGTCCTTGCAGGATCCAAATCGGCTCTCCATTTTCTCTGCCCATGCCATCAAGGCTGTTTTGAGGGGCATCCGGAGGAGTTGTCCTCCGACCACCATCTGCAGACTCCCGGTCACGGGGCATATTTTCCGGAGTATGTCTGGTTTGCTGGATGCGCTGCCTTTTGGGAGGCTTCTCAGCATGGTGCTCAAGGCTGCCATTTACCTGGCTTTCTTTGGGTTCCTCAGGCCGGGTGAGTTTTCCCGTTCCGGGCCTGGTTCCCGGCCTCTCACGAGAGGCCAGCTGATCAGGCATCCGAACCGTTACATTTTACACCTGTCAGCTTGCAAGACTCAGCAGTTCGGGGCTGGCACGGATGTTTCGTATTTCAAGACTGGCAGTGCGTGGTGCCCGGTGTTGGTGTTGGATCAGCTCATGGCGCTGATCGGCGACAAACCCAGGGACAGTCCCTTGCTTCCTTTCCCGGTGGCTCCCCTCACAGCATCGCAGTTCTCCAAACACTGCCGCACGTTGTGGTCCAACCTGGGTTTGAACCCGGCTAGTCTGTCGGGTCACTCATTTAGGATTGGGGCGGCCTCTGCGGCTTCACGCCAGGGGATCCCGGCTCATGTCATCAGGAAGTTGGGGAGGTGGAATTCAACTTGTTTCAGCAGATACATACCGGATCCTCAGGAGGAGATGGCTCGTGCGTTCATGCATCTGACCGATTGATGTTTTGTTACTGCAATAAAATCTGTTACCACTTACTCTAGTGTCCTCTTTTTTGGCCCCTTTTAGGCATACCGACCACGTGACCTTTGGCACACTCCAGGTCTTGTTCATATGTCATTCTCCACGTTCGTTACCCATGTCTCACGCAGAGACTCTGAGTACAAATGGGAAGGCCGGCCGTAGGCTGGCCTGAGTTTGTAGGAGGAGTCGGGGGGTATTTAAACCCTCCCTCCTCCTCCTTACTCCCGCGGCCGGACCCTTCTTGTTTCCCCACCCTCCCGGCCCCTTTTGATTTCTCCTTTATCATGTCTTGTTTGGGTATGCCCCTTTTAGGCATACCGACCACGTGACCTTTGGCACACTCCAGGTCTTGTTCATATGTCATTCTCCACGTTCGTTACCCATGTCTCACGCAGAGACTCTGAGTACAAATTAAGAATACTGGACATTTGTTCATTGAGCATCATAGCCATCAAACGGTCTCTTACTACCTGAAAGGGGACTGTGGGTTTTTTGCAGGCCTGGTCAATCATTCTCTTAGCTGCTATAAACAGATAGAATGCCAATTTTTGTTGACGAGCAAATAAGCCCGGGATGGGGTAGTGCAGTAAGGGAAATTTGGCATCTTTTCTGATGTTCAGAGATGGAACATGGTATGTAGTAGGCCAAACACTCGAGACCAAAAGCCTACCAGTCGTGGACAAGTCCACCAGGTGTGTAGAACATCTGTTCTCCATGATGGCCACACCTCTGAAAACAGCAGTCACTGGAAGTTAGGTTAGCATGGGTGATATGGGCAGGAACCCCATTACCACCTTAGAAGCACTTTATACGCCGCCTCTAGAGTGGCAGTGTTAAACTAGCATTTAGCAACAGAAGACCAGGCCTTGCTCCAGTCTACCGAGTCTATCTCAGATTTCAGGTCCCCACCCCACTGGGCTACATAAGAAAGCAAGGCGAAAGATGATCGACTATTCAGAGAAACAGAGTGGAAATGAGGCCTGGAGAGTGCGGACAGATATCTAAGCTGCGTTTTTTCAAACCAGTTTAGCAAAGTTTAGCAGCGTTTGGTGTTTGCATGTTTATTTATTTAATTGGACAGTTTTTTTATTTATTATAATGAATAAATGCGGAAGTGTTAAACACGCCTAGTGTTTAGGCGCATTTAGACGTGTTTAGCAGCATCAAGCCTTTTTATTCTGCCAAAGCCTTGCTGCTCCTGGACACACTGGCAGTGTTTTTTTTTTTCCTGCCGCTAAATGCTGCTAAAAGTCTATGTGTGCATGGACTGTTTTTAAAGTTCCTGTACACACAGGCACGTAGACATGTGCTACTTATTGATTGATAAAAAATAAAAATACAAAAATCTGCGTTGCTGGTCAGTATTTTATGCACGTACATGCAAATACATGCAAATACGTGCAAGTGCCACACACCATGAAAAGCTAGAAATCTTTTACATGTACTGTATGTACGCGTATAAACAAACACGTGCACACGACCCATCCTTGCCTTTTCATGCAGGAACTTTCTGTTCCTGAACTGATGTTCATAAATCAGTACCGTGTGCAAGAACCCTTAAAGCATATCTATGGTCAAAATGTAAAATCATTATAATAATTTACAATTATATTTCAGTTATTTCTAGCTCATTGCTACTACTCTAAATGATCTGGGAATTTGTAAACTTACTTTGTGAAGATCCCCACACAATTGCTTGCCCTGTGAGCAATTACTGCTGTGTCATACATATCACAGAGCCTGCCTTCTGAACTACAGAGGTGCTGAGAGGAGGAGCTTCAATAGGAGGATTCAGAGCAGGAATCACTGCTTACAGGTAGCAATGTACCATGGGATATGTGGTCATTAGACATAGAAAATAAACAGCAGAGAAGAAGCTGCAATGCATGCAGGGAATCCAGGAATTTGTGGAAAGAGATGACCAGCAGACAGGCTGAGCTCACAACATAAAAGGAGATTTTTTCTAAGTAAGATTGGATTGTTAGAAATAATTATTGTTTGTATTGCAATTCTAATGCTGAAGTTAAAAAATAAAACTGTATGCTGTGACCATAGTCTGAAAGAAACAAAAAATAGACAGATCGCCATACCAACACAAGCAATGTTGGTGCAGCGATCTCCCCCGCTGTGCCTTTGTATTCTGACAGGGGACTCCCCTCCCGCCAGAATACAATGATCAGCGCTCACAGCCATTGGCTGTAAGCGCTGATTGGATGCTGGTTTTCCAGCATGTCTCTTCGATATAGGGTGAGGCATAGGATGAAGAAGAATTTGTGGTTTAAAAAATTCTTGATCTCAGGATCTTATTACAATATCTGGTTCAATGGGAAGGATATGGGCAATTTGAATATTCTTGGGAACCAGAGGAGAACGTTCATGCCCCTAGCTTAACAAGAGAGTTCCACCAGAGGTTTCCTCACAAACCTAAGACATCCAGGGGACATCCTCAGAGGAGAAGAGTACAGTCAGGACCCAGTTCTGAACCTGCAACCTCTGCCGTGTCTGGCAACATCTCTTCTTGCTGAGCCACCTGAGATGCTAGACAACTTCCTGCCTGATATATTAGACAACCTTACCTTGTGTTTTGTTTCTCTTGAACCTTGAAACTCCTACCATGAGCTTTCTATTTAAACAATGTCTTTGAATTTCCTGTTTGCCAGATTATTGTGCTCTCTCCAGCTGATATCTTGCTTTTTTTTGCGTACCTGCATCTTCCCTTATCTCCACTGTCTCTCGTTACCGACCTTGGCTTGTTCCTCAATTACGCTTCCGCTTGATCACAAACTGCAACCACTTGTTACCGACCTTTGGCTTGTTTACTGACTAAGCTTCTGTTGATCCCTACCTGCTATATTTGCTACTGGAACCTGGCTTGCTCACCGCCTGGTGGGCAGATCTTGGGGACTGTGACCTGGTACTAACACGCAGCAAAACCCATCTCCACCATTAGGAGTTCTGGTGAATATTGTTTAGTATTTAGATCCCGCACCTTGAGTGAGCCGTGTTATCCTCCAGGGTGACCTGCTTGGCTACTTATCCTGTTGGTTGGAGCCTCTCTACTGCTATAGATACTGGTTTCCAAGCATGACTCCTAACAATGATTCCCAAACTGTTTCCAGTCTTGTGTTCCCAGTGTGTCCCAGCCTGTTTCTAGCCTTGTGTTCACAGTGTGTCCCACCCTGCTTCCAGTTTTGTGTTCCCAATGTGTTCCAGCCTGTTTCCAGTCTTGTGTTTTCAGTGTTTCCCAGCCTGCTTCCACTCTTGTGCTCCCAGTGTTCCAGCCTGTTTACAGTCTTATGTTCCCAGAGTGTCCCATCCTGCTTCCAGTCTTGTGTTCCCAGAGTGTCCCATCCTGCTTGCAGTCTTGTGTTTCCAGTGTGTTCCAGCCTGTTTCTGGTCTTTTGTTCCCAGTGTGTCCCAGCCTGCTTGCAGTCTTGTGTTTCTAGTGTGCCCCTGCCTGCTTTCACTCTTGTGCTCCCAGTGTGTTCCAGCCTGTTTCCAGTCTTGTGTTCCCAGAGTGTCCCATCCTGCTTCCAGTCTTGTGTTCCCAGAGTGTCCCATCCAGCTTGCAGTCTTGTGTTCCCTGTTGTGTTCAGGGCTGTCTTAATGATCATCGTTGGACATCGAGAGACGGGATTACATCGCTGGACAGACATCAAGAGATGGATTACATCGCTGGAATTTATTTTAAATGTAGCACTACCCCCGTAGGAGCTGCTGTTTGTTTGATTTGGGTCTACGTCCTGCCTATCAACCCCTGGAAGTGGCTCAAACCTTCCCTTAGCACAACTGATATGAATAAGGAGTGTGAGACCTATTGAGTATTAGAAGACACAATCCTGCATACATCACACAATAACCTCTAAATGTTATTACCTTTGCTGGTCACTAGTCCTTCTAAGTGACAGAGATACTTCACACAAGTTATATGCTTAATCAAAGGTACCTTTACTCAGTATAAAAGGGAAGGGTAAAGAATCACATTAATACACACAGTTGACTCTGCATGCGCATTGCAGAGTCAATAAACCAATAAGGATAGGTATCACTGAGATTAGGTAATAACAGGAAATAACATCAGCTATATATATGTACATGTATCTATATGTGTCTCTGCACGGCTAACTGGTTGCTCGCGAGCTCCCCTTTTGTTGCAATACCTTGCACGTGTTCATTCCCTATAATAGGTAAGCAAGGCCTGTCTGCGTCCCACTCAAAGTTCCTTTCTCCAATGAAGTCTTTGCTAGCCACCGTCGGTGCACAAGTTAAATTGTAATCCACAGGGTTTCAACAAGATGCTGTAATTATCCGCAATATACCTGAGTACTCGTGTGCCTGCCACCCACTAATGACGGATGCACCAATCTCTGATCACATAGTCTCCAGTGAGATACACTAGGCCGCAAGCTGTGGCGTGATAGGTGAAGTGTGGCTGGCACTAACTAAATCACTTTCCTCTAAGGTAGTAGTCAATTCTGGGCAGGTGCCCTTCTCACCAAACAGGCCCGACTTTCAGATAGTCTCCTCTGGCTTGTCCCGGTCACTCGATCTCCACGCTTCTGCTTCAGCTGCAGTCTCCGGACTCCGTCACTAACAGCATATGGTGATGGACGACTCCGGTCTCTGCTGGGCAATCACAGGACGCTGTGGACGATCCTCTGCTGGAAATCACTCAGGCACTCCCGTAATTTAGGCCCAGGCTTCTGGCCTAATCCTTAGGAAGCAGGCCTCCGTGCCAACTTCCTGCTTGATTGAGAGCTGGATCCAGAGAGAGAGACGCTGGCCCCTCCCCTGGTTTAAGTAGTCTGCCCAGAATGCTTTGCGGTGTTGCAATGCACCCTGGGTAATGTAGTCTGTCTTTTACTAAAAGCAACAAAGTCTTTTCTCCTAGCTGATATCTGTCCCAAAGTGCATTAGTTGCATTGTAACACTTATACCACCGGAGGGAGCCGGATTCCTTCTTACATATGGACATCCTGCTACACACTCCCCCCACTTAAAGTCTTTGGTCCCCAAAGAGGACAACAGTATGTAACCTAACACATACTTTGGCAATACCTGCAGGGAAATTTGTTAGTTTATGCATGACAATAAACAACGTGCCTTTTCATAAGCAGGATTTAAACTTAAACAGCTCATATCATAACACAGAGCCGACAGAGGAACCTCCCACCCATTATCACAAGGAGGGAGGTTGTCCTGTATACGGACCACCGACACTTGAGTGTCCGTTTCAGATGTGCTAGGGAGTGAGCTGGGGTTGTCTTCCACTGAATCTGGAGTGGAAGAGCTAGACTGATCAATGGTTCTCTTAGAAGTGATGATGGCCTCCTCAGAGCATTCACCCAATTGGTCGTACGTCAGTCTTTTTGGGGGGTGAATTACTCTTCTTTCCCTCTGCTCTTTAGGTATCATATTCTCAAGGACATTGGGGCTGGCTGTTTCTAGAAGCTCTTCAGGGGCTTCCTCATCTATTTCAGGCATGTTGGGCTCCAGAACTTCAGGAGCGTCCCACTCTCCTTCAGATAGAGACAACGACCCTTCTTCTGGGTCTTCCATTGACAAAGAGTCTGAGTCATCAGCTACCTCCTCAATGAGAATGTTTGAAGGCACGAATTCAGGAGCTTCTGCCCGAAGAGTTCCATTGTCAACTGTTTTGGGTGAGGTTTGGGAGGTGGTCATGGGTTCTGGCAATTGGGATGACCACAACCAGTCAGATTATGCTTCTTCATCCTCTTGACCTTCATTGTCAGAGTCTCCATCTCTCACATCTGGAAGCACTGTTTGAGATCGGGTGATGGGTCTGGAACCTTGAGAAGTTGAAGGGGTTTCTTGTGAGTCAGATGCAGGAGGCATGCGAACTGCCTCGGAGAGGGGCAACAAGTGATTCCTGTGCCAGGTCTTTAACGGTCCCACGCTTCCTTCTGGCCTAATTTGGTACACAGGAAGGTTTTCCAGCTTCTTGCAGATAACATAAGGTTGGGATTTCCAACTGTCAGCCAACTTATTTTTTCCCGGAATTCCCAAGTTCCTCAACAGCACTCTATCTCCTGGCTGTAAATCTTGAATTCTGACTCTTAGGTCAAAGTTTCTTTTATTTCTCAGCCCCCGTTGGTCAGATGCTGCTTGGGCCTTTTCAAAAGCTGTCTTCAGACTCTTTCTCAATCGGTCTACATACCCCTTGTGGGATGCTGCTGAGGTATGATCCAGCGATATGCCAAAGGCCAAGTCCACTGGCAACCGAGCCTCCCGCCCGAACATCAAACGGTATGGGGAATACCCGGTGACATCACTGGCAGTGCTATTGTAGGCATGCACTATGGCAGCTACATGCTTGCTCCAATGCTGCTTTTTCTCTGAACTCAGAGTCCCCAACATATCCAAGAGAGTCCGGTTAAACCGTTAAGGCTGAGCATCTCCTTGTGGGTGATAAGGGGTTGTCCTGGTCTTCTGGATGCCTAACAGGTCTAATAACTTCTTTATTAATTTGCTTTCAAAGTCTCTGCCCTGATCTGAATGAAGGCGTTGGGGTAGACCATAGTGCACAAAGAATTTTTCTACCAGTACTTTGGCTACTGTTGAGGCCTTCTGGTCTTTTGTTGGGAATGCTTGAGCATATCTGGTAAAGTGATCTGTTATCACCAAGACATTCCCTTGACCACTCAGATCAGGCTCCAGGCAAAGGAAGTCAATGCACACCAGTTCCATAGGTCCCTGACTTTGAAAATGGCCCATTGGGGCTGCTTGACGTGGCAAGGTCTTCCTTTGAATGCATCGGACACAGGAATGGCAATATCCTTCCACTTCAGCCCGCATGCAGGGCCAATAGAACCTATCCCGTACAAGGTGAAAAGTCCGTTCGGACCCTAGGTGACCATGGTTGTCATGGAGGGCAGCTAGGACCGCTTCTCGATATTTGGCTGGTAGAAACAGCTGCCACTTCTCTTCTGAGTCGTCAGAGGGGCCCCTTCGGTAGACCACCCCTTGACGTATGTGTAGCCGATCCCACTCCCTGCGCAACAATCGGGCTTCTCTTGGGGAGTCTGTTTCAAGCATCTCGGGACGCTGGCTTTCCAGGGCCTTTATCAGGAGTTTCCCTAAAGAGTCTTCTTCTTGCTCCTTTCTCAAATCCCTTTTTGTCAGCTTGGGCAAGCCCTCCCCTTCGACTTGGGTCACACTGCAATAGCACTTCGGTACTCCAACAGCTGAGACCCCAATTTCTTCGGCTCTTGACCCACCTCTGGCTTGAAGTTCTGTCCCCTGATATAGGGCTCGCACTCCCTCTGGGTCTAGTTGGGCCCATTCTTCGGTAGGGTCGGTGGGGGCATGAGACCTCCAGGACAGGGCATCTGCATCCTTATTTCCCACTCCGGGTCGGTACTTCAAGCTGAAGGTGAAGCTTGAAAGGGCAGCCAACCACCGGTGTCCCGTTGCATCCAACTTGGCAGTGGTCAGAAGGTAGGTGAGCGGGTTATTATCTGTCTTCACCACAAACTCCGCCCCATATAGGTAGTCTCTCAGTTTGTCTACCACTGCCCATTTCAAGGCCAGGAATTCAAGCTTGTGGGTGGGGTAATTCTTCTCAGCAGGTATCAGACTCCTGCTCACATATGCGACGGGTCTTA
Organism: Rana muscosa; assembly: GCA_029206835.1. Taxonomy (NCBI): domain Eukaryota; kingdom Metazoa; phylum Chordata; class Amphibia; order Anura; family Ranidae; genus Rana; species Rana muscosa. Next base: position 97,648,968 of record CM055118.1, on the reverse strand, counting down.
GGTAACCATCATGTTCCTGGTACAGCACCCCACCCAGCCCATCTCGGCTGGCATCTACATGCAGTTCATAAGGCTTCTTTGGATCAGCATAGGCCAGGACTGGTGCAGTGGTAAGACTCTTCTTTAACATCTGGAAGGCTTCCTCGCACTCCCCTGTCCACTGGTCTTGAATCGACTCTTTGGGCCTTCGGGGTCCCATGGTGAGTTTCACTGGTTTGACCAGCTCTGGAACATCATCTTCCCCTTCGTTTCTGAGTAACTCGTTCAGGGGTCTGGCAATCTTGGCGAATCCTTCTACAAATCTTCTGTAGTAAGAACAGAACCCCAGGAATGACCGAAGCTCAGTCACGTTGGTAGGTCTCGGCCAAGAGGTGACGGCATCCAGCTTCTCTGGGTCCGTGGCCACCCCTTCTGCAGAAACGATATGGCCCAGGTAATGGACTGAGGACTGGTAAAATTGACACTTCTCTGGGGAGAGTTTCAGGCCCTCTTCACTGTGCCTCTTCAGGACCTTCTCCAGTCTCTCTTCATGCTCTTCTAGGGTTCTCCCGAACACGATGACGTCGTCCAAATATACCAGTACCTCTATTAGATTCATGTCCCCGACGGTTCTCTCCATTAGCCTTTGGAAAGTGGCGGGGGCTCCTGATAACCCTTGAGGCATACGGTTGAACTCAAAGAACCCCACAGGGGTGATGAAGGCTGTCTTCTCCCGATCCTCAGGGTGCATGGGGATTTGGTAATATCCACTTTTTAGATCCATTACACTGAATCACTTGGCCCCTGACAGACTCTGCAGGGCGTCTTCAATTCGGGGAGTGGTGTATTGATCTGGGATGGTCCTTCTGTTTAGTGTTCTGTAGTCGATACACAGTCTCAGCGACCCGTTCTTCTTTCGGACTACCACTATTGGAGAAGCGTAAGGGCTCCTGGATTCTCGAATAATCCCCGTCCTCTTCAGCTCAGCCAACTGTTCCCGCAAGTCTTCTAAGTCACCCAGTGGGACCCGTCGAACTCTCTCTCTAAAGGGCTTATCTTCTTGTAAGCGTATCTTGTGAGTGGCACTCCTTGCGCACCCCACATTGAACTCATCTTTAGAGAAGATCTTTTCCCACCTTGCAAGTTGAGCTTTGGCCCTTTTTCTTCATTCTGGTGGGAGGGCCGTGTCTTCAGAACAGAGCTTCTCTATGGTGACCTCACCCCTTTCTTCTTTCTTCAATTCACACGGGGCAATGGGGGTGGCTGGATTCACCTGGCCCAACAGCATTCTGGCCGGCACCTTCACTGGTGTATTAGCAGTGTTCCTTATACTCACTGAAACCCTCCCATGGCTTTTCTGTAGGGCCTTCGGGGATTACTTCAATCCCTTTCTGTCTTTCCTGTGGGCCTGGTTCGAAGACAATGAAGGGGCCTGGCTGTTTCCATGTGAGCTTGACAGAAGCCCTCAGGCAAGTCACCTCTCCCGGTTGTAATACCTTCTCCGTCTTGTCTAGCTTCCAAATCTTTCCAACTCCCTCAGCCGGGGCCTTCTGCTCCAGTACCAGGCGCTGGTAGGCTTGCCTTAACATGGGGTGGACTCTTGTGGTCGGGGCTTCTTCCTGTTGGGCCAACGGTGTCAGCAGTCGCCTGACTAGATCAGTGTTGGTCCCTATGATGAGTGAGCTCTTGCTGGCCCCTGGTGGGCGAGGGCACACTACTGCCAGAGTATCAAAGGTCTCTGTCTCCCCAGCCACTGAGGGATCAAAAGTCAACTTGATTGGCAGGTAACCGTCATAGGGAAAGCTCTGAGTTCCAATACCCCACATTTCCAGTTCCTCTAATTTCTGTAGGGGCAGATGTTTAAGATGTTTATCATATAAATCCCTATACAGAAGAGTCACTTGAGCCCCAGTGTCAAGAAGAGCCTTGGTGTAGATCCCTTCTACTTGTATGGAGACTACTGGAGAAGGCCCCACTAACTTGGCAGGGAACTCCTTCAACACAGACTTCTTGCTGGGTTCAGTTACCTGTACCCTCACTTCTTTTTTTCTTGAGTTTCCGGTGGGTCTCAGTCCCTTCTGGGTCTGGTGTGCACTGGCCTCCTGTTCAACAGCAGCCCGAGTTGTGGGACGGGGCCTAATTGGCAGAGGTTTAGGTCCCTGACTCTGATGTTTTGGATCATTGGACTTCTTGAAGGAGTTCGTGGAAACTGGTGGGCGCCCGGCTGACCCCTTCACCGGGGCCCTCTGAAGTTTTCCGCCGGCTTGCGATATCTGGATGCAACTTCATCTGGGCTGGGACACACTGCTCTAACATGCCCGATTCCCCCACAATTGAAGCATGTTATCAATCTCTTAGGCTTCTGTACTAGTTCCATATTGGAGCTAGGAGGTTTTTTTGGTTCCTCTGACGTGTTCTTGTTGTGTGGCACAGAGGCCTGGCTAGTCAGCATGGACACGATTTCTACTAGTTGTGACACCTGGGTCTTTAGGAGTTCAACTTCTGAATCACCTTCTTCTGCACTTAACATTCTGACTCGGGCAGTTGGTTCGGTGTGTTGACTCCTCCTTTTGTCTTCCAACATGGCCTCCTCCTCCCTGACTATCCGGATCAAGTCGGGGTATTCCAGGCTGCTCCCGTCCCGCCGGGTGCGTAGCAATAATGTGATGGGGTCCAAGGGTTGAGCTCCCCTCAACACCTGCTGGGCACGGGCCTCATCCACTTTTCTTGGATCGATCCCTTTCTTCAGTAGGATCCGATGCAGGATCTTATCCAGGCGTCCTATGAATTCTGACAGCTTCTCTCCCTCTTTTTGGTAGCAATGCCCCAGCTGGTAAGTGAGTTCAGTGACGTTTTCCGTCCCGCCGAACACATTCTGCAGAATATCCAGATAATCCTGTGCATTGCAGTCCTTCTTGCTTAACTTGAGGTTACGTATGGCCTCCAGAGCAGGCCCCTTTAAGCTTTCCACAATCTGTTGTTTTTTTTGTTGTTCTGGCACCTCCCATTCTTCTAGGGCCTGAGTGGCGCCATCTAGCCACTCTTCAAATCTATCTTCCACTGAAGGTACAGGTTTCTTCCCAGAAAAGGTCCTGAGTTTCCTGTATCCTGACATCAGGTAGTCTGGAGGGTCCTTTTTACACTTGGTCACAATCTCCCCCAGGACAGCGCACAATTCTGAGCTAAGGGTGGTCAATGGTGGTGAACCGGGACCCTTTTGTTGGGCGCTCCCTCCTGTGCTGGGGCCTCCTGAAGTAGTGGATGTGGGGCCATCTTTATTCTCTTCTGGGTGTATCAGGAGGAGTTCTACTTGGTTTGTAGTTTTTATGCTGGCACCCTTGAAGTAGTCAGAGATTCCGTTCCTCCACTCACATAATGCATAGGTATGGGGATTTACAGTATCTGTCTTTATGTCAATCACCCATGGCTTCTTGTCCGTGGACAATGCTCTCAAGACTGGAGTTAGCTGCTCCTCTACCCAGGCCTCTCTCTGGATTTCAACCACCAGGCCATTTCCGGGTAGGATGCCTTCATCCCTGCACCACCGGGCTACGGCAGCAGGGTCCATTTCTGTGCTGTAAGGGTTCTGTCTAGGGGGAAAGTTGATTGCAGAACCGTAGAATATCCCGGACGAGCCCCCACGTGTAGCACTACCCCCGTAGGAGCTGCTGTTTGTTTGATTTGGGTCTACGTCCTGCCTATCAACCCCTGGAAGTGGCTCAAACCTTCCCTTAGCACAACTGATATGAATAAGGAGTGTGAGACCTATTGAGTATTAGAAGACACAATCCTGCATACATCACACAATAACCTGTAAATGTTATTACCTTTGCTGGTCACTAGTCCTTCTAAGTGACAGAGATACTTCACACAAGTTATATGCTTAATCAAAGGTACCTTTACTCAGTATAAAAGGGAAGGGTAAAGAATCACATTAATACACACAGTTGACTCTGCATGCGCATTGCAGAGTCAATAAACCAATAAGGATAGGTATCACTGAGATTAGGTAATAACAGGAAATAACATCAGCTATATATATGTACATGTATCTATATGTGTCTCTGCACGGCTAACTGGTTGCTCGCGAGCTCCCCCTTTGTTGCAATACCTTGCACGTGTTCATTCCCTATAATAGGTAAGCAAGGCCTGTCTGCGTCCCACTCAAAGTTCCTTTCTCCAATGAAGTCTTTGCTAGCCACCGTCGGTGCACAAGTTAAATTGTAATCCACAGGGTTTCAACAAGATGCTGTAATTATCCGCAATATACCTGAGTACTCGTGTGCCTGCCACCCACTAATGACGGATGCACCAATCTCTGATCACATAGTCTCCAGTGAGATACACTAGGCCGCAAGCTGTGGCGTGATAGGTGAAGTGTGGCTGGCACTAACTAAATCACTTTCCTCTAAGGTAGTAGTCAATTCTGGGCAGGTGCCCTTCTCACCAAACAGGCCCGACTTTCAGATAGTCTCCTCTGGCTTGTCCCGGTCACTCGATCTCCACGCTTCTGCTTCAGCTGCAGTCTCCGGACTCCGTCACTAACAGCATATGGTGATGGACGACTCCGGTCTCTGCTGGGCAATCACAGGACGCTGTGGACGATCCTCTTCTGGAAATCACTCAGGCACTCCCGTAATTTAGGCCCAGGCTTCTGGCCTAATCCTTAGGAAGCAGGCCTCCGTGCCAACTTCCTGCTTGATTGAGAGCTGGATCCAGAGAGAGAGACGCTGGCCCCTCCCCTGGTTTAAGTAGTCTGCCCAGAATGCTTTGCGGTGTTGCAATGCACCCTGGGTAATGTAGTCTGTCTTTTACTAAAAGCAAAAAAGTCTTTTCTCCTAGCTGATATCTGTCCCAAAGTGCATTAGTTGCATTGTAATACTTATACCACCGGAGGGAGCCGGATTCCTTCTTACATATGGACATCCTGCTACATAATTTTTTTTATTTTTAATAAAGGACTGTGATTTTTAACATTTTCACACTTTTTCTTTGTGAAATTGTAGGGGTACAATGTACCCCTTACCAATTCACATAGGGGGGGTGGGATCTGGGGGTCCCCTTTGTTAAAGGGGGCTTCCAGATTCCGATAAGCCCCCCGCCCGCAGACCCCCACAACCACCGGGCAAGGGTTGTGGGAATGAGGCCCTTGTCCCCATCAACATGGGGACATCCTCCCCATGATGAGGGCATGTGGCCTGGTACGGTTCATGAGGGGGGGCGCTCTCTTTTCCTGCGGCCTGCCAGGTTGCGTGGCAGGCCCCCCCTCTTTTCCTGCGGCCTGCCAGGTTGCGTGCTCGGATAAGGGTCTGGTATGGATTTTTGGGGGGAACCCCACACCATTTTTTTTTTTTGGTGTGTGGTTCCCCTTAAAATCCATACCAGACCTAAAGGGCCTGATATGGAATTTGGGGGGGACCCCCACGCTTTTTTTTTTTGCCATTTTTTTCAACGACTTTGATCTGTATTGCCGGAACCGACAATTCATTAATAGCTGCGAGTAGTTTTAAATTACTTTTTTCCTTTAGAAATTACATTTTGTGCAGGGACAGGTCTAAACAAGGGAAACATGCGCTACTTTACAGGCATACTATACACACCCCCCAGGTACAAAACTTTAAGGAATATTTCACTTTTATTGTTTCACTTTAAGTATTATTAAAATCACTGCTCCCGAAAAAACTGAATTTTTTAAAACTTTTTTTGCATTGATACATGTCCCCTGAGGCAGTACCCGGGTCCCCGAACACTTTTTTATGACAATAACTTGCATATTAACCTTTAAAATGATCACTTTTGATTTTCATGTTCATGTCCCATAGACTTTTGTTCGCGTGTTCGAGCGATTTTTTTGCCTGTTCTGGTGCGAACCGAACCGGGGGGGTTTCGGCTCATTCCTACTCCCGCCACCGGTGATGGCACACAGACTGAAGCAACGGCACATACGTGCCATTGCTTCAGTTTGCCCCTGTGCGCATGTGCCAATGAAATCGGCACATGCAGGGGACAGGGGATATCTCCTAAACTGTGCAGGTTTAGGCGATATCCTGGGTAGCTACAGGTAAGTCTTATCATAGGCTTACCTGTAGCATAAAGTGGTCTGTAATGCCGCGTACACACGGCCGTTTTTCATGACGAGAAAAATGCAATTTTTTTATTTGGTCATTAAAAACGATTGTGTGTGGGCTCCAGAGCATTTTTCACGACGTTAAAAATGGGCATTAAAAATTTGGAACATGCTCTAATTTTTCTCGTCGTTTTTCACGTCGTCGTTTTTCTCGTCATGAAAAACGGCCGTGTGTAGGCTTTAACGACATTAAAACTAGCGTTCGTAATGGAGATAGCACATTTGTCACGCTGTAACGGACTGAAGAGCACGAGGCTGAAAAGCGCGAATCGTCTCTCACCAAACTTTACTAACACAAGGATCATCAAAAGCAGCACAAAGGGTGGCGCCATCCGAATGGAACTTCCCCTTTATAGTGCCGTCATACATTTCGTACGTCACCGCGCTTTGCTCTAACATTTTTTTTCATGATCGTGTGTAGGCAAGGCAGGCTTGAGAAGAATCACGTCGAGAAAAACTTCGTTTTTTTCAATGACATTAAAAACGGTCATGTGTACGCGGCATAAGGGTTTACAACCACTTTAATGCAGAGCTACACCCAAAAGGGGAAGCTCCGCTTGTCTGCCTCCTACCTACTTGATGTCTGTTTACCTACACTGTCTGCATTGTAGGGGCCCCAGAGAATTACTTTGCCCAGCGGCCCATGATGCTATTAAGACAGCCCTGTGCGTGTTCCAGCCTGTTTCCGATCTTTTGTTCCGAGTGTGTCCCAGCCTGCTTCCAGTTGTGTGCTCCCAGTTTGTCCCTGCCTGCATCAAGTCTTCTTTCAACTCTCTGTCTCCCTGTGCACTTCAATCTGTTACTTACTTCTCTTCACCAGTCCGTTTCCCTTGTGAGCTCCAGCCAGCCTTGTTACCAGCCCCTTGCTCTCCCAGCCTGTGGGGGTGATTTACTAAAGACCTGCGCCTGTGGTGCAGTGGAGAAATTGGAGCAATTGCACAAAAAATGGGACTCAAAACATTTATCAAAAATTATGGTGCACTTATATGCACCAAACCATATTTACATAGGAAGCGCTGTTGCGCACTTGCGTAATCTTTTGCACCTACTAGTAGCAAGCGCAGCCAATGTAATCTTTAACATTTTTGTCTGAATACTTTAGATAACTTTACTAGTTTACCATCTTCTGTTACCAGGCTAAAAAGTATGTATATAATATTGTTTAAATGCACAAATTCTGTCCAGAACATGTAGATCTGTCTTACAACTAATCAAGCCTTTTTACACCCTTCTTTCAGCTTACTCAACTGCACATGTGCATTGACAAAGCACACCATTTTATGCTAGCCTGACAGGGCGCCCACACTTTAGCTTTCTTAAATATGTGTGTTGCACACGGGCGCATCTGCGTTCTCCAAAATGCACAACTGCTTATTCATTGAGCTTGTGCTCATTGTAATGCTGATCATGTTAATGAGCTTTTCCTTATCACATGGAGAATATTGCTTCCACTTTTATTCCTTTCATTCACTTCTTTTTGAAACAACTCAATAATCATTCTAGAACAGTGGTTCTCAACTCCAGTCCTCAGGGCCCACCAACAGGCCAGGTTTGCAAGATAACTGAAATGCATCACAGGTGATATAATTTGCTGCTCAGGGATTGCAGTATTCTAGTCTGCATCTCACCAAGGTAATACTTAAAATCTGTTAGTGGGTCCTGAGGACAGGAGTTGAGAACCACTGTTCTAGAGATCTTCCTCCTATCAACAACTGTGCAGATGTTTACTGGACTTGTAATTGTGCATTTTATGGTGATAGTCTATAATCATTGGTAGAGCCAAAACTTCTTCCATGAAAACATCTTCTCAACACATGTCTGTGTATTGTGCATTCTGGACAATTCTTTCCCCATATACTGTCCAATCTGATTGCACAGTGTATGGGGAAATGAATTACTCAGAGAAATGAGTGGATGTATATGTCATCCAATCAGATTGGACAGTGTATGGGGAAAGAATTGTCCAGAATGCACAATACACAGACATGTGTTGAGAAGATGTTTTCATGGAAGTTTTGGCTCCACCAATGATTATAGACTATCACCATAAAATGCACAATTACAAGTCCAGTAAACATCTGCACAGTTGTTGATAGGAGGAAGATCTCTAGAATGAATATTGAGTTGTTTCAAAAAGAAATGAATGAAAGGAATAAAAGTGGAAGCAATATTCTCCATGTGATAAGGAAAAGCTCATTAACATGATCAGCATTACAATGAACAAGTGCCTGATGTCTGTTTCATATTTAAGAATGTGTATGCGCCCGTACGCGCAACGATTCCACGAATCTGGCGCAAGTCGACAGCATGCGCCATGTCGCACTAATTATTCCTGCCCGCGCAAATGCGCCAACATTTTCTTAAATCAGCCCCTGTGTGTCTTGTCTGTGTCTCTGTGTTTTTCCGTGCACCCTTACTATTTCTCTAGTGTTACCTGCTGCCTTGTGGATCCTGTGCTCCAGCCGTGCAAAGGATATTCAACAATGCAGTTGTGGCCTGCTTAGGTGAGTTGGAAGACCGCAACCTGGGTATCACCTGCATCGTAACATCAGCTCTGGTGAAGACCAGACAATACCCTAGATTCTGCTCCTCCACTCTTTTTAGGGCTCTGTTTCCTTTAACCGCTTAAGGACCAGCGCACAACTTTTTACGTTGGCAGAATGGCACGGACAGGCATAAGGGCGTACAGGTACGTCCCCTTTAAGATGCCGCCGTGTGGTCGCGTGCGTGCCGCCAGCGGCACGCTCGCGACCCTGCCGTCTTCTCCGTGAGTCTGACCGCAGGTCTCGATCGCCGCGTGGATACCCGCGATTGTCTCACGAAGAGATAGAGCGGGGAGATGCTTATGTAAAAAAGCATCTCCCCGCTCTGCCTAGTGACTATGACAGTGATCACCTCTTCCTGTATTAGAAAGCAGTGATCACTGTCTTGTCACACACAGCCCATTCCCCCTACAGTTAGAAGCACTCATCAGGGCACACTTAACCCCTACAGCGCCACCTAGTGGTTAACCCCTTCACTGCCAGTGTCATTTTCACAGTAATCAGTGCATTTTTATAGCACTGATCGCTGTAAAAATGACAATGATCGCCGCCATTACTAGTAAAAAAATATATTAATAAAAATGCCATAAAACTATCCCCTATTTTGTAGACGCTATAACTTTTGCGCAAACCGATCAATAAACGCTTATTGCAATTTTTTTTTTACCAAAAATATGTAGAAGAATACGTATCGGCCTAAACTGAGGAAAAAAAAAAGTTTTTTTGTATATTTTTTGGGGATATTTATTATAGCAAAAAGTAAAAAATATTGAATTTTTTTCAAAATTGTCGCTCTATTTTTGTTTATAGCACAAAAAATAAAAACCGCAGAGGTGATCAAATACCACCAAAAGAAAGCTCTATTTGTGGGAAAAAAAGGACGTCAATTTTGTTTGGGAGCCACGTCGCACGACCGCACAATTTTCAGTTAAAGCGACGCAGTGCCGAATCGCAAAAAGTGGCCTGGTCTTTGACCAGCGAAATGGTCCGGGGCTGAAGTGGTTAAAGCGAGCAGGCAAGCCAAACACAGCCGTGGCACCCAATTCCCTTAATAAATTCTCCCACATGTTTTCTAATGATTTATGTGTAGCGGTGTCAAATGTCAAATTTAGTGGGGTGTATCTGGGCTATAGTTGGCCCAGATACATTGATTTTTAGGGATTTATGGACACTGGAGTGTGGGAGGTATGAATGGTGTCATGTTCCCTGCGGTCCCTAGGTGGCGCTGTCACCTGGGACCGGGGTTGAACTGCCATTCTAGAGCTGTGCCCTTTTTGTCCTCTCGCAGCAGTAGTACGGCAGGGCGGGGAACCTGCTGTGCCTGCTGGGAGAGGATATAAAAGGGGGCGGACATCTTGCGCATGAGGTCCATTCCCCAGGCACCTTCAGCCTGGGGGCTGCTGCGGTTCGTCTGTGCCCAGGCGCCCTCGGCCTGGGCGCGTAGAGTCGAGTTCCATCCCAGGCACCTTCAGCCTGGGGTGAGGTACTTTACCAGAAGGCCTGGGGCCCAGTACCTTCGACTGGGTCCCGCGAGGGCGAAGCATTCCTAAGGTGCCCTCGGCATTGGGTGCCTGAATCCAGGGCATAAGGGACTGGGGACGTGACCTCCCCGAAGAGCCAGCGCAGCATTTGCTGGTGACGGTGGAGGTCTCTGGTGACCGTCCGGATGGATGTCTTCCTCTGACAGGGGTCGTTTCAGAGACCTATCTTCATCAGGTCAGTGGCAGGCCTCATCCAAGGCCTGTGGCAGAGGCCTCAACGTTCACCCAGGTCAGTGGCAGTGACCAAATTCACAGTCGGTGGCAGCGACTGTGCGCCAAGCCTGTTTGCACTAAACGGAACAGGAGAAACTCTATTCATTGTGTTGTGCCTGGACCTACTCTTTCCCACACCCTGTCTGTTCTTTTAAAAGTCAACCAGTCTACCTATTGATCAAAGCAATAAAACAGAGTTGGACTTTTTATGGTGTGGAACTCGTGTTACTGGAAGCTAAGTGTCCCTGTCAGTGACAGTGGCAATCATCCTCCACAGGAGAAGCTGAGGCTCTGGCCTAAAACGCAGACCCGAAGGTAAACGGTTTAGCTCATATCTCTGCATCCTACATCAGAGAGCCGAGCTGGTGGTGTGCATCTTTCCCCCTTCTCCCAGATACCCCTAGACGAGTAAAACCAGCCATAGAGAGAGGGGAGTAGCTGGGGGAGGACCGCTACACGTGGGGGCTCTAAGTCCGGGATTTGTGTTTATGCACTAGAGCCGAAGCTATCGGAGTTTGAACTTTGCTGCCCAGAAGAGTTCCGAGTAGGTCGGCCATATTGGCCACTGCGCCAGCAGGCACACCCTCCCTGCACAGTTCGTGGGCATGACATGGAGAAAGCCCGCAAACTGGTGTGCCAGAGGGAAGGAGTCCGGCCATGTGAAGAGGTACACGTGGGGACTTTGGTGCCAGTTATGCAGTGCGCGATGGAGCAGCAATCAGTCACTATGTTCGGCAATCCCTTGTGGGTTCCAGTCTCAAATACTACGAGGATGACTTCAACTGCTGCTCCGATTACAGATACGGGGATTCGGCTCAAGCCCCAGGGACGATTCGCCTTGTACACCTGCAAGGATGTTGAGGCCCTGGGTATGATTTGTCCCGGATGTTCGGGACTGGTGGTACAGTTAAAGCCATTCGGGCGCTGTGAGGCCTGCGGGGAATTCACGTTTGAGGTGGAGCAATCCATAGAGAGACCTCGGGTCTTCCACCTCAGCCCTACATCAGGTGTCGCCACTCAACAAGGAGAAATCAACACTTGGACAGCCGTCCCTACGCGCACTGTAGAGACCTCCGTGAAGGTCGCGAACAAAGGGATGAAGAATGCAAAATCCGGAGATGCTGCTTCGGTCACCACAGTTTCCCTACTCCCAGCGCCAACAAGGACGGTCGATCTTGTGAGAGCTTCCAGCGGCCGAGATGGAGGACAACCCCTGCGCTTGCCTGGCCCGGATGGATCCGGTAGGAAGAGTCCTGGACATCCCTTCACAAGTTTGGGTCGAGGTAAGCTAGGGACTGGGACTTGGTGTTGGGACGGAGGTGTCGGGGATTCACGGCCCCTTGAGCCCGTGGGTGGGAGTGATTCGGTGTCCACTACCAACTACCTGCCCGCAGAGGAGTGTGACACCTCCGACCTGGAGTCGGTCTCTGATGTGGGAGACAACGTCGTCATAGACTAATTGTTTGCTGAGAAGGGCTGGGACAAGATGCCTCTCTCCTTGTCCCGTAGAGCCAGGGATCCACCTATGTCCACAGGGGATAGTATACCCCGAGTGGAGGCACCAGCGCCTGAGGAGGGACCCCGGCCTGCCCTTCAGTCCCCGGTGCCTCCTGCACCTATCACCAGGGACAAGAGACTGTCGCTGCGGGCACCTATGCCCAACTTGGAGGTGGTCAAGGCACCTCGCCATCCGGATTCAATCGTCCTGCCGGGCGAGGGAGACCGCTCTACCATGCCTCCCTTGTCTAGGCTACAGTGTTTGTTCTGTCAAAAAGTTGCCAACGAGTATGGGTGGGAGTACCCATACTTATCTAAGGAGCTACTGTATGAAGTGGAAGTCTGCAGGGAACGTTGGTATAATGACTTCGTGTGGACACACATCAAAGTCCCACACGCACGCAGGTACCTCGCTTGTTCCCCAAAGGCATCTCAAAGATTTAAGGACTGTAAAGCAGAGTGGATGTTGGGTCGGCACATTCATGGTGACAAAGTGTTGATTCGACGGAAAGAAGGGGAGGATGTCGAATATCACATAGAGACTGTGGATCAGCATTTGAAACCCCTTGTCTTGCCGCATCCCAGATTCTACCTGTAGGAGAAAAAGACTAATTTCCTTTGTCCTGCAAGTTTGCTGAACTTTCCGGGGTTTGTTTTTCCTTCCCGGAAACTCAGGAACTGTACCCGAGTGTGACAGGAGGGTCACGTTGGACACAGGGTGAGCCAAGAAACCATGGACATTAAGAATATGGCTTGGTTGGCTGGAAATTGAAATAGGAATATTAGTCCACAATATTGTTTTATTCTGAAACTTACCAGGTTAATTGAGAGATGTGTTACCTGCCAGTGGGATGTAAATCCCAGCTTCTAAGGAACCTGTTCATTGTTTGTAGTGATGTGGATTGGGGAAATTGAGTCTGTCCTTGTGTGTATTGTAAAGTGCCAGACAGTCTGGTGAATAAGGGTCATGCATAGTTATTTAAACATAAAGGGCTGGTGTGAATAGAGATAGTTAACTCTATGCCTGTGTGTATTGTACTCTGCAGACGGAGCGTCTGCCAACCTTTACATGAGAAGATGTGTATTGAAGATCGTTACATCTATTGTGTAAAGTCTGTTGTCTCCTAACAGACGTCAAAGTAATGTGTTGAGTCTTGTAATGTGTGGGTGGAGCTGGGCCATTGTTCATGTTAAACTACTGTGTATTAGATGTATATAAAAGTTACAATGTTTCTCAATAAAAGGCATTCGATTTAGGAAGATACAGAGCGTGTGTCTCGTTCTTCCAGAAGGATTAATTCCTATGGGAAAGGGTCGCCTGGCTGTGGAAGATTGGTAGCGGATGTGTGTCCAGGAGAGGGGAATATTTAAACGGCGTTTAACCCCCTTCGTATTTGGGGTGCCGTTACATTGGTTGGCAGCAGCGGGATTTTCCCTCCAGTTCCTGGGACACTCCAAACCACCACAGTGAATGACCAGCTATGCAGCCTGCAGGAAAGTCACGCTGAAAGACCTACTTGAGAGCCGAGATGGACCAGAAGAAGGGTGATGCAGGACCCCGGTCAGTTGAAGATTTGTTTCAGCAACGAGTTCAACAGCGCTTGGCATTATATGGTGCTAACCCATCAGAGACCGCCATACAGGAAGCCATTAGAGGCATCCAGCTGCAGGATGCGCGACAAAAGAGAGAACGAGAGCGACAAAAGAGAGAACTAGAGCGGCAACATGAGCGGAGAATGGCGGAAATACGGCAATCGGAGATCCCCTACAGACAGCTGCTAGAATCTGCTCAGCAGCAGGGTGGGGCCCCCTTTGCCTAGGACTATCAGGAAATACCAGTGGACAACTCTGAAATCCTGGCTGAAGAATCGGCAGTGGAAAATCTGAAGATTGCCACTCTTAAAGCCGAAGTGGATGATATGGAGTTCCAGGGAGCTAGCCTGGCTGAAGAATCGGCAGTGGAAAATCTGGAGATTGCCATCCCTAAAGCCGAAGTGGATGAGGTGGAGTTCCAGGGAGCTAGGGCAGTTGGCTCATCCCCCCAGCCACAGATTACAGAAGGTATGGATTTAATGGGCTGTGTCAGTGAAACATTATAAAGAAGCACAGCATACTTCCTTTTGAACACTAGATGGCAGCAACGTCGACAGTGGAAGCTGTCAGCTGCACACATCACATGACTTCCTGGCTGCCTATAAAAGACAGCCTGGATCCATGTTTAAGTTGCTGGTTTATCTTTCAGCTTCCCTAGTTCCTGCTTGTGTTTCCTGCCTTGATACTACCGTTGTGACCCGGATTGACCCTGACCTGCTCCGATCTCTTCCAGCACCTGACCCTTGGCTTGTCTTTTGTACCTCTGCTACCTTTCTCCAGTGTTTGACCCTCGGCCTGCTTACGGATTACTCTACCAGTCTCCTGTGCTTGACCTCCAGCCTGCCTACGGACTTTGCTATTATCTCCTGTGCTCAAACCCCTGGCCTGATTACGGACTTGCTGTGTATCTTCAGTGTCTACTAGTACTGCACAGCTTCCAGCTCCATGTCATCCGCACGCAGACCTACCAGCCTGCCGGTACCTCGTGCCTCTTTGTGCCCTTCACCCTCTGTTCCACCACCAGGGGTGGAGTGCGCTTAGTCGCAAGGGAGAACCGCTCTCAGCATCTCGGCCTCGGTGAGTACCCTCGTGACAGTATAAACCAGCCAAAATGTCCGAGGCCGACAGAGCGTGTTCTCCTCTTGAGGCCCTGTGTCAGCAGGTCACAGCCATTACGCAGGCAGTCCAGAAGTTGCAGGAGGGTTATATCCAGATGGATGGACGTCTTCAGCACCTATCCAGGTCGCCCGCTTCAGCCACCACAGCTTCAGCAGTTTCTCCTGGGACCTCCTCTTCTCAAGCTCAGTCCAACCCTGCTGTCATTATGGCCGTTCCTGAACCACGGGTTCCTATTCCTGAGCGATTTTCGGGCAACCGAAAGAAATTCAGAGCTTTCAAGAACGCCTGCTCCCTATACTTGGCCCTCCAACCCAGGACTTTTTCTTCTGAAGTTGTCAAGGTGGGGTTCGTTATCTCCTTATTATCTGAGGAACCACAAGCCTGGGCCCATGGTCTCATGGAGCAGAGAAGCCCCATATTGAACTCAATAGACACTTTCTTTGAATCCATGGCTCAACTGTATGATGACCCTCAGCGTACAGCCACGGCAGAGTCCGCCTTACATGCCCTGATCCAAGGAAAGAGACCAGTGGAGGACTATACGGTTGATTTCCGTAAATGGTCAGCTGATACAGGATGGAACGAGGCTGCCCTCAAATATCAGTACCGCCAGGGTCTCTCCGAGGCCCTTAAAGACGAACTGGCCCGGGTTGAGACCCCTACTACTTTGGAAGCTTTAATTCAATTGACCATTAAATTGGACAGACGCATGCGGGACCGGCGCTCCGAGCGTTTCCAGTCCACCCGACCTACCTGGATGCTACCCAAGCCTTCTCCAGTCCATCATCCGTTCCTGGCTCCTCCTGTTGTTTCTGCTCCTGAGAGTGAACCCATGCAGCTAGGTTTGGTCCGAGCTCCACTCACCCCCGATGAAAGACAGCGGAGACGCCAAGCCAACCTGTGCCTGTATTGCGGCGAAGCGGGACATTACTTACGTAACTGCCCCGTGAGACCCAGTAAGTCACGCAACCATTATGCTATGAACTATCAAGTTGCTGGTCCTAATCAAACTCATGTTACCCTTCCTGTCTCTCTACGGGTAGCGGGAGAGGTAATTCGGCTACTGGCCATAGTCGATTCGGGCACCTGCAGCTGCTTCCTTGATGCATCATTGGCTCAGAAACTACATGTTCCTCTCCTCAACAAGAGACAGAATCTCCTGGTTCGCTTAGCCGATGGGTCCTTACCCTGCTTAGGACCTGTTACACAAGAAACTGTTCCCATTCTCACTGTCACAGACTCAGGCCACCAGGAGCACTTATGTTTTGATATTATCTGCTTCCCCATGTTCCCTGTCATCTTGGGACTTCCATGGTGTGAGGGGGTTAGCTCGGCAGCGGGTGTGTGTGACCCCCGGGATGGGCTCCCCACACAAAACAGGCCCAGCAAACGGAGGTTGTGGTTTTCAAAATCAAAAGGTGCGGTTTATTTTCTATTTACAGTGACAAAACACAGCAAAGCAAAAGAAACATAACCAAAATAAATCCTGGTCAAGTTGACCTCTGACTAAACATACAGGTTTCCTAACTAACAACTGGGATCAGCCTAGTGCTGTCCTAGTCCCTAAGTCCCTGGTTTTAAATGTCCAAGCAAATAGCCACACAGGCTTTTTCTCACCGCACAGGGGTTCACTCTCCCTAGACAGTCCACACAGGTCTGGTTCCAGGCATGAGCTAACATCTAATGAAGCTGGGAGTTCTTATAGAGGCCTAAATGAGCTGACAAGCTTCAGCTGGCCTCATCAACTCCCTGTCTGCACGACGCCCAGCCCTCTCCCTAGAGGTATGAGTCATCAATGAGCCCACTAGTCTCAGCTGGGCTTCATTAACTCTCTACCTAGTTGTATAAGTCGGCGTAAAGCCTGAATCTGGGCGAAATATATCTACCCCCCTGGATGCAACCAGGTGACTTTACCTTCCTGCTGTCACATACCCCCCCCTCTTGTTTTAACCTTGGGGTTGGAACACCAGCAATCAGGCATTCATGTACTCGAGACAAAGCATCCACATTCCCCATTTGAACGCCAGGGCGATGCTTTACTGTGAAGTTGAATTCCTGTAGGGCCAGGAACCACCTATTCACTCTTCTATTTGTCTCCTTGTTTTGAGCCATCCACTTTAACGGAGCGTGATCCGTAACCATGTCAAAGTGCCTACCTAGCAGATAGTACCGAAGGGAATCTAGAGCCCACTTCACCGCTAAACACTCCTTTTCAACCGTGGCGTAATTTACCTCATGGGACTTCAACTTCCTGCTGAGGTAAATGACTGGGTGCTCTTCCCCGTTCCAGACCTGGGACAATACTGCTCCTAACCCCACATCTGACGCATCACTTTGTACGACAAAGTCTTTAGAGAAGTCGGGTGAGTACAACACTGGCTGGCTACATAAGGCTTGTTTCAAGAATTGGAATGCTGCCTCAGCCTCGGGGGTCCATTTAATCATGACCGACCCTTTCCCCTTCGTCAGGTTGGTTAGGGGCACAGCCTTAGAAGCAAAGTGGGGAATGAATCGCCGATAATACCCAGCGATTCCCAGAAAGGCTCGTACCTGCTTCTTGCTGTTGGGACGTGGCCAACTCTGGATGGCCTCGACTTTGTTGAGTTGGGGTTTTATTACTCCCCTCCCAATGGTGTACCCAAGATATTTGGCCTCCTCCTGCCCAATGGTACACTTCTTGGGGTTAGCCGTAAACCCCGCTTCCCGAACAGAGTCCAGGACTGCTTGCACTTTTGGCAGATGTGAGGCCCAATCTGTGCTATGGACAATTACGTCATCCAGGTAAGCCGCAGCATACTTCCGATGGGGCCTCAGCATCTGGTCCATTTTCCGCTGGAATGTGGCCGGCGCATTCTGTAACCCGAACGGCATTCTTTTATATTGGAACGCCCCGTCTGGGGTTACAAATGCGGTTTTCTCTTTGGCCGACTTGGCCAGGGGGATTTGCCAATACCCTTTTGTGAGGTCAAGAGTCGTCATGTATCGGGCTGTTCCCAGCCGGTCGATCAACTCATCTATACGTGGCATCGGGTAGGTGTCAAATTTTGTAACTTTGTTCAACTGACGAAAATCGTTACAAAATCGCCAGCTCCCATCCGGTTTAGGCACCAACACAATGGGACTAGACCAATCACTTTGGGACTCCTCTATCACCCCTAAGTTCAGCATTTTCTGTACTTCCTCCCGTATTGCCTCCCGTCGGGCCTCTGGGATCCGATAGGGTTTTAACTTCACCCTTTCACCGGGCGGGGTAATAATGTCATGCTCTACCCCAGATGTTTGTCCCGGCAGCTCAGAGAATACCTCCTTGTTACGAAGCACAAACTCCTTAACCTCCTGTTGTTGGGGTTGTGACAAGGTGGCTGCGATTCCAACCTCAGGAATCACGCAACCAGTTTGAGCTGGTGACCAAGTGTCTGCGACTAGGGACTCTCTATCCCTCCAGGCTTTCAACAGATTAACGTGATAGATCTGTTCGGGCTTTCGCCTTCCTGGTTGTCTGACCTTGTAATTCACTTCGCTCACTTTTTCCATTATCTCGTAGGGGCCTTGCCATTTGGCAAGGAATTTACTTTCAACCGTAGGGACAAGTACCAGTATCCTATCCCCCGGGGAAAAGGTACGGGTCTTGGCTCCACGGTTGTACACTCTCTGCTGTGCTAACTGCGCTTGGGCCAAATGTTCCTTCACGATGGGCATTACCTGTGCAATTCGGTCTTGCATCAGGGCGACATGCTCAATCACACTCCTGTGGGGAGAACTCTCACTTTCCCAAGTTTCCTTGGCAATATCCAACAGCCCTCTTGGGTGTCTCCCATACAGTAACTCAAAGGGGGAGAATCCCGTAGAGGATTGGGGCACCTCCCTAATAGCAAACATCAGATAAGGAAGTAGACAGTCCCAATCCTTTCCATCTCTATCCACCACTTTCTTCAACATTTGTTTTAGGGTTTTGTTGAATCTTTCAACCAGCCCATCGGTTTGGGGGTGATACACAGATGTACGTAATTGCGTCACTTTGAACAATTTACACAGCTCCTTCATAACCCGGGACATAAAGGGTGTACCTTGGTCCGTAAGCAGTTCTTTACAAATACCCACCCGGCTAAACACAAGAGATAGCTCTTTGGCTATGGTTTTGGCCGAGGTATTTCGGAGAGGGATCGCTTCTGGATAACGGGTGGCATAGTCCATTATAACTAATATGTACTGGTGCCCCCTAGCGGACTTGATTATAGGACCTACCAAATCCATGGCGATCCTCTCAAACGGGACCTCAATGATGGGTAGAGGGACCAGCGGGCTACGGAAATGTGGCATCGGGGCCGACCTCTGACACACAGGGCAGGAGGAACAATAATTTTCTATGTCCTTCATCACCCCCGGCCAATAGAATCTCTGTAATACCCTCTCTCGGGTTTTCTCTGTCCCCAGATGACCTCCAAGAATGTGCCCATGGGCCAACTCCAACACCAACTTCCTGTAAGGTTTGGGCACCACAAGTTGCTCAACGGTTTCTTCTGCCCTTTTTGCCACCCGATACAGTAGGTCCTTCTCTACGCTGAAGTATGGGTAAGTGCAGGTATTATCTGGGTTCACTAACTCGCCATCTATTTTCACTACGTTTTCCCGTGCCTTTATTAGGGCGGGGTCTTTCAACTGTTCTGTGGCAAAGTTTTCCCTGTGAACCTCAAGATCAGAAAACTCCACAGACGGTAGGTTTTCGTCTGAGGAGGTGGGCTCCTCTCCAGTTTCTTGAGTCTCCCCTGCCAATACTGACAAGGGAAATTCCGGAGAGTCCTCACCACTCTCAGGGGAGTTCTGGCTATCACATTCCTGGTACATAGGGGCACCAGTGGGGGGCTCAGGATCATCCCACAGTTCCCAGAACTTCGGAAAATCCCTTCCGACAATGGCGTCATGCGGTAACTGAGATACTAAGCCCACTGGATGAGAGAGGGTACCTTTGGGGGTCTCGAAACACACTGTAGTCACTGGATACTCTCGGGTGTCCCCATGCACACAAATAACAGCTACCTTGCTATTCCCAGAGACCTCTGTTTTAACTAACTCAGCCTTTATCAGGGTCACAAGGCTACCTGAATCCAGCAATACCACAACATTTCTACCATTAACACACATTTTGCATAAATGTTTCTCAGTTCCTCGAATGGCAGTGCATGCGACTGTCGCACACAGCGACTGACGTCTGCCCGTCAGAAAGTCACACTGCATGGGTTCCTCCACAACCGGGCAATTTGCTGCAATATGTCCCGCTTGCCGGCAGCGGTAGCAAACGATCCTTCTTGCCGCCTCTTGAGCCGCTGATTTCCCAGGCTGTTCTCGCCAAACTTGGGGTAGAGCTCCCACCCTCTCACTCTCTCCACCCTTACCCCTTGGAATCATCTTATCCGCCCCTGGGGATGGTCTGGTCTTAGGGTGGAAAGTCCGAGTGTCTCTGGAAGAGGCCGTCAGGTTCTCTGTAGCCAAGTATTTCTCCACACGATCCACAAGACCATCGGCCGTCTCTGGGTCTCCATGGCTTACCCACTTTTGGATGGCAGTAGGAAGAGCTCTCAAAAACCGATCCATTACAACACGTTCCACAATCTTTGGTGCGGACAAAGTCTCTGGCTGTAGCCACTTTCTGCTCAGGTGAATGAGATCATACATTTGAGACCTGGGGGGTTTTCCAAGCTGGAAAGTCCAGTTATGCACACGCTGAGCCCGGACAGCCTGGGTGACACCCAGCCTTGCCAATATTTCAGCTTTTAGCATCACATAGTCTTTTGCTTGGTTAGGCTCTAGGTCATAGTAAGCTTTCTGCGATTCACCAGTTAACAGAGGAGCCACCAGTCCAGCCCACTGCTCCTCAGGCCACTTTTCTCTTTCAGCGGTCCTTTCAAATGTGGTCAAAAATACCTCTGGATCATCCTCTCCAGTCATTTTCGTCAATAAACGACTCACCCCAAAGGACGCGGTATTAGTGGGACGGCTTTCCTCACTGGTCTGCGGACGTTGCTGCATTACTGCTTCCATCTGTTGTTGTAGTCTCTGCTCTTGCCTCTGCAATAGGTCTATGAAGCGGGCCTCAGATTGCTGCTGGGCTTGTTGCTGAGCCTCCAGACTCCGTTGCAAAGTTGCGTTTGTCTGCTGCTGGGCTGCAAGGCTCTGTTGTTGAGCTGCAAGGCTCTTTTGCAAACCTGCATTTGTCTGCTGTTGATTGGCATTTGCTAGAGCCAGCTGTTTCAGTATCTCCTCCATGCTGGCCTAAAAAAAACTGCCACTGGTTCTCCACCAACTGTGAGGGGGTTAGCTCGGCAGCGGGTGTGTGTGACCCCCGGGATGGGCTCCCCACACAAAACAGGCCCAGCAAACGGAGGTTGTGGTTTTCAAAATCAAAAGGTGCGGTTTATTTTCTATTTACAGTGACAAAACACAGCAAAGCAAAAGAAACATAACCAAAATAAATCCTGGTCAAGTTGACCTCTGACTAAACATACAGGTTTCCTAACTAACAACTGGGATCAGCCTAGTGCTGTCCTAGTCCCTAAGTCCCTGGTTTTAAATGTCCAAGCAAATAGCCACACAGGCTTTTTCTCACCGCACAGGGGTTCACTCTCCCTAGACAGTCCACACAGGTCTGGTTCCAGGCATGAGCTAACATCTAATGAAGCTGGGAGTTCTTATAGAGGCCTAAATGAGCTGACAAGCTTCAGCTGGCCTCATCAACTCCCTGTCTGCACGACGCCCAGCCCTCTCCCTAGAGGTATGAGTCATCAATGAGCCCACTAGTCTCAGCTGGGCTTCATTAACTCTCTACCTAGTTGTATAAGTCGGCGTAAAGCCTGAATCTGGGCGAAATATATCTACCCCCCTGGATGCAACCAGGTGACTTTACCTTCCTGCTGTCACAATGGTTACAAGCCCATGATCCTCAAATTAGCTGGCTTAATAAAGAGATTTCCTTCTCCTCTGCCTACTGCTCCCAGCATTGTTTTGTTCCAGCTCCTGCCTCATGCCTAACTGTTCAACCAGTACCTGACCATCTCCAGCATGTCCCTCCCGTTTACCTTGAATTCAAAGACATTTTTGATAAAAAGAAAGCAGATTGTTTGCCACCTCATCGGTCTTACGACTGTCCCATTGACCTCCTACCTGGCTCAGAAATCCCTTTCGGTCGCATATTTCCTTTGTCCGAGACCGAGTTGGAAGCTCTTCGGGTATACATAGATGAGAATCTTGAAAAAGGCTTCATTCGTCCGTCCTCTTCACCGGCTGGAGCCGGTATCTTCTTCGTCGAAAAGAAAGACGGCTCCCTAAGACCTTGCATAGACTACAGGGAGCTCAATAAAATAACTATAAAGAACCGGTACCCGCTCCCACTTATCCCAGAACTGTTTCAGCGGTTTCGTACCGCCCGCATCTTCTCCAAATTAGACTTACGGGGTGCCTACAATCTTATCCGGATTTGTGCTGGTGATGAGTGGAAGACCGCCTTCAGGTCCAGGTTCGGTCACTTTGAATACTTGGTGATGCCGTTTGGGCTATGCAATGCCCCGGCAACCTTTCAACATCTGGTGAACGATGTCTTTCGTGAATATCTCGACAACTTTGTAATTGTCTACTTGGACGATATCCTTATTTTTTCTGCCACCATTGAACTTCACCAAACTCACGTAAAAAAGGTTCTCACAATTCTCAGAAACCACGGACTTTACCTTAAAGCTGAGAAATGTGAGTTCGAGAAAACTGTTGTCCAGTTCCTGGGGTTCATTATTTCCACTGAAGGGGTTGCTATGGACCCACAGAAAGTTAAAGCTATCCAGGAGTGGCCGGCCCCTACTGATAAAAAAGGGGTGCAAAGGTTCATAGGCTTCGCCAACTTCTATCGGAGGTTCATTAAGGGATTTTAATCCATCATCTCTCCCATCACTCAGTTGACCCGTCAGCAAAATCACTTTCAATGGTCCCAGGAAACCCAGGAAGCCTTCGACAAGTTCAAACTCAGATTCATCTCGGCACCAATTTTACAGCATCCTGACCCGGCTTTGCCCTTCGTGCTGGAAGTTGACACCTCAGAGACTGCTACAGGAGCTATTTTGTCCCAAAGACAGGGTCCCAAGGCTCTCCTTCACCCAGTGGCTTTTGCATCCCGGAAGCTAAGTTCCGCCGAAAGAAATTACGATGTCGGTGACCGGGAATTGCTAGCCATTAAATTCGCCTTGGAGGAATGGAGATATCTTCTGGAGGGTGCGTCCCACGCTATCATGATTTTCACAGACCATAAAAACCTGGAGTACCTCCGGACTGCCAAACGCCTCAGACCACGACAAGCCCGATGGGCGCTCTTTTTCTCCAGGTTTAATTTTCATATCACCTTCCGACCTGGTTCCAAGAATGGTAAAGCGGACGCACTCTCCCGGATGTTCCCCGAATTTCCTCAGACAACTGAACCTGACACCATCCTTTCTCCACAGAATTTTCTTCTCCTTGCTCAGCCCGATCTAAGAACTGCCATTGAACAGGCCTCTAGCCACTGTACCGACCCAGAGATATCTTCTCTAGAGAAACGGGGCAATCTGTTCTGGGCTCAAAATAAAAATTTTGTCCCCCTGGAAGTAAGATCCTTGATCTTAAAGACATTTCACGATCACAAGCTTGCAGGTCACTTCGGAGTACAAAAAACCTCCGAACTGGTCTCTCGCTCTTTTTGGTGGCCAGGTTGGAGACGAGACTGTGAGAGCTATGTTTCTTCATGTATTTCTTGCCAGCGGAACAAGGGGGCAAGGGCCTAATCCTGGGGCCTACTGAGACCTTTACCTATCCCGGAAAGACCATGGAAGGAGGTCTCTATGGACTTTATCGTGGACCTGCCCCCCTCTGAAGGCTTTACCACCATTTTTGTCATTGTTGACCGCCTCTCAAAGATGGCGCATTTTCTACCTATGATTGGTACCCCCTCTGCCTTAGACACTGCCAACACATTCATTAAGGAAGTGGTGAGACTCCACGGGGTACCTGATAATTTTGTCTCCGACAGAGGCGCACAATTCACCTCAAAATTTTGGAAGGAACTCTGTAAGTCATTAGAAATCAAGGTTTGTCTCTCTTCAGCTTACCACCCCCAGAGTAATGGCCAAACAGAGAGAACAAACCAAACTCTAGAACAATATCTTCGTTGTTTCTGTTCTTGCTCCCAGGACGATTGGTCTTCTTTATTACCCTATGCGGAATTTGCCTACAATAATTCCATACACTCAGCCACCAACCAGACTCCTTTTTGGTCCAACTGTGGTTTTCATCCTTCCTTCCTCCCTAAAACCATCCCGGAAATCTCAGTACCCGCAGTACAAGATCGGATTACTTCTATTCAATCCAACTTCCAAAGGATCCAGGAAACCATGCAAAAAGCTCAGGATAGTTATAAAAAACATTTTGACCGAGGAAGAAAAGCTAACCCAGCTTTCAAAGTAGGAGATGAGGTTTGGCTATCCGCCATCAACCTTAGACTCCCTTGCCCATCACGAAAATTAGGACCAAAGTTCATCGGCCCTTTCAAGATCAAAAGAATGGTAAATCCTGTGGCTTTTGAGTTGACCCTTCCTGATTCTTACAGGATACATCCCGTGTTTCATGCCTCCCTGCTAAAACCAGTGGTCCCTAGTCCTTTTTTGGGAAGAGAAGAGCCTCCTCCTCCTTCAGTCGAGATTGATGGAGAGAACGAATTTGAGGTGGAAGCTATAATAAACTGTAGGAAGAGGGGTAGGCAACTTCAATACCTAATTAAGTGGAAGGGGTACCCGCCTGAAAATAATTCTTGGGAACCCTCAAGGAACATACACGCCCCTCGCTTGATCCGAACTTTTCAGTTGGAACACCCAGAATTAATGTCCAGTTTGGGCGCCCAGAGGCCGCTCCTCGGGGGGGGGGGCACTGTCAGTGAAACATTATAAAGAAGCACAGCATACTTCCTTTTGAACACTAGATGGCAGCAACGTCGACAGTGGAAGCTGTCAGCTGCACACATCACATGACTTCCTGGCTGCCTATAAAAGACAGCCTGGATCCATGTTTAAGTTGCTGGTTTATCTTTCAGCTTCCCTAGTTCCTGCTTGTGTTTCCTGCCTTGATACTACCGTTGTGACCCGGATTGACCCTGACCTGCTCCGATCTCTTCCAGCACCTGACCCTTGGCTTGTCTTTTGTACCTCTGCTACCTTTCTCCAGTGTTTGACCCTCGGCCTGCTTACGGATTACTCTACCAGTCTCCTGTGCTTGACCTCCAGCCTGCCTACGGACTTTGCTATTATCTCCTGTGCTCAAACCCCTGGCCTGATTACGGACTTGCTGTGTATCTTCAGTGTCTACTAGTACTGCACAGCTTCCAGCTCCACGTCATCCGCACGCAGACCTACCAGCCTGCCGGTACCTCGTGCCTCTTTGTGCCCTTCACCCTCTGTTCCACCACCAGGGGTGGAGTGCGCTTAGTCGCAAGGGAGAACCGCTCTCAGCATCTCGGCCTCGGTGAGTACCCTCGTGACAGGCTGTTCAGAGGATGTTATGGATTATGCATCGCCCCCTCAAGTACTGGCAGCAGGACAGAGTACTGCAGACCCCTGCTCTACACCCGTGGCAGTTTTGGAGGCCCGAGGTGAGAAGGTGATGGTTCCTCTTTCCCAGGGGATTTCAGAGATGCAGGGAGGAGAAGCAGCCCTTTTCCCTCCCCAACAGTTAGCCAGAGCAGATGGTGTGAAGTCCCCAGCAGAAGTGCTGGCAACAGGGCAGAGTGATAGCAACCTCTGCCCAGCACCAGAAACAACTGTGGAGTTTCAGGGAGCCAGGGCAGTTGGCCCCTCTCTCCAGCAACAAGCTGAGGTGGTAAAGCTTTTACCCCCAGCTGAATCACTGGCAGCAGGGCAGAATGCTACTGGCCTCTGCACACAACTGCAACTTGAGCGGATATCGGTGGATGGGACTGCGGTCTCCACTCACAGCAACCCAGCACAAGAGCTGGCAACAGAGCAGAGTGCCGCGGGCCTCTGCTCTCAACTAAGAGAAGAGGGGGTTCCGGTGGTACTGGATGGGACTTCGGTCCTCACTGACACAACCCCAGAAAATGGTGTGACACTGGGACAGGAGGATGTCAGCCTTGCTTTGCAAGCACTGGGGGATTTTCACCTACCACAAGTGGATGGGACTTCAGTCTCCACTTGTATACCCCAGGGATGCCGGGCAGTCGACCCAGATCCCCAACAGCATGACGGACTGAGCCCAGTCACCCTGTCTTCTCTCCAGCGGCTGAAAGGACTCCAGGGAGAAGGGCCAGTCCAGGCCTCTCCCCAGCTGCGGGTATATTCTCTGAGAGAGGCAGAGGTTGGCTGGGTAAGTAATGCTCTGTTTGGAGCAATTTATTTGGGGTACTGTGTGGATACCGGCATTAGAGGAATGGACCTATGGACTAACTTCGGAGTCAACCCGTCTGGGGTCGCCTCCTCTGTTAGTCTCCTGCCGAAAGGGGAGATGTGTGACAGGAGGGTCACGATGGACACAGGGTGAGCCAAGAAACCGTGGACATTAAGATTATGGCTTGGCTGGCTGGAAATTGAAATAGGAATATTAGTCCACAATATTGTTTTATTCTGAAACTTACCAGGTTAATTGAGAGATGTGTTACCTGCCAGTGGGATGTAAATCCCAGCTTCTAAGGAACCTGTTCATTGTTTGTAGTGATGTGGATTGGGGAAATTGAGTCTGTCCTTGTGTGTATTGTAAAGTGCCAGACAGTCTGGTGAATAAGGGTCATGCATAGTTATTTAAACATAAAGGGCTGGTGTGAATAGAGATAGTTAACACTATGCCTGTGTGTATTGTACTCTGCAGACGGAGCGTCTGCCAACCTTTACATGAGAAGATGTGTATTGAAGATCGTAACATCTATTGTGTAAAGTCTGTTGTCTCCTAACAGACGTCAAAGTAATGTGTTGAGTCTTGTAATGTGTGGGTGGAGCTGGGCCATTGCTCATGTTAAACTACTGTGTATTAGATGTATATAAAAGTTACAATGTTTCTCAATAAAAGTCATTCGATCTTAGGAAGATACAGAGTGCGTCTCGTTCTTCCAGAAGGATTAATCTTATGGGAAGTGATCGCCTGGCTGTGGAAGATTGGTAGCGAGTGGATGTGTGTCCAGGAGAGGGGAACATCTTATACGGCGTTAACCCCCTTCGTATTTGGGGTGCCGTTACACCGAGTTTAATGGGTGTTGTGCTCTTTGGGGGAATGGGGGACTGTTGCTGTTGTTTTCTCCCTTCCTCCCTCCTGAAAAGTGATCATGGACTTTGGGGTGTAGTTAGGGCCAAAGTACAGAAGAAAAAAAAAAAGTTGTTCAAGGGTTCAACAAGTGCTTTTACCGTGGCACTGTCACCAGGTGGCAGTGTTGCGCAACGTTATTCACTTTACACCACATACTTCTTGGAAGGAAAGGATTTCTCTTTGGGGAGATTTTTTCGTTCCAACACCCACACATGTGTCAGGGAAATTGTGTGTTTGATGTCTTTTTTTTTCCCCTCTGCAGGAGAACGTCTGACAAGACTGCTGAAAATGGGGCGGGTCTTAGATAGTGATGTGGGAGGGGGAGGAAAGAAAAGAGATGTCAATGGTGTTATTGTGATATGTATGCTGTTATGTGTTGTTTTCCTTTTCCCTTTCATGTCAGGTTCAGGCACAACCACCATTTTTTTTCAAATTTAATTTTTTTGCGCATTTTTTGAAACAGTCTCTGGATGGAGGTTATATTGGCTCCCTTTGGGGCATGACTTGATCCAGACACTGGGGACCAGTGTCAAATTGCTGGGGGGAGAGTGTAGCAGGTGTCAAATTTAGTGGGGTGTATCTGGACAATAAATGGCCCAGATACATTGATTTTTAGGGATTTATGGACACTTTGGAGTGTGGGAGGTATGAATGGTGTCATGTTCCCTGCGGTCCCTAGGTGGCGCTGTCACCTGGGACCGGGGTTGAACTGCCATTCTAGAGCCATGCCTTTTTTGCCCTCTCGCAGCAGTAGTACGGTGGGGCGGGGAACCCGCTGTGCCTGCTGGGAAAGGATATAAAAGGGGGCGGACAGCTTGCGCACGAGGTCCATTCCCCAGGCACCTTTAGCCTGGGGGCTGCTGCGGTTCGTCTGTGCCCAGGCGCCCTCAGCCTGGGCGCGTAGAGTCGAGTTCCATCCTAGGCACCTTCAGCCTGGGGTGAGGTACTTTACAAGGAGGCCTGGGGCCCAGTACCTTTGACTGGGTCCCGCGAGGGCGAAGCATTCCTAACGTGCCCCCGGTATTGGGTGCCTGAATCCTGGGCGTAAGGGACCGGAGACGTGACCTCCCCGAAGAGCCAACGCAGCATTTGCTGGTGACGGTGGAGGCCTCTGGAGACCGTCCGGATGGATGTCTTCCTCTGACAGGGGTCGTTTGTTCTAAAGGAGGTAATTCATGTTCTCATGGTCTGTGGCAGGGGCCCATCTTCCTCAGGTCAGTGGCAGGCCTCATCCAAGGCCTGTGGCAGGGGCCTCAACGTTCACCCAGGTCAGTGGCAGTGACCAAATTCACAGTCGGTGGCAGCGACTGTGCGCCAAGCCTGTTTGCACTAAACGGAACAGGAGAAACTCTATTCATTGTGTTGTGCCTGGACCTACTCTTCCCTACACCCTGTCTGTTCTTTTAAAAGTCAACCAGTCTACCTATTGATCAAAGCAATAAAACAGAGTTGGACTTTTTATGGTGTGGAACTCGTGTTACTGGAAGCTAAGTGTCCCTGTCAGTGACAGTGGCAATCATCCTCCACAGAAGAAGCTGAGGCTCCGGCCTAAAACGCAGACCCGAAGGTAAACGGTTTAGCTCACATCTCTGCATCCTACATCAGAGAGCGGAGCTGGTGGTGTGCATCTTTCCCCTTCTCCCAGATACCCCTAGACGAATAAAACCAACCATAGAGAGAGGGGATAAGCTGGGGGAGGACCGCTACATATGGAATGTCAGTAATAAGTTATAACACTGAAAGCACTGAACCACTTAAGATAAGGTGACCAGATTTTTAAAATGAAATCCGGGGCCATATTTTTTTTTTTACTAGTAATGGCGGCAATCAGCAACTCTCTATCTCTGCCTGTCGCCGCCGCCGCCCGCCTCACAGCCTGTCAAGTCTCACTCTCCAGGCCCCGGCAAATACTGGGTGGGGAGCGGAGGAAGATCACTCCACCAGGGAAGGCATGGAGATAGGCAGGCAGGCGGCTTGCTGGGACTTGAGCCAAGGCAGAAGAACATGCGAGCGGACCTAAATGGGCATGCACCCGAAACTAAAGAAATATTCCCTCCGCTCCGACCAGCACAGGATCATCAGAAAGGGGCACAGATAATGGAAAAAAATACACCCCCTAAGCTAGTAGGAGCGGCAGAGCGGGGGTGTGTAATTCAGAATATTTTTTTATTCATTCTGCACTGACTGTCGTTGAAATTGCCCCAGCCCCTGTTCAAATCCAATCCGGGGACAAAACCAGGGACAGACTTGGTCCGGGGACAGTGTCCTCAATCCGGGGACCGTCCCCAGAAACCGGGGATGTCTGGTCACCCTAACTTAAGACCCGGACCATTATGCATCTTAAAGACCTGGCCACTTTTTGCGATTCGGCACTGCATTGATTTAACTGACAATTGCGCGGTCGTGCAACGTGGCTCCCAAACAAAATTGGCGTCCTTTTTTTCCCACAAATAGAGCTTTCTTTTGGTGGTATTTGATCACCTCTGTGATTTTTATTTTTTGCGCTATAAACAAAAATAGAGCGACAATTTTGAATTTTTTTTAATATTTTTTACTTTTTGCTATAATAAATTTCCCCAAAAAATATATAAAAATTTTTTTTTTTCCTCAGTTTAGGCCGATACGTATTTTTCTACATATTTTTGGTAAAAAAAATCGCAATAAGCGTTTATTGATTGGTTTGCGCAAAATTTATAGTGTCTACCAAATAGGGGATAGTTTTATTGCATTTTTATTAATCTTTTTATTTTTTCTAGTAATGGCAGCGATCAGCGATTTTTAACGTGACTGCGACATTATGGCGGACACATCGGACACTTTTGACACATTTTTGGGACCATTGTCATTTTTTCAGCGATCAGTGCTTTAAAAATGCACTAATTACTGTAAAAATGACACTGGCAGTGAAGGGGTTACCCAGGAGGGGGCGCTGTAGGGGTTAAGTGTGCCCTGATGTGTGTTTCTTACTGTGGGAGGCGTGGCTTAGCATGTGACGTCACTGATCGTCGTTCCCTATGACAGGGAACAGACAATCAGTGACAGGCTCACTAGGAAGAACGGGGAGAGGTTTGTTTACACTTACCTCTCCCCGTTCTTCCTCTCTGTGACCCGATCGCGGGACACCGGCGCCGATCGGGTCCGCTGTTCCCGCGGGAACGGCATGGAGAAGAGGACCGGTTCGCGAGCGCGCACGGCTGGGATCTTAAAGGGGACGTACCTGTACGCCCTTGTGCCCAGCCGTGCAATTCTGCCGTACATCGGCGTGCGGCGGTTCTTAAGTGGTTAAAGCACCATGTCTAGTATACGGATGTCCTGACTTTATATGCAATGGAAGCCTCAGAGAACATTTATCAGAACGGTCCTGGGATGTTGGCCACTCTCCCAGACTAGGAACAAGAATAGTGCTTTCTGTTTGCTGGCTAGTTTTCAATTCCACTTCTTGGAGATGTTTTGTAACACCATGACACCAATGACAAAGTCAGCAGGAACCTAGATGTGTGCACAGCTTGTTACAATAAGCACAAGTTTTTAATCAAGTTTTTTTTAAAGAAAGAATTTAAACATTAAAGCGACCCTTGGATTGGACTAGGAGTAGAAATATCAGGATTTACCTCCAGTGTCACTTGCTGGCAAATAGGAAATGCTGTCAATGCATCATTACACAAGCAACATTCAATGCTCCCGTTTTAATGGAATAGGTAATTGACTGAATGATCATACACAAAGTAACTGGAACTTGCAGTTTACTTAGAAGCAATAATTCTGTAGCACACGGACCCTTTTCCCTTGCTTTGGCTCAATTGCAGGAAAAAAGGGATTTTTATAACAGCTTACCTGTAAAATCCTTTTCTTGGAGTACATCACGGGACACAGAGCGACTTAGTCATTACGAATGGGTTATATAGATTACCTTCAGGTGTTGGCACTGGCCAATTCCAAACCGGAAGTACCCTCCCCTATATAAGCCCCTCCCACCCGGGAGCACCTCAGTTTTGTAGCCAAGCAATAAGTGTCCCAAAAAGAGGGGTGGGAGCTCTGTGTCCCGTGATGTACTCCAAGAAAAGGATTTTACAGGTAAGCTGTTATAAAAATCCCTTTTTCTTTTTCGTACATCACGGGACACAGAGCGACTTAGTCATTACTAATGGGACGTCCCAAAGCAATGCCAAATGAGGGGAGGGATACATAAGCTGGGCGCCATCAGGCATGAGGCTCTTTTGCGGCCTGCAACACACTGCGCCCAAAGGCGACATCCTCCTGACTTCTGACGTCTACCTGGTAGAATCTAGTAAACGTGTGTACTGACGACCATTTTGTGGCCTTACAGTACTTGAGCCAGGGAGGCTTGGTGATGCACTGCCCATGAAGTTCCAACTGCTCTTGTGGAGTGCGCCCTAACTTTGAACGGAGGCGGTCTCCTTTTCAAGCCATAGGCTTGTATTATGACCTGTCGAATCCACTTGGCTAAAGTAGATTTTTGATGCTGCCTGACCCTTTCTGGGGCCTTCCGGCAGAACAAACAAAGTATCCGTTCTACGAATCTGAGCAGTGGCTTTAAGATAAGCTTTAACTGCTCTTACTACATCCAAAGAATGCAATAACTTTTCCTCTACCGAACTAGGTTTGGGGAAAAAGGAAGGAAGAACCACATCTTGGTTCAAATGGAACCTCGATACCACCTTAGGAAGAAGGCTGGATGAGGACGTAATACTACTCTGTCCTTATGGATAACCAGATATGGCTCCTTACAGGACAAGGCGGCTAATTCCGATACTCTTTTAGCCGAACAAATGGCTACTAAGAAAATCAATTTCCTGGTGAAAAGAACCAAGAAAATGTGCCGCAATGGTTCAAATGGTTGTTTCTGTAGAACCGACAGAACCAGGTTTAAGTCCCATGGACATATGGGAATACTAACCGGAGGGCTAATACGCATCACTCCTTGTATGAAAGCTTTGATTAATGAATGCAAAGCCAAGGGCCTTTGAAAAAAATATATTGACAAGGCCGTCTGACCCTTGATAGTACTCAAGGCAAGCTTCCTATGTACAGCCCACTGTAGGAAGTCCAGAATCCTACCTATTACGTACTTACGTGGATGCCATTTCCTGGCCTCACCCCACGTGATGTACGCCTTCTAGATCCTATAATAGATCTGCCTGGATACCGGCTTCCTGGCATTGATCATGGTAGATACCACAGGATTAGAGAGCCCTCTCTTTTTTAGAATGTGGGCTTCTATAGCCAGGCCGTCAACCTAGGGCTGGTAAGGAAGGGTAGTATATCGGTCCTTGCGAAAGCAGGTCCGGACGATGTGGGAGGGTCCAAGGACTTCCCACTGACATTTTTACAATCTCCGCATACCATGCCCTTCGGGGCCACGCTGGAGCCACCAGAATCACTGGTTTCTTTTCTACCCTGATTCTGCGGATTAATCGCAGTGGGAATGCATATATCAGCTTGAACTGATCCCAAGGGAACACTAGGGCATCCGAACCGCAAGCTAGGGGATCCTTTGTGCGAGACACAAATCTGTCCACCTTTGCGTTGAATCTGGATGCTAGCAGATCTACATCCGGTGTTCCCCACCGCTGGCATATTGCCTGGAAAACCTCGGGGTGAAGAGACCATTCCCCCGGGCATAATTGCTGGCGACTTAAAAAAGTCCCCTCTCCAATTTTCCACTCCTGGGATGAAAACCGCGGATATGGCTGTGACATACCTTTCTGCCCATTCCAGGATGCATTTCGCTTCCCTCTGGGCTGCACGACTCCTGGTGCCACCCTGGAGATTGATATATGCCACTGCTGTGGCATTGTCTGATTGAATTCTGACAGGTGACCCTTGGAGTTTGGATGTCCATGCTACTAGGGCATACCGGGCTGCTCGTATCTCTAAGAGATTGGTGGGCAGGGCCTTCTCTGCTTCTGACCACTTGCCCTGGAGAGACCATTGCTCCAGTACTGCCCCCCAGCCTATGAGGCTGGCAACTGTAGTGACCACCTTCCAAGAAACCGGACTGAAGGGTTTCCCTTCCCAGATTCTGGGGCACCAACCACCAATGGAGGCTCTTGCGAACGGAAGGGGACAGGGACATTGGTAAGTCTAAAGCCTGAACTTTTTTGTTCCAGGCTGACAGTATGGCCCTCTGCAAGTTCCTTGAATGGAATTGACCGTAGGGTACTGCTTCGAATGAAGCCACCATTTTTCCCAGCAGCCTTATACACAGGCGTATGGATGGTTTTTCTTTTTTGTACCCACTAAGTGGGTCAAATCTTTCAAAGACGACACCTTCTCTGGAGGTAAGAAAATCTTTCTCTGATTTGAATCCAGTCTTAGCCCCCAAGTATTCCAGGCTTTTGACTGGTTTTAGGGCTGACTTGTCTCGGTTGATAATGCAACCGTGAGATTCCAGATACTTGATTATCTTGTGAACGACCACTTCTAGTTTTTTTCACTGAGTGGTCTATCAGCAACAAGTCGTCTAGATATGCCATTATCGTTACACCTTGTGTTCCTAGTTTGGCCAATCGTAGGGCCAGAATTTTTGTGAACACTCGTGGTGCCGTGGCCAGACCGAAAGGTAAGGCTCTGAACTGAAAATGGCGCCCTTCTACTGCAAGGCGTAGAAATTTCTGGTGGGCCGGACAGATGGGAATATGCAAATAAGCATCCCTTATGTCGATCGAGGCTAACCATTCCTGCCCTTGTAGGGCGGTGGCCACCGATCGGATCGACTCCATCCGAAAAAAGTCCTGATATGTAGGAACTTGTTTAGCCCTTTTATATTCAATATGGGCCTCATGTCCCCATTTGGTTTGGGGACTGTGACAAGGTTCGAGTAAAACCCGAACCCGTTTTCTTTCAAGGGAACCTTCATGATTACCCTTGGGGCAATAGTTGCTCTAGTGCCAGAAGGAGGGATCCACTCTTCTGGGGATCGCTTGGCACGTTTGACCTTATAAAATGGGCAGGAGGAATGTCTTTTAACTCCAGCCTGTATCCCAGACTTACTGCGGGGATCACCCATCTCTGATGGTGTCCCGCCAGGTCTCTGTGAACAACTGAAGTCTTCCCCTCACCCGACTGAGTGGGGGCAACCCTTCATGACTTAGGGGGAGGTTTTGTACCTCTCTTGACCCAGGGTTTCTTGATACCCTGTGATTGTCCCTGATTTCTGCCCCCTGGATTTGACCGCGGAGGCCGTCGGAACTGTTTCACAGCCGATGTGCCAGGGACTGGAGAAGTAGGCCTCTTAAAAGAAGGACTTCTACCCTTGTTCTTAACCGGTAAGAGTGAACTTTTACCGGCAGAAATTTTCTGGATATATTTGTCCAGATCTTCTCCAAATAAGCGTTCTCCATGAAATGGGAAGCTAACCAGCAGTTTTTTACAGGGAGCTTCAGCAGACCAGTTTTTGAGCCACAGAAGCCTACGCATATGTACTATAGACAGCGTAAAGCGGGAGGCCTGTTGGATTGTATCCTTTATGGCGTCCACCGCAAAACACAAGGCTCTAGGCAGGTCAGCTAGGGCAAGAGCCTGCTGATCTGGTAAGTTCCTTAAGACTTGTTTCAACTGATCTTTCACTGCTTGGCAGACTCCAATCGCTGCTACCGCAGGTTGTGTCACCATGCTTGCTGTAGAGAAAGCAGATTTTAGTAAAGACTCCAATTTTTTATCTATTGGGTCTTTGACATTGGAACATTATCTACTGGACATGTCAGTGATTTGTTAACAGAAGAGATGGCTGCGTCCACTGTAGGGACCCTCCATTTTTTTATGAACTTATCCTCCATGGGATAGATCACCGGAAATCTCTTGGGGGGAGCAAATATTTTATCAGGATGCTCCCAATCCTGGTAAATAAGCCCTTCTAATAAAGGGTGGATTGGGAAGGAACAGACAGCCTGGGGAGCTTTTAGCGACCCCAGCGAGGAAACCGTAGTGGATGGTGGTTCCGCCAGAGGCATTTTAAATGCTGATCGGACCATATTAGTCAGAGACTGAACCCATAATCTTTCAGCCTGAGATGCTGAGAAAGGTTCTTCCACTGTTGATTCCTCCATAACTGAATCAACCTCATCCTGATCCCCTTCAGGTAGGTCGATCTCTGTGTGGGGCTGTTCCTCCACTAACAGGCACTCTGAAGGAGGAGACGGAGATCGGACGCGCTTTTCCTGAGACAGGGAAGCAGCGATCAATGCTGTTAATCTCTCTTCCAATCCTCCCAGAGTTGAGGATAAAACCTCCTCTGTTATATATACAGGAGCAGGTGGACTGGGGACAGCCGCAGCACCAGGCATTCCTGCGGGGTTTCTACGGCTACTGACCTCTGAATTCTCAGGGGAGATTGGTGCAGTACAAGCATGCCCAATATCCTCAGAGCCCGATGGAGACCCCTTTGGCTTCCTGGAAGATCTATTTCCGGAGCGTCTGGACGACATATCCTTTAAGCACAAAGCTGAGGTATTCCCGTCGTCATACACCAATTTTGCTGGTAATAGTCTAACACAGGTGCCGCTATATACCAGCTGGTGTCCACTAAAGTGCCTTTCTATGGGGATGCCTGCATCAACCGCCTCTGTGTGCCACTGTTTGTTGCTAGCTCTGTTTGCATCCAGCTGACACTTGTACTGTGTCTTTTAACTATGCTGGGACGCCCGCACATGCGCAGAAGCGCCGCGGCGCGCATCGAGCGTCATCCACCCGCCCCGCCCCTTTTTTTCATAGGAGGCGCATGCACGCGCCCGCGCGCGCGCCCGTGCGCCATTGGCGCCCTTTTCGAAATCAAACAGGGGACTAGGAGCCAGGGCCCTTTTTGCCGGAGGGCCTGTGCGGTGGATGAGCGCAGCAACAGGGCAGAGGAAGTGGATTCCCACAGAGAAACTTACCAGCT
Organism: Rana muscosa; assembly: GCA_029206835.1. NCBI lineage: Eukaryota > Metazoa > Chordata > Amphibia > Anura > Ranidae > Rana > Rana muscosa. The sequence continues at coordinate 97,613,142 of CM055118.1, read as the reverse complement.
GCCTGGATCTTTTGACTTGAGAAAACCAAAGATCCACATGACAAGAAAAAATGGACTACAGCGGCCTCTAGTGGTTTAACACAGGTACCGCGGTCCCTTTTTTTTTTTTTTTTTTTTCTTGACTACTATTAAAATTTTACATTTTCAGTAGTTACAGGCAAACACAGATATTTAGCGGGAATACCGTTAGGTAACAGACAGAAAGACAAATTAGGCTTGGGGGTCCCCCAATAGAACCAAGTTCCTGGGGGCCCCCACTTACCTGATCCCCGCCGCAGGACTTTGTTTGGTCCACAGAAGTCCAAACTTCACCTATCACGGCAGGCATTGTAATTAAACCTTCAGGGACTGGGTTCCCAAGGATTCCACTCCCCTGGACCTGTATAGCACCCTGCACAGACAACATCTTGGTCGTGGGTATGACCAGAGCTCTGGATCCCAGGGTCCAGCCCTCCTAAGAGAAGCATTACAGGCAAAACCTTGCTCTTCTGCTGCAAGGCCCGGGTACCGACCGTTTAGCTATGAAGCTTTTTTGGTGGGATCCGGAACAGCTTACTAAGGCCCAAAAGAACCTGTACGCAAGCCCAGGAAAACACATGTTTCTTCTTGGCCAACACCTTAGACACTGGCAAAAAACTGAGGTGCTCCCGGGTGGGAGGGGCTTATATAGGGGAGGGTACTTCCGGTTTGGAATTGGCCAGTGCCAACACCTGAAGGTAATCTATATAACCCATTAGTAATGACTAAGTCGCTCTGTGTCCCGTGATGTACGAAAAAGAAAAGACCCACCGTACTATATGCCCATACCCTCCTGGTTGAGGAGGTTGAGCGGTGTTATGTATTTGGGTCCCACAGCTAGCTTCTTCCATCAGTTGGTTCTCGTCTCCTAGGATATAGGGATAAGTCTCTGTTTTCCCCCTAAGTAATTCTAATGTCCACACCACTTTAAACTCCAACGTTGAGTTTATTTTCTCAATGTTCAGCAGATAGGAAAAGGGTGGAAGAGAGACAGGACAGCAAGGTTTTGGGAGGTTAGTCCAGGCACAATGGATAGCACAATCACTACTCTATCCCTGAGTAGGTTTAGCTCACCCGGATAGTCTCCTACAAAGTGGATCCTAGCAGCCGAAGTGATGCTCGGACGTTTGATCAAGTTCTTTTACGATCGGAAGACTCTGCCACAGAATCTATCAGACCCCGAACCTCTTAGCTTCTGGTACATAAGAACAGGTGCCAGCAGCAGCACATTACTAGGCCCTTGGTGGATAGAAGAATCCCTCCAGAGAGTTACCGGGCCCCTTCCTTCACCGTGAGCTCTCACTGGTCCGTCAGAAAGGTCCTCCCCCGGCCTCCTCTTCTTAGAAGCGGGCTCTCTCGCGAGAGACACCCTGGGATTACTCCTCCTCGAAGCAGGCTCCAGCTAAAGGTGCTGGGCCCAGTGTTGAAGATGCAGCCCCAGGACTAAAGGTGCCTGGGACTGATGCACACTTGGCCCCATGGCCTGGAGAGCCATGCGCCACGCACCTGGACTCCAACTCTAGAACGAAGAAGACCTCTACCAGGCGGCGTCTGCCCCTTATGTATCCTCTCCCAGCATGCACAGCAGTTGACCACGCCCACTGTACCGCTGCCGAGAGAGGACACCCTAAGGCACAGCACTAATACCAGCGGTTCAACCCTGACCCATTATGGCAGTGCCACCTACAGGCCACAGGGAACTACACACCAGTATACCATCCTGGAAATAAAGCAGCACAACCTATAAATTGAGAACGGTCTGAGCCTAACTACTATCTCAGACCAGCCCCTAAATTTGGGTATATAGCACCCCTAAATGGGGTGGGCGCTACAATTCAAAACAGGGTAAGGATGGCAGAGTATCTATACACTGCACAATGATGCACAATGATACACAACAGATTATGAAAGCTACACAAATATGGACTCTTCAGAGCAATGTCCCTGTGACTCAGTCGGGGTAACATGTGGCTACATGGCATAGTCTCTATAAGACTCTATAATGGGGTATTTAAATAAAATTTCACAGAGGCTGGAATTACTGGTTTGTGTAATGACCAAGATACTACATATCACAGCCCCCTCTGCTCTTAAGCCTCGTACACACGACCGAGTTTGTCGTAAAAAAACGACAAGAAACTTGCTGACAGAGCTTTCTTGCCGAGTAAATCGGTCGTGTGTACGCGGCTATCAGGTTTCTCGTCAAGAAAACCGACAAGAATCTCGACGAGAAAAATAGAGAACCTGCTCTCTATTTTCTCGTCAGGATTCTCCATTTTCTGGTCAAGATTCTCGTCAGCTTGTTTCTCGACGAGAAAAGTGTGTGTGTGTACACTTACCTGTCGCTGTGGAAACCCGCGCATGCTCGAAAGGACTTTGATGCATGCGCGGTAGCTTCCTAGGCATAGGTAGGGTGTAGCAAGATGGCGGCGACTGCATCGAATGTGATGAGCACACGCTCGTTGTAGTCTATTACGTCACCGCGTTCGCTCCATTCAAAGAACCGCGGGTTCTTTGAATCGAGCGTGTGTACACTCGGCCGGGACAAGTTTCTTGTCCAAGGATCTCGTCAAGAAAAACGACGTGTTTTTTCTTGACGAGATTCTCGGTCGTGTGTACGCGGCTTAAAGCCTCGTACACACGACCGAGTTTCTCGGCAAGAACCAGCAAGAAACTTGCTGGCAGAGCTTTCTTGCCGAGTAAATCGGTCGTGTGTACGCGGCTATCATGTTTCTCGTCAAGAAACCCGACAAGAATCTCGACGAGAAAAATAGAGAACCTGCTCTCTTTTTTCTCGTTGAGATTCTTGTCAGCAGGTTTCTCAACGAGAAAAGTGTGTGTGTGTACACTTTCCTGTCCTCCGGTAAGCCCGCACATGCTCGAAATGACTTTGACGCATGCGCGGTAGCTTCCTAGGCATACGTAGGGTGTAGCAAGATGGCGGCGACGGCATCGAATGTGACGAGCGCACGCTCGTCGTAGTCGATTACGTCACCGCATTCGCTCCATTCAAAAAACCGCGGGTTCTTTGAATGGATCGTGTGTACACTCGGCCAGGACAAGTTTCTTGTCCAAAAATCTCGTCAAGAAAAACGACGTGTTTTTTTCTTGACGAGATTCTCGGCCGTGTGTACGAGGCTTTAGTCTAGGTTCACATCTCTGCAGCTGGAGAACATGCGCAAAATTGCACATGTTCCTGACCCAGAGAGAAATGTGCTGCACTTTAGCAGACACGCAGGGGTGCCATTAATTCCTACCCGTGGTGCACTTTTGCGGGCGCCAAACTGCATGGTTCCGCAGCTCCACGCAGCTTGGTGTGGCGCAATAAAAAAAAAAAAAAAAGGGCCAGGGACTTCTTTCCCTGTGTTTCTCGTGGGAAGGGCAACCCATTGAAATGCACATGCTCAAATCTGAACAAAGCCTCATATCACAATCCCATTTTTACATAAGTGTCCTCAGTCCCCCCACACATCACAGCCACCCCCACATCACAGTCCCCTCTCCTTCACATCAAGACCCCCCTTCACATCACAATCCCCCTTCACATCAAAGTACCCTTACATTCACATCAAGATTCCCCTCCTTCACATCACAGACTCCCCTTCACAGCAGCATCCTCAGCCCCCCTTGACATCACCCTCCCTCCACCCTTTTCACAATAGTGTTCTCACACTCCCCTTCACATAACCCCCCCCCCCAACAGTAGAGTCCTTAGCCCCCCTTCATTGCAGTGTACCCTGCACCACTTCACATCACTCATCCACAGTAATGTTCTTAGCCCCCCTTCACATTACCCCAACACCCCTTTAACAGTAGTGTTTTAAACCCCCTTCATTGCACTGTACTCTGCCCCCTCACATTATACCCCCATAGTAATGTTCTTCCCCCCTCGCTTTACTGTCCCCAGCCCTCCTCCCCCCCCCCATCACATCACCCCCTTATCCTTCACAGTAGTGTTCTCAGCCCATCATCACCTCACCCCTCATCCTTCCAGTAGCATCCTCAGCCCCCACATCACATCACCCCAAATCCTTCACAGAAATATCTTCAGCCCTCTTCACATCCCCCCCCCCCATCCTTCACAGTGGTGTCCTTAGCTTCCATTTACATCACCCCCATCTGTCACATGAGTGTCCTCAGCCCCTCATCACATCACCCCACCCCCCATTCTTCACAGTAGTGTCCTCAGCCCCTCATCACATCCCCCCCATCCTTTACAGCAGTGTCCTCAGCCCCCCCCCTCACTTCGCCCCCTCCCCCATCCTTCACAACAGTGTCCTCAGGCCCCCTTTACATCACTCCATCCATCCTTCACAGTGGTGTCCTCAGCTCCCTATCACATCACCTCCCATCCTTCACAGTGGTGTCCTCAGCAAACTGTCACATCACCCACATCATTGACAGTGAAGGAAGGAAGTGTCCTTAGCCCCCCTTTGCATAAACCCCCCATCCTTCAGAGTAGTTTCTTCAGCTCGTCCTCACATACCCCCCCAACCTTCACAGTGATGTCCTCAGTTCCCCGTCACATCACCTCCCATCCTTCACAGTAGTGTCCTCAGTCCCCTATCACATCACTCCCCATCCTTCACAGTAGTGTCCTCAGTCCCCTATCACATCACTCCCCATCCTTCACAGAAGTGTCCTCAACCCCCATCACATGACTCCCCATCTTTCACAGTAGTGTGCTTAACCCCCCTCATTCTTGATAGTAGTGTCCTTAGCCCCACTTTACATCAATCCCCCCCATCACAGTAGTGTCCTCAACCCCCGTCACATCACTCCCCATCTTTCACAGTAGTGTGCTTAACGCCCCCCCCCCATCCTTGATAGTAGTGTCCTTAGCCCCACTTTACATCAATCCCCCCCCGTCCCTGTCACAGTAGTGTCCTCAACCCACCTTCACATCACTCCCTATTTTTCACAGTAGTGTCCTTAACCCCTCATTACATCACCCCCCCATCCTTAATAGTAGTGTCCTTAGCCCCACTTTACATCAATTATCCCCCCTGTCACAGTAGTGTCCTCAACCCCCATCACATGACTCCCCATCTTTCACAGTAGTGTGCTTAACCCCCCTCATTCTTGATAGTAGTGTCCTTAGCCCCACTTTACATCAATCCCCCCCATCACAGTAGTGTCCTCAACCCCCGTCACATCACTCCCCATCTTTCACAGTAGTGTGCTTAACCCCCCCATCCTTGATAGTAGTGTCCTTAGCCCCACTTTACATCAATCCCCCCCCCCGTCCCTGTCACAGTAGTGTCCTCAACCCACCTTCACATCACTCCCTATTTTTCACAGTAGTGTCCTTAACCCCTCATCACATCACCCCCCCATCCTTAATAGTAGTGTCCTTAGCCCCACTTTACATCAATTATCCCCCCTGTCACAGTAGTGTCCTCAGCTTGCTTCACAGTGGGTGGGCCAACTCAATATTGAACCCTACAGACTAAGACAGGGATGTCAATAACGTTTATGTGCGTGTAAAGACAGGCATGCCATATTTTTAATATAATGTAATTTAGCGTATACTTTATTTACATGAAGTGTCAGGTCTCACACTACAGACAGAGGTCATGCCCTAACCTGTCCAGTTTCATATGGCATACCTCATGTTTGAACACAAACAAAAACTTCTGACACTTGAATGTAATAATTTACTCTGCTATAGGCTGTGCATAAAAGGCATCAAATACCTTTAAGGGAGCCTAGTGAGAGCACCAGTGGATTCCCATTATACTCTTTATAACATGCTTTTTTAACTTTATTGAGATGTCACAAAATGTCATTTTATTCAATTTTATGCACTGCAGTACATAACAGTGTAGTGTAGAGCATTGCTACATGCTGTGCCACAAAACAATGCAACTTATTTTCAGTGCACACCAACACAGCGGTTTGGTGTAGAATAAAACAATAGGACATGAGGATGCGTTGGACAATGCCGTGCAATGCATCCCCACAAATATGTTGTGAATGTGCCCTGAAAAAAAAAAAAAAAACAGCTGCTGTTTATAACAACCAAACTGCATCGTCCTTATAGTGTGAGGTACATAAAGTATATTCAATGGATAAGTGATGTAGTAGTCCATAGTACACAAGTTTAATTTTTCATTCATAATATTGTAGGTATTAAAGTTTGTTTTTTGCAAATAAACTTGGTGGCTCTGAGGAGAAAAAACTAAAAGGAGCATAAGTATATTGTACTGAAATATTAATTTGTAGGCGGTGTGTAGAAGAGAGGGACAGCTGTGGGGACAACTACGAGCCTGAATAAAGGGACTGCTGAAAGAAGAGTAGAAGACAGCTGGGGAGTAGAGGGTTTGTCCTAAGATGTTTGCAAGAAGGATCCAACTACAAATTCTAGGACTGTAACCAAATCTGGGGTAATGCTGAACTCCAGGCAAACAGCTAAATACACAGAATAGAAATATTAGAGTTATTTTACTTGCCAAATTAGTTGTTTTTCTGTCCATTCAGTCCTAATGCCGCGTATACACGATCATTTTTCCCGTCAGGAAAAATGTTTTTTTTTTTTTTTAACAAGAAAAACGACCGTGTGTGGGCTTTTTGTCATTTTTCCCAATGGGAAAAACGGCATTAATCACGACGAGAAAATTTAGAACATGCTCTAATTTTTTCTCGTCGTGATTCCCGTCATTTTTTTCCGTGGCAGTTTTCCCATAGGGAAGCACTGCCATGGAGCCCACACACGGTCGTTTTTCTCGACCAAGAAAAAAAATGTCGATTTTCTCGACAGTGTTTTCACCATCGAGAAAATCGATCGTGTGTACGCGGCATAAGATTTACACAGCTCTGCCACACAACAAAGTAGAGCTGTTAGATGGCCCACATACTTATCTATCCGCCGGTGGTCCTCGCTGTGTGCTCCCGGCTCTCTCCACCCAGCAGCAGTTTGCGCCCAATTGCGAAGCTGAGTTCCTCCTCCCCACACAGGCTTGCGTCCCGGCTGCCATTACGTTTTTCTTACTGAGAAATAGGATGCAGCCTTCCAGCCCCATCACAACATTTATGCCGCGTACACACGACCATTTTTCTCGTCGGAAAAATGACATTTTTTCTCTTTGACGAGAAAAACGACCGTGTGTGGGCTTTTGGTCATTTTTCCTGACGAGAAAAACGGCATTAATCACGACGAGAAAAATTAGAACATGCTCTAATTTTTCTCGTCGTGATTCACGGCATTTTTTTCCGCGGCAGTCTTCCCATAGGGAAACACTGCCGGGGAGCCCACACACGGTCGTTTTTCTCAACCAGGAAAAAAAATGTCGGGAAAAACAGCCGTGTGTAGGGGAACAAGCCGTTCCTCGTTTTTCCCGTCGATTTTCTCGACGGTGTTTTCACCGTCGAGAAAATCGATCGTGTGTACACGGCATTACTCGTGACTGCCAAGCACTTTTTCCCGGCTGCCTTGTCGGTTGATGGGCAACATGTCTCAGCACACACACCCTGGCTTTGAGATTGGCCCCTGGCATAGGCAGGGCCTTATTTGAACCTCATCAGCCTGTGATGAAGTTGATAAAATGACTATGTTATGTCTATGTTATCTCTCTCTTCTAACCACTCAAATATTGTTATTTTCTCTTCTTCTTTATTATTTTTATTGTTTCTTTTCTTTCTTGTTGCAATATGTGTATGTATATATATATATATATATATGTGTGTGTATGTGTGTTTTAGTAATCTTATAACCAGCCAGCAGTAAGTTTCCTTACATAAAAACGAGAAACAGATTTTTCATCCACTCCACTCCTCACTCCTTTTCCCCCCTTCTTTCTGCCCCTCCCACTATCTATCTTAAAATGGCGCTGAGCTAAGGAATGCAACATCGTGGGCAAAAACAGACGTCGACAGGAAAAGGACCATATACAGATGAACCAATCAAATACACACATATGTGATGATGTTTGCTTATGTCACTTTGTTTATATAAGGGGCTGTGACCCTGAATAAACCCCTGAGAAAGAGCTCATACTGACTGGTGTGTCTCAGTGTGATCCTTTTTGCATGCATGCATTCACATCACCTTGAATTTGGGTCAGAGGCAGAATAGAACATACAACCTGGAATTGGACCAGGGATAAATCTATTACAAGCCTTTGCCTGTGTGCCAATGAACACATTTTACTGCTGACCAAGTGGGCCTGATTTGTTTCCTCTTGTTGCTGGCGTTTGTTAAGTCCATGGATACCTATACTGTCCACCACCTGCACAGGCCTTTGCTACATCCACAGACTATGCCTGCTCTTCTACCTGTCTACATTCCAATCAAGTGCCTCCATCTTGTTTGCCTGCATCACTGTATGGTAGGATCTCTTTCGCACTGAGCGCAGCAATACAAAACCTATGTGGGGGCCGTATTTACCCACACGGGGATGCACAAGTGTTCCTTGCATCCCTGTGCAGGCACTCCTATTGATGTCAATTGGGATGCATCGGCTGCACTAACACAACAGCTGCTCCCAATATAAGATTTGTGTATGTGCGCATGAACGACCCCTGAACTCGGATGTCATATTTGGAGCAGCAGCCATGTTTTTGTAGCTGCTACATCCTGATTGACATCAATGGGTCTGCCTGCATGGGGATGTATGGAACACCTGTGCATCCCCTTGCAGTAAACACAAACCTCGCACAGGGTACACATTGATGCAACCCGTGTGAACGAGGCCTAAACCCAGTTGGTGGTACATTTCGGGGGGGGGGGGGTGGCAAATAATTCACCCACAGACACCACCCTCCAGTCATTCGATGGGCCCTGCATTTACCCCCAGGCAGTGCTTCCCTCCGGGTGGCAGCTTGTCCCATGCGTCTCCTCCGGTAGCCTCCACGTCCCTTCCCTCCTCCTCTCTCATCGTGGTCCAATAGAATATCACTTGTCGTTTTGGCCAATTGGGAAACGGGTCTCATGACCCGCTTCCTGATTGGCGGGGAGGAGATTCAGTGTAAAAATAAAATAGCGAATAGCAGTGCTTGCGCCCCGAGCCCACCCTTTTGTGAAGCCTAATAGATCCTCTGGCTCTAATCACGTTCTTCAAAAAAAACACCCCGAATGTAGATTAGGGTGCTGGACGCATGGATAGGAGGATGGCACCCCTGCGCCCCTAATGGACAGGCCGCCCCTGCCTAAATCTCTCTTTTCTATCTTGGGTCTGATTGTGATAATAAATGTCTAGTTTAGGGTGATAAAGTGAAGTCCCACTCATTTTTAAGTTTATTATTAGGGATGAGCTTCATGTTCGAGTCAAACCCATGTTCGACTCGAACATCGGCTGTTCGGCTGTTCGCCGAATTGTGAACATTATGGGCCGTTCGCGCCAAATTCGAGTTGCGCTCCACGGCCCATAATTCATTGCGGCATCGCAGTGCATTGCTGGCTGATAATTAGCCAAGCATGCACTATGACCTGCATGCTTTGGCCAATCACAGCGCAGAAAAAACGGAGAGCCGTAATTGGCCAAAGCCAGGGTGACTTTGGCCAATTATGGCTCAGGGGGTTTAGTACACGCCCCACACTATATAAGGAAAATTTACAGAGACAGACAGTGTCATTTATATTGAGTTATATAGAGCAGGCAGGCGAGTCAGTTAGCTGCAGTTACAGTGAGTAGAGGATATATATGCATCCTAGGTGTTGTATATAAATTTATACACTGTATTCAGTTTAGCTAGATCTATCCTGGTTTTCTCTATACTGTGATAGGCAGGCAGGTGATTGTGCTAGCTGCAGACAGTCAGTGTTTCACTTAGTGTACTGTGTGCTTTGCATAGCGTTCACCTAAAGCTTACCTGAATACAGTTAGTGACTATTATAGTGGTGTTCTCATAATAAAACCACAAGCAGAGAGCTGCAAGTATTTTCAGTCAGTGTACTGTGTCCCTCTCTGCACAGTTTTCACCTAAAACTAACTGCTGCTTTTCCCATACTAATACCACAGCAGGCAGTTGATTCTGATAGCTGCATTATCAGCTACAGACAAATATATATATATATATATATATATATATATATATATATATATATATATACAGTGGGTACGGAAAGTATTCAGACCCCCTTAAATTTTTCACTCTTTGTTATATTGCAGCCATTTGGGGTGCCACTCTGCCATAAAGTTCCGACTGGTGGAGGGCTGCAATGATGATTGACTTTCTACAACTTTCTCCCATCTCCCGACTGCATCTCTGGAGCTCAGCCACAGTGAACTTTGAGTTCTTCCTTACCTCTCTCACCAAGGCTCTTCTCCCCCGATAGCTCAGTTTGGCCGGACGGCCAGCTCTAGGAAGGGTTCTGGTCATCCCAAACGTCTTCCATGTAAGGATTATGGAGTCCACTGTGCTCTTAGGAACCTTAAGTGCAGCAGAATTTTTTTTTGTAACCTTGGCCAGATCTGTGCCTTGCCACAATTCTGTCTCTGAGCTCTTCAGGCAGTTCCTTTTGAGCTCATGATTCTCATTTGCTCTGACATGCACTGTGAGCTGTAAGGTCTTATATAGACAGGTGTGTGGTCTGAATACTTTCTGTACCCACTGTATATATACATCCCACCTTTGTGCAGCTACATCTCACTGCAGGCCATTAGTATGTTTGGAAGGCAAACAAGGAGAGGCAGACAGTCACGAGGCAATAAAAGAGGGCAAGCAGGCTCTGTGTCTAGAGGCAACAGTGCTGCTGGTCGTGGACACGGTGCATCCTCATCAGCACGTGGCCGTGGGACACGCTTCTCCTTCTTTTCAGCAGCTGGCCATGTTGAGCCGCAACATGCCCAAGACTTGGTAGAGTGGATGACCAAGCCGTCCTCCTCCTCCTCATCCTCTCTCACCCAGGCTCAGGATACTTTGTCTGGCAAAGCAGCTGCCAAAGCGGCCTCTTCCCTCGGCTCAATGGCATCAGTCACTCCTTCCCTAGCCCCACCATGTCCTCCTGAGGAGTCCCCCGAACTGTTTGACCACAGTGTTGGGTACATGCTCCAGGAGGATGCCCAGCGTTTTGAAGGCTCCGATGATGGAACCCAGCTGGAGGAAGGCAGTAACGTGAGCTCAGAGAGCGGGGGTAGTAACATGAGCCCAGAGAGAGGGGGTGCCCAACAAGGACAGCTATCTGGCAGTCATGTTCCCCCAGCTGCAGCATACTGCCAGATTGGCTCCAGTGATGAGGAGGGAGGGGATGATGAGGTCACTGACTCCACGTGGGTGCCTGATAGGAGAGAGGAGGAGGAGGAGGCACATCTTCAACGAGGCAGGATGCCCTCCAGGGGCCAGCTTAAGGGCAGCACACCGACCGCATCACATCGCAGAGCTCCGCATGTGCAGGACGCTGTTGTCTCAGCGCGTTATTCCAAAAGTTCTTTGGTGTGGGCCTTTTTTCAGATGTGTGCAGCAGATCACACCGTTACCATTTGCAACATATGTCTAAAGCGTATCTTGCGTGGCCAAAACATCAGCCGCTTGGGCACCACGTGCTTGACCAGACATATGTCGACCTGCCATGCAGTCCGTTGGCAAGCACACCTAAAAGACCCACACCAAAGAACAAAGCAGACCTCTCCTTGCTCCTTATCAGCTGGGATCTCCAACCCCACTATACCTTCAGTCCTCTCTGAAACCTGCACTGAGAGGAATGAAGGTGTAGAATTCGTGTCACAGCCAAGTACTTGCGGACAATCTGCTATCGGTACACCGACGTCCGATTGTACCAGGCAAATTTCCCTGCCCCAGCTGCTGCACCGCCAAAAGAAGTTCGCTCCCAGCCATCCACATGCCCAGCGGTTGAATGCTAGCTTGGCTAAATTGCTAGCACTTCAACTGCTGCCTTTTCAGTTGGTAGACTCTGCCCCCTTCCGTGAGTTTGTTGAATGTGCGGTTCCTCAGTGGCAGGTTCCCAAACGCCACTTTTTGTCATGGAAGGCGATTCCGGCTCTTTACCGGCATGTGGAAGGCAATGTCTTGGCCTCGCTGGACAAGGCGGTCAGCGGTAAGGTGCATATTACCGCTGACTCATGGTCCAGCAGGCATGGACAGGGACGTTACTTATCTTTCACAGCGCATTGGGTGACTCTGCTGGCAGCTGGGAAGGATGCAAGACAAGGTGCATTAGTGTTGGAGGTTGTTCTGCCACCACGCCCCAAAACTGTTACTACTGGTGATTCTGGCACACCTCTCTCCTCCACCCCCTTATCTTCTTTTTCCTCCATGGCCTCTACCTGTGCTTTGTCCTTGAAACCAGCGGTGCTCCGTAGGTGTTCAAGGGGCTACGCAATTACGCAGGCAAAAAAATGCCATGCAGTGCTTGAGCTGGTGTGCTTGGGGGACAGGAGCCACACTGGGGCAGAGATTCTGTCAGCTCTGCAGGGGAAGGCTCAGAGGTGGTTGACGCCACGCCAGCTTAAGCCAGGAAAGGTGGTTTCCGACAATGACACCAACCTCCTCTCCGCCCTCTGACAGGGACACCTGTGCCCTGTTTGGCTCACGTCCTTAACTTGGTGGTGCAGCGGTTCTTGGGCAGGTCCTGAAGCAGGCCTGGAAACTCTGTGGGCATTTCCGCAGGTCATATAATGCCAGTGCTCGGCTGGCTGACCTGCAAAAGTATTACAACCTGCCCAAGAACCGCCTAATCAGTGACATGCCCACCAAGTGTAACTCTACGTTGGCCATGCTGCAGCGACTGCACACGCAGCAGGGGGCCATCAATGAGTATCAGTTGCAATATGGCACCAGGACAGTGTCAGGGGAGCTTGGATTTTTTCCCCACACCAGTGAGCCATGATCAGGGATGCATGCACTGTCCTGGCACCATTTGAGGAGGCCACGAGGATAGTGAGCAATGACAGTGCATGCATCAGTGACACTGTCCCTCTTGTCCACCTGTTGGAGCACACGCTGCGTCGAATAATGGACAGGGCACTTGAGGCAGAACAGAGGCAGGGAGAGGAGGACTTCCTTACCTCTCAAGGCCCCCTTTATCCAGACAGTGTTCCTGCTGGCCCGGCTATCACACAGGAAGAGGACGAGGAGGAGGAGGAGGAGGATTATTGTGTCAGCATGGAGGTGGAGCCTAGCACTCAGCATCAGCAGCAGTCTTCAAGGGATCAATTACAGTCTCAAGACACCCATGGACTTGTACGTGGCTGGGAATGAGGTGGCTGCGGATCATGTCGTCCTCAGGGACCCAGAGGACTCCGCACCGAATGCCTCAGCAAACCTACGTTGCATGGCTTCCCTGATCCTGCAAAGCCTGCGGAAGGATCCTCGTATTCGTGCGATCAAGGAGAGGGATCATTACTGGCTGGCAACCCTCCTTGATCCACAATACAAGGGTAAGGTTGCGGCCGTCGCAGAGGGAGCTGAGGATGAGGCATCTTCGGGAGGCGTTGCAGAAAGGTCTGTGCGACGCGTTCCCAGAGACTGGGAGGTCACAAATTCCTGGTCCTGGACAACGTGTTGCTGAGGCTCCGGTCAGTCAAAGGAGGAGCGGTGGAGAAGGTGGCCGTCTGACCGATGCGTTCAGACAATTTTTTAGTACGCAGCCCCAAGGTATGATCGCTTCCAGCAACCATCGCCAGCGTCTGGTTTACATGGTTCAGGAATACCTAGGGGCAAGATCAGACTTGGACACTTTTCCCACCTAAAATCCTCTGGGTTACTGGGTCTTGAGGATGGATCACTGGCCAGAGCTTGCACAGTATGCAATTGAGGTACTGACCTGTCCTGCATCCAGCGTTCTTTCAGAACACACATTCAGTGCTGCTGGAGGCTTTGTAACCGATCACAGGGTGCGCCTGTCCACCGACTCGGTCGATCGACTGACCTTCATAAAAATTAATCAGTCTTGGATCACCACCAGCTACCAAGCACCTGATGCTGATGTAACTGAATATTTTTTGGGGAAATGTCAGATCCCTTCAAGACTGCCTATGCTGCTGCTGAGTCACTATCCTGTTATGCTGAATGACTATCCTCTTCCTCCTCAATAATCATGCTGATAGCTTGAAAGAACATTTTTGGTTCTGGGCACCGCCATCAGTGGCTAAGGCCCAATTTTTCAGCCCCTGTTTAACAGGGGCGTGTAATTACAATTTTTGATGCAATACTTTGCAACAGGGCTCATTGCTGCGCTCTAAGTACAGTATCTGTGAGGGGTTGCAGTGTTGTGGCACCAGCACCAGTGCCTAAGGCCCAATTTTTCAGCCCCTGTTTAACAGGGGCGTGTAAATACAATTTTTGATGCAATACTTTGCAGCAGGGCTCATTGCTGCGCTCCAAGTACAGTATCTGTGCCATTTTTCTCAATGATTTTCATCCACATTGCCAGGACCAGACATTACATTAAAGCCGCAAGCAGTTTTAAATGACTTTTTTTCCTTTAGAAATTTTATTTTGTGCAGGGACAGTTCTAAACACGGGAAACACGTGCCACTTCCCAGGCATACTTTAGACACCCTCGAGGTACGATATTTAAAGGAATATTTCACTTTTTTTTTCACTTTATGCATCATTAAAATCACTGCTCCCGAAAAAACGTCAGTTTTTAAAACATATTTTTGCATTGATACATGTCCCCTGGGGCAGAACCCGGGTCCCCAAACCCTTTTTAGGACAATAACTTGCATATTAGCCGTTATAATTAGCACTTTTGATTTTGAACGTTCGCATCTATTGTATTTAATAGGGTTCTAAAGTTCGCGCAAACTTTCGGTCCGTTCGCAGGTTCTGGTGCGAACCGAGCCGGGGGGTGTTCGGCTCATTCCTATTTATTATAAGTCAGCAGCTACAAAAAGTGTAGCTGCTGACTTTTAATAAACAGACACTCGCCTGTCCCACGGTCTAGCAATGCAGCTGCCCGAAGCCTCGCTCCTGTCCCTCTCCTCTCCACGGCGCCGGCATTGCAAGTGTGGGCACCCGGCTGTGATAGCTTGTGGCTTCACAGCCGGGTGCGCGCTGCGCATGCGTGAGTGGCGCTGCGCCTTCTCAGTGGCTCGTCAATCTTCTGTGACCTGTGACGTGTCCCAGAAGATTGCAGGGAGGGAGGGGGATAGGAGGAGTCGCCTAGGTTGAGAGAGCGGATGTGGGCGCTGGATACCTGTCAAAACTAGGTACCTGCTCCCCCCATAAAGAATTACATGCCAATTGTGGCATGTAAGGGGGCGAAGTGTGCTTAAAGCAGAAGTTCTACTTTTGGATGGAACTCCGCTTTAAGTAGAGATGTACCGAAATTTCGACCTCTGAAAACATATCGTCCGAAAATGGTGTTATCGGCATCTTGCCGATAAGAGAAAAAGGTGGCAAAAAATGGCACTGAAAACGCACGCGACTTTGGCGCGATTATACAGCGATTTTGCTGCAATTCTGCTGTTATATTACCATGATTTTGCCTGGATTTCACTGTGATTTAGCCACAATTTTACCACCATTTTTCTGTGCTTATGGTGGGTCTTTCATAGGTCATGTGACTCAAAAACCGCAACAAAAACGTAACATGGGTGTGTTATTGATGAGTGCTTGCTGCATTTTCAATGCATTTCATCGGGGAGATGTGTTTTTTTAACTGACCAAAAATGCAGCAAGCAGAACTTTTAACACCACAACGGAAGCGCAATGGACCAGTGTGCAGAAATACATAGAATTTAAAGGGATACACTTTTTTTGCGCTAAAGGTGCCAATAATGGCCAACAATAAATTCATATTCATTTAAATTCATGATATTAATTAAAAAGTTGAATATAATCCAATATATATGAAAATATATATATATATTTTTTTAAACTGTCATTTTCAGTTTTGGTTTTGGTCTTTAGAAAAGTGCATCCTGCGTTTTTGGTTTTAGTACCAAGATTTCCATTCGGTTCACCTCTAGTATTAAGTCCTGGGGGCAACGGAGTACAGTACTGGTAAGCCAGATTTCCTTAAGGGAAGGGGGCTGCTAAGGGTGAAACTACACTGGCCTGCTATTTACTCTGATTGGAGTGTCTGCGTTTTGACCTTTCAAATGCCTAGTTAGGGAGGGGAAAGGGGGGGAAAAAAAGCAAACAAGTGGCTCTGCCCACTGCACAGGTCACCTGTGTTAATGAAGGAGTAGTAGTAGTAGTAGTAGTAGTAGTAGTAGTAGTAGTAGTAGTAGTAGTTGTTTACCCCTGTGCTCATTCTGTTCTCTCTTCCTATAAGCATTCAACACACCCAACTGGCTCCTAGAGTAAGGTGACCAGATTTTTAAAAAGAAATCCGGGGACATATTTTTTTTTTTTTACTAGTAATGGCGACAATCAGCGACTCTCTGTCCGTCACCGCCCGCCTCACAGCCTTTCAAGTCTTAAGCCCCATACACACTATCAGTTTTCTTGCAGGTTTTTCTCTTCAGGTTTACCAAAACCATCTAATATGAGGTCAAACCTTAAGAGTTTCAATTCGTATGCAATCAGGCAGGCCCTTGCACTACATGGTTTTGGTAAACCTGAAGAGAAAAACCTGCAAGAAAACTGATAGTGTGTATGGGGCTTAACTCTCCGGGCCCCGGCTACTACTGGGTGGGGAGCGGAGGAAGATCACTCCACCAGGGAAGGCAAGGAGATAAGCAGGCAGGCGGCTGGCCGGGACTTGAGCAAAGGAAGAAGAACATGCGAGCGGAGCTGAATGGGTATGCACCCGAACCAGCACATGATTATCAGAAAGGGGCACAGGTAATGGAAAAAAAATACAACCCTCTAAGCTAGTAGGAGCGGCGGAGTAGGGGGTGTAATTCAGATTTTTTTTTTTTTATTCTGCACTGACTGTCTTTGAAATTGCCCCAGCCCCTGTTCAAATCCAATCCGGGGACAAAACTGGGGACAGACTTGGTCTGGGGACAGTGTCCTCAATCCGGGGACTGTCTCCTGAAACCGGGGATGTCTGGTCACCCTATCCTAGAGCTGCTATCCCGTCTTTCAGTCTGAACTCTGCTGTACAGAGAGTAAGAGAATAACAATTTAGATTCGGGTACATAGACTAGCTACAATTAAAAAACACATTTCGTTATTATTTAATAAATACATAACTCCGATACTTGTTGATTTTATAACTGCATAGATTGGCTGTGTGTCCCTACTGTGTCCCTACTGTGGAGATACCCCTCACTTCCTGTCAGAACAGCAATCGTTAGATACCATTTCCATCAGGGACAGACAAAAACATATTTCCTGGTGCCTCCATGGCAGCATACCTGTGACAAGCTCCGCCTTGGCTCCTCCCTCAGGACTAGTGAATATTATAAAAGAGTTGATTAGCACAGCCCCAGCATTCTCCTTTTTTTCCTCATACCTCATGGCAGTGAATTCTGGTCGAACGTCCTTACCTTCTGCATTCGGCAGCTTCCGTCCGGGTTCAAGCCTCTCCCGGACACGGTCCCTTCTCTTGGGCAGCTAAACGCGCTTATAAGGTTGGGAGTCCCTTCTGTAGGATCTTTTGGGACAAGCAGTTTGTCTCTTAACTAAGAGCTCTACCTGCAGCACATCTTCCAGGCATTAGCTCACACATGGCAACAGAAGCAGCAGCTATTTCTGCATTTCTTTTTTTTTTTCTTCCCTTTTTTCCTTCCTTTTTAGCTTTTTCTTTCTGGCTGTTTTCTTAGTATTTCCCATTTCCTTTATGCCCCCTGTCTCGCCCTCGCCCTCTATCACCTCCTCGTCCCCCTTAGGGATCGCGCGCTCACCCCAGCCTTTTTATTTACTTACGGCGTCTTTTGCCGCGTTCTGCGCATGCGCAGACGCCCGGGTCCTAGAGCCGCCGGTTCGCGCATGCGCGGTAAGCGCAGAAGCCTCGGCGGCCATCTTAGGTTAGGGAAAAATGTTGTTTTCTTGCCCTTAACCCTAAATTACAGGGCAGAGGTGTTTTCCTCTATCCACCTGGTCCCATTTATCTCCCTGGCTGCCTGAGATCTACTTAACAGAAAGCTCCAGGGAAGAATACCTGTCGTAAAAATATATATGTGTGTATATATATATATATGTATAATATATTTTTTTTTAAAAAAGGGGCGAAAATTGTTTTTAAAATTAATTATAGTATATGCAGGTGTGCAAGTAAAACTAAAAAAAAAAAAAAAAATGTAAATTATTTAAAAAAAAAAAAAAAAGGGGGAAAAATTGTTTAAAAAAAAAAATATTTTTTATATGCATGTGTGCGAGAAGCCCCCCCCCCAAAAAAAATAAATAAATGTTATTTTATATAATTTATATTTTAAAAAAAAAAAACACAGAGATTTTGTTTCTCCTAGCCAGATTAGGACATGGTCGTTAACCCTTCCCTGTTCCTTTCTTAGCTGCTACCTTTGCTAAGCCACTCAGCATTAGCCATTCGCCGCCCATACAAAGATCCTACTCTACTTCTGAGGTAAGGACCTACGTCCAGGTAAGCTTACACATCTTAAAAAAAAAAAGAGTGCACCAAAGCTGGAACTTTTATGTATTTCAGCCCTATACGCCAGAAGACGTCTAAAAAGACCTCAAGGCGAAATGAGGACTATGATGATTCTAGTCCCAGTAGAGAAAGGTTGTCTAGGCATCGGGATCATAGAAGTGGCAGGAAGTCATCGCTGAGGCGCTTTCACGGAAAAAAAAAAAAAAAACGCCTGAAAACGTATTTCCATTAAAATCAATGAATGCTTTCACACTGGAGCAGTACACTGAAAAAAACGTCCATCTCCATTGAAATGAATTGAAAGCGCTTCAAAAGCGCCTGAAAAGCGCTTCAAAAGCGCTCAGTGCTCAGCCGAGATCTCCAGGATGTCAGTCCTGTGGAGACACCTCACTTCCAGACAAAGTGATCGGTCGAAATTGCCCAGCGGACAGAAAGTCCGAAAGCCTGCAAGTGGCGGACCTACTTAAGAAAGCAGTAAAGAATTCCCTCACGGAATTGATAGCCACAATGCCGCCGCAACATCTGGCATCTCCTACTCAGGAGCAAACGGCTGAGGCATCCATTCCCAGGCCGTCCTCAAGTGAAATCTCACGCCGAATGCTTGCTTCTTCCTCTAAACATCAGGAAGAGAATGCCATCTCAGGGGGTCTCTCTGATGACCTAGATACCTTTGGTTTTGCTTTCGCCATGGTCCAGCCATTTGTGCAGGCGGTAAAACAAGCGATCGGCTGGGAAGAGACCGACACAGAAGTCTAAGTCGTACTTCCCCTTTTTTCAAACGCCAGATTACCCTCTTTCCCTCTCATGAAGGAGATCAGGGATGTGATTGAGGAAGAGTGGAAAAAGACGGAGAAAAGATTCTCCATTAATCGACTGGGAAAATTGTACCCTCTCTCAGAGGCTGATTCCGCAATGCTGGAGGGCCCTCCAGTGGTTGATGCAGCTGTGGTAAGGTTGGCAAAGAACGTCACATTGCCCATGGAAGACTCGACTTTGTTTAAGGATCCACCAGACAGAAGGATGGATCTTGATCTCCCAAAAGATGGCGGGCAACGCTTGTAAACCTGTGATAGCCCAGACGTCAGTGTCCAACGCCCTACGCGTCTGGACAGATGATATAGAGTTTGCAATCTAACAGGATATCCCAGGGGAGGACATCATCAGGGCCTTAGTGGAGCTAAAGCTCTCAGTAGATATTATTGGTGAAGCCACGATCGATTCAATTCGATGCTCCGCAAGATCAATGCTCCACACAGTTATGGCCAAACGGGCCTTGTGGCTGAAACCTTGGTCAGCAGATATTGCCTCAAAGCAGAATTGGTGCAAAATACCCTTTGACGGAAAAGCCTTGTTTGGGGAGAAATTGGACAAGGCCATCTCTCGCGTCATGGGCGGAAAATCGGGCCTGTTACCCCAAGACAGGCGATCCAGGCGCTCCAGGACATTTACAGGCAAAATTGGAGAAGCACGCAGTCTACCTTCCTCAAGACTAGGGATGAGCTTCGTGTTCGAGTCGAACATACGTTCGACTCGAACATTGGCTGTTCGATCGTTCGACGAAGATCGAACGATTTGGGCCGTTCGCGCCAAATTCGAGTGACGCGAACGGCCCACAATGCACTACGCCATCGCAGTGTCATCCAGGCGCTGTGATTGGCCAAGCATGCACTGTGACCCCGCATGCTTGGCCAATCACAGCGCCGGCAGCGAGGAGAGCAATGATTGGCCACAGGCAGGATGCCTGTGGCCAATTATTGCTGAGGGTGTTTAGTACACGCCCCACACTATAAAAGGCCGCCAGCACGGCGGCCTAGTGTAGTGTGTTCCGGAGCAGGGATAGAGTAGCATAGGCAGGGACAGTGACTGTTATTTCTTTCTTGCTTAACCTGGATTCCTTTAGTTTAGGGAAAGAGAAGGATAGGTAGGGAGAGTGTCAGTGTGTTTTGTGCTTCTGCTATAGTGTGCTTAAAAAAAAACATTTATTCTAGGGACAGAAAACTCTAGGTAGGGACAGTGTCAGTTTCTTTCACTCTGCAAGTCCTTGTTTCCAGGGACCTGGAAGGACAGTGAGTGAATTGTCCTTTTGCTATATTGTGATTAAAAAAAACATTTATTCTAGGGACAGAAAACTCTAGGTAGGGACAGTGTCAGTTTCTTTCACTCTGCAAGTCCTTGTTTCCAGGGACCTGGAAGGACAGTGAGTGAATTGTCCTTTTGCTATATTGTGATTAAAAAAAACATTTATTCTAGGGACAGAAAACTCTAGGTAGGGACAGTGTCAGTTTCTTTCACTCTGCAAGTCCTTGTTTCCAGGGACCTGGAAGGACAGTGAGTGAATTGTCCTTTTGCTATATTGTGATTAAAAAAAACATTTATTCTAGGGACAGAAAACTCTAGGTAGGGACAGTGTCAGTTTCTTTCACTCTGCAAGTCCTTGTTTCCAGGGACCTGGAAGGACAGTGAGTGAATTGTCCTTTTGCTATATTGTGATTAAAAAAAACATTTATTCTAGGGACAGAAAACTCTAGGTAGGGACAGTGTCAGTTTCTTTCACTCTGCAAGTCCTTGTTTCCAGGGACCTGGAAGGACAGTGAGTGAATTGTCCTTTTGCTATATTGTGATTAAAAAAAACATTTATTCTAGGGACAGAAAACTCTAGGTAGGGACAGTGTCAGTTTCTTTCACTCTGCAAGTCCTTGTTTCCAGGGACCTGGAAGGACAGTGAGTGAATTGTCCTTTTGCTATATTGTGATTAAAAAAAACATTTATTCTAGGGACAGAAAACTCTAGGTAGGGACAGTGTCAGTTTCTTTCACTCTGCAAGTCCTTGTTTCCAGGGACCTGGAAGGACAGTGAGTGAATTGTCCTTTTGCTATATTGTGATTAAAAAAAACATTTATTCTAGGGACAGAAAACTCTAGGTAGGGACAGTGTCAGTTTCTTTCACTCTGCAAGTCCTTGTTTCCAGGGACCTGGAAGGACAGTGAGTGAATTGTCCTTTTGCTATATTGTGATTAAAAAAAACATTTATTCTAGGGACAGAAAACTCTAGGTAGGGACAGTGTCAGTTTCTTTCACTCTGCAAGTCCTTGTTTCCAGGGACCTGGAAGGACAGTGAGTGAATTGTCCTTTTGCTATATTGTGATTAAAAAAAACATTTATTCTAGGGACAGAAAACTCTAGGTAGGGACAGTGTCAGTTTCTTTCACTCTGCAAGTCCTTGTTTCCAGGGACCTGGAAGGACAGTGAGTGAATTGTCCTTTTGCTATATTGTGATTAAAAAAAACATTTATTCTAGGGACAGAAAACTCTAGGTAGGGACAGTGTCAGTTTCTTTCACTCTGCAAGTCCTTGTTTCCAGGGACCTGGAAGGACAGTGAGTGAATTGTCCTTTTGCTATATTGTGATTAAAAAAAACATTTATTCTAGGGACAGAAAACTCTAGGTAGGGACAGTGTCAGTTTCTTTCACTCTGCAAGTCCTTGTTTCCAGGGACCTGGAAGGACAGTGAGTGAATTGTCCTTTTGCTATATTGTGATTAAAAAAAACATTTATTCTAGGGACAGAAAACTCTAGGTAGGGACAGTGTCAGTTTCTTTCACTCTGCAAGTCCTTGTTTCCAGGGACCTGGAAGGACAGTGAGTGAATTGTCCTTTTGCTATATTGTGATTAAAAAAAACATTTATTCTAGGGACAGAAAACTCTAGGTAGGGACAGTGTCAGTTTCTTTCACTCTGCAAGTCCTTGTTTCCAGGGACCTGGAAGGACAGTGAGTGAATTGTCCTTTTGCTATATTGTGATTAAAAAAAACATTTATTCTAGGGACAGAAAACTCTAGGTAGGGACAGTGTCAGTTTCTTTCACTCTGCAAGTCCTTGTTTCCAGGGACCTGGAAGGACAGTGAGTGAATTGTCCTTTTGCTATATTGTGATTAAAAAAAACATTTATTCTAGGGACAGAAAACTCTAGGTAGGGACAGTGTCAGTTTCTTTCACTCTGCAAGTCCTTGTTTCCAGGGACCTGGAAGGACAGTGAGTGAATTGTCCTTTTGCTATATTGTGATTAAAAAAAACATTTATTCTAGGGACAGAAAACTCTAGGTAGGGACAGTGTCAGTTTCTTTCACTCTGCAAGTCCTTGTTTCCAGGGACCTGGAAGGACAGTGAGTGAATTGTCCTTTTGCTATATTGTGATTAAAAAAAACATTTATTCTAGGGACAGAAAACTCTAGGTAGGGACAGTGTCAGTTTCTTTCACTCTGCAAGTCCTTGTTTCCAGGGACCTGGAAGGACAGTGAGTGAATTGTCCTTTTGCTATATTGTGATTAAAAAAAACATTTATTCTAGGGACAGAAAACTCTAGGTAGGGACAGTGTCAGTTTCTTTCACTCTGCAAGTCCTTGTTTCCAGGGACCTGGAAGGACAGTGAGTGAATTGTCCTTTTGCTATATTGTGATTAAAAAAAACATTTATTCTAGGGACAGAAAACTCTAGGTAGGGACAGTGTCAGTTTCTTTCACTCTGCAAGTCCTTGTTTCCAGGGACCTGGAAGGACAGTGAGTGAATTGTCCTTTTGCTATATTGTGATTAAAAAAAACATTTATTCTAGGGACAGAAAACTCTAGGTAGGGACAGTGTCAGTTTCTTTCACTCTGCAAGTCCTTGTTTCCAGGGACCTGGAAGGACAGTGAGTGAATTGTCCTTTTGCTATATTGTGATTAAAAAAAACATTTATTCTAGGGACAGAAAACTCTAGGTAGGGACAGTGTCAGTTTCTTTCACTCTGCAAGTCCTTGTTTCCAGGGACCTGGAAGGACAGTGAGTGAATTGTCCTTTTGCTATATTGTGATTAAAAAAAACATTTATTCTAGGGACAGAAAACTCTAGGTAGGGACAGTGTCAGTTTCTTTCACTCTGCAAGTCCTTGTTTCCAGGGACCTGGAAGGACAGTGAGTGAATTGTCCTTTTGCTATATTGTGATTAAAAAAAACATTTATTCTAGGGACAGAAAACTCTAGGTAGGGACAGTGTCAGTTTCTTTCACTCTGCAAGTCCTTGTTTCCAGGGACCTGGAAGGACAGTGAGTGAATTGTCCTTTTGCTATATTGTGATTAAAAAAAACATTTATTCTAGGGACAGAAAACTCTAGGTAGGGACAGTGTCAGTTTCTTTCACTCTGCAAGTCCTTGTTTCCAGGGACCTGGAAGGACAGTGAGTGAATTGTCCTTTTGCTATATTGTGATTAAAAAAAACATTTATTCTAGGGACAGAAAACTCTAGGTAGGGACAGTGTCAGTTTCTTTCACTCTGCAAGTCCTTGTTTCCAGGGACCTGGAAGGACAGTGAGTGAATTGTCCTTTTGCTATATTGTGATTAAAAAAAACATTTATTCTAGGGACAGAAAACTCTAGGTAGGGACAGTGTCAGTTTCTTTCACTCTGCAAGTCCTTGTTTCCAGGGACCTGGAAGGACAGTGAGTGAATTGTCCTTTTGCTATATTGTGATTAAAAAAAACATTTATTCTAGGGACAGAAAACTCTAGGTAGGGACAGTGTCAGTTTCTTTCACTCTGCAAGTCCTTGTTTCCAGGGACCTGGAAGGACAGTGAGTGAATTGTCCTTTTGCTATATTGTGATTAAAAAAAACATTTATTCTAGGGACAGAAAACTCTAGGTAGGGACAGTGTCAGTTTCTTTCACTCTGCAAGTCCTTGTTTCCAGGGACCTGGAAGGACAGTGAGTGAATTGTCCTTTTGCTATATTGTGATTAAAAAAAACATTTATTCTAGGGACAGAAAACTCTAGGTAGGGACAGTGTCAGTTTCTTTCACTCTGCAAGTCCTTGTTTCCAGGGACCTGGAAGGACAGTGAGTGAATTGTCCTTTTGCTATATTGTGATTAAAAAAAACATTTATTCTAGGGACAGAAAACTCTAGGTAGGGACAGTGTCAGTTTCTTTCACTCTGCAAGTCCTTGTTTCCAGGGACCTGGAAGGACAGTGAGTGAATTGTCCTTTTGCTATATTGTGATTAAAAAAAACATTTATTCTAGGGACAGAAAACTCTAGGTAGGGACAGTGTCAGTTTCTTTCACTCTGCAAGTCCTTGTTTCCAGGGACCTGTAAGGACAGTGAGTTAATTTTCCTTGTGCTATATTGTGATTAAAAAAAACATTTATTCTAGGGACAGAAAACTCTAGGTAGGGACAGTGTCAGTTTCTTTCACTCTGCAAGTCCTTGTTTCCAGGGACCTGGAAGGACAGTGAGTGAATTGTCCTTTTGCTATATTGTGATTAAAAAAAACATTTATTCTAGGGACAGAAAACTCTAGGTAGGGACAGTGTCAGTTTCTTTCACTCTGCAAGTCCTTGTTTCCAGGGACCTGGAAGGACAGTGAGTGAATTGTCCTTTTGCTATATTGTGATTAAAAAAAACATTTATTCTAGGGACAGAAAACTCTAGGTAGGGACAGTGTCAGTTTCTTTCACTCTGCAAGTCCTTGTTTCCAGGGACCTGGAAGGACAGTGAGTGAATTGTCCTTTTGCTATATTGTGATTAAAAAAAACATTTTTTTCTAGGGACAGAAAACTGTAGGTAGGGAGAGTGTTTTTTTTCTTTCACTCTGCAAGTCCTTGTTTCCAGGGACCTGTAAGGACAGTGAGTTAATTTTCCTTGTGCTATATTGTGATTAAAAAAAACATTTTTTCTAGGGACAGAAAACTGTAGGTAGGGAGAGTGTTTTTTTTCTTTCACTCTGCAAGTCCTTGTTTCCAGGGACAGAGAAGGACACCTGAAGGTAGCCCTTATTGCTTTTTTCCCATCTCCCTGCAGGCCATCTATTAGAATGTCTGGAAGGCAAACAAGGAGAGGCAGACAGTCAGGAGGCAATAAAAGAGGGCAAGCAGGCTCTGTGTCTGGGGGCAACAGTGCTGGTCGTGGACGCGGTGCATTGTCATCAGCACATGGCCATGGGACACGCTTGTCCTTCTTTTCGGCAGCTGGACATGTTGAGCCACATCATGCCGAAGACTTGGTAGAGTGGATGACCAAGCCCTCCTCCTCCTCCTCATCCTCTCTCACCCAGGCTCAGGGTACTGGAAAAGCAGCTGCCAAAGCGTCGTCTTCCCTGGTATCAATGTCAGACAAATCATCAGTCACTCCTTCCCTAGACCCACCATGTCCTCCTCCTGAGGAGTCCCCCGAACTGTTTCAGCACAGTGTTGGGTACATGCTCCAGGAGGATGCCCAGCGTTTCGAAGGGTCTGATGATGAAACCCAGCTAGAGGAAGGCAGTAGCGTGAGAGCAGACAGAGGGGATGCTCAAGAAGGACACCAATCTGGCAGTCATGTTCCAGCAGCTGCAGCATACTGCCAGATTGGCTCCAGTGATGAGGAGGGAGGGGATGATGAGGTCAATGACTCCACGTGGGTGCCTAATAGGAGAGAGGAGGAGGAGGAGGATGAGGAGGAGGCACATCTCCAACGAGGCAGGATGCCCTTTGGTGGCCAGCGTAAGGGCAGTACACCGACGGAATCACACCGCAGAGCTCCGCCTGTGCAGGGCGCTGCCTCTGCCCGTCATTCAAAAAGTTCTTTGGTGTGGGCCTTTTTTGAGGCTAGTGCATCAGATCGCACAGCTGCTGTTTGCAACATATGTCTCAAGCGTATATCGCGTGGCCAAAACATCAGCCGCTTGGGTACCACATGCCTGACCAGACATATGTTGACCTGCCATGCAGCTCGTTGGCAAGCCTACCTCAAAGACCCACACCAAAGAACAAAGCGGACCTCTCCTTGCACCGCATCAGCTGGGATCTCCAACCCCACTATAACTTCAGTCCTCTCTGAAACATGCACTGAGAGGAATGAAGGTGTAGAATTAGGTGTGTCACAGCCAAGTACTTGCGCCCACTCTGCTAGCAGTACACCGACGTCCGATTCTAGCAGGCAAATTTCCCTGCCCCAGCTGCTGGACCGTCGAAAGAAGTTCACTCCCAGCCATCCACATGCCCAGCGGTTGAATGCTAGCTTGGCTAAATTGCTAGCGCTTCAACTGCTGCCTTTTCAGTTGGTAGACTCGGCCCCCTTCCGTGAGTTTGTGCAATGTGCGGTTCCTCAGTGGCAGGTTCCCAAACGCCACTTTTTCTCACGGAAGGCTATTCCGGCTCTCTACCGGCATGTGGAAGGCAATGTCTTGGCCTCGCTGGACAGGGCGGTCAGCGGTAAGGTGCATATTACCGCTGACTCATGGTCCAGCAGGCATGGACAGGGACGTTACCTTTCTTTCACGGCCCATTGGGTCACTCTTTTGGCAGCTGGGAAGGATTCAGGACAAGGTGCAGTAGTGTTGGAGGTTGTCCCACCGCCACGCCTCCAAAATGCTACTACTGGTTGTGACACACCTCTCTCCTCCACCCCCTCCTCTTCTTCTTCCTCCATGGCCTCTTCCTGTGGTTTGTCCTATGAACCAGCGGTGCTCCGTAGCCGTTCACGGGGCTACGCAAGTACGCAGGCAAAAAGATGCCATGCCGTGCTTGCGCTGGTGTGTTTGGGGGACAGAAGCCACACTGGGGCAGAGGTCCTGTCTGCTCTGCAGGGCCAGGCCGAGAGGTGGTTGACGCCACGCCAGCTTAAGCCAGGAATGGTGGTTTGCGACAATGGCACCAACCTCCTCTCCGCCCTCCGACAGGGACAACTGACCCATGTGCCCTGTGTGGCTCACGTCCTTAACCTGGTGGTGCAGCGGTTCTTGGGCAGGTACCCGGGCTTACAGGATGTCCTGAGGCAGGCCAGGAAAGTCTGTGTGCATTTCCGCAGATCTTATAATGCCAGTGCTCGCCTGGCTGAGCTGCAAAAGGAGTTGAACCTGCCCAAGAACCGCCTTATATGTGACATGCCCACCAGGTGGAACTCAACGTTGGCCATGCTGCAGCGGCTGCACACGCAGCAGAGGGCCATCAATGAGTACCTGTGCGACTACGGCACCAGGACAGGGTCAGGGGAGCTTGGTTTTTTTTCTCCACGCCAGTGGGGCATGATCAGGGATGCATGCACTGTCCTGGCACCATTTGAGGAGGCCACGAGGATGGTGAGCAGTGACAGTGCATGCATCAGTGACACTGTACCTCTTGTCCACCTGTTGGAGCACACGCTGCGTGGAATAATGGACAGGGCACTTGAGGCAGAACAGAGGCAGGAAGAGGAGGACTTCCTTGCCTCTCAAGGCCCCCTTTACCCAGACAGTGTTCCTTCTGTCCCACCCATCGCACAGGAAGAGGAGGAGGAGGAGGAGGAGGAGGAGGAGGATTGTGTCAGCATGGAGGTGGAGGCTGGCACTCAGCATCATCAGCAGCAGTCTTTTAGGGATGATTTACAGTCCCAAGAAACCAGTGGACTTGTACGTGGCTGGGAGGAGGTGGCTGCGGATCATGTCGTCCTTAGTGACACAGAGGACTCCGGAGCGAATGCCTCAGCAAACCTACGCTGCATGGCCTCCCTGATCCTGCAAAGTCTGCGGAAGGATCCTCGTATTCTTCGGATCAAGGAGAGGGACCATTACTGGCTGGCCACTCTCCTTGATCCACGGTACAAGGGTAAGGTTGCGGACCTTATGTTACCGTCGCAGAGGGAGCAGAGGATGAGACAACTCCGGGAGGCCTTGCAGAAAGGTCTGTGCAACGCGTTCCCAGAGACTGGGAGGTTGCAAACTCCTGGTCCTGGACAACGAGTTGCTGAGGCTTCGGCCAGTCAAAGAAGGAGCGGTGG
The DNA here is from genome assembly GCA_029206835.1 of Rana muscosa. Lineage (NCBI taxonomy): Eukaryota > Metazoa > Chordata > Amphibia > Anura > Ranidae > Rana > Rana muscosa. The sequence goes on along the minus strand of CM055118.1, from coordinate 97,584,954 downwards.
GGAAGGTGGCCGTCTGACCGATGCGTTCAGACAATTCTTTAGTCCGCAGCCCCAAAGTATGATTGGTTCCAGCAACCATCGCCAGCGTCTGATAAACATGGTGCAGGAATATCTAGGGGCAAGGTCAGACTTGGACACCTTCCCCACCGAAAATCCTCTGGCTTACTGGGTCTTGAGGATGGATCACTGGCCAGAGCTTGCACAGTATGCAATTGAGCTACTGGCCTGTCCTGCATCCAGCGTTCTTTCGGAACGCACATTCAGTGCTGCTGGAGGATTTGTCACGGATCACAGGGTGCGCCTGTCCACCGACTCGGTTGATCGACTGACTTTCATCAAGATGAACCAGTCTTGGATCACCACCAGCTACCACACACCTGATGCTGATATAACAGACTAATTGATTTTAAAATGTCACATCCCTTCAAGACTGATGCTGATGCTGAGTGCCTGTGCTGTTATGTTGACTGGCTATCCTCCTCCTCCGAGTCCTCAATGATACGATTGATGATGATAGCTTGGAAGATCATTTTTGTTTATGGGTGCCGCCACCAGTGCCTAACGCCCAATTTTTCAGCCCCTGTTTAACAGGGGCGTGTAATTACAATTTTTGAAGCAATACTTTGCAACAGGGCTCATTGCTGTGCTCCAAGTACAGTATCTGTGAGGAGTTGCAGTGTTGTGCCACCAGTGCCTAAGGCCCAATTTTTCAGCCCCTGTTTAACAGGGGCGTGTCATTACAATTTTTGAAGCAATACTTTGCAACAGGGCTCATTGCTGTGCTCCAAGTACAGTATCTGTGAGGGGTTGCAGTGTTGTGCCACCAGTGCCTAAGGCCCAATTTTTCAGCCCCTGTTCAACAGGGGCATGTAATTACAATTCTTGATCTAATAATTCACAGCAGGGCCCATTGCTGCACCCACCAAGAGTAACTGTCAGGGCTTACAGTGTTGTGGCACCAGCACCACCATCAAAGGCCCAATTTTTACTACCACTGTTCAACAATTATATGTAATTAAAATTCCTGATATAATAGTTGACAGCAGGGCGTTCCAGCACCAACCAAGAGTAACTGTGAGTGCTTACAGTGTTGTGCCAACACCAACAACTAAGGGGCCTATTTCTGCAGAGTATATACGGCAGGTCCCTACTTTCAAACATCCAACTTACAAACGACTCCTACTTGCAAACGCAAGAAGACAACAGGAAGTGAGAGGAAATCTACCACTAGGAAGGAAAATTCTCTCCTGTAAGAATAAATATGGGAGAAAGGTGTCTCCTCTGTACTGATGCTTTATCAGCAATCCTTGTTTCAAGAAAAACACCACATTTCAAAAACAGTTGTCATTGGGACGGAAAGTGAGGTGAAATGTTCTGAACAGGGGCACAGACAGCAAAACAAATGTTACAGGGGTGATAACCCTTACCTATGTTTTCCAAAAAGTTTAAAAATAGATTTTTGGGCTGGAGCTACACTTCAACAATGTACCTGTTCAAAATTACAAACAGATTCTACATAAGAACAAACCTACAGTCCCTGTCTTGTATGCACCGCCTGTATACGGCTGTTCAGAGTATATAGGGCCTTTTTTATTTTATGTGCGGGGTTCCCCTTAATATCCATACAAGACCCAAAGGGGCTGGTAATGGGCTGGGGTAGGGGGGGGGGGGGGTCATGGGGTAGCTATGCCATTTTTCTTAAAGAATTTCATCCATATTACCGGGACCAGACATTACATTAAAGCCGCAAGCAGTTTTAAATGGCTTTTTTTTCCTTTAGAAGTGTCATTTTGTGCAGGGACAGTTCTAAACACGGGAAACACGTGGCACTTCACAGGCATACTTTAGACACCCCCCAGGTACGATATTTAAAGGAATATTTGACTTTTTTTTTTTCACTTTATGCATCATTAAAATGACTGCTCCCGAAAAACGACCGTTTTTAAAACTTCTTTTTGCATTGATACATGTCCCCTGGTGCAGAACCCGGGTTCCCAAACCCTTTTTAGGACAATAACATGCATAATAGTTGTTATAATTAGCACTTTAGAATTCGAACGTTCGCATCCATTGTATTTAATAGGGTTCTAATGTTCGTTCGAACTTCCGGTCCGTTCGCGGGTTCTGGTGCGAACCGAACCCGGGGGTGTTCGGCTCATCACTACTCAAGACCCGTAGACAGAGACTCGTGCCTATCCCTCAGGATTCTGCTAAATCCTTTTGACGCCAGGCCATCCCAAGCGATCCCTGTGGGGGCCAGACTCAAACACTTCTTGAAGATCTGGAAACAAAGTGCAAGGATTCGTGGGTAGTCTCCACAGTTAAATACGGTCACTTCTGGTCGTTTCTAGACAAACCCTTCAAAGACTTCTTTTCTCCAACAAGGGTGTCAAGGTTCCCCCAAAAAAACGGAAGCGCTACAGCAATTTATTCTCTCCTTGCAGGAACTGCAAGCAGTGGTTCCAGTGTCTTCATCAGAAAGATTTTTGGTTTTTACTCCACCCTGTTTCTAGTCCCCAAGAGAAACAGAGGTAGGAGACCCGTGTTAGACCTGAAGAGGCTAAATCGCTATATCTTCCTAAAAAATTAAAAAAGGAGTCGCTATGAGCGTTTATACGTGTAATCCAACCAGGGGATCGGATGTTATCAATAGACTTGCAGGATGTTTACCTGCATATACCAACACTCCCTCCTTTCCAGAAATATCCGAGGTTTGCAGTGGTGCCTGTACATTTTAAATTTTGGAGTCTCCCATTCGGCCTCTGCACATCACCAAGAGTCTTTACGAAGACCCAATTGCCATTATAGCCCCTCTAATAGAATTAAGGCCTTGAGTATACCATTACTTGGATGACCTTCATCCCCTGGCGAAGGTTCCAGCCCAGTTAGTGGAACAGAACGGTACAGTATCCCTCCCACCTCAAAAGGTGACATCGACTGTTCGACAGATGAAGAAAGTCAGTGTGAGATCCTACCTGTCATACTCAAACTGTCAGAGTCTGATAGGCTGGATGTCGTCATGCATCCCTAGGGTCCCTTGGGCTCATTGGCATTTGAGACATTTTCAGCATAAGTTCTTGAGGCTGTGGAACAGACGGTATCTATCCCAACCCATACACCTGACGACCCTGATGCTCAGGAGTCTACATTGGTGGATGAAGAAACACACGCCTATGAAATCACGTCCATTAGGACATGTCAACTGGATCACAATTATTACCGATGCCAGTGAAGCAGGTGGGGATCACACTGCAACCAGATCTCAGGGCAAGGAAGATGGTCCTTCCATACAACAGGCCTGGTATCAAATATCCTGGAGGTCCGGGCAGCCTACCTTTTGCATTGCTAGCCCTAGAATTCAAGATTACAGGCAAACCAGTTCTTCTCAGAATGGACAACAGAGGCTGCGGTGTCTTATATACACCGACAAGGAGGAACGCGCAGCAGGTCCCTGCTGAGGGAAGTGAAACAATAATCCTTTGGCAAAAAGGAATCTAAAAGACCTAAGGGCAGTCTATCTGCCCGGTCTTCTCAACTCAAGGGCCAACCGCCTATCTCGCAGGTTCGTAGGTTTCAACGAATAGTCTCTGCACCGAAAGTTTTGGACTGGTTAGTGGACCAGTGGGGTTCCCTCGGGCTGTGCCTATTTGCAACGGCATTAAATACCAAGTTTTCAAGGTTCTTCTCGAGACTTCCTCATCCCCAGGTGGAGGCAGTAGATGCTCTCTCAGCCCCTGGGCATGCAATCTGGCCTATGCCTTCTCTCCATGGCCTCTCATTCCAAAAAAACTCATGTTGAGGCTCATGGTAGAAACCACAACGGTCATAGCGGTCCTACCGTACTGGCCAAGACGTCCCTGGTCCCCACAGCAATGTACCTGAATACACAGCCTTCAGTCAAGGTTCCAATAATACCTTTTCTCCTGTCACAGGGATGTCACACCCATCCAGATTCCCGCAGGTTAAATCTTCACATCTGGCAGCTGAAAGGGAAAGATTCCAATCCCTAGGGTGTCCCAACAAAGTTATCGAAACCCTGCTCAGCGCAAGAAAGCCATCCACAAACCGTATATACGATAAGGTGTGGAACAAATTCAGGGCCTTCATGATTGGCAGAAACTGCGATCCAGATTTCCCATCATCCTCTCAAATTCTAAAAATTCTTGCAGGCAGGCTTAGACCTAGGTCCTGCTTAAGTACACTAAAGGTGCAGGTAGCGGCAATTTCAGCGGCAACCAGTAAAAGATGGGCTGAGGATTCATTAATAATCCAATTTTTCAAAGCTGTCAAAAAAGATCCGACCACCAACTAAACAATCTTTTCCCACTTGAGACCTTGCCAAATTCCTAGAGTCTTTAACCAAAACACCTCTTGCCTCTTCGGAGTCAGCATCACTTTGGAATCTAACCATGAAGCTATCCTTCTTCATAGCCATAACTTCTGACAGGCGGGTTTCAGAGCTCCAAGCTTTAGGAGCGGATCTTCATCATATCATATTCTTTCCTGACAGGGTAGAACTCGGAACGGTGCAAGGATTTAGCCCCAAGGTCACATCATCCTCGAACATGTCGGAGCCTTGGGCACTTCCAACATTTTCAGAACAAGACTCGGGTTCTCTTCACGAGCTGGACATTGCCTCCACTTTGAGATGCTATCTGCAGGCTACAGCATCCTTCAGGGACTCTATCAGGTTGTTCATAAACAAAAGCAAGGAGGCGTCAGCAAGAACGATTGCCTCATGGTTCGTTAAACTCATCCACAAGGTGTACAGGGCAAAAGGACTGGGATCCCCTTCGATAGTCAGGGCGCACGCCACCAAAACGGTTTCTACCTCTTGGGTGGCAAGAGTGAATGTGTCAATTGAAACTATTTGCAGGGCAGCGACTTTGGTCGTTCCAACATACGTTTCTGAAACATTACCGAGTAGACCCAGGAGCTCTCTCATCGGTGGAGTTTGTCAGACAGGCGGTCAAATCGGCCTTTCCTTCTTCCTCTAAATGATGATATTAATCTCTTTAAAATAAACCTCTGAGCATCATCCCACCCATATCAGCTAGTTATTTGTCACAGGTATGCTGCCATGGAGGCATTAGGAAAACGGAAAATTGTATCATACTTACCAGTAATTTTCCTTTTCTGGTGCCTATCCATGGCAGCATACAATCCCACCCTCGGTATTCTATATTACAGAGAATGCTGGGGCTGTGCTAATCAACTCTTTTATAATATTCAGTAGTCCTGAGGGAGAAGCCAAGGCGGAGCTTGTCACAGGTATGCTGCCATGGATAGGCACCAGGAAAGGAAAATTACTGGTAAGTATGATACAATTTTCCGTTTTTATGTAAAGTGAAGAAGGGCTAGAGCTGACAGCATTATTTACTATTTGTGCTTCCCTCTCTGAGAAAATGCACCCTATTTGTTGTACTAGCACTGCAGGTACAGGAAGCGAGGGGAAATCTCCCTAGTGGGGTCAAAGAGGAATAAAAAAAATCTCAGTTCATCCAAATCCAAAAAAAAGCGACTTGATAATAGGTTAAATGTGGATTTGAACAGACTGGACAGTTAAAAGCAGCCAGCCCTGTGCCTATCTCTTCATGCAAGTGCGACATTTGATGTAGTTAGCAGGCAAGTGTCTTTGTGTACTGTATATTTTAACATTCTGCAGTAAAGGGACAACATAGTAGCAGTAAAGTGACCACACCACACATGACAGCAACGCTGTATCCTGGCCTAGGCCAACAAGGCCCAGGCCTAGGGCAGCACTTTGCAGGGGGGCAGCACGGAAAGAGTCCCCGTCGGTTTGTGCTACATTCTTAGTGTAACGTAAGCTGCTTCTAATTTTGACTGTCCTATCCTCCTGGACCACAAAACCTTCCTCACTGTGCTATATGTTATCTGCTGCACCATTGGCATGTTTATATCTTCTTAGTCCTCTCCAAAAAATTATCAGAAATTTGTGCTTAAAGTAGAACTATAGGCAACACTTTTTTTTTTCACTTTGGATAGAGTAAGGGAGGGTTATAGCCCCTGTCAGTTTATTTTTTACCATCCCTGTCCAATTGCAGAGATTTCCCTTCACTTCCTGCCCCATAGCCAAACAGGAAGTGAGAGGAAATCTATGCAAATGAAGGGAATCCAATTCCAGCCCAGGCTCTAAGAACTTGTGTCCCCACTCGAAAATTTCAGGGCGGGTCTTAAACAGAAAGGGGTGTGGCCTTGACAGGAAGGGATGTGTCATATTTAAATTAGGGGGTGCACGAGTTTAGTCAGGCCTAGGGCAGCACAAAACCTAAATACACTACTGCATGACAGACCAATTATGTAAAAAGTGGGTAATACTGCGCTAACCCAATGGTGAAAAGTGAGGAGCTGCTACATAGAAATGTGACAAAGATTAAAGAACAAGGTAAGTTGTTGTGTTACACTATGTGATTATTCTTGCTCTGTGTCTTTAAGATCTGTCCCCTTCTTTCTAGCTGAACTCTCTCTCTCACCGTAGTTCTTTATATATCTCCTCCACTTCCTGATTCTGGTCATTACTCCTGTATATCTTCCATGCTAAACATCTTACATGTGGCTTACAACTGCAACGTTTTTCTACCTATGAATATCCATCATTAAACGGAACATTCGAAAGGATTCATCGTCTGTCGTCCTAACTGTGAGTTTATTCATTGAGTTAAACTGCCTGTATCGATGCAAGGGATAATAGCAAACCAGCTTGTGTAAGGCCTACTGCAACCTGGAGATGAACTTTATCGCTTTGTAGTTGAGACAGAACAGTAGAAAAACTGCGTTTCACAGCCTAATTACAAGATTTCTGCATGTCAGTACTGAAACAGACAAGATTTACTGCCCTCATAGCAAGACAGAAGGGACAGAGCAGCACATGGCAGCCTTATAGCCTGAGACAATCTACACAGTGTCATATTTCAGCACACAGATCCTGCCTGCTTTCACAGTCAGTCTGCTATCATGAGTGATCAAGCTTCTGCATGTGAACTCACATCTACCTCCCCACAAGTTCCTGAAGAAACTGAGTTACCCAAACGCTCAGTTAAACCCACTTGGAAAGTAATGGAGAATTATGAAGCTTCAAGGACTGAATTGTCAAATAGCTTGGAATTAGTCTGGGAGAAAATCCTTGCTGAAGCCAATACAGTGTCTGTTGAACGTGAACTACTGACACTAGAGGGCGCCATTAAACAACTTTCTGCCTCATATGAGCTTTATCAGCTTACCAGCATCAAATTCACTAATGTCTTACAAAACATGAAGTCAGAAAATGCGATGAGGCAGTTAAAGCGTGTCAACATTCTTAATATTGAAAGAGACAGTTTTATCCAGCAAACCAGATTAAAGGCAGAAGCAAAAATAAAGCTGTTACAGGACACTGCATCTCACAGATCTGTTTCCACCAGACGTTCTAAAAACTCGTCAAGATCCCATAGTTCAAGATACTCAACACTCAGTGAGCGACTTATTAATGCCCGCGCTTAAGTGGAAGCCAGCAAAGTGCAGGTGGCATATGCAGAAAAAAGAGCAGAGTTGGAAGCGCTGTCAGCACGTCAAAGAGCAGAGTCGGAAGCGCAGTCAGCACGTCAAAGAGCAGAGTCGGAAGCGCAGTCAGCCCGTCAAAGAGCAACAATGGAAACCTTAAATGAACAGTGTAAACATGACGCAGCTATGGCAAAGCTAAGGGTCCTACAGCAAGCTATCAGTGCAGATGAAGGTGCAAGTGAGAAAGACAGCATTAACCTAAACATAGCAGATATGGAAGACCCCCTCAAACGCACTAAAGACTATGTCCTAAGCCACTGCAGTGCACACTCCATTGTCTCCAATGCTCCCGACTACATAGAGACTCCTTCACAGCTTCAAGTTAAAGAGGTTCCAGCAACTTCCTGCACTCAAAATCACTCCATTGCATTTCCTACCTGCCTACCTTGCCTGCCTTCATACGTCACAGAGCATCAGCGCAAGCTTCAAGCAAGTCATCAATCTCCAGTCATCGGTACAGCCTTGAATCAACGTACCATTGGAACAACTGACTTCAAGCAAGCAACTCACCTGGATGCATCTGCTGCACCATATTTCCCTGTGTCCTTTAACAACAATGTCAAAGATAACGCAATCAGCACCATACAGCCAACAGCATCTCACATAAAGGCGGAGACAACTGAGACAGAAGAGTTTGTGAGGTACATGCTTCGCAGAGAGCTCACAAAGACTGGTCTTACAAGTTTTGATGACCAACCTGAAAAATACAGAAGTTGGAAATGTGCCTTCAGAACTACAATCAGCAATATTGGCATTACAGCTGATCAAGAATTGAATCTGCTGATCAAATGGCTTGGTCCTCTATCTGCTGCACGTGTTAAGCCATTAAGATCGGTTTTCATGGACAATCCTACTGCAGGCCTCACAGCTGCATGGGAGCGACTAGAGCAAAGTTATGGCAGTCCAGAAGCTATAGAAAATGCTTTGTTCATGCGTCTGGAAACTTTCCCAAAGATATCCGGTAAGGACAACAAGGAGTTCCAGAGACTGAGTGACCTTCTCCTTGAGCTTCAGCTAGCCAAGACAGACCCAAAACTACCTGGACTCAGTTACCTTGACACTCCAAGAGGGGTAAACCCAATTGTCTCCAAGCTCCCGTATGGTTTGCAAGAGAAATGGACTGCACTAGGGTCATCATACAAAAGAGAGAACAAGGTTTCCTTCCCTCCATTCTCTTTCTTCTGTGAATTCATCAGGGAAATTGCAGAGACCAAGAACGATCCAAGTTTTTCCTACTATGAGTACAGCCTCTTCTCACCCTTTCCTAAGAGTACCAGTCTTCAGGGCAACTATAGAAACCATAGAGGCCCAGTGTCCGTGAAAAAGACTGACATCCTTCCCACTCCTACCACAGTTCTGGCCACGAACAAACAGAGTAGGAAGATTGAAAACCCTAACAGAGAGTGTCCCATACACAAGAAGCCACACCCCCTCAATAAATGTATCGGCTTTAGAAAAAAGCCTCTGGAAGAGCGCAAGGAGCTTTTAAAGACATTTAGGGTATGTTTCAGGTGCTGTGCTTCTACAGAACATTTTGCAAGGGACTGTAATGTGTCCATCAAGTGCATAGAGTGTGGCTCTGAAGAACATGTGCAAGCCCTCCATCCTCTTGAGCCCAGCTCTGCACAACCTGCCAACACTCCTCCCAGGTTAACGCATGGCGGGGAGAATACAGACCAAGTGCCTAATTCTACCATCATTTCTTCATCCTGCACTGAAGTTTGTGGAGAAGACCGCTGTGGTAAGTCCTGTGCTAAGATATGCTTGGTGAACATATACCACAAGGATCAACCAGAAAAGTCTCTAAAGGCATATGGTATCTTAGACGATCAGAGCAATTGATCACTTGCAAAATCGGAATTGTTCAATCTATTTGAAATAAAAGGCGAAGCTCATCCTTACACCTTGGGTACCTGTAGTGGAACTATAGAGGTTTCTGGAAGAAGGGCTCATGGACTCATGGTATCTTCTCTCAAAGGTAACTTGCAATTACCCTTACCTACACTTGTTGAGTGCAATCAGATACCTGCTAACAGGGAAGAAATCCCTACTCCAGCTGCTGCTTTCCATCACCCTCACCTCAAGGTAATAGCAAATGAGATACCGCCGCTTGACAAAGATGCTCAGATTCTTCTTCTGTTAGGAAGAGATATTCTAAGAGTTCACAAGGTACACAGACAAGTCAGTGGACCCCCAGATGCCCCATTTGCCCAGCGCACGGATCTAGGGTGGGTCATCATAGGCAATGTCTGCATAGGCAAAATTAAAAGACCTACCAACATTTCGTCATTCAAGACAAATGTTCTGCCAAATGGCCGAAACACTTACTTTGAGCCATGCCCACATCACTACTGGGTGAAAGAGAAGATAGCCAGCCACGAATGGCAACATGGTATCTCAGGTGACACAAGCCCTTTCTCCTGCCATGATGGCGACTTCGGCTCTACAGTGTTTAAAGCAACCAGTGAAGATGACATACTGGCTCCTTCAATGAAAGACAAAGAATTCATCAAGGTAATGGACAATGAGTTCTTTCAAGATGACTCCAATAACTGGGTAGCCCCCCTACCCTTTCGTCTCCCAAGAGAGAGATTGCCCAACAACTTACAGCAGGCCATCAGTAGATTCTCCTCCTTAAAGCGAAACTTAAGCAGGAAACCAGAGATGCAAAAGCACTTTGTGGACTTTATGCAAAATGTATTTGACAGAGATCATGCAGAGCCTGCTCCCCCACTAAAGGAGGGAGAAGAATGCTGGTACCTTACATCCTTTGGCGTGTATCACCCACGCAAACCAGACCAAATCAGAGTTGTCTTTGATTCCAGTGCTCAGCACGAAGGTGTTTCTCTTAACAACATGCTTCTTACTGGACCCAACTTGAACAACAGTCTAATAGGAGTCTTGATTCGTTTCAGACAAGAGCCTGTAGCAGTAATGGCCGACATTCAACAGATGTTTCACTGCTTCATCGTCAGAGAAGACAACAGAAACTACCTCAGGTTTCTATGGCACAAGGACAATGACCTCAACAAGGAAGTTATAGATTATCGCATGAAGGTACATGTCTTCGGTAACAGTCCTTCCCCAGCAGTGGCAACTTATGGGCTAAGGAGAACAGCTCAGACTGGAGAAGTTGAATATGGATCTGATGCCCGTCAATTTGTTGAAAGAAACTTCTACGTTGACGACGCACTTTAGTCCTTTCCAACTGCTAAAGAAGCAATTGATCTTCTCACCAGAACAAAGGAGATGCTGTCTGTAGAAAACCTTAGACTGCACAAGATTATATCCAACAGCCAGGAACTTATGAATGCCTTTCACTCTGAGGACTATGCCACTAGTCTAAAAAACCTTGACTTAGGTACAGATGTGCCTCCTGTACAGCGAAGTCTGGGTTTGTTGTGGAACATCAAGCAAGACAAATTCACCTTCCATGTGTCAACTTGTGACAAACCCTTCACTAAGAGAGGAGTCCTGTCCGTGGTGAATAGCATCTATGACCCACTGAGTTTCCTTGCTCCAGTTACCATTCAAGGTAAGATTTTACTAAGACAGTTGTCTACTGAGAACATAGACTGGGATACTCCCTTGCCTAGTGAGAATCAACACAAGTGGGAAAGGTGGAGATATTCTTTGAAGTCACTAGAAAAACTTCAGATTCCCCGTTGCTATGTTCCAGGATCCACTTCAACTGCTAACCGGAGAGAGATTCATATTTTCTCTGATGCATCAGTTGAAGCTATTGCTGCAGTAGCCTATTTGAAGACCTCTGAACTGAATGGAGAATCACACTGTAGTTTTGTCCTAGGCAAGGCAAAACTCACACCCAAGCCTGCACATACCATACCAAGACTTGAACTTTGTGCAGCCGTGCTAGCAGTAGAAATTGCTGAGATCATACGAAGTGAAATGGACACTAGAATTGATTCTTTCACTTTCTATACAGACAGTAAGGTAGTACTTGGTTACATAAACAACCAAACAAAACAATTTTATGTGTACGTCAGCAACAGGGTTGAACGTATCAAGAGATTCTCTCTACCAAGTCAATGGCATCACGTTCTCCCTGAACTCAACCCAGCTGACTGTGGGACCAGAGCCGTGTCACCTGCCGCTCTTCAGGACAGCTTATGGCTGTCACCTCCAAGGTTTATGTGTGAGGACTCTTACTTACTCCCTATTGACACCACCTATGGGCTAGTAAGCCCTGAAGATGATAAGGAAATAAGAACTGTGAACACCTCACTCCACACTTCTGTAAGTACAAAACAGAAGCTGCGGTCACACCATTACAGGCATCAATGGAAGCAGGTGCAGCATCTAGCCAATGTGTTCTGGCATCGCTGGAAGAAAAAGTATCTTCACCACCTTCAAGGTCGTAACAAATGGCAAGCAGCTAAGCCGAATCTTAAGGTTGGAGACCTCATCCTTCTAAAAGACAAGGAAGTTTGTCGGAATGAGTGGTCTATGGGTCTTATTACTAAAGTTATGCCCAGCGACGATAACAAAGTCCGGAAGGTAGAAGTCAAGGTAACCAAGGGAGGATCGACACGAACCTTTAGTTGACCAATTACAGAGTTAGTACTCCTTTTGCCAGGTGAGTGACTTGTGCAAGGACTAGCCATGCTGTTGGCACGGCGGGGAGTACATTGCTGCCATCTACAGGTTCTACTCAAAACTTTGGAATTATTTGAAGACATCATACTGTGACTTTATGTTCTTCATCCTGTTGAACTTACGTTTATTATTTGCTTGTTGCATGTTTTTCATTACAGGTTCCAGGACATTCGTCAGTATTGGACTTTTTGAAAATATATATTTTAGTTTAAGGTTATGAAATCTAAAGATTTCAGACGGGGAGTGTTGTGTTACACTATGTGATTATTCTTGCTCTGTGTCTTTAAGATCTGTCCCCTTCTTTCTAGCTGAACTCTCTCTCTCACCGTAGTTCTTTATATATCTCCTCCACTTCCTGATTCTGGTCATTACTCCTGTATATCTTCCATGCTAAACATCTTACATGTGGCTTACAACTGCAACGTTTTTCTACCTATGAATATCCATCATTAAACGGAACATTCGAAAGGATTCATCGTCTGTCGTCCTAACTGTGAGTTTATTCATTGAGTTAAACTGCCTGTATCGATGCAAGGGATAATAGCAAACCAGCTTGTGTAAGGCCTACTGCAACCTGGAGATTAACTTTATCGCTTTGTAGTTGAGACAGAACATAAGTAGAGAATGTAGCGCTGGGAAAGGGACTTAATAAGCAATATTCTATAAACCAAATGTTGCTAAACACATAAAGTAAGTCTCAAAATGTGAGAATATGAACATATATGTAGCACTACCCCCGTAGGAGCTGCTGGTTTAGATTTGGGCCTGCACTCTGCCTATCAACCCCTGTAATTTGTCTCGATTCCCCCTTGGCACAACTGGACAATAATGACAACAATGTTGTCAGCAGCAGTGGCACCAAGAGAGAGAGACACTGTTCTCTTAATGCCGCACTGAGGACTCGGAGGTGGGTGGAGCCGTGCTGGAGCCTGGAGAAGGTGGAGGGAGGACTCGGAGGTGGGTGGAGCCGCACCGCTGGCCTCTCTAATGCCCGCTGTACTGGCTGCTAGCGCCGGTGTGGCGTCAGGTCAGTCACGTCCCAGCCGCTGCTAGGGGGGAGGAGAGCGAGGCTCCACATTCAGAGCCTTCTTCCTTCTCAGCGCCTAGTGTGAGAGTGTTGGCTCCACCCACCTCCTCCCTCCATGATCTTCTCCAAGTAGTGTCCAGCGCAGCGTGAACGTGAAGACAGTGACACTGACACTCTGGATGAAGAAGGCATGAAGGCTGCAGTGGCTTTGTGTCATGTGAAGAGATGGCGATTGGCGATGCTGCCTGCAATCCCGGATCCTGCTCATCTCTATTGGTCCTTGGAAGCCCCTCCCCCACCAGAGCACCAAAATAAAGGAAAGTGAGTACAAAAAGTAATGATTGTGTAAAATCGCAGAATACATGTATGCCAATTATTTATAAAGGAAAAAAAAAACTACCCTTTTAGTATTGCCATTTTTATCTTGTTTATTCTTAACCACTTCAGCCCCGGAAATATTTGCCCCCTTAATGACCAGGCCATTTTTTGCGATACGGCACTGCATCGCTTTAACTGACAATTGCGCAGTCGTGCGACGTTGTACCCAAATAAAATTGATGTCCTTTTTTTTCCCACAAATAGATCTTTCTTTTGGTGGTATTTAATCACCTCTGCGGTTTAAATTTTTTGCACTATAAACAAAAGAAAACCGATAATTTTGAAAAAATATATATATTTTTTACTTTTTGCTATAATAAATATCCCAATTTTTATAAATCAATTTTTTCATCAGTTTAGGGTGATATATATTCTTCTACATATTTTTGTTAAAAAAATCGCAATAAACGTATATTAAATGGTTTGCGCAAAAGTTATAGCATCTACAATTTATTTTTATTTATTTTTTACTAGTAATGGCGGCGATCAGCGATTTTTAGCGGGACTGTGACATTGCGGTGGACAAATTGGACATCTAACTGACACTTTTGACACTTTTTGTGGACCAGTGACACTAATACAGTGATCAGTGCTAAAAAATATGCACTGTCACTGTACTGATGACACTGGCAGGGAAGGAGTTAACATCAGGAGTGATCAAAGGGTTAACTATATCCCTAGGGCAGTGATGGTGAACCTTGGCACCCCAGATGGAACTACATTTCCCATGATGCTCTGATACTCTGCAGTGTAGGTGAGCATCATGGGAAATGTAGTTCCAAAACATCTGGGGTGCCAAGGTTTGCCATCACTGCCCTAGGGGGTGCTTGCTAACTGTGTGGGGGATGGATTCACTAGATGAACAGAGTGCTCCATGTTCCTGGTTAGCAGGAACACAAGGTCACTCTGTTCATCTCTGACAGAATGGCGGTCTGCCTTGTTTACATAGGCAGACCACCGTTCTATCTCTGTGGGGAGCGATCGCGGGTGGCGGACATCACTTCCGCCGGACCCACTGATTGGCTCCCCCTCTGTCCAATCAGGACTGTATGATACGTTAAATACAGTTATGTAAGCAACACCTTATTTTCTGGCAGTGCCCCTCCCGCGACTAGACTCTGGATCCGCCCCTGCAGCAGATATGTCACCGCTGACATCTGCTGCTCCATGGGAGTGAATGATTCGATCAGGTCTGCCTGAAAAACTGACAGGCGGACCTCAACGGACAGCCTATGTGAAAGGGGCCTTAACCTCCCTGGTGGTATGATTATGTCAGATTTTTGCGTCTTAAATCAGTACATTGTTTTGCATGGAAATTTGGCATTTTAACCACTTAACGACCGCCCACTGTATATATACGTTGGCAGAATGGCACCGACAGGCAAAGTCACGTACCGGTACGTGACTGCCTTTGTATAGTTGGGGGTTCCCATCGGACCCCCCTTCTATACAGTGAGCGGTCGTTAATTGTTCGGGAGCGATCCGGGATGAGGGGACGGCTGTTCGATTTTGCCCACCCCCTCGCGATCGCTCCCGGCGAATGAGAAAGCTTCCTCTGCTGTGTAATGTTTACACAGGCAGAGGAAGTGATGTTATCTCTCATGCGGCGCTCACATATACCGAGCGCCGCATGAGAGAAGACACAGGTTAGTGCACAAACAGTACACTGACACCAGGACACATAGGAACATAAATCGCCCCCCCAGCCCCCCCCCAGATCACCCCCCAGCCCCCAGTCACAGTGTCACTGATTGCAGTGACCATTTATTTACTGATCACTGCAATCAGTGACATTTGTGACTGTAAAAGTGTCACTACAGTTTAGTTTTAGGTCCAGTGTAGCCCCCTAACCCCCCCTAATAAAGGTTTAACCCCCTGATCACCCCCCAGATAACCCTTTCACCCCCTAGCACCACTGTCGCTAAGCGATCGTTTTTCTGATCGCTGTTTTATTGTCGGTGATGCCGATCAGTAGCCAGTTATTTTTTTTAGGTTCGCCGCAGGTTTTTATAGCGTCAGGTACCCCCATATATTACCTAATAAAGGTTTAACCCCCTTGATCGCCCCCCAGATAACCCTTTCACCCCCTAGCACCACTGTCGCTAAGCAATCGTTTTTCTGATCGCTGTTTTATTGTCGGTGATGCCGATCGGTAGGCAGTTATTTTTTTTAGGTTCGCCGCAGGTTTTTATAGCGTCAGGTACCCCCATATATTACCTAATAAAGGTTTAACCCCCTTGATCGCCCCCCAGGTAACCCTTTCACCCCCTATCACCACTGTCGCTAAGCGATCGTTTTTCTGAACGCTGTTTTATTGTCGGTGATGCCGATCAGTAGCCAGTTATTTTTTTTAGGTTCGCCGCAGGTTTTTATAGCGTCAGGTACCCCCATATATTACCTAATAAAGGTTTAACCCCCTTGATCGCCCCCCAGATAACCCTTTCACCCTCTAGCACCACTGTCGCTAAGCAATCGTTTTTCTGATCGCTGTTTTATTGTCGGTGATGCCGATCGGTAGCCAGTTATTTTTTTTAGGTTCGCCGCAGGTTTTTATAGCGTCAGGTACCCCCATATATTACCTAATAAAGGTTTAACCCCCTTGATCGCCCCCCAGGTAACCCTTTCACCCCCTATCACCACTGTCGCTAAGCGATCGTTTTTCTGATCGCTGTCTTATTGTCGGTGATGCCGATAGGTAGCCAGTTATTTTTTTTAGGTTCGCCGCAGGTTTTTATAGCGTCAGGTACCCCCATATATTAACTAATAAAGGTTTAACCCCCTTGATCGCCCCCCAGGTAACCCTTTCACCCCCTATCACCACTGTCGCTAAGCGATCGTTTTTCTGATCGCTGTCTTATTGTCGGTGATGCAGATAGGTAGCCAGTTATTTTTTTTAGGTTCGCTGCAGGTTTTTATAGCGTCAGGTACCCCCATATATTATCTAATAAAGGTTTTAACCCCCTAATTGCCCCTAGTTAACCCTGCATCACACCCCAGGCAGCGTCAGGTTAGTGCCAGTAACGCCAACACCCACGCGCGAAGCATACACCTCCCTTAGTGGTATAGTATCTGAACAGATCAATATCTGATCTGATCAGATCTATACTAGCGTCCCCAGCAGTTTAGGGTTCTCAAAAATGCAGCGTTAGCGGGATCAGCCCAGATACCTGCTAGCACCTGCGTTTTGCCCCTCCGTCCAGCCCAGGCCACCCAAGTGCAGTATCGATCGATCGCTGTCACTTACAAAACACAACACACATAACTGCAGCGTTCGCAGAGACAGGCCTGATCCCTGTGACTCCAGTGCTGTAGGAGGTGATTTCACCACCACAGTTAAAAAAAAAAAGCATATGTAGCGGGGTCTCTAAATCTAGGTGGGATACACCTGGGTGGTAGTATGATCCAGGTGTGTAAATTGTGAGAGGAATTGGACCATTTGTATTCGTGGAGGATTGGGTGGTGTATTATTCTCCTTGGCCTGTGGGTGGCGGGGTACCCGCAGGCTCAAGGTAGATTTGCTGCCACAGTGCTGTCCTTTTTGTCCCTTTCCGTAGATGGTACGGCGAGGGCGGGGAACCTGCCGTGACGTCAATGGAGGAGATAAAAGGTGGAGACGCCCTTGCCACAAGGTCTTTTGGGGGATCTTCTTCACCAGCGCCCAGGCACCTCAGGCCTGGATGCGGGCGGTCCGGAGTTTTCCGGCCCAGGCACCCTAGGCCTGGCCGGAGCAGAGTTGGCGTCCATCCCAGGCACCTTCAGCCTGGGGTGAGGTACTAAATCAGAGGCCTGAGGCCCGGTGACTTCGACTGGGTCCCGCGAGGGTGGAGAAGTCCAAGGGTCCCTGAGGTGGATGGGGCCCATGTCTGAGGTGAGGAGGCTGGAGAGGTCACCTGTCCGGAGAGTCCGGAGCAGCATCAACCCAGTGACGAATGGGCCTCCGGTAACACCCTTGGAGGGACATCTTCCCCTGACAGGGGCCACAGCACAGCGAAGGTACTCCTATCTACATTCTCTTGAGTTGCTGGTAGAGACTCACAAGTTCTAAGTTCTCTCTTAGCCGATGGCTATAGTAACCGCTGGTGAAACCACAGTGGTTTAGCTGACAATCAGGATAGTGCCTCGACCTGCTCACCCCACCGTATTGAACTGTTATTGGGTCTCAACCAGTTGGCTGCTAAAGCACTGTTTATTGTGAGTGTGACAATAAAGCAAGAGTTGGACCTTTATCGGTGTGTGGTACTCTGTTTAATGGGAGCAAAGGGAAGTGTCAGCACAGCAAGACTTGGTCCTTAACTGAAACACACAGGCCCGAGGAAAATATCTGGTACTGGCCTTCACCTCACCCACTGCCATGGGGAGGACATGGGCCGTAGCGCATCTCACCCTCACATGCGAAATACCCCTAGACAAATCAAAGGGGGTGAGGCCGCTACACCTGGGGGCTCGTCCGGGATGATGTGTGTTTTGACCTTGGAGTTAAGAATGGCTGTGTCTGAACTTTGCTGCCCAGAGGAGTTCCGAGCGGGTCGGCCATGTAATCGGCCAAAGTGCATCCCTGCTCAAAGTCGTGGAAATGACCCTAAGATGGGAAAGGCCCATGCGGAAGAGCGAGAAGAGGGAGAAGTCCAGCCGTGTTACGTACTACATGTGGGGGCTTTTACTGCACTGCGCCATGAGGCACCCCGTGACTACACAGTTTGTGGGCAGAGTTTGATGGAAGCCCGCGAAAACGTGCAAGTCGTGGGAGGAGTCTGGCCATGTGGAGGAACTCACGTGGAGACTTTGGCGCGTGGTCAGTGCGTGATGGAGCAGCAGATAGTCGGGATGGCCTCAAGCTCCCCGTGGATTCCGGTTCCCTACCCCACGAAGATGACTACGTTTGCTGCTCCCCTTACACGGGGATAAGACTCAGGCCCCGAGGGCAGTTGGCTCTGTACACTTGCAGAGACATGGAGGCCCTCGGCGTGATCTGTCCCGGATGTTCGGGACTGGTGGTCCACCTGAAGCCATTCGGGCGTTGTGAAGCATGCAGAGAATTCCTATTTGAGGTGGAGCCATCCACAGTAAGGCCCCGGGCCCTTCGCCTCAACTGCCTCACAGGGACCTCTACTCCGGAAGGGGAGATCCAGGCCTTTGCGGAGGTCCCCGTACGCACTGACCAGGGCGATGTGACTGCCCAACCAAAGACTGAGAAAGAAAAATCCGAGGATGCTGCTTCGGTCACCACAGATTCCCTGCTCCCACCTCCGAAGAGGAGAGTCAGCCTGGTACAGGAGTCTGGTGGTCGTGGTCGAGCTTCACCCCGTTGTTTGCCGGGCCTGGATGGATCCGGTTGGAAGAGTCCTGGACATCCCAGTTCTACGAAAGGTCAAGGTGAGCCAGGGGCTGGGACTTTGGTGGTGGTTGGAGGTGTCGGGGGTCCACAGTCGGTGGAGCCCGCTAGGGAGGGTAGTTCCACGTCTACTAGAGACTACCTTCCCGCAGAGATGTATGACACTTCCAACCTAGAATCGCTGTCGGATTGTGGAGATGACGGTGAAATAGACAAACTTTTTCATCGTAAGGGCTGGGACAAACGCCCATTACCTGTACTAAGTGCACCACAAGATTCGCCTATGTCTATAGGGGATAGCACGCCCCAGGCGGAAGCTCCGGAGTCTACGAGGAAGCCTAGTCCTCCAATTGTTCTTCCACAATCTACAGCATCACCCGTTTTGTTGGCGGGGACACAGCGCGCATCATTACGGGCATCGAGAGCAAAGCCATCAGAGGTAGTGAAAGTGCCTCGGCATCCGGAGGTTATCGTTCAACCAGGAGAAGGTGAGCGGGCCACAATGCCTCCTTTGGCTCGACTGCAACGACTCTTCTGCCAGAAGGTCGCCCGTGAGTACGGATGGGAGTATCCTTACTTGCCCTGAGATTTGCTGTTTGAGGTTGAGGTCCTGAGACAGAGATGGTACGATGAGTTTGTTTGGGAGAAACTTAAATGCCTCATGCTCGGCGATACTTGTCCTGTTCGTCACCCGTGTCGAAAAAGTTCAGAGACTGCAGAGCAGACTGAATGTTGGGGCGACATATTCATGCGGACAAGGTGCTTATCTGCCGGAAAGATGGAGAGGACATTGACTATTCGATTGAGGTTTTTGATAAGCACCTGAAGCCCCTGTTCTTGCCTGACCCGAAGTTTTATTTGTAAGAGGAGACTTTCCTGTGTGTTTTTTTTACTCTTTGGAGGAATGAGAGCTGTTTTGTTTTGTTCTCTCTTCTTTCACAATTCAAAGACAGAGACTTTGGGGGTAGAATCAGAGTAGGGACGCAGGAAGAAGGAAGATCTCACCAAGTGTCATTACCGTGGCACTGTCACCAGGTGGCAGTGTTGTGCAACGGCTGTGTTTGTTTTTTTTTATATACACTTGCATCACTTTACTCGTTGGAGCGAATGGGTCTCTCGGCTGATGGACCCATTCATTCCAAACTAACACAAATATGTTAGGATGTTGTGTTATTTTTGTTTCCCTTCTGCAGGAGATCCATCTGTCAAGACTGCTGAGTATGGGGTGGTTCTTAGACAGTGATGGGAGGGATTGTATATGTGTACATGCTTAGAGGGTTTTATAAAAAAAAAGAAAGTTTATTGTTTTATGTTCCCCTTCCCTTGAGCAGGTCTTGGCACAATTAGGATTCAAATTTTGAGGGATAGCCTCTGGGGTCAGGCTTATGTCACCACTCCATGGGAGACATGGGTTTGCACCAGACGCTGGGGACCAGCGTCAAATCACAGGGGGGAGTATGTAGCGGGGTCTCTAAATCTAAGTGGGATACACCTGGGTGGTAGTATGATCTAGGTGTGTAAATTGTGAGAGGAATTGGACCATTTGTATTCGTGGAGGATTGGGTGGTGTATTATTCTCCTTGGCCTGTGGGTGGCGGGGTACCCGCAGGCTCAAGGTAGATTTGCTGCCACAGTGCTGTCCTTTTTGTCCCTTTCCGGAGATGGTACTGCGAGGGCGGGGAACCTGCCGTGAGGTCAATGGAGGAGATAAAAGGGGGAGACGCCCTTGCCACAAGGTCTTTTGGGGGATCTTCTTCATCACGCGCCCAGGCACCTTAGGCCTGGGTGCGGGCGGTCCGGAGTTTTTCGGCCCAGGCGCCCTAGGCCTGGCCGGAGCAGAGTTGGCGTCTATCCCAGGCACCTTCAGCCTGGGGTGAGGTACTAAATCAGAGGCCTGGGGCCCGGTGACTTTGACTGGGTCCCGCAAGGGTGGAGAAGTCCAAGGGTCCCTGAGGTGGATAGGGCCCATGTCTGAGGTGAGGAGGCTGGAGAGGTCACCCGTCCGGAGAGTCCGGAGCAGCATCAACCCGGTGGCGAATGGGCCTCCAGTAACTCCCTTGGAGGGACATCTTCCCCTGACAGGGGCCACAGCGCAGCGAAGGTACTCCTATCTACATTCTCTTGAGTTGCTGGTAGAGACTCACAAGTTCTAAGTTCTCTCTTAGCCGATGGCTATAGTAACCGCTGGTGAAACCACAGTGGTTTAGCTGACAATCAGGATAGTGCCTCGACCTGCTCACCCCACCGTATTGAACTGTTATTGGGTCTCAACCAGTTGGCTGCTAAAGCACTGTTTATTGTGAGTGTGACAATAAAGCAAGAGTTGGACCTTTATCGGTGTGTGGTACTCTGTTTAATGGGAGCAAAGGGAAGTGTCAGCACAGCAAGACATGGTCCTTAACTGAAACACACAGGCCCGAGGAAAATATCTGGTACTGGCCTTCACCTCACCCACTGCCATGGGGAGGACATGGGCCGTAGCGCATCTCACCCTCACATGCGAAATACCCCTAGACAAATCAAAGGGGGTGAGGCCGCTACACATATATGCCGAAGCATTGGGGCAGCAGGGGCGGAGGAGCGATTTTGCTCCTAATGCCGCGTACATACGTTCGAAATTCCGACGGAGGCTTGCCCGTGGAAAAATCTGACCATGTGTACGCGGCATAACTTTTGCGGGAAGATGCCCCCATGCTTCGGCATATATAAATGGTGCATGTATGCCCATCATTAGAAGTGGGTGGATGAAGGGCGGTATTCTAATGGTGGGCATACCCACCGATCAATCTCTTTTTTTCGTACAGCCAACAGGCTGCATGAAAAAAAAGATTACAATACATGTCCAACAAGGACCAGCAACGTACTGGTATGTTGCTGGACTTTGAATGGTTATACCAGATTGATGCCTGCGGGTTTAGGTATCATATTGGTTTCATTCTTTTCAGCCAGCGGCCGGCTTTCATGTAAAAGCAATCCTAGTGGCTAATTAGCCTCTGGACTGCTTTTACAAGCAGTGGGAGGGAATGCCCCCCCCCCCCGGATATAAAAAGCGGCATTGGGAAATTGGGAAAGCATTTTATCACACCGATCTTGGTGTGGTCAGATGCTTTGAGGGCAGAGGAAAGATCTAGGGTCTAATAGACCCCAGTTTTTTCAAAAAAAGAGTACCTGTCACTACCTATTGCTATCATAGGGGATATTTACATTCCCTGAGATAATAATAAAAATGATAAAAAAAAAAATATGAAAGGAACAGTTTAAAAATAAAATAAAAAAGCAAAGATAATAATAATAAAAAAGAAAGTACCCCTGTCCTGCCCTGCTCTTGCGCAATGGCGAACGCAAGCGTGGGTCTGGCGTCATATGTAAACAGCAGTTGCACCATGCATGTGAGGTATCGCCGCAAAGGTCAGATCGAGGGCAGTCATTTTAGCAGTAGACCTCCTCTGTAAATCTAACGTGGTAACCTGTAAAGGCTTTTAAAGGCTTTTAAAAATGTATGTAGTTTGTCGCCAATGCGCGTTTGTGCGAAATTTTAAAGCATGTCGTGTTTGGTATCTATGTACTCGGCCTAAGATCATGTTTTTTATTTCATCAAACATTTAGGCAATATAGTGTTTTTTAGTGCATTAAAATTAAAAAAACTATTTTTTCCCCAAAAAATGCGTTTGAAAAATCGCTGCACAAATACTGTGTGGAAAAAAAAATGCAACACCCACCATTTTAATCTGTAGAGCCTTTGCTTTAAAAAAAATATATAATGTTTGGGAGTTCAACATAATATTCTTGCAAAAAAAAAATAATGTTTTCATGTAAACAAAAAGTGTCAGAAAGGGCTTTGTCTTCAAGTGCTTAGAAGAGTGGATGTAAGCTTCCTAATGTTGTGTATAAAATGCCAGAACAGTTCAAACCCCCCCCAAATGACCCCATTTTGGAAAGGAGACACCCCAAGCTATATACTGAGAGGCATGTCGAGTCCATTGAATATTTTATATGTTGACACAAGTTGCGGAAAAAAGACAATTTATTTATTTATTTATTTTTTTTGCACAAAGTTGTTACTAAATGATATATTGCTCAAACATGCCATGGGCATATGTGGAATTACACCCCAAAATACATTCTGTTACTTCTCCTGAGTACGGGGATACCACATGTGTGAGACTTTTTGGGAGCCTAGCCGCGTACGGGACCCCAAAAACCAAGCACCGCCTTCAGGCTTTCTAAGGGTGTAAATTTTTGATTTCACTTCTCACTGCCTATCACAGTTTCAGAGGCCATGGAATGCCCAGATGGCACAACCCCCCCCCCCCCCAAATGACCCCATTTTGGAAAGTAGACACCCCAAGCTATTTGCTGAGAGGTATGGTGAGTATGTTGCAGATCTCGCTTTTTGTCACAAAGTTTTGAAAATTGGAAAAAAAAATAAAAATGATTTTCTTTCTTCAGTTTCAAAAACAAATTAGAGCTGTAAAATACTCAACATGCCTCTCAGCAAATAGCTTGTGGTGTCTACTTTCCAAAATGGGGTCATTTGGGGGGGTTTGGTGCTATTTTGGCATTTTATGGCCTTCGAAACTGTGATAGGTAGTGAGGAGTGAAATCAAAAATTTATGCCCTTAGAAATCCTGAAGGCGGTGCTTGGTTTTCGGGGCCCCGTACGCGGCTAGGCTCCTAAAAAGTCCCACACATGTGGTATCCCCGTACTCAGGAGAAGCAGCAAAATCTATTTTGGGGTGCAATTCCATATATAACCATGGCATGTGTGAGCAATATATCATTTAGTGACAACTTTTTGTAATTTTTATTTTTTTTTGTCATTATTCAATCACTTGGGACAAGAAAAAAAAATATTCAATGGGCTCAACATGCCTCTCAGCAATTTCCTTGGGGTGTCTACTTTCTAAAATGGGGTCATTTGGGGGGGGTTTGTGCTATTTTGGCATTTTATGGCCTTCAAAACTGTGATAGGTAGTGAGGAGTGAAATCAAAAATTTGCGCCCTTAGAAATCCTGAAGGCGGTGCTTGGTTTCCGGGGTCCCGTACGTGGCTAGGCTCCTAAAAAGTCCCACACATGTGGTATCCCCGTACTCAGGAGAAGCAGCAGAATGTATTTTGGGGTGCAATTCCACATATAACCATGGCATGTGTGAGCAATATATCATTTAGTGACAACTTTTTGTAATTTTTTTTTTTTTTTAGTCATTCAATCACTTAAGACCAAAAAAAAAAATATTCAATGGGCTCAACATACCTCTCAGCAATTTCCTTGGGATGTCTACTTTCCAAAATAGGGTCATTTGGGGGGGGGGGGGTTTGTACTGCCCTGCCATTTTAGCACCTCAAGAAATGAGATAGGCAGTCATAAATTAAAAGCTGTGTAAATTCCAGAAAATGTACCCTAGTTTGTAGACGCTATAACTTTTGCGCAAACCAATAAATATACGCTTATTGACATTTTTTTTACTAAAGACATGTGGCTGAATACATTTTGGCCTAAATGTATGCCTAAAATTGAGTTTTTTCGATTTTTCTTATAACAAAAAGTAGAAAATATCACTTTTTTTCAAAATCTTCAGTCTTTTTCCATTTATATTGCAAAAAATAAAAATCGCAGAGGCAATCAAATACCATTAAAAAAAAGCTCTATTTGTGGGAAGAAAAGGACGCAAATTTCGTTTCAGTACAACATTGCATGTCCGCACAATTTCCAGTTAAAGCAGCGCAGTGCCAAATTCTGAAAACACCTCTGGTCCTTTAGCTACAAAATGGTCCGGGGCTTAAGTGGTTAATATTGTAAGCCTGTAATTCTTA
Organism: Rana muscosa; assembly: GCA_029206835.1. Taxonomy (NCBI): domain Eukaryota; kingdom Metazoa; phylum Chordata; class Amphibia; order Anura; family Ranidae; genus Rana; species Rana muscosa. The sequence goes on along the minus strand of CM055118.1, from coordinate 97,560,226 downwards.
GGAATAACTCATTTAAAGTGGTTGTAAACCCACTAAGACAACTTGCACCTACAGGTAAGCCTAGATTAAGGCTTACCTGTAGGTGCAAGAAATATCTCCTTAACATACACGGTTAAGGAGATATTTGCTACAAACACAGCACCGATGACGTCACACGCATGCATCATTGCCGGTTTTCTGAATGGGATCTTGCCGGCCGGAGCACACAGGGCCGGCCCTACCATGGGACCCGATGGTACCTCGGTCCCAGGCGGCACTTTAAAGGGGGCGGCAAATTGCCGCCCACCAGCCAGCTAGCCCGTTCCCGTGCGCTGCTTATCCCATTGCGATCAGGGCCAGTGTTCTGCCGAGAAAGGTCCCGGCATTTTTAAAATGCATGCCTTATGGCGCCAGCCTAGGGGGCGGTTGGGGCTGTGAAGACATCCCTGACAGACCACTCTATCCCCAGCCTGCAGTGCCGCCCTAGCAGCTGCAGTGAGAAGATGAGAGGAGAGAGCCGGGACGAGGAGCAGCTGGCCGGAAGTGCTGCATGTTTAGTGGAACCGGCTGGGGTAGATGATATGGAAGCCCTGCATCATGTAACTACGGGCTTGCCACGATATCTGCTCCCGCCGCCCCCCCTCCTCCTGGTTGCTCAGGGATCTGTTGTGGGAGGACTGGCAGGCAGCAGCGCCGCTCTCCAGTCCTGGAGTAAAGTTTACCACCACCTTCGCTGGCTCAGGTATAGTGGAAGCTCATTGCTGCAGCCTGCACCCATTCACAAGAAACAAAAATTTACTCTGCTGTCAGTTTATAGTGCATTGCACTGTGTACAGAGGGAACTGATATGTGTGTGTGTGGGGGGGGGGGGGTAGGTGTGCAGGGGGGTACAGATATGTGTGTGTGTGTGTGTGGGGGGGAACAGGTGTGCAGGGGGTACAGATATGTGTGTGTGGGGGGGGTACAGGTGTGCAGGGGGTACAGATATGTGTGTGTGGGGGGGGGACAGGTGTGCAGGGGGTACAGATATGTGTGTGGGGTGGTACAGGTGTGCAGGGGGTACAGATATGTGTGTGTGGGGGGGGTACAGGTGTGCAGGGGGTACAGATATGTGTGTGTGGGGAGGGGGGCAGGTGTGCAGGGGGTACAGATATGTGTATGTGTGTGTGGGGAGGGGGGCAGGTGTGCAGGGGGTACAGATATGTGTGTGTGTGTGTGTGGGGAGGGGACAGGTGTGCAGGGGATACAGATATGTGTGTGTGTGTGTGGGGGGGGACAGGTGTGCAGGGGATACAGATATGTGTGTGTGGGGGAGGGGTACAGGTGTGCAGGGGGTACAGATATGTGTGTGTGGGGAGGGGGGGCAGGTGTGCAGGGGGAACAGATATGTGTGTATTGGGTACAGAGGGTGAACAGATATGTGTGTGTGTGTGTGGGGAGGGGACAGGTGTGCAGGGGATACAGATATGTGTGTGTGGGGGAGGGGTACAGGTGTGCAGGGGGTACAGATATGTGTGTGTGGGGAGGGGGGGGCAGGTGTGCAGGGGGTACAGATATGTGTGTGTGTGTGTGTGTGGGGGGGGGGGGTACAGGTGTGCAGGGGGTACAGATATGTGTGTGTGGGGGGGGGGGGTACAGATATGTGTGTGTGTGTGGGGAGGGGGGGCAGGTGTGCAGGGGGTACAGATATGTGTGTGTGTGTGGGGGGGGGGTACAGGTGTGCAGGGGGTACAGATATGTGTGTGTGTGTGTGTGGGGGGGGGGGGGGGGGTACAGGTGTGCAGGGGGTACAGATATGTGTGTGTGTGGGGGGGGGTACAGGTGTGCAGGGGGTACAGATATGTGTATGTGTGTGTGGGGGGGTACAGGTGTGCAGGGGGTACAGATATGTGTGTGTGTGGGGGGGTACAGGTGTGCAGGGGGTACAGATATGTGTGTGTGGGGAGGGGGGGCAGGTGTGCAGGGGGAACAGATATGTGTGTATTGGGTACAGAGGGTGAACAGATGTGTGTGTGTGTGTGTGTGAGAGGGGAGGGGGGAAACGGATGTGCAGGGGGGTGTTTTTACACTTGAATATTGATTTACACACATATATATTGCCATGACCAGTTCTCTTTATACTCCTATACATGAATAGAGCCATAACACATCCTTTTTATTGAGCCATGACACGTGCTTTTATACTCCTATATACACATGTATAGAGCTCTGACAGGTCCTCTTTATATTCCTACATACATGTATTGAGCCATGACATTTCCTTTTACACTCCTATACACACGTATAGTGCCATGACCGCTCTTTATAGTCCTATACATGAATAGAGCCATACCAGGTCCTTTTTATAGAGCCATGACAGGTCCTATTTATACTTCTATATACATGTAAAGAGCCATGACAGGTCCTCTTAATTTATCATGATATACAATTATGAATGTGGGGGCCTTTTGGTGGGCGACTGGGCGTGTTTTTTTTTTGGAGGGGGGGGGGGGCAGCATTTAATTCTTGGTACCAGGCAGCACAATGTCTTGGACCAGCACTGGGAGCACACATGCGTGTGACGTCATCGCCGCTCCGGACAATCACAGAGCCGGAGCGGCGATACACTGACGGTGGTGACGGGACATCAAGGCAAGATGACAGAGGGGAATGAGGAGCAGTTTGAGGGCTTTGATTTTAGGTAAGTCATTCATAATGAGCTAGTATGCTATGCTTTCTTTTGCAGGGTTTTAAAAAAAAAAAAAAACATGGGTTTACTTCCTCTTTAAATCTGTCCAAACAATAGTCTAGTAGACACCCAGGTATGATAAAGTTTAAAACACTAAATCATAAATGATAATATCATAAATAACTATAATAATTATAACAAATAATAAAAAATAATAATAAAATGTATTCAATCATGTAATCAAATCAAAAACACAGAAATTTGCTCAGTTGCAGAATTGTCGAATTTCCCCACAAATCACTATCGCTCAATTCTACAAGTGTTCTAATTTACTATCGCTGTTTTTTAGCTGGTCTAAAACCGCTTTTGACGTAAAGGGACGCTTTTTGGTTGCTATGAACAATCTCAAGTTTCCAGGCAGAAAGAATGGCATATATAATATAAAAGTGCATGCAGGGCACTGGACAAAGCACTAGTGACAAAAGGGAGGTGAAATGATTTGATAAAGTAATGTATTGTATGTGTTTTGTTTTTTGCACACTTTGAATTTGGCGCTGACGCTCGCAGGGAACGAAGCCCGTCACACAGTACATCGGGTGGAGTACACAGCGGGAGGACATCGCAGGATCCTGGGGACAAGATAAGTAACTTTGCCAGGATACTGCGATGCAATGTGACTCTGGGTTACACTTGGGATTACCGCCAGAGAGGTTAAGGTGCGATTTGCAGCCAATCAAATGAATGGTCTGCAAAATCACGCTGCAGGGGAACGCACAGGATTTGCACAGGAACGCAGGTTGCGCTCCAGTACAATTCTGGTGTGAACCATCCCTAATGGCCCGTACACACGATCCGAATATCGTACGTCAGATCGTACGGCTTTTTTCGCTTAATAGTCGCAAGTAGAAATTGAATAGGTTACTAAAGTCACGAAAATTCTCGTACGACAGAAAAAAAAAAAGAAGGGAAGTGATGTCATGTGTTGTAATGTATTTGTATTGAATTTTCGGATGACAACTATGCTGACTAAACGAAAATCGTACGATCTGGTATCGTACGAGGAAAATTTTCGCGCTTGCCCGATTGAATATTATCAGATGATCGTGATCGGCTCTCGAAAGTAGTGTACACACGATCCGAAAATCGTACGATTCTTCCTCGGACGACCGTTTTCGTACGACTTTCGGATCGTGTGTACGGGCCATAAGTGTGGTTCCTTTGAGCTGCCAAAATTTGTTTAAATTGATGATTAGATTTTTGTATAGAGGGGGGCCTCTTCTGGCAGGAGACCCAGGGCACGTGCCTTTTTTGCACTGCCCCGAATGTGACCTCGGCTCAAATCCTTTCTCTTTTTACAATCTTAAACTGCATTCGTAGCAATAAAGAATCACAAACAGTACAAAACAACTGTCTAAATATGTTATTTTAGTTCTCTTTTCCCCAGAGCAAGGCCAGTTACGGTGTTCTGCATGGTAAGGGGTATGTCCCAGCCCTTCCCCCCTGAAGTCACTTTAGAAGTGAGCTCCAGCAGGCAGACTGCAGGCCTGTGACATCACACTGACGGCTGTGGCAGCAGCTGCTGCTAGTGTAGGAGGGCAGGCTTCTTCTTTCTTTTCTCTCCTCTTCTTCTGCAGGGCTGCACAGGACTTCTCTACTCTCAGGATCCCACAGCTACTTTCATCCTGCAATCTGCCCTATAAGACATCTCAAGAAAGTAAGTTCTAATGTCATTCTTTGTTCTATTGCTTGCACAATGGCCGATGCCACTGGCACAGCGCCTAGACATTAGGGACCTTCACAAGTCATTTAATCTTTTCCATGTGGCGGTATCACACACTGCTATGACTACGTATTCAGATTATCTTTCTGTCCTTTTAAAGAAAGTCTCGCATTGCAGCTCATATTAGTTATTTTTTCCATCCATAATGTATAGTATAACTTTTGCTTGTTTGTTTCGCCGCCGACAGATTCTTAAAAAGAATATATATATATATATATATATATATATATATATATACACTATATATATATATATATATACATACACTATATATATATATATATATATATATATATATACATATACATATATATATATATATATATATATATATATATGTATGTTTATATTTATATAGAGAAAGAGACAGAGAGAGATTTTTATTTATTTTTATTATTATTATTATTTAATTTTTTCATTATTTAAAAAAAAATAAAAAATTGTGCCATATTCAAAAACAATGAATTGTGAAGACAGTTACTAAAAGCAAGCAGATTTCACATTACAGCAGACCAAACCATGAAAGATGGTTGCTATGGGTTACTGCACTTTGTTTTTTGACCCAGTAGATACATCTGTGTGCGTTATCCTTTTAGTTTTGTCTTTTAGGTATAAGGTTGTTTTTCGGAGGATACACTTGTTTGCTAACAGAATTATTATTTTATTAAATACTGTATATCATATATATATATATTAATGAGTGAATATATTATTACAGTAGATGGATTTTATCAGGATAAGCACACTTAGGCATCTTGAATTACAATGGTACAGTAGGTTGGGTGTGTCCTCTATAGAGCGTACAGTACTGTACACTTCCCATTGTAACTGCGGCCAAGAACTTACTACTGTGACAAAGAACTTCCATTGCAATACTGTAGCCTGAAGATTTATAGAAGGTTGGCTGGGTTGCTATCTTTTTCTTGTTTTACTATGATAACGCTGGCCATACATTCTAAAATGTTCTTATCCAATTTCCTTTAGATTTACCTTGAACTATGTAGTGCAAGGGCCTGCCTGATTGCATACAAATTGAAAGTGTTTAGGTTTGACCTCATATTAGATGGTTTTGGTAAATCTAAAGGAAAATTGTACAAGAAGATTGTATAATGTATGGGCAGCCTTAGTCTGCAGAGACAGATTGATAAAATACAAAAGCGATGGCACAGATTAGACATTAGCGAAATGTATCCTGGAAATGCTGTGGAACTACAAGTCTAAGCATGCTTACTCGACTGGCCATAAGGTAGGCTGGGACTTGTGGTTCTTGAGCAATGGACGACCCTGGGTTACGCAGTCCATATTCCCCTCCTTAGTGCTGCTCTGCAGTTAGATGTGACACCATGACCAGATGAATGAAATCACCCTAGTGTCATTTTTAACACTGCTACTTTGTATTTAAGGGATCTGGTGAGCATTTGAAACATATGTGGTTCTGCAGTTTGAAAACTTAAAATGTGTTTTCTTATTTAATGTCAAGCAGTAATATAATGATCATATGTTCTATGCACGAAGTAATGACTAATTGTAGAAACATATATCATAATGATCATGAGAATTTCAGTTGAGAAAATGTTAGGTGTAAAATATATCTACCACTTCCTTTTTCCCCGTTATTTATTGTAGTGTAGTTTAAGTAAGGTTTGGTATTAATATCAATGTACTCTATATAACATAAAAAAAAATACTGTTTGGAAAATTCTACTGTACATCTGATCTTGATCTGCTTTCAGACACAAGTCATATGATGCTTATCTGCAGTACTTTGATGCTGATAAGAATGCTCTGTATGTAAATGGTATTCTCTTGGCATACTGAAGGGTGTGGTTCCTGACTGAAGCAAAGCCAGATTTTGCTTACCAAGCTGATACCTGGTGCATCAGCACTGGCTGATCGAGACATCCAAGGACTCTAGTGCAGGTGCTATAAATTGGCCACCCTTCTTGACCGTCTTACAGGTAGATATTTGTTAAAGTGAAACTGTTGCAAAAATGAAAGTAGAAGTTCAGTCTAAACCTTGCCCAATGCCTTAAGAGCTCCCTTCAGTGGAACTAAGAGGCTAAGCCCAACCCCATGAAAATAACCCCACGCCATAATCTCCCCTCCACCAAATGATTTGGACCAGTGCACAAAGCAAGGTCCATAAAGGCATGGATGAACAAGTTTGGGGTGGAGGAACTTGACTGTCCTGCACAGAGTTCTGACTTCAACCCAATAGAACACCTTTGGGATGAATTAGAGCGGAGACTGCAAGTCAGGCCTTCTTGTCCACATCCGTGCCTGACCTCACAAATGCGCTTCTGGAAGAATGGTCAAACATTCCCATAGACACATTCCTAAACCTTGTGGACAGCTTTCCCAGAAGAGTTGAAGCTGTTATAGCTGCAAAGGGTGGGCCAACTCAGTATTGAACCCTACAGACTAAGACTGGGTTGCCATTAAAGTTCATGTGCGTGTAAAGACATCCCAATACTTTTGACAATATAGTGTATATACAGTGGTTACGGAAAGTATTCAGACCCCCTTACATTTTTCACTCTTTGTTATATTGCAGCCATTTGCTAAAATCATTTAAAATATCACATGGTCCTAAGTATTCAGACCCTTTGCTGTGACACTTATATATTTAACTCAGGTGCTGTCCATTTCTTCTGATCATCCTTGAGATGGTTCTACACCTTCATTTGAGTCCAGCTGTGTTTGATTATACTGATTGGACTTGATTAGGAAAGCCACACACCTGTCTATATAAGACCTTACAGCTCACAGTGCATGTCAGAGCAAATGAGAATCATGAGGTCAAAGGAACTGCCTGAAGAGCTCAGAGACAGAATTGTGGCAAGGCACAGATCTTGCCAAGGTTACAAAAAAATTCTGCTGAGCTTAATGCTCCTAAGAGCACAGTGGCCTACATAATCCTTACTTGAAAGACGTTTGGGACGACCAGAACCCTTTCTAGAGCTGGCCGTCCGGCCAAACTGAGCTATCGGGGGAGAAGAGCCTTGGTGAGAGAGGAAAAGAAGAACCCAAAGATCACTGTGGCTGAGCTCCAGAGATGCAGTCGGGAGATGGGAGCAAGTTGTAGAAAGTCAACCATCACTGCAGCCCTCCACCAGTCGGGGCTTTATGGCAGAGTGGCCCGACGGAAGCCTCTCCTCAGTGCAAGACACATGAAAGCCTGCATAGAGTTTGCTAAAAAACACCTAAAGGACTCCAAGATGGTGAGAAATAAGATTCTCTGGTCTGATGAGACCAAGATAGAACTTTTTGGCCTTAATTCTAAGATGTATGTGTGGAGAAAACCAGGCACTGCTCATCACCTGTCCAATACAGTCCCAACAGTGAAGCATTGTGGTGGCAGCATCATGCTGTGGAGGTGTTTTTCAGCTGCAGGGACAGGTTGCAATCGAGGTAAAGATGAATGCAGCCAAGTACAGGGATATCCTGGACAAAAACCTTCTCCAGAGTGCCCAGGACCTCAGACTGGGCCGAAGGTTTACCTTCCAACAAGACAATGAACCTAAGCACACAGCTAAAATAACGAAGGAGTGGCTTCACAACAACTCTGTGACTGTTCTTGAATGGCCCAGCCAGAGCCCTGACTTAAACCCAATTGAGCATCTCTAAGGAGAGACCTAAAAATGGCTGTCCACCAACGTTTACCATCCAACCTGACAGAACTGGAGAGGATCTGCAAGGAGGAATGGCAGAGGATCCCCAAATCCTGGTGTGAAAAACTTGTTACATCTTTCCCAAAAGGACTCATGGCTGTATTAGATCAAAATGATGCTTCTACTAAATACTGAGCAAAGGGTCTGAATACTTAGGACCATGTGATATTTCAGTTTTTCTTTTTTAATAAATCTGCAAAAATGACAACAATTCTGTGTTTTTCTGTCAATATGGGGTGCTGTGTGTACATTAATGAGGAAACAAAATGAACTTAAATGATTTTAGCAAATGGCTGCAATATAACAAAGAGTGAAAAATTTAAGGGGGTCTGAATACTTTCCGTACCCACTATATGTATATATATATATATATATATATATATATATATATATATATATATATATATATATTTATATTTCTTACAGAGGATAGTCAACATAGGTGTTAGGAGGGGGAAGGCGACATTTTTAAGATTTGTTAGGTTTATTCTGGAATTCTACTTTAGGCTTGTCAATCAGCTGTTCCTGCAAAAGAATATAAATACTTACCTCTGCCACTACCCATGTCTCAAAAGACAGCTCTGTTGAAGAGAAATTATCTTCCAAGGCCTGCAAGGAATACATTTTTGGAAATGTCCCCCCTAATGAGGATAATTGTACCAGTGACAACACTAGTAGAGTTTCGATTCAAAATGCATACCAAAATTAGTAAAAAACCTTGTACAAAAATTCCCAGCACAGTCAATGGCTTGACAAATGTTTGAAAGTAGTTAAAAATATTGTTTGCTTTTAATATTTGATTTTGGAACAAATAGCCTTTACCAAACAAAAACCACATACCTTGTTAGAAATTGGATTGCTTGAGAAAAATCTTACATCTTGCCCTTTCAAATTTTCTCTTCCCTGTGGTTGAAAGCCAATGCCGAATTGATCCCAGATTCCCCAATGCCGCGTACACACGACCGTTATTCATGTCATGCAAAAAGTTTTTCTCGTCGTGATTCCTCTCAAGCCTGCCTTGCCTACACACGTTCATGAAAAAAAACGCTTGAGCAAAGCGCGGTGACGTACAACGCGTACGACGGCACTATAAATGGGAAGTTCCATTCGAATGGCGCCACCCTTTGGGCTGCATTTGCTGATCCTCGTGTTATTAAAGTTTGGTGAGAGACGATTTGTGCTTTTCAGCCTCGTGCTCTTCAGTCTGTTACAGCGTGACAAATTTGCCATCTCCATTCTGAACGCTTGTTTTACCAGAACGAGCGCTCCCATCTCATACTTGATTCTGAGCATGCACGTTTTTTTTCCCCTCGTAAAAGCGTACACACGACCGTTTTTCACGACGCGAAAAAGAACGATGTGAAAAACAACGAGAAAAAATAGAACAGGTTCTAATTTTTTTTCGGGCAGTTTTCTCGTCGCCAAAAATGCTATGAAGCATACACACGGCCGTTTTTCACGACCAATCTAAAAAATGGCATTTTTCTCGTCATGAAAAACGGTCGCGTGTGCGCTGTAACATTTAGCAAATCAAATGAATGTTCTTAAAGCAAAAAAAAAATTAAATTAAATTCAACCAGTACTTAGCCTGCTTAAGAGGTGATTTCCTTTCACTTCCTGTTTTCTACAGATGCAGAAGTGAAAGGGAATTAGGCAGGGTTTTAACTCTTTCCTTATCTATCCAAAATGTAAAACAACAATTTGGTTTTATTTTAAGTGCTCCAAGCATGGTTGGTTTGAGCTGCCAAAATAAGTTTAACGCTGATACCATGGAAGAAATTTTACAGATGAAGGAAAATATTGCCTCGCAAGATACATTTTAATAAAAGACATTCATATTTGAATATTCAGTGGCGGCCCTTCCATAGAGGGCGCATGGGCGCTGCCTCCCCTATCCATGCATCCTGCCCCCTGATCTAAATATCAGTGGCGCCGGACCACGCATTCCAATGCAGGGGGGGGTGTTTTTTTGAAGCACCTGATAGAGCCAGAGACTCAAGAAAGGGTGGCCTCGGAGCGCAGGGTGCTATGGTCACACCCAGTTGTGTGACCATAGCAAATACATTTTCGTTATGTAGCGGGGTGTTCAATTTAATGGTAGTGTCTGAGTGGTACTTAGGCTCAGACACATTGATTGTTAGGGTTAATGGACCATTTCTGTTCATGGGAGATAGTGTTGGTGCACAGTTCCCTGTGGCCTACAGGTGGCACTGTCGCCAAGGGCCAGGGTTGAACCAGCAATCCAGGGCTGCGCCTTTTGTGTCCCCTCTCGGCAGTAGTACGGCGGGGCGGGGAACCTGCTGTGCCTGTTGGGAGAGGGTATAAAAGGGGCGGACATCTTCCATTGAGGGGTTGTCGTCCACGCCCAGGCACCTTCAGCCTAGGTGTGTCTGGTTCGTCCGCGCTCAGGCACCTTCGGCCTGGGCATGAGGAGGGTCATCTCCGGGTGCTTTAGGCCCGGAGGTGGAGTTCCTGTTCCATCCCAGACACCTTCAGTCTGGGGTGAGGTACTATTTGAAGACCCGGGGCCCAGCAACCTTTGGCTGGGGTCCGCTAGGGATCAAGGTATCCCAGGGTGCCGCCTTGCGAGGGGACCCGTATCTGAGATGAGAAGGCCAGGAAGGTAACCGTTTCCGAAGACCCAGCGCCGAGTCGCGGTGACGGTGAGGGCCTCTGGTAACTCTCCGGAGGCATGTTTTCTCCTTGACATGGGCCAAATACTTTAGGAAGGAAGTTCACCAGGTCAGTGGCAGTGACCCTACTCTCCAGGTCAGTGGCAGTAACCCTACTTGCTTCAAGTCAGTGGCAGTGACTTCATAGGGCAAGGCCCTATTCACCAGGTCAGTGGCAGTGACCCTACGTTTCAAGTCAGTGGTAGTGACTTTATTCACCCGGTCTGTGGCAGAGACCAACCTCACGGTCTGTGGCAGAGATCGTGTGCCAAAGCTGTTTGAGAAACCTAAACAGTCTAATGAGTTAAGCTACGTTTGTGCCTGGACCTCCTCCACATGTAAGCTGTCCTGTATCTTCGCTCCAACCTGTCTGCTCTTAAAGAGGCTGTTTATTATCCTGTGTGAAATAAATGTTGAGTTGGACTTTTAGTTAGTGTGGACATTAGCATTCCTGGGGAAAACAAGGACTTACATCTATCTAAAGTAGAGGTGAGATCATTCTGGGGAGGACTTTAACTCTGGCCGCAGACAAGGCCCAAAACTAACACCGCTCAACCTCTTCACTCAGGAGGGTACGGGCTTGTGGTGCAGTGTGCCTCTCTCTGCCTGCGAGGAGCCTAATTAAATGCAGGTTGGGGAGAGGTGGGTGCGCTACAGTTATTATCGCACTATTGAGATCTGTTTCCTGATTGGCCAAAGCATCAGGCAATCCTGTTTAATGCTTAGCGCTTTGGCGGAAGAGAAGACACACGGCAGAGGAAGCTGGAAGCTGGAGGAGCGGACGCTGCCCACACTCCAGGAGAGCAAGAGAGGACACCACGGCCCGCCACACGAGCGGGTCAGTTACGGACCGCCCGCAGGTGGGGTGGGTGCTGTTACAGTGCCATGCCACGACGCCGGGGGGGTTTGATTGCCTTCCCCCAAAGGAAGAACCCACAGCCGCCACTGGAAGATCAAATATTGAAGTCAGCCTCTTACCCCTCTTGCCACATGTACTGTCAAAGGTTACTCAGTTGTAGAGGAAAAGTTCCCCAAAGTCTGTAAGGAAACCAATATTTTCGGAAGGGTCGCCCAGATGAGCAAACCCATCAGATCAGCTAACAGAAGTGACATACCGTCAGCTGTGCATGTGTACCAACGCTACCAGGTTTTCTAATCTGACAGAACACCTGCAGTCAGAGGGCGGCAGTGGACATCTTACTACACCCAGCTACGTCTTGAATTTCAGAGTCATTTTTAGCAATAATGTGAGCGTATACAAATAATTATTAGTATATTCCGTCCAGCTTCTTTCAAAATGTAACATCAAAACAGCATCACAGATGTCAATACACTATATTTAATTATATATGCTCACTTTATTGCTAAAATTACTGTGAAATTCAAGAGGTAGCTGGGTGTAGTAAGATGTCTGCTGCCGCCTTCTGACTGCAGGTGTTCTGTCAGATTAGCAAACCTCTTAAGCCCTGTGCACACGATCGGATTTCCTATGGTTTTTTAACCGATGAAACTGACTTTCATCAATCTTGCCTATACACCATCAGTCAAAAAACCGACCGTTCCAAACGCGGTAACGTAAAACACTCCGATGAGCCGAGAAAAATGAAGTTCAATGCTTTTGAGCATGCGTCGACTTGATTCTGAGCATGCGTGGGTTTTTTCTCCGATGGAGTTCCCCACAGACGATAGTAATTTGCTATGGGTTTTTTAACCATCGGATAAATTTAAAACATGTTCTATTTTTAAACACCGATGAAAAAAAGACCGATGGGGCCCATACACGATCGGTTTGTCCGATGAAAAAAGTCCATCGTGTGTACAGGGCTTTAGCGGTGGAACACATGTATGGAATGTCACTTCTGTTAGATGATCTGACGGGCTTGCTCATCTGACAGAACACTGGCACAGAGAGATCATGCAAACTCCAGCCACGGTTGGGATTTGAACCAACAAACCTAGTGCTGCTAGGTGGAAGTGCTAACCTCTTAGCCACTGTGCTGCCCCATGAAAAATGACTTGGCTTTAGATTTATTTTAATAATAAAAAAATGTCAATATACTGTTGGGTCACGGCCCTGTGCTGCAGGCAGGCTTCCTATCTTTAAAGTGGAGCTCCACCCTAAATTTATACTTCTGCTAATCGGATTCCTCCCCCCCTCCGGTGTCACAATTGACACCATTCAGGGGGGAGGGGTGAAGATACCTGTCCAAGACAGGTATTTTCACCCACATCCGGGAGTCCTCTCTCCGGGAATCTGCGGGAGTGACGTCACTTCCCCCAGACTTCCCGTAGTGTTCTGGGAGACACTCGGCTCCCAGAACACAGGAGGACGAATCAGAACGGCGCAGCGCGACTCGCGCATGCGCGGTAGGGAACCGGGCATGAAGCCGCAGGGCTTCACTTCCTGATTCCCTCAGCGAGGATGGCGGAGGGAGCAGCAGAGTGACGAGCGATCGCTCGTCCTCTGCTGTGGACGTCGCTGGACTCCAGGACAGGTAAGTGTCCAAATATTAAAAGCCAGCAGCTGCTGTAGCTGTAGCTGCTGGCTTTTAATATTTTTTTTTCCGGCGGAGCTCCGCTTTAAGAGTCTACAGGCAGGATAGGGCAAAGCACTGCACAGCAGGCAAGAGGCAGTCCAGCACAGGCACCCCTCCCGCCCTCTTGGGAATCCGGTGCTGGTGGTACATCCCTGGGGGATCGGAGCTGAATGTCTGACTGTCAGGAGGTGCCAAAGTCCCTGCTTCATCTGCGGCAGCACAGAGACCCTCCTGGTGATTGCACAGAGTTTAGGAGAGGCACAAGAGACTGGGGGAGTCAGCAGCATGGATGAGTGGAGAAGACCTATACTGAATGCCACATTGTTAAAGGGGTTGTAAAGGTTCGTTTTTTATTTTCTAAATAGGTTCCTTTAAGCTAGTGCATTGTTGGTTTACTTACCTTTTCCTTCGATTTCCCTTCTAAATATTTTTTTTTCTTTGTTTTCTTTGTCTGAATTTCTCACTTCCTGTTCCTCCTCAGTAAGCTGTTCAGTAAGCTGTTCTGGCTGACTAAACACCACTCGGATGATGGTGTGAAGTTTACTGAGGAGAAACAGGAAGTGAGAAATTCAGACAAAGAAAAAAAACATTTAGAAGGGAAATCTAAGGAAAAGGTAAGTGAACCAACAATGCACTAGCTTAAATGAACCCATTTAGAAAATAAAAAACGAACCTTTACAACCCCTTTAAGTGAACTGCAGCATGACAGATGTGTCACCTGCCTAGTGCCTGCTTTGTATGTTTATTGATCTTCCTTGTAGTCATGTACATGACTGCAAGGTAGATCAGTAGACATACATAGCAGAAACTAAGCAGGTGATAAAGGTTTATACTCATTCAATAATAGTATAGGAATATATTTTTTGCATTCTCACACTTTTCTTGTATTATGCCGCATACACACGATCGTTTTTAATGACGAGAAAAATGTCATTTTTTTAAATGGTCATTAAAAATGATCGTGTGTGGGCTTTCCAGCATTTTTTCAGACGAGAAAAACGCTGAGAATCACGACGAGAAAAATGGGAACATGCTCTAATTTTTCACGTCGTTTTTTACATCGTCGTATTTCTCGTCATGAAAAACAGCCGTGTGTGGGCTTTAACAACGTGAAAAAAAATGTGCATGCTCAGAATCAAGTATGAGACGGGAGCGCCCATTCTGGTAAAGCTAGCGTTCGTAATGGAGATAGCACATTCGTCACACTGTAACGGACTGAAAAGCACGAGGCTGAAAAGCGCGAATCGTCGCTCAACAAACTTTAATAACATGAAGGGTGGCGCCATCCGAATGGAACTTCCCCTTTATAGTGCCGTCGTACGTGTTGGACGTCACCGCGCTTTACTCGAACATTTTTTTCCACGATAGTGTGTAGGCAAGGCAGGCTTGAGAGGAAACACGAAAAGTCACGTCGAGAAAAATGACGTTTTTTTTAATGACATTAAAAACGATCGTGTGCACGCGGCATAAGGATAAACTTTTTTTTTAAGGCAAGATTTACACTTTTACTTTCATTTTGAATGCCACCTCAAAAGGCAATGCAGCTGTGTTGTAGCATGCCCCAACGTATGGCAATGCACAGTAGTGTTTTACCATACCCTGCATTACAAAAAAGAGTCTTGTACTATCTTGGATCTGCGTTGTTCATTTTGAATTGGCTGCTTAATAATGCCATGCCAATTAGCACACAACATAAAACACCTTATCGCACCAGGAAGGAAGGTTTTGGAAGAATTTACCGGACCCTGGTTTCACTAAAGCTGGCCATACATGGATCGAAATTTGGCTGGTTGAGCAGGGACTGATGGTACCCAAGTCGATCAATCAATCAAATTGGGTACAACCAGCATGTCTGATTTTGAGCAGATCACAATAGCGATGTGGGAGGAATTCCCTCCATCAACACTAACTGATGGGGAAATCAAGGGATTGTCTTAGGGAAAAAAATCAAATCATCTATGGGCTGCTTAAAGCGGAGGTGCAGCCGAAAAAATAAAAAGTCAGCAGCTACCAACAGTGTAACTGCTGACTTTTAATAAGGACACTTACCTGTCCTACTCGCCCGCGATGTCGGTCCCGCCACGGCGATCGATCGCTGCTGGCAGGTCCCGGCTCCTCCATCCTGAGTAAGGGAAACAGGCAGTGAAGCCGTAAGGCTTCACTGCCCGTTTCCTACTGCGCATGCGCCACTCGCACGGTGCTTTGTGAATGGACGGCTTGCCTCCTGGGATACACACAGTTCCCAGAAGGCAGCGCGCCCCATTCGCAAGAAGAGGAAGCGGAAGGAGACCCACCGCGGACGAGAAGAGGAACATTAGAGGCAGATTAGGGGACTTCCGCATAGCAACAGGCATTTAGGGTGAGTATAACATTTTTTTTTTTTGGGATTTTTAATGGTAAAAAATTTTCTCCGCTTTAAGAATCAGAACCACTGGTTGACTTAAGCATGACTGCTGTGTTTGCTGGATAATATTAGCAGTTCACTGGTGGTAGTGACCCTCAGACTAGCCCATTTTATTGATGATTACAGCTGTTTGGTTAGTGAATACAATATTGCAGTGTAATCACCTTCCATCAAAAATAAGGGCTTGTTCACACCATATCAGTTGATCTGCATTTTTCTGCATACCACTGCACATGTATAGTGTGAACAGGACACATAGATGTGCAGTTTGGTGCAGAAAAATGCAGCTTAAGACACATGACCCTGACCCATGATGATGCCTGAACAAAGATTGCCCTGTCCTTTTAACCACTTAACGACCGCTCACTGTATATATACGTCGGCACAATGGCACCGACAGGCACAATCACGTAGAGTATACGTGATCGCCTTTGTACAGTTGGGGGGTCCAATCGGACCCCCCTTCTGTACAGTGAGCGGTCGGAATTCTTCTGGGAGTGATCCGAGATGGGGGGGCGACCGTTCGATTCCGGCCACCCCCCCGCGATCGCTCCCGGCGAATGAGAATGCCCCCTCTGCCTGTGTAATGTAAACACAGGCAGAGGAAGCAGGAGGAAGTGATGTCATCTGTTGTGCGGCGCTCACATATACCGAGCGCCGTACAAGAGAAGACACACAGGTCAGTGCACAAACACTACACTAACACCAGCACACATAGGCACATAAATCGCCCCCCCAGGCCCCCCCAGATCACCCCCCAGCCCCCAGTCACAGTGTCACTGATTGCAGTGACCATTTATTTACTGATCACTGCAATCAGTGAGATTTGTGACTGTAAAAGTGTCACTACATTTTGTTTTAGGTCCAGTGTAGCCCCCTAACCCCCCCTAATAAAGGTTTAACCCCTTGATCACCCCCCAGATAACCCTTTCACCCCCTAGCACAGCCGTCGCTAAGCAATCATTTTTCTGATCGCTGTCTTAGCGTCGGTGATGCAGATCGGTAGCCAGTAATTTTTTTTAGGTTCGCCGCAGGTTTTTATAGCGTCGGGTACCCCCATAAATGATCTAATAAAGGTTTAACCCCCTTGATCGCCCCCCAGGTAACCCTTTCACCCTCTATCACCACTGTCGCTAAGCGAACATTTTTCTGATCGCTGTCTTAGCGTCGGTGATGCAGATCGGTAGCCAGTAATTTTGTTTAGGTTCGCCGCAGGTTTTTATAGCGTCGGGTACCCCCATAAATTATCTTATAAAGGTTTAACCCCCTTGATCGCCCCCCAGGTAACCCTTTCACCCCCTATCACCACTGTCGCTAAGCGATCATTTTTCTGATCGCTGTCTTAGCGTCGGTGATGCAGATCGGTAGCCAGTAATTTTTTTTAGGTTCGCCGCAGGTTTTTATAGCGTCAGGTACCCCCATAAATTATCTAATAAAGGTTTAACCCCCTTGATCGCCCCCCAGGTAACCCTTTCACCCCTATCACCACTGTCGCTAAGCGATCATTTTTCTGATCGCTGTCTTAGCGTCGGTGATGCAGATCGGTAGCCAGTATTTTTTTTTTAGGTTCGCCGCAGGTTTTTATAGCGTCATGTACCCCCATAAATTATCTAATAAAGGTTTAACCCCCTTGATCGCCCCCCAGGTAACCCTTTCACCCCCTATCACCACTGTCGCTAAGCGATCATTTTTCTGATCGCTGTCTTAGCGTCGGTGATGTTGATCGGTAGCCAGTAATTTTTTTTAGGTTCGCCGCAGGTTTTTATAGCGTCAGGTACCCCCATAAATTATCTAATAAAGGTTTAACCCCCTTGATCGCCCCCCAGGTAACCCTTTCACCCCCTATCACCACTGTCGCTAAGCGATCATTTTTCTGATCGCTGTCTTAGCGTCGGTGATGCAGATCGGTAGACAGTAATTTTTTTTAGGTTCGCCACAGGTTTTTAAAGTGTCAGGTACCCCCATATATTATCGAATAAAGGTTTTAACCCCCTAATTGCCCCTAGTTAACCCTTTCACCAGTGATCATCATATAAGTGTTACGGGTGACGCTGGTTAGTTAGTTGGCTTTTTATAGTGTCAGGGCACCCGCCGTATATATAACCCAATAAAGGTTTAACCCCCTGATCGCCCGGCGGGTGATATCAATTAGGTTTTAGCGTCAGAGAGGGTCTGCGTCACACCCCAGGCAGCGTCAGGTTAGTGCCAGTAACGCTAACACCCACGCGTGAAGCATACACCCTCCTTAGTGGTATAGTATCTGAACAGATCAATATCTGATCTGATCAGATCTATACTAGCGTCCCCAGCAGTTTAGGGTTCCCAAAAACGCAGTGTTAGCGGGATCAGCCCAGATACCTGCTAGCACCTGCGTTTTGCCCCTCCGTCCAGCCCAGGCCACCCAAGTGCAGTATCGATCGATCACTGTCACTTGCAAAACACAACACACATAACTGCAGCATTCGCAGAGACAGGCCTGATCCCTGCGACTCCAGTGCTGTAGGAGATGATTTCACCACCACAGTTAAAAAAAAAAGCAAATATGCCGAAGCATTAGGGCAGCAGGGGCGGAGGAGCGATTTTGCTCCTAATGCCGCGTACATACAGTCGAAATTCCGACAGAGGCTTGCCCGTGGAAAAGTCCGACCATGTGTGTGCGGCATAACTTTTTTGCGGGAGGATGCCCCCATGCTTCGGCATATATAAATGGTGCATGTATGCCCATCATTAGAAGTGGGTGGATGAAGGGCGGTATTCTAATGGTGGGCATACCCACCTGATCAATCTCTTTTTTCGTTCAGCCAACTGGCTGCATGAAAAAAAAAGATTACAATACATGTCCAACAAGGACCAGCAACGTACTGGTATGTTGCTGGACTTTGAATGGTTATACCAGATTGATGCCTGCGGGTTTAGGTATCATCTTGGTATCATTCTTTTCAGCCAGCGGCCGGCTTTCATGTAAAAGCAATCCTAGTGGCTAATTAGCCTCTGGACTGCTTTTACAAGCAGTGGGAGGGAATGTCCCCCCCCCCGGATATAAAAAGTGCCATTGGGAAATTGGGAAAGCATTTTATCACACCATTCTTGGTGTGGTCAGATGCTTTGAGGGCAGAGGAAAGATCTAGGGTCTAGACCTCAGTTTTTTCAAAAAAAGAGTACCTGTCACTACCTATTGCTATCATAGGGGATATTTACATTCCCTGAGATAACAATAAAAATGATTAAAAAAAAATAAATATGGAAGGAACTATTTAAAAATAAAATAAAAAAGCAAAATTAATAATAAAAAAAAAGCACCCCTGTCCTGCCCTGCTCTTGCCCAATGGCGAACGCAAGCGTCAGTCTGGCGTCATATGTAAACAGCAATTGCACCATGCATGTGAGGTATCACCGCGAAGGTCAGATCGAGAGCAGTAATTTTAGCAGTAGACCTCCTCTGTAAATCTAACGGGGTAACCTGTAAAGGCTTTTAAAGGCTTTTAAAAATGTATGTAGTTTGTCGCCAATGCGCGTTTGTGCGAAATTTTAAAGCATGTCGTGTTTGGTATCTATGGACTCGGCCTAAGATCATCTTTTTTATTTCATCAAACATTTGGGCAATATAGTGTGTTTTAGTGCATTAAAATTAAATAAAGTGTATTTTTTCCCCAAAAAATGCGTTTGAAAAATCGCTGCGCAAATACTGTGTAGAAAAAAAAAATGCAACACCCACCATTTAATTCTGTAGGGCCTTTGCTTTAAAAATATATATAATGTTTGGGGGTTCAACATAATTTTCTTGCAAAAAAAAAAATGTTTTCATGTAAACAAAAAGTGTCAAAAAGGGCTTTGTCTTCAAGTGGTTAGAAGAGTGGATGTAAGCTTCCTAATGTTGTGTATAAAATGCCAGAACAGTTCAAAACCCCTCCAAATGACCCCATTTTGGAAAGTAGACACCCCAAGCTATATACTGAGAGGCATGTCGAGTCCATGGAATATTTTATATGTTGACACAAGTTGCGGAAAAAAGACAATTTTTTCTTTTTTTATTTTTTTTTTGCACAAAGTTGTCACTAAATGATATATTGCTCAAACATGCCATGGTTATGTGTGGAATTACACCCCAAAATACATTCTGTTGCTTCTCCTGAGTACGGGGATACCACATGTGTGAGACTTTTTGGGAGCCTAGCCGCATACAGGACCCCAAAAACCAATCACCGCCTTCAGGCTTTCTAAGGGTGTAAATTTTTGATTTCACTTCTCACTGCCTATCACAGTTTCGGTGGCCATGGAATGCCCAGATGGCACAAAACCCCCCCAAATGACCCCATTTTGGAAAGTAGACACCCCAAGCTATTTGCTGAGAGGTATTGTGAGTATTTTGCAGATCTCGCTTTTTGTCACAAAGTTTTGAAAATTGAAAAAAAAAAAAAAAAATTTCTTTCTTCATTTTCAAAAACAAATGAGAGCTGTAAAATACTCACCATGCCTCTCAGCAAACAGCTTGGGGTGTCTACTTTCCAAAATGGGGTCATTTGGGGGGGTTTTGTGCTATTTTGGCATTTTATGGCCTTCGAAACTGTGATAGGTAGTGAGGAGTCAAATCAAAAATTTGTGCCTAGAAATCCTGAAGGCGGTGCTTGGTTTTCGGGGTCCCGTACGCGGCTAGGCTCCCAAAAAGTCCCACACATGTGGTATCCCCGTACTCAGGAGAAGCAGCAAAATGTATTTTGGGGTGCAATTCCACATATAACCATGGCATGTGTGAGCAATATATTATTTAGTGACAACTTTTTGTATTTTTTATTTTTTTTGTCATTATTCAATCACTTGGGACAAAAAAAAAAAGTATTCAATGGGCTCAACAGGCCTCTCAGCAATTTTCTTGAGGTGTCTACTTTCTAAAATGGGGTCATTTGGGGGGGTTTTGTGCTATTTTGGCATTTTATGGCCTTCAAAACTGTGATAGGTAGTGAGGAGTGAAATCAAAAATTTGCGCCCTTAGAAATCCTGAAGGCCGTGCTTGGTTTCCGGGGGCCCGTACGTGGCTAGGCTCCTAAAAAGTCCCACACATGTGGTATCCCCGTACTCAGGAGAAGCAGCAGAATGTATTTTGGGGTGCAATTCCACATATAACCATGGCATGTGTGAGCAATATATCATTTAGTGACAACTTTTTGTAATTTTTAATTTTTTTTGTCATTATTCAATCACTTGGGAAAAAAAAAAAATTCAATGGGCTCAACATGCCTCTCAGCAATTTCCTTGGGGTGTCTACTTTCCAAAATGGGGTCATTTGGGGGGGGGGGTTTGTACTGCCCTGCCATTTTAGCACCTCAAGAAATGATAGGCAGTCATAAATTTAAAGCTGTGTAAATTCCAGAAAATGTACCCTAGTTTGTAGACGCTATAACTTTTGCGCAAACCAATAAATATACGCTTATTGACATTTTTTTTACTAAAAACATGTGGCTGAATACATTTTGGCCTAAATGTATGACTACAATTGAGTTTATTCGATTTTTCTTATAACAAGAATTAGAAAATATCATTTTTTTCAACATTTTTGGTCTTTTTCCGTTTATATCGCAAAAAATAAAAATCGCAGAGGCAATCAAATACCATTAAAAGAAAGCTCTATTTGTGGGAAGAAAAGGACGCAAATTTCGTTTGGGTACAACATTGCATGTCCGCACAATTTACAGTTAAAACAGCGCAGTGCAAAATTCTGAATTCACCTCTGGTCCTTTAGCTACCAAATGGTCCGGGGCTTAAGTGGTTAAAGAGAAAAGCAGATGTCAGGGGAAGAACTGCCATATAAGCCATCATTTCCATCCCTCCATCAAAATAATATTGATGTAGATGTGCCTCGGTGACAATAGGTAATCTTCAGTCTATAAACACTACATGTGATATTTTCCTGCAGCAGGTGCTTTTTCCAAAACCGCCTTTTTAATTATTGCTATGTTGGGAAGTGGCCTGTGGTTAATTAGTAGGTCTGAGAATGTTGCTTTAAATAATGTAACAGAATTCACGTGTGAGTCTACTTTGTAGCGTTTGTACAAGTACATTGATGTAACATATGACAGGGGCTTGTTTACACATGCATTGCCCTACGTAGAGTGATCCGCGACGGATCGCTTTCAGATTGCGTTTATCAGGCAGTGAGGAGGCAACATGTCACCTCCTTGCCACCTGTTTTAACCCATAAAAGTCTGCGCCAACACACCACAACCTCGTGCTTTGCATGCAGTTGCAGGGCGGTTGCAGCACAACCCCATTCATTTGAAGGCGGTATAATTCTTGCTGAACTGCCAAGCATGGCATTGTGGCCACGGAAAATATACAATCCATCCAGCTGCCTTTGCAACTTAAGGGGGGGTGGTAACTGGCTGTTTTTACTGCCCTCCAATCGCTAGAGTAAACTTATCCTTACTTACTGTATATGTGACCTTTGGGGCAAAGCAGGTGTGAGACAACATTGGATCTCTCTGCAACTTCACAATTCCTCATCTATGTATTCCTGAAATCTACTCAGCTGTCTTTTATCATTAAAAGCCATCCTTCAGCTCCAGGTATGTGACTTTGCCTAGGCTGAGATGAGTCATCAGTCTGCTGCAGGCAGGTGGAGGCATTTCCTCAGTCCCCTCTTCCCTTGTGATTGGACTACAACATAGAAGTCTCAGCATGTAGTAAGTCATAATATGAGAGGCTGCAGCAGAGGCTTATATGTGTCAGACAACCAAAATCTGCAAAGGCACCAGAATGTAAATGAATGAATATAGCCAGCATCCACTGTAGCTCTTTCTATGCTTTATTTACCTGAGGGAATATAACATGCAGTCCTCCAGACGAGCATTGATCCAGGCACCAGAATGTACATAAATGTGCCTTTTTTGAGCCAGTATATCAGTCCAGGACGTAGGTACTGACCCTAGAGAATGGCGGAACAAAAATAGCTCCATCCTTCTGATAAGACAAGAAAATAAAAGTATCATCAGGGGTACTGTGAGAGGAAATAAATACTCATAAATGTGCATTCACACTAAAGTAACCTGCAGTGTTGTGTTAATGCATGTGCGTTATGTAATACCTTAATGTGTGTTCATTTTTTCAAGAATTACCTAGATGGATGCAGCATCAGTCTGATGCTGCATCTCTCCTCTGCTTGCTCTAGACCTGAGAATCAGGTGATCAAACACCGCTGATCGTTCGGTTCTCAGAGCTCCGTGAGCAGAGAGCTGGTGACTGAAGTGCTGGGCTGTGGAGGGGGTAGAGGTGGCAGGCTCAGGCTCCCAGTAGCTCGCTGAGAGATTGAGCCGGGTGCCAGTCCAGGCATGTGGGTGAATCCCGACCATATGGTCATGATCTTTCCCCAGCCTGGACGGTCTCTATGATGTCAGTCGACCGCGTGCTTCACCCTACTGTCTGCTGACAACGGGTCACAGGAGTGCAGAACGAGCTTTGGTCGTACTTCTCCTTTAGGGCAGCCATAACCCGACGTCCTGAACAGTGTCTTTACAGTGCAGAACGTATCTCCTTCATTACACAGCCCCTGAACAGTAGTCTCTACAGCGTGGAGCACTTTACTGCAGCTATAATAAACCCATTGGGGTTGATTTACTAAAGCCAGAAAGTGCTAAATCTGGTGCAGCTGTGCATAGTAGCCAAGCACCTTCTAACTTCAGCTTGTTCAGTTAAAGGGTAACTCCACTTTCGTGGAGAAAAAAAAAATTGCAAATAAAGAAAAAATAATATAGCACATATAATTGCGACACTAATCATATTGTAATTAAATGTTATTAAAAATTACCTATACTTTTTAATCTGCAGTCACTGTAATTTTCTGAGAATGCATTGCAATATGGCTACCTGGAGTTGTTCTGTACACAGAATGTGTACTGACCACTCCCCAGAAACATCATTTCCTGCTTGTGTGATTGGCTCACCAATTTTCCCAGAAGTCTGCCTAAGATACAAGTCAGATTTCAGACAACCCTGGAACAAAAATGTCATTTTTGGAGAGATACTTTCAATAGGAACACGTCTAAAGGGATGCAGGCCCAGCAGATTTCCTCATTAGTGCCCCATTATAGAAGCACAGACAAACACACAGGGATTTCTTCAGAATAACAAAAGGTAGGAATCTGCAACAAAGGTTGTTATAATACTTGCAATGTACATCGATCACCCAGAGGTGAATGTTTTTTCTCAACAAAAGTGGAGTTACGCTTTAAGTTTTAACAAAAAAATGTAAGCTGATTGGTTTCTTTCCAGAGCTGCACCAGATTTTGCACTCTCCAGTTTCAGTAAATCAAATCCATTGAGTCCAGCCATCACTTCCTTTACTCTTCCATGAGTCCCCGGGCAGTGGGTCCTCACACATGGAGCCTCTTCCATCCCAAGCCCTGAAGAGCTGGTTCTCTTCCAGCTACAGACCTCCTAGATGAAGGTCAGGGGGAGTTACATCCTTCTGCTACCTTCCAGTTGAGTTCTCCAATAAATTCTCTCCCCAGTGCAGCCCTGCAGGGCCCTCTTTCTCTAGACACACGTCACATGCCTACATGGTGTTGGCCATGGGTGACCTGTGCCCATACCCTAACTAATTGGCCCCACACACTGCAAATAATAAAAAGGGCAAGACTCCACCCACTACATCACCAGGGAAGTGGCGCTTTTTAACGGGCACTACACCTGCCAATAAGCCTCCTCCTGCTGCCTCCTGGGATACTGACATCACATATCCCAGGAGGCATCAGCTGTCCCACAGACCAGGAAGATGCACCCAGTCATTGGGGGACTGCCTGCAAGAACTGCAGATAACCAAGAGCTGCAAGAAACAGAGACAATCAGCTCCCTACGATGTACGAGAGGAAGATGGTGGCACAGAAAGGGACCTGTATTAGGAGGATTGTGTGAAAGAAGATGACAATGCTGGATTTGTTGGGTTTGGAAGTATATTTATGCAAGATACAACTGAGAAAGGTCACCTGAGCTGACATTTGTGGGGGACGTTAAAATTCCTCTTTCAGCCACATCCCTGCTCCAGTATTTTCCGCAGTATGTGCCCCTAGTTTTTCACCCTAAAAACTGTTCTCCCAAGTTAACATCTCTCATAGGGCCTGTGTTGAAAGGTTTTTAAGGAGGTAAACAGCAGATTAAGTACCTGATGATGACCTACTGATGTCAATCTGATGCTATCGACACAAGTTTAAAATCTGTTAACACATGCACATACAGTGGGTCAAAAAAGTATCTAGTCAGTCACCAATTGTGCAAGTTCTTCCACTTAAAAAGATGAGAGAGGCCTGTAAATGTCATCATAGGTATATCTCAACTATCAGAGACAAAATGTGGAAACAAATCCAGAAAATCACATTGTCTGATTTGGAAATAATTTATTTGCAAATTATGGTGGAAAATAAGTATTTGGTCAATATCAAAAGTTCATCTCAATACTTTGTTATATATCCTTTGTTGGCAATGACAGAGGTCAAACGTTTTCTGTAAGTCTTCACAAGGTTGTCACACACTGTTGCCGGTATATTGGCCCATTCCTCCATGCAGATCTCCTCTAGAGCAGTGATGTTTTGGGGCTGTCGCTGGGCAACACAGACTTTCAACTCCCTCCAAAGGTTTTCTACGGGGTTGAGATCTGGAGACTGGCTAGGCCACTCCAGGACCTTGAAATGCTTCTTGCAAAGCCACTCATTCGTTGCCCGGGCGGTGGGTTTGGGATCATTGTCATGCTGAAAGACCCAGCCACGTTTCATCTTCAATGCCCTTGCTGATGGGAGGAGGTTTGCACTCATAATCTCACGATACATGGCCCCATTCATTCTTTCATGTACACGGATCAGTCGTCCTGTTCACTTTGCAGAGAAACAGCCCCAAAGCATGATGTTGCCACCCCCATGCTTCAGCATTCTCTCTCCTCCAAACATGACGAGTTGTGTTTCTACCAAACAGTTCTACTTTGGTTTCATCTGACCATATGACATTCTCCCAATCCTCTTCTGGATCATCCAAATGCTCTCTAGCAAACCTCAGATGGGCCTGGACATGTACTGGCTTAAGCAGGGGGACACGTCTGGCACTGCAGGATCTGAGTCCCTGGCGGCGTAGTGTGTTACTGATGGTAGCCTTTGTTACGTTGGTCCCAGCTCTCTGCAGGTCATTCACTAGGTCCCCCCGTGTGGTTCTGGGATTTTTGCTCACCGTTCTTGTGATCATTTTGACCCCACGGGGTGAGATCTTGTGTGGAGCCCCAGATCGAGGGAGATTATCAGTGGTCTTGTATGTCTTCCATTTTCTAATTATTGCTCCCACAGTTGATTTCTTCACACCAAGCTGCTTGCCTATTGCAGATTCAGTCTTCCCAGCCTGGTGCCGGTCTACAATTTTGTTCCTGGTGTCCTTTGACAGCTCTTTGGTCTTCACCATAGTGGAGTTTGAAGTGTGACTGTTTAAGGTTGTGGACAGGTGTCTTTTATACTGATAACAAGTTCAAACAGGTGCCATTAATACAGGTAATGAGTGGAGGACAGAGGAGCCTCTTAAAGAAGAAGATACAGGTATGTGAGAGCCAGAAATCTTGCTTGTTTGTAGGTGACCAAATACTTATTTTCCACCATAATTTGCAAATAAATTCTGTCCAAATCAGACAATGTGATTGTCTGGATTTGTTTCCACATTTTGTCTCTCATAGTTGAGGTATACCTATGATGACAATTACAGGCCTCTCTCATCTTATTAAGTGGGAGAACTTGCACAATTGGTGGCTGACTAAAGACTTGTTTGCCCCACTGTATATTGTCATTTCTATGTAAATAGTTAATTTTTAATATAGCAATTTGTGGCAAACAGTCCATGTTACCTATATTTGCATAAAATAATTCATAAAGAGTAACAGAATTCCTTATAACCACTGTCTGCCCAGACTTTGCAGTATATACTGTATATGGCAGTATTGGGAAAGGTTGTGTAGTCATTTGTGTGACTGGGGCCATTCACTATTTACTGTATATGATCAACAGATTTTGTAACATAAAGTAGGCTTTTTATACTCTAAGGTTTGCTTTGAAATAACTATTCATTAAATAAGGAATGTTCACAAAATACTCCACTCGTGGAGGAGAGGCTTCTTTGTACAAGCTCCAGCAGCTGCTAAACAGGCTTCCATTTAGACTTATGTGATAGAAAGAAATATACTCATAACCTCAGAGGAACAGGGGAGTGCTTAGCCTCCAAGGCTACAGGACTGTGTGTTTTTATTGATGCACACAGTGTAGAGTGACACAACTCTAATCCCTACATAGTGTACAAAGCTGGCTTCACAGGATGCTGTAAGAGAAAGGAGCCACCCTGAAAAAGGAAAACTTGGGGCAGCTGTAATGTCATCAGCTTAACCTGGAACATATACAAGGAATAAAAGAAAATAAAGAAGCTGCATACTCAGTAAGTGATTAAAGTTGAACTTTAGGGAAACAAATGGCAGATAGGATTTTAATGCAGAAGACACATACTATGGGGTAAATTTACTAAAACCGGAGAGTGCAAAATCTAGTGCAGCTCTGCATAGAAACCAATCAGCTTCCAGGTTTAAGGCCCCATGCACACAGGGCGTTAAAAAAAAAAAGATCTGCAGAGTCAATACCGATGACAGGAAAAAGCAGCTGTAAAAACGCACTTTTAGAAGCATTTTGCATTGGCGTTCATGCGTGTTTAGCCGCGTTAGTGTTTAGCAGCGTTTCTCTGCCCTCTTCTATTTTACACTCCCAAATCCAATTACTACAGCTTAAAAACGCTTGATGTGGCTTAACAACTGTTTACTGCATTAACACGTGTTTAGCCGTGTCAGGCGTTTTTACAGCTATAATGCTGCCGCTCCAGAACACGCTGGCTCTAGGGTTTTTTCTGCAGCTTGAAAACACCTATGCCACTAAAAGCCTATGTGTGCATGGACACATAGAATAACATGGAGAGGCATTTTTAAGCTGTAAAAAAAAACAAAAACGCCTGAGGCTCCTAAAAAGCAGCAGGAAAAACGCCCTCTGTGCATAAGACCTTATTGTCAAAGCTTAATTGAATAAGCTGATTGGCTATCATGTACAGCTGCACCCGATTTTGCACTCTCCAATTTTAGTAAATCAATGTCTCTTCTGCATTAACGTACCTTACCTGCCTGTACACCAGTGGTGGCCCGTCAATAAGGGGCGTGGGCCCCTAATTCATGTGCCCGGCCTCTAATCTACATGTTTGAGGCTCTAATTGGCTTCAAAAAAGGGTAAGCCTATTTTGAACACCCAGTTGTGTGACAATAGCGAATTAATATTCGCTATTGTCTTCCAGATTCTCCTTACGGCCAATCAGGAAGGGGGTCTTAAGAGAAGCGACCGTATTGGCCGCAGAGGAGGAGGAGACGCAGGGGAAGCCACCGTGAAGTCACCGAGGAGGAGGAGACACAGGAAGGAACCGAAGCTGCCCGTGACCTAGATGGGCTGGTGGGCAGACGAGCGAGCGACGGGGGGTAGGTGGTTTGTTTGCCACCCCCCTGCCACAAATCGAAGCACCAGCCACCACTGCTGTACACCCTGTAAACTGAGCTGTGCATGTGCAGTTCAGTGTACATTATCAGCAGTGCCAAAATCAATAAAACTCCTGGGCATATGTGGGTGTGACATCATCCCGGCCTGGCCAGTGAAAATGGCCAAAGATCTGTATCTGAAGTCCACCTGCCAAAGATGTCAGTGGCTGGCAGGGAGCTCCGGGACACCACAGCACTAGAGAGAAGATGAGCATAGTTCCTCTTTAAATCATCTGCTGAAAATGCTAAAAGGCAGGGATTTACTGTACAGGCAGCTGTCAGTTGAAGGCCCAGGAAGAGGCGGTGTTATGCGCAATTAATCGCTCCTCACTGTGTTCTTTTTTTCCCCGACTTTATTGAAATGTCAAAATGATATTTTATTAATTTCTATGTATTTCTTTGCATAAAAACACAGTACATGAAGCCTTCCGGTGAGTTTTGGTTAATTGCGGAAACATGCATACAGTATACATTTTTCCGCACCACATTGTTGAACACTAGACGCTGTCCCTTACACTGCATCTCACTACCCACACTCTGGCTCATCCCATTCATAGAAATCAGGACACGCTGTGAAGCCAGCAGAGCCCCAGGGAATTCTCTCTAATAGAGAGTTCTTTGATTAGAGGAGAGCCGTTGACAGATTTTCATTTCGTTTCATTGCCTTCCGCTGGCATCAGAGTGCTG
Source organism: Rana muscosa (assembly GCA_029206835.1). Lineage (NCBI taxonomy): Eukaryota > Metazoa > Chordata > Amphibia > Anura > Ranidae > Rana > Rana muscosa. The sequence goes on along the minus strand of CM055118.1, from coordinate 97,531,257 downwards.
AGCGCAGAGCACATTGGTAAGGCATAAAGCTGTGCATGTTATTTTAAGCAGAAATGCCTTTGTTTTATTGCATTTTCACTTTAAATAGTTTTTTAATACATTTTCATCAAAGTTATAGAGATTCACATATTTTTACTACCAACATTTATTTGACGTACAATAAGGAATTTTAGAACAAAACAACTTAATTAACTAAAAGGTATAGAGTTCCCTCCAAGCTTGCTAGAATTTACCCAGCTTTCTCAGATGCTTGTTGGCGGGAATGCGGGCCTAGGGGTTAGTTTCTGCACATTTGGTGGGAATTCCCCAAATTACAACCCTATTGACAGGATATCAGATCACAAATTAATCTCATCTTGAATGTGGATTTCTCCGACTCCCCAATGGAGTTCCTCCTTCATGTCCCCACCATCCCTCTCAGCTATTATCGTGCTACCCCACCTTTTGAATGCGGCTAGGTGGCTGATTCCTATCTGCTGGAAGAGGGCTCAAGATCCAGGCTGCTCGGAATGGATTTGAACAATATTATGGCTGCAGAGGAATGGATGGCGACATGTAAAGGCCGACATGACAAATGGTATGGTATATAGGCCACTTGGATTCATTATGTTGACAAGGCCCAGTTGGACCTACACCTGATGGGTACCTATTTTGTTTTATATTTTCTTTATATGCCTGTTTGTTTTTCGGGGGGGGGGGGGGTTTCTACCCATTTTGTGGCGTTTGTTCATCATTGACGCTAAGTTTGGTAGCAGGGCTAGAGACAACATATTGTTTATATTATTCATCTGCCTCAGAGACAATTATGTAACCACCCTTGTCTCTATACTCTCTATGTTGGCTGGTCAATCGGACCTCATGTTATGTATAATGATCGATGACCCACTTGGACTGACTTTTATTTTTTGATTTTTCTTGTTGTTGTTTTTTTTTTTTTTTTTTAATCTCGTCCTTTTGATTATCTTGTCAATGTTGCAAAAGTAAATAAAGATTATATAGATAAAAAAAAACACAAACAGTACCGCTGAGTGTAAAAAATAAAAGTTTTCTTAATTTAGCGTAATCCCGCCTTCCAGGCACATGCCAGTGCTTTTTACATAGGCCCCTAAGAGGCAATTTTCTGTAGCTTACAGACACCTTCATTATGCATATGCACATAAGAACACACACTTTATACTGCTATTTATCAACATTTTTCCCTCAAGATTCACAGAACTTTCACCTCAGATTTACCCATTTTTCTAACTGACGCGTGTAAAATTTGTGGATCAAAAAAAATTGCGAAAAAGACCTCTTGGCCTCTCTCTTGTAGTAGTGTGTTTCAGTCCTCCAGAGCTGAGGGGGTTACTTTAGCTAATGTCGTCCTTTCCTGTAAGATTTCGTAGTTAGCTGAACATGGGTCTACAACCGTCTAAATATAGCACAGCCCCGGCCCTTCAATGCTTCTTTCATGACTAATCTTTAGTGCTGCTCTGCATGAGTCTGCAAATCCGGACACCTGACACAGGCAATGCAGCAGAAGGATGTACTACAGGGAATCAATGCTGCTGACCCACTTGAAAACACAGCTCTGCATGTCCGGGCTATTTTTCTGCTGTGTCTGCTCCAGTTATTAATTATTCTAGGGTCTGTCCACCCAAAGTTGGAATTTTAGAAACAACAGTGGGTGAAGTTATTCTTCCTTTCCTGAAGGACTTCAGCAGACTCTCACACCCTGCCCCCCACCATTATAGCATCTGACGTCAACTGCATTCTGCACTATGCAAAGTAAACAAAAATCCACAAGGCCTCAACGCAGCTAAAGCAAGTGGATAGGAAAGGGACTTGGTATCAGAAATCTGACTCTTCTACCTGAAGGATATTCAAACCCAAAGGTTACTAAACCCACAAGTTTAAATCCATGTACAGTATATGTAGTAAAGAATGCTTGTTATACTCTAGGTGGAACCTAAGGGGTTAATCCTCTGCATTGTGTAAAAAGGCTGTTTGATCCTATCTTGTCTGATGCTCCCCTGCTTCAACTGTCCCCAAACCATCTCCTGATAGAACAGAGCTTTGGGGGCAAGATGCACATGCTCAGTTTGGTGTGTATTGTCAGAGATTTAATTTTTTTCTTGGGAGAGTGCATGTGATCAGCACAGGGCCAATCAGCACTGTCCAGACAGAAAGTCAGGAGTCCTGCAGCCTCATAGGACAATCAAGGCATAATGAAAACTCCTCCTACAAGCTTTAACCAGACACTGATAGACGTCATAACACTGCTCTAACTGCTGATGGGAAAAGGTATTTAGCAGTTTATATTTACTAAAACTGTTGCATTTCCATGTTCTGTGTACTATGGGAGACCAGATATAGTGAATGCAGGCTCCTGGGTTTAGTAACACTTTAAGGCCTTTATACAGGCTGTCAGCAGTGGGGCTGGACAGTGTGCTTGTCCACTCTGCTTGCAGCTAAAGACCAGATCCTCATGCACTAGGGCTAAATGCCCAGTGTGCATGAGGCCTTAAAGCCTACACTATACCATCCATTCTCAACCAGGGTTCAGTGGAATCCTAAGGTACCATCAGAAGTTGATAAGGTTTCCTTGAGCTGTGACTGATTGACCTCCCATCTGATGGTGCCTGTATAATTTTGAGGCCAACTTCACCTGGCAGCGAAATTGATGCCAATGATTTTTTAAACGGTCTGTAAGTATGACATTCTGATCAGCACTGTAGGGTTCTATTATTCTCAATTGTCACCAGTGTAAGAAGCCTTAATCCCACTGACCCCCATTGAATTAAACTAGCAGGGGTTTCATTCAGGACACACCATCCGCAGCACATGTTCAACCCTGTGTATGTTCAGCCTTTGGGTCGCACAGCGCCATTGGCTGTTATGGTACAGGTGGCCATCTGAGACTGTGCCGCTTGGCTGCCAGCATCCTAAAAACCAAAGACACCGTGCAGCCTGCCCGCTAGCTTCCTAGCAACCAGGTGGTATCCAACTCTGGCACGGTCTTAAATGTACCTGCGCCAGTGACCAATTTCACCTGGGCTGAAAGTGAGGGGTCTTCCAAAATTTTACAGTTGTCACTGGAACAGAAGAAGGGGGGGATGTATTTTTATGTAAACACTGGCTTCATTGATAACTGTCAAAGCTGGAGTCTCCATAACTTGTGGGGAGATTTCCTTTTACTTCCTGTTGTCTCTAAAGCTGGACATAGATGGTGGATAGAGGAAGCTCCCCCGCTGGGACATTGCATTCTGACAGCGGCTCCCACTGGTGTCAGAATACAATGATCTGCAGCTGCTGATCGACAAAAGTTTTGCAGCATGTCGTTTTGACAGAAGTTGATCTTATAATGGGCCACACACAGATTAAAATTCGGCTTGTCCCTGCTGAACTGATCAATCCAGCTTAAGACAGGCTATGAGGGAGAATCTCTTCAACTAAACAACAGATGGCAGATAAAATCCGAGAGAGAAATAAAATGTGGAGCGGAGCCTAAATTACATTGAAGTCTTATAAAATTGGTTGGTGATTACTGCACCATCCATAATTGAATTAATAGAGAACAGAACTGCAATATCCTAGCAACAAGCACAATATAGCAAGACTAAAAAAAAAAGTTAAAAGGATTATAGCAATACTTTACCTACCGTATATTAAGAGTCACCTAAAGGCAAATGCAATCCAACCCACAGAAGTTATAATTATATGCATGTTTACCTCTTTTGCTGTCGCTGATATAATTAGTATGGCATTTAAGCAGCGAGGAGTTTCTTTACATTTTTACTCATGGCTGTCAACCTTCTACTAGAAGTTATTCAGGCTACTGTAAAGCCACCTGATCACTTTTACATGTACATCTACATGTACGACAGTTGAGCCATATATATATTATACATCGCTGTGCACATCAGAGTGAAGCTTATAATTCTAGGTCCATCATTCACTACTTATTCTAAACTGATGGAGCTGCAAAAGCTTTTAACACATTGCCTGAGGACAATTTTAAGTACTGTCGTTTTTCACAGTTTCATGGGAGCTCAACATTTTGAGGCTTGAAAAATGTGTTCTCTGATTATCTGACACACATTAGCACCGACAATTGATGGACCATAGAAAGCCTATGGGTTACATCGCCGCTCCCAGGTATTCCAACCGTTGTGAAACGCATTCTCCTCTCCCCTGCAGCCGCTGCTGGCTGACACAGGGGAAATCACGTGACCAGGCCAGAGCAACCTGAAAGTAAGTAAGTATACAGTATACATCTTTATTACACAGATTAGTCAGCATAAGTGTTAAGCCCTGTACACACGGTCGGACTTTTTACCAACAAACTTCATTTTGAGCAAGTTTGCCAAAAAATCCGACCGTGTGTACGCTCCATCGGACAAACTTTTTTGGTTTTCATCAGACAAAAGTTCGGTCTGCAAACGGACAAACTTTTGGCCAACAAAAGTCCGATGGAGCAAAGTCCGACCGTGTGTACAGAAAACCATCGGACTTTTGTCCGATGGACAAAACAAATAATGTTAAAATCAACCAACAATAGCAGAAAATTACCAAAGGGTGGTGGTAAAGAGCAGAAAACCACGTGATGTTGGAAAAAGTTTAGGGAAAGTTTGCAGAATAGTCCTGTGGTGTGTATGCTATGGGTGTGCCCGGCCAACTCCGTTCGGACAAAAATCCACGGAAAAGTCAGATGGAAGTCCGACCGTGTGTACGAGGCTTTAGAATGGGGAGAGGGTACATTTTTAAGATGTTAGGTTTAGCCTGGAATTCTATTTTAAACCAAGGTGCTGTGTATTATTATGGTCAGTTCCATTCTCACTATTGGGTTCCTCTTCCTTTATGAGAAAGACCAAGTGTTAATTTATCATTGGATACAATGGAGGGAGTAAATATTTGATTTGCTGAACCAGTCAGCTTTGTGTGCTTGTCTTTCACACTCAGCTGTTGCAGGACATCAGTGTTGGTGCCATAGAACATCTGCTCCATTCCACAGTGATGATAAGTCGGAGGCTCTCCAGGGTTAGTGTGGGTGAGATCTGCAGAAAGAATAAACTGTTAATTCTAGGGATAGCAGTGCCGACTGCAAGACATAAACACACTAGACTGTTATGTACTGGTAGAATTTATGCTTTGAGTACTATGCCTTATGCCGCGTACACACGATCGATTTTCTCGACGGTGAAAACACCATCGAGAAAATCGACGGGGAAAAAACGAGGAACGGCTTGTTCCCCTACACACGCCCGTTTTTCCCATCATTTTTTCTCTTGGTCGAGAAAAACGACCGTGTGTAGGCTCCCCGGCAGTGTTTCCCTATGGGAAAACTACAGCGGAAAAAAATGCCGTGAATCACGACGAGAAAAATTAGAGCATGTTCTAATTTTTCTTGTCGTGATTAATGCCGTTTTTCTAGTCGGGAAAAATGACCAAAAGCCCACACACGGCCGTTTTTCTCGTCAAAGAGAAAAAATTTAATTTTTTCCAGACGAGAAAAATGGTCGTGTGTACGCAGCATTACTTTGTGATATACAAAAAAAACTATTTGGATTTACTATAGAAATACAGAGGCATTCAAATCTAAATAGATTACATACAGTATATATTACACATGATGTGCTTAAACGTTGTGACCACATTAACCCAAAATTCTGAATTAGGCCTCTGCACATTGTTATACATCCTCATATATTTGTAGCAAACTTTTGAAAAAAAAAGATTCTTGGTTCGCATATATTGAAATACATGTTCAATTTGGCCTACTGCCTCAAAGTAATCCCTTCCTGGCCAGGCATTATTGTACTGTGTAAAATGTCAAATACTAAATATGGCTATACGTGGCACAAAGTTGGCTGAATCCTGCTTCATTGGCTGAAATTCCAGGCATGAGTGGGCCTGTCGGCACCACCTGGCTCAAGAACCTTCTAATGAAAAATCGAAGGAGCTGGGTGGGCAGTTGTCAGATGAACAGTGACTGCATCCAATCAGATGCAGTCACTATCTGGGTATTCAAGCACCACGACTGTCATGACTACTTGAATACAATAGCTGGCAGCAGAGATTCCTCCATCCATGTTGTTCAGCATGGATGGAGGAATCTATTAGATTTCTTTGTTCAGCCTGCAGGCTAAGTGAGAGAAATCCATGAGTGTATGACTAGCCCTACTTGGTTATAGTATATTATCATTGGACATACAGCGCCAATGTGGGGCAGACACAGTTAGAGGAAAGCAGCATATTCAGGGCTGGTCACTAACCTGGACTGACTACTCTCTTTGGCTACCTAAAATTTCCATGGCATTGGAAGCTCAGGTCCAATAAAAATTGCTGCAGTCATGGTGCCGCCAGATGGTTGCAGCATGGTATTTCAATGCAAAATCCCCTTGGGATAAAAAAAAGGGATTCAGGTGGTGCAGTATTGCTTCCTAAACAGCTTCAACCCACTGCAAACCGTCTCTGAAAACTGATCCACTGTAGTTCGCTTTTAGGAGTGGTTATAAAGTCTGCTGCCCTTGTAATAGGTGTCTTCATTGGACGGCACATAAATTAACATAACACAAACCTGCCGTGATAGAATTACTGATATAAGCCATTTTCACACAGGCTCTACCACCAAAGCAGTGGTAGAGCAGTGGCTTCTAGGTGTTCAGGAAGTGATCCTGCCATCTCCTTTTTTTTTGAGGGGACTTTTTTTTTATCCCAATAGGGGCCAATGAAATTGAAATACTGCTCAGCAACCGCAAAAAAGTGTTTTTCTCATGGTTGCAGTCCTATTGACCTCATTAGGTGAGCATGACAGGCAATGCTGTCTATCAAACATGACAAGTGTGTTACACCTGCCATTCTAAGGTTTCTAGTTCTAGTCCTGTAGTTCGGATCCCGACTTTACCACCTAGTGCAGGTCTGATTTAGTTTGACTTTGATATTGGCACTTAATTTTTCTTGACCTCATGGCTAAGCTCCAATACCCTTCACCCTCTTGTCCAGTGAGCATCTCAACTTGCCACTGAGATTCTCTTATTGGCCAAAGGACCTATTTATTAAGTCAGTACCCAATAGTTGTAAAGTGCTGCGCAAACTGTTGGCTCTACATAAATCCTGTATAATAATAATAATAATAATAATAGAAAAATGAAATTAAGTCAGAGAGGGGCACAAGAAAAGTTTTTCTGGGTAATAAAAGTAATAATGTCTGCTCTCAGGCACGAGATTTTTTATACCATTGAAACTGTAACATGTAGTACAGTTACACTTTAAGTTACTCTTCAGACTAAGCTTCCTTTACACTGTATACAGAATACAGTCTTGGTTCCAAGAAAGTGGAGTCACACATAACCCCCCCTCCCAGCCGTGATGGGCTACAGGGTCTCCAGGAAGACGTGAGAGACTGAGCCAAGATTTTACAGTGTGAATAATATTCCATAAAAGGGTTCACAAGACTTTCAACGAGCCAGGAGGAGGGACAGCCCAGGCAGACTGGAGTGATTCAATGAGTGATGGGGTCAATGTACATTCTCCCTGTATATTGTTTATATCTTATTTTCCTGCACTCCTTTCTGTTAATACACTTATGTAGGGAAATGTTAGGCAAGTGAAATGTTTGATTCCAATTTTCAAGCTTTTCAAAGCTGCAGAAAAAGAGCTTTCGACTCAAGACTTGCACTTTTAATTTTGATTTTGCATGGACTTTAGCAAGGTAAATACTTTTGTTACATATACTGTACATTGTTATATCCCCATTGAGGAGATTGCACTTACTTTTCCATCCTAGTGACAGAAGGACAAGAAATATCTGTTTTCAGATACAGGCAATAATATTAACCTGACAGGTGCTAATCCTTCTCCAAATTTTTGTTGCAGTCTGTATCCCCAGTGGAGCGGATTCTCATCACTTCCTGTCCTAACAGGAAGTGAAGGGCAATTTCACCAGTGGGGAAATAAAAAGCAATCAGGGGTTCTATCCTCCCCATCTCTCCTGCTCAGTTATAAAAAGTTTTAACTCAAGCTAGGTTTGTAGGGCTCATTCACAAGGGCGCTCAACCCGGAAGTAGAGCCTGTGTGTCTTGATCTGTGTACCTGTTCAGAAAACTAATGGCTCTGTGCAGGCCTGGGTGCCCATGTGAATGAGCCCTTTAAAGTTTAGTTATTGTGTGGGTTTATGCTTTTGAAGTTACAATAAAAAGATCCATTGAGTAAAATAAATACTTAAAACCCTCTTGCAACCTCAAAATCTTAAAGCCCAACTCCAGGTACATTTATTTTTACCATGCAGTGGGGCTCTGCCCACACTGCATGGATTAACTGCTCATTTTATCTAGGGGTAAACGCAGCTCCTATACTCACCCAATCCTGCAGAAAACAGCGCAACCCCACATCCAGTGGTGGACTGTTCTTGATGTCTTCATGTACAGAACTAGACTGCCTCTTCATCACGGAAAGCTGGCTAACACCCGACTGCAAAACCATCCTAGCAGAACTAGTGCCGGAGAACTACCGCATCCTAACTGAGCATAGAACAGGACAAAGAGGAGGAGGCCTAGCAGTAATTTACAAAGACCACCTTACGTTCATCAAACCAACTCTACAGAACTCATTGCCTTTCATGGAAACACTCACGCTGCAACTACAAACTACACCCCAGGATACCATCCACATACTGCTCTGCTACAGACCACCGGGACCCAAGACACACCTCCTCACACATTTAAATGAATTTTTCTCGACATACACCATGAAAACCAAAAATCTGCTGCTACTTGGAGACTTCAACCTTTGGGCCAACTCCCCCGAAGACCCTATCGCCACTGCCTGCATCGACCAACTAGAAAAACTAGGCTTGCAACAATTGATAAATACTCCTACTCATGTATCAGGTCACACTCTTGACCTAATCTTCAAACAAGATATGGACATCAACACACTGGACAACCAGCCTCTACCATGGACAGACCACCATGCCATCAAGTTTACTATAACGACCAACACGGCCCTCCAAAAATCAATACAATCAGCAACAACACACTGGACAAGATCACAGAAGAAACTATACTCTGAGTTTTTCAAAACCACGCTATTGAACAATATGGAAATGCTAAACCAAAACCACTCAACAGAAGAAACACTCAACTTCCTAAACAATGCTTTGCTACAGACAGCAGATACGGTTGCTCCAAGACGCAGAGCACTCATCCGCAAAAACAATGCAGGCTGGTTCAATGACGCTCTTACTTTACTGAAACAAGAACGCAGAAGAGCAGAAGGAGCCTGGAGAAGAAATGCAACAAAGGAGAACTACACAATCTACAAAGCACTCACTAGGAAATATCATAAAGCAATTTTCAAAGCAAAAAGAGACCATTTCGCTAACACCATAGCAAAAGCCATAAACCGCCCCCGCGAACTCTTCAAACTAGTAGCTCAGACCATGAATCCCACCTGTTTGGAGTCTTCAGCAAACGAAACACAGGAATTCTGCAATGAACTATCCAATTTTTTTATCGACAAAATTGATAACATTAGGAAAATAATTCAGCAGGAAAAATCAAACAACCTGACACAGCCAAAGGAAGAAAAGAACCAGATAAATAATCTGCAATCAAAGAAATTTACTCTGGTCCCAATTACAATCGACACCACTAAAAACATCATCAGAAGCCTCCGAGATAGCACTTCACCGAACGACATCATTCCGGCAAAACTGCTGAAAGAATGTACCGACATCTTGGCACCCCACATAACACACTTCATCAACCAATCGTTCAAAGAAGGTATTGTGCCGACTTCCCTTAAACAAGGAATAATCAAACCCCTATTAAAGAAACCCAACCTCGACCCGAATGACCCAAATTTTAGAAGACCGGTAACAAGCCTGACCACCATCTCCAAGATTATCGAGAAAGTTGTAACACAACAGCTACAACTTCATTTGGATACCCACAATCTCCTGGACCCACTTCAATCAGGGTTTCGCCCAGGCCATGGGACGGAAACGGCACTTCTCAAAATATGGGATGACGCCCTCGAAGCAGCAGATGACGGAGAATCGTGTCTCCTGGTGCTGCTGGACCTCAGTGCAGCCTTTGACACAGTAGATCACAAAATCCTACTTACGCGTCTCACCGAAGTAGCAGGAGTCACAGACACGGACCTACCATGGTTCGCATCCTTCTTAGAAAACCAATCCCAGACAGTGAAACTGGGAGCCTTTACCTCGGCACCACGCACAAATACATGCGGAGTCCCTCAAGGATCACCCCTGTCACCGGTACTCTTCAACATCTACCTTCGGCCACTCCTCAAAATCATCAGTGAACAGGACATGCGTTATCACTCCTATGCAGATGACACTCAACTATACTTTCGCATCAACAACAAAAAAGATCAATATTACAGACTGGAAAAATGCCTTACATTGATCAACAATTGGATGACAGAGAGCTCCCTCAAGCTTAATGGATCCAAAACAGAACTGCTCATTTTCCACGCTAACCGAATGAAAAACGCCAGGACCACCTGGACGCCGCCCACCATCCTGGGACAAAACATAACCCCAGGCACCAAAGTTAAAAGCCTGGGAGTTATCTTTGACTCAGACATGACTATGGACGCACAAATAGGATCAGTAGTCAGTGGATCCCACCACCTTCTCCGCCTGCTACGAAGACTTATCCCTTTCATCCCGGAAAAAGACAGAGCAGTAGTAGTCGGAACCATTATCAATTCACGGCTTGACTACGCTAACTCACTTTACCTAGGACTACCCAAATACCAAGTTGCACGTCTACAAGTCGTCCAAAACACAGCAGCCAGACTGGTAACAGGGAAAAAACCCTGGGAATCAATTGCACCGTCCCTGAAAAGCCTCCATTGGCTAGCTGTAAAGGATCGGATCACATTCAAGACCCTCTGCCTCACCCACAAATGCGCACAAGGAAACGCTCCTGAATACTTATGCGAGAAAATAAAACACTACACCACTACTCGTGACCTTCGATCAACTAACCAAAACCTCCTCCACATCCCCAAGACCCGCTACAAAGCCAAGGGAGAACGAAGGTTTGCTTTCCAAGGACCAAGGCTATGGAATGCGCTACCCACGAATATCCGCATGGAAGAAAACCATCGGGCCTTCCGGAAAATACTAAAGACCCATCTCTTCTAACGATCTTAACGACACTGGATGCAAAGCGCCTTGAGGCGATTTAGTTCGCAATTGCAGCGCTATACAAGTTACTCACTCACTCACTCAGAACTGGTCTATGGGCATGATAACATAAGGAACAGTCCACCACACTGGACCGCAGGGGGACAGGAGCTGAAGGGTCTTGCGCTGGGAGGCTCGGAAGATTGGGTGAGTATATCTCGGCTCTCTGAACTCCAGACCAAATCCAGCCCCACTGCATGGTAAAAAAAAGGGATAGTTTGTGTATGTTTAGTTGTAAGCCTAAGGTTAGGGGTTATATTAGGCTAGTATTGGGATCAAGAATTAGGGTGTTTAGTTATTTTTTTAGGGCTAATTGTAGGATTGGTATTTAGGGAATAAAGTAGAGATTTTAAAAAAAAAACTGGGCACAGACTAAATCAAGCCCTTATTTATGTCCGAATCTATAGGCATTGTGGAAAAATTCAGTTTTAAATTTCACAACAGAGGTAGTGCAGTTTTTTCTACAACAGTAGATGTTAGCAGGCTGCCAGCCTTCTAATGTAAACAGCCAGCACATGTTTAAAAACTGTTAGGGCTTATTTACCTTCATGGCTGTCATTGCCACTCCTCTGAAAAGCGATCTGACAGGTGGTTTGGAGGCAATATGTCACCTCCGGGACATCTGTTTTAACTTTTAAAAGGCCACATCACACCGCAATAACCACATGCACTACACATGGGTGCAAGTTTGGTGTGGCACAGCCCTATTCACTTTAAATGTTAAGATGTAGATGGTTATATAGTCAGAATGAGATTCTACATACGTCTTGTGAGAAAAAAAAAAAAAAACTTTTTCCAGAGTGGTTCAATTTGTTCTAACATGAAACAAAGTGCTTACTGGTACTCAAAGTCAGTTTTCTAAGTTTCTGGATCAACAACCAACAATGTTACTGCTTTGAAGTAGGAATAGTAAACATGCATATTTTGTGCAACACATCCAGTTTTTTTACAATCTACTATGTCAGTTTAAACCAGTTTCTATGAAAGACTATTCAACATTTTCTTAGCTTGTCAAAGTAAAGAACTCTTCCTTAAGCCAAAGACAGAGATATACGGCCTTTCCCACAGTAAGGCCCCTTTGACAGTCTGTTTAGCAGGGAATCAGTCAACAGACACTGCTAAATCTGAGCAGGATGGGACCATTGTCACTTTAATGACATCTTTGTCCTTTGATTGTTAAGCTCCATTTAAAAAAATGGAGCTTTCCGGAACCATAATAGATTTAATGCCACGTACACACGACCGTTTTTCATGACGAGAAAAATGCAATTTTTTAAATTGGTCATTAAAAACGATCGTGTGTAGGCTCCAGAGCATTTTTCTCTACGAGAAAAATGGGCATTAAAAATTTAGAACATGCTCTATTTTTTCTCGTAGTTTTTCACGTCGTCGTTTTTCTCGTCGTGAAAAACGGCCGGGTGTACGCTTTAATGACGTGAAAAAACCGCACATGCTCAAAAGCAAGTTATGAGACGGGAGCGCTCGTTCTAGTAAAACTAGCGCTCGTAATGGAGATAGCACATTCGTCACGCTGTAACGGACTGAAAAGCACAGAGACTGAAAAGCGCGAATTGTCTTTCACCAAACTTTTACTAACACGTGGTACCACGAAATCAGCAAAAGCAGCCCAAAGAGTGGCGCCATCCGAATGGAGCTTCCCCTTTATAGTGCCGTCGTACGTGTAGTCGTACGTGTTGTACGTCATCGCGCTTTGCTCAAGCATTTTTTTTAACGATAGTGTGTTTGCAAGGCAGGCTTGAGAAGAATCACATCGAGAAAAACTTCATTTTTTAAATTACATTAAAAACGGCCGTGTGTACGCGGCATAAGGGTGACCAGGTTTGAATGGACCTGGATCCATTTACATCAGAATACCTTTGATTCATCACACTTAGTTCAGAAAAACGGACGAAGACCTTTTATAATTTTTTTTCTAGATCTGTACAAACTTGGAGTTAAGCAGATGTACATTCATCCGCCCAAAGGGGGGCATTAACTAAAACTGGGGCATGTTTTGTCAGCTTCCAGGTTTTATTGTCAAAGCTTAATTGAACAAGATAAAGTTAGAAGCTGATTGGCTACCACGTAGAGCTGTACCACATTCTAAGTGATACAGTTTTAGTAAATCTCCTCCATAGACTCACATAGAGCTTTTGATTAGGCTCACCTAAAAAACTGACTGGCGGACCTGATCGGTCTTCAAGGCCTAATAAGTGAGCATAAATTAAATAAATAAACCAATTTATATGGCTGGATGAGGTAAGCGTCCTGTAATGTCTGTGGACACATTTATGAGTTTGCGTACATGGGCTTCTGATTTGGAAGCAAGTCAAATGCAGTAGGCTTTTGTCTTCCACTGACTTGTGGTTTTTTATTTTTTATTGGTTTTAAAGAATTAAGTGGTACAAAACAGAGCCTCTGGGCATTCTCCGGCTCGAGGTAAACAACAAAACAAGCATCTCTAATTATCTCCACTCAGCTCATTCAGAAGGAGTACACAGTTAGGAAATAAATACACTTTGAAATAATGAAAAATGGAAGGGCCTCTGCATTATCCAGCAAATTATAATCATTAATAAATATATCTCATTTATTTCCCCAGATAACCACTGAGATTTCTCAGATCACTTTTGTTCTGAAATCATAGAGGGTGCAACCACCCAATAACTATAATATTATATACTATGTGGCCAAGGATGGAGAATCTAGCCATAGTTCCCACACTTTGTTGAACTTTTGAGAACACACACGAGATTCATAAGTTGTCTTATAAAAGGGTATTACCTTATTTACCTAGATTTTCCAAATTTGTAAACCATAGGCCTCCTTAGACTTCTACTTTAAGGTAATGGCCTTACAGGCATACAGTGCACCCACAGCCAACACCCCACGGTTGGTCTGTCAGTTACCAGCCCCACACTTACCCCATCTATGGCACGGTGACCCCATCCAGGCAACGGGCGTGGCTTCCTCTGTGTCTCCTCCTTGGCATTAAGGCGGCCATGCATCTCCTCCTCCTAGGCCAATAGGATCGCTTCTCCTTTCGGCCAATGGGGAAACGGGTCTCAGGACCTGCTTCCTGATTGGCCGGGAGAAGAATCAGTGTGACAATAGCGAATATTCATTCAATACTGTTACACAACTGGGTGGGCTCGGGGTGCAGTGCTCTGTGCCACGAGTCCACCCTTTTTTAAAGCCTATTAGAGCCTCTGTCTCTAATCACGTGCTTAAAAAAAAAAAACATTGGAATTTATGCGTCCAGCGCCCTGCATGTAGATTAGGTTGCTGGACGCATGAATTGGGGGGGGGGGGCAGAACCACCACTGAGACTGACAAGGGTCCTAAGAGCTCGGCGGTAAATCAATATGCCCACCAGCCCGAGCAAACATACATCAACACTCAGGGGGATCTCAACAGTGGTGAGCTGCGTAACGGAACCAGCAACCTCAGTGAAAAAGTTTTAATATTTGGGCAGATTTTAAAAATGTGGTTAAAATCCGCATGGTCACCCACACATCCCCAACACTGAGAGGAGACCCATTTGACTTGTGTTTGAGTAGCTTTGATCTTCTACAGACTTGCTTCTGAGATGGTTATAGTAAGCTCTGCTTCTGACTTGCTTTGAGTTGCCTTGAATAGGGAAGGAATGGCAATCCGGTTGTAAACAAATGAGCATGTAGAAAAGACCTGCTACATAGGTTTAAAGCAGACCTGAACTCAAAAATAAACATCTCTATGTTATTATTGTTTATTATTGTTTAATATTGTTTCTTGTTATGGTAATTTGTTAAAAAAATACTGAAAGTATGTTCTTTTGTTTCTCAACAGATCTTTATAACTACCCATTGATCTCAGCAGAAGCATCATGTCATCAACGGTAAATACATGGAAGAAGGGTGGGGAAGGAAGGATATCCAGATGCTGTTTATACTGAATCTTGTTACCACAGCGTTGTGTCAGATGCATTAAATATCTGTACAAGCAGCGCAGCTCTATAAATTATTATTTTTACTATATACTCCTAGCCAACAGACAAAGGTAGACAAGTCTCATTGAAATCTGTGAGGCTCCTGTGCATTCAGGAGCGAGAGCTTGTGGTTCAGGATGTAAATAAACCCCTGAGGCCATGGCAGTCAGTTGGTAAAAATACACTTGTGGAGGGAGAGAGTGGGTTAGCTCAGGGCAAAGAGTCAAAAAGAATAAGTGTACGTTGTTTTAGGCCCTGTCTCTCGGGCGTACTACAGGATACAACAGTGGCGGCCCGTCCATAGAGGGCGCACAGGCACCGCCTCCCCTATTCATGTGTCCAGCCCCCTGATCTACATATCAGTGGCGCCGGACCATGGATTCCAATGCGGCGGGGTGTTTTTTGGAAGCACCTGATTAGAGCCAGATACACACAACATATGTGCTGCCCCGTGCGGGTAAACACGGACCTTGCACAAGTATATGCTGTAGTACTCCCATGTGAGCCAGATCTTAACGGGCACTAGTCCTTTAAGGGCATGCTAGCTAGAGGAAAAAACACCTCAGAACTACTTTACTTGGATTCTTAGATGCTGAAAATGTAGCAAATTAGAAAAATGTGTTTCTAATCAAACTAGGAGGTAGGAACATTCTCATTGTGACAACTAGAGCAAAAAAATGTGAACTTGTAGCAACCAATCTGATATTGTATTTATATTTCCCACTGCAGAGAGTTATAAATGCCTAGAAATGGATCTACTTTGTGTATATGAGCCCTTTCACACTACTAGCGCGGCTGCGTTAGCGTTAAAACGCCGCTAGTTTTTGCAGCACTTTACCGCTGTTATAGCGGCACTTTACTGCTGTTACAGCGGCGCTTTTCAGCCACTAGCGGAGCACTTTTAACCTCACTAGCAGCCGAGGAAAGGGTTAAAACCGCCCGCAAAGTGCCGGGCTTTCACACTGGGAAGACTTGAGAGGCGCTTTTCAGGCACTTTACAGACACTATTTTTAGCGCTAAAACGCTTGAAAAGCTCCTTCAGTGTGTGAAAGAGGACTTAGAAAGGGGTTCCATTAGTCCTTCAATTATGGAAAAACAGAGGGTACCCTGACTGGGCTCATCCAGTCAATACTGGAGTGAGATTAGCTTAAAGAGGAAGTAAACCCTCTTTTTTTTTTTTAAAAGACACCCTGCAAGGCAAAGGCATAATGAGCTAGTATGCATAGCATACTAGCTCATTATGAAGTACTTACCTGAGATCGAAGCCTCCACAGCAGTGCTTGGACACCTCCTCCCTTGGCGCCATCTCTTCAGGACTCACTTCTGCATATCGCGGCTCCGGCGCTGTGACTGGCCGGAGCCGCGATGATGTCACTCCCGCGCATGCGCGTGGGTGCTGACACTTGCGGCTTCCCATCACAGCTTCTTCACTCTCTCAGTGCGCGCCGTAGACAATGGTGCCTTTCTTTGGCAAATATCTCCTAAACCGTGTAGGTTTAGGAGATATTTGTTGCACCTACAGGTAAGCCTTAATCTAGGCTTACCTGTAGGTGAAAGTGTGTTGTAAGCGTTTACAACCACTTTAAAATCTTTCTTTACAGAAACCAGATAGGGAATTCCATGGCTAACTTGTCAGTACCATAACAGGTCCATGTGAACTGTGACATCACAGTTAACAGAATGTCTTAAAATTAGTTAGCACACAGATGGTTTAAATGGACCCTTAGAAGAATTGGGCCTATTTAATAATGCAATGCAAAAAGCACTGGTGATTGGCAAAGTGTACTGCCCTCCACCAGAAACCAATCAGAAATCATTCTCTGATTAGACTACAGTACATGTACCTTTAGTTGGTTTTTTCTGGACTACTACATTTTGCACATCATGACTTGTCTTTGTGCTTATTAAATAAGCTTGTGTATGGGTAAGTTGGGCTGAGTCAGCATTCTTTCTTTTATTCAATTCTGGTCACATAAATTGTGTTGTTTTTTTTTTACATAATTTTAAATACTAGGACTATTAATAGTCTGTACTTCTTGGAATGTGTAGTGTCGAGCAATAGAGTATAGAGAAGGGTGGTCATTTCCCAGTACAAACTTATTAAGATCTTGTGCCAAGGCATGCAATGAGCGTTGCATCTCCTCCAAGATGGGATATTTATAGTAGTGAGTCAACCAAGATGATTCAGAGAGGATTGGAGGGACAAGAATGTTATTCTGCCAAGAAAATAGAAGAGGTTGTATGAGAGACAGCAGACTACATGACCCAACTTCAAATGTTTTTTTCTGGAATATGGACAATATCTGGATATTTAGGTTTGAAATTCGGTCTGTGCTGAAATTGACCTCTCAGACTTGGCCATCCTGCTTCTTGCAATAATACAGTTATTAAAAACTGATATGATATCCTGCAGTAGCTAATCATGTGACTGGATGCCCAGGCATTGGTCACATGATCTTAGCTGATGGGGGTTTAGGAGACTATAATTTAGGAACAGATGTGCAATCAGCAGTGCTGTTTGAAGTTTGATCCCACCTTCATCTGATAACAGATTATTGGCTGGTATAGGAGCTTAAAACAGGATTTTCTACTTTACTACTTTAATATGAATATAAACATATTCCATTTACTGTTTCATTGTGGTGGTTGCCGGACCGGTACAAGGGGTGGGCAGGAGGCGCGGCTGCCCTGGGCACAGTGGTATCATGTGGGAGGGCTCTGTGAGGAGATTGGGGGCGGAGGGCATTTGTGTTGGAAGGGGGAATTTGGGGGGGGAGGGCGACAGGGAGTAACAATTGTTTAAGCAGGGTAAATTGGGGGGTGGGGGTTGCTAGGAGTGATGACTTAGGAGGATCTGTGTTGGGAGGGGAAAGTGGGATTGTGGGATTTTGTGCTAGAAGAGGTGATATGGTAGGGGGGATTTGTGCTAATACGGATGATTGGGGGGTATGTGTGCTAGGAGGGGAAATTTAGTGGGGGGGTTTGTGCTAGGAGGGGGGAATTTGGAGTGGAGTTAGAGGATGTGTACTTAGAGGGGAAATTTTAGGGGTAGAGGATTTGAGCTAGGAAAGGTGATTTTTTTTGGGAGGGGGGGTGGGTCAGACATTTTTGCTTGGGGATGGGAGACAAAGATTTGTTCTGAGAGGGGGGATTTCAACAGGGGGTGGGTTTGTACTGGGAGGAGGGGGAATAAAGACTCATCCACCCTACCAACCATTCAGTGTCCTCCACCCCTCTCTGCCAATCCCTCCACTGGCTTCCATTCTCCCAACAAATAAGATTCAAAGTACCAACAATAATTTACAAAGCCATCTATAACTCCAGCTACATCACTAACCTGGTCTCAAAATACCAAACAAGCCGCACCCTTCGGTCTTCCCAAGACCTCCTGCTCTCTAGCTCCCTTGTATCCTCCTCCCATGCTCACCTCCAGGATTTCTCCAGAGCTTCTCCCATCCTTTGGAACGCCCTACCCCAATCTGTCCAACTGTCCCCAAATCTATCCATCTTTAGATGATCCCTCAAAACCCTTCTCTTTAAAGAAGCCTATCCTGCTTCTAACTAATACACTGTTTTACTTACTCCATCAGCTCATCCCTCACAGCTACTCAATTGATCCTCCCTCTTAGATTGTAAGCTCTAATGAGCAGGGTCCTCTGATTCCTCTTGTACCAAATTGTAATGTAACTATCTGCCTTCATTTTGTTAAGCGCTGCGCAAACTGTTGGCACTATATAAATCCTGTATATTAATAATAATAATAATAATGTATGCTTAGGCGGTAATCATGCAGATTAGTGCTCAGTTTTTTTGAGGGGATTTTTGTTGACACATAATACTCATGCATCTTGGGGGATGCAGTTTGGCATGTTCGCCCTGGGCTCTAGTTGACCTTGTCCCGGCAGTGGTTGGTTGCTTAGTCTTCCTCCACCCAGCACTTTGGTGCAGCGTTATACATTTCACTTTGCAGTTCCCTCGTGCCATGGGGGAAAAGCAGAACCTTCCAAAGAAAGGGAAGAGAAGAATCATCTCAATAATAAGTTGGGGAAGTGAAAATGTAAAAAGAGAGTTCAACCAAAGTCAATTCAATACAACTGATTGGATTTTTTTTATCTTTGGACAATTTAAGGGATGATCAGACCATCCTACTGGCCATACCTAGGAAGAGACTATTACACAACATAAACAACTTGGGGAAAGCTATGCTAAATTTTTAGAGCCCATTCACACTATTGTAACCATTAACGTGTGGTGCGTAAAGGGAGCACATTCACATTGAACAAGCTTATCAAGCCTCAATGCACAAAAAAATGCACCTGCACTACTTTTGGGCAACACAGTGCACAGAACATTCCCATCTGTGTGTTTTGGGTGAACTGGAAACTGATGTTTACATTTATTTACACAGTTTATGTACATAGGACTGCTGTTCACTGCAATGCTGTTTTACAGCGTGTTGTGCATGCGCTTTAATGCATAGCATGTCTAGGTCTGATAGTGGCGCCCCCCCCCCCCCATCTGCAGGTTTTTAAGCCAGTTCCTGCACCTAGGACCTACTGTAAATAGACAGCGCAGCCAACATATCACAATCATAGATAAATGTAAATTTACAGCATTCAACTAACAGGCTTAAGCATCTATTTTCTAAATATAGCACAAAATGTAAAAATTTAAAAGTGAGGTCCAAAAATCTGACCAAATGTCCAGTCCTAGGGTGTGCCTGGGTAACTAAGAGAACCACATCCTCTGCCTGAGGTCTTTTAGTATGTGACATTCCAAGCTGAACTCTCTGAAACAATACTTACACTCCCTGGTGATAGTTCTTCCTTGGTCCTTTAGTGTTTGGAAAAGGCCAGGTATTCCTTTCAAAGCCAATTAAATTAAAAACATCTCTGGGACATACGGTATGGAAACTTACAGCCATATTCAAGTTAAATTTAATGAGACAAAAAAGTGTTGCAGCAAAGCATATCAGGTGAGTCTTCATTGACATCCTTCTCCTAGGGGCAAGTAAGAATCTGGTGCATGGCACATCGTTGACAGTTCTGATCATGGGTTATCTGCCGCTCCTGGCATGGAAGAAAGAGATGGGGGCCAAAACCTTCTGGTAAGTCACCTAAAATGGGTCAATAGAGCATACTTCTTGTCTGACATTAGCCCAATCCAATTGTAGATTCAGCTTGACCAGCTGGGAAATCTCTACTCTCAATAATGGAGGGAAGGTCTCATTAGCCCTTCATTGAGTATCTGTTACCCAGTTGAGTTGATTTTGATAGCAGTCCAGGCACTGCCTCTGACACTGCTGTCTGTTCATGGTAGACGTTTCTGCTCACCACCATCAACTTTCCTGCATTCCAGACCATTGTGGATCCTTGGGTTCCCTCTGTTGTGGTGGCATCTGGAACAGGGATTGTCACAGTGCACCCATGGGGTGGTTTCAAATGTTACCTGGAGCCACTCCGGACTACAGAACTTCAGTTCCTCCAGCATGATAAAATGCTTCTTCAGGGAACAAAATGAGTTCCCATTTTGAAGCACCTTCAGTTTCAGCCAACTCAATTTCTTGTGCTATATCTTTTGTGGTACAGTACTAAACACTGCCCATTCTCGATCTCCCCTGGAGGCATACACCACTCTTTCTCCTTTTGAGCAAGATGCTTCTCCTCTGTACTTCCTACTTTCTAGAGGATTTCATTTCTAGAGGCATCCAGAGGCATCCAGTAGCACACTGCCCTCTCTCACAGAATCTATGATGTCTTTTACTGATTGGTAACCTATCCTGCTGACTAGTCTACACCACAACTGTGGTGTCTCCTAGTGGCATTTTGTTGAGCCATTTCCCAGCTTGGGGCCTGGCATATTTTGATTCTAGTGATGGAAGGTCTGAGTCCCAGCCCCAGTGACAGTGCTTCACACTCCCTAGCATATAGGCCATGTCAGGAAACACACTCACTTGTTTAGGAGGGACCTCTCTGATTCCATTGGTCACAGGCCTGGTCTCTCAGGGGTTATGTCGAACACCTGAACCTAAAAATCACAAGGGTTGCAGGTCACAAGGTGTGTGGTCTCACAGCAGAACTCATCTCCGTATAGCCAGGAGAGCCAACCCACCTTCACCAGGCCACCACCTGAGGTCCGGGTTTTGCTACAGTAGGTCTGATATGCATAAAGCTGACTTTTTCTAATTTAGATGACATCTTTATATAAAGATACTCTTTACATACCCATGTTATAAACCTCAGACTGAAGCTGCTGTTCCCTGACTCATGGGCTTCATTTGAGGAATTTAGAGGATGACCAAATCCACCAGAGGTATCTTACAAAAGTATTTTGCTTTGAAATTGATTTATATTAGAGTTAACATTAAGGTGGCCATGCCCAGGGTAGTATTATTATATGCCTTGAAATGTCAAACATTTTCACTCGCATTAGGATTTAGTAAGTGAATGTCATTTATGGGAATTAGACATGTACACACTGAAATATTTTGTTTCGGAATTTCGTTTTCGTCCAAAATTTTTTTTTATATAGTAACTCCCGAAATTCGTTTTTATTTGTTTCGTTTTTCGTTAGAAATTGCATTCGTCCGAAAATCTGAATTAATTAAGGTCGAATCTGTCATTGAAGGCTTATGGTGTCTGTCGAATGTTCAAAGAAGATTCGACGGAGCAGCGAAACTGTACGACGCCGCAATCATACATTTCCGGTCGAATATTCCGCCTACAAGCTATAGTAGAATTCTAATGTTGTATGACTAGTAATAATTATATTTATTAATTACTATTACTAGTCAACCAACATTAGAATTCTTCTATAGCCTATGGGCGGATGCATTTGACCGGAAATGTACGATTGCAGCGTCGTGCAGTTTAGCTGCACCGTCAAATCTTCTTAGAACTTTCGACAGACACCATAAGCCTTCAATGACAGATTCGACGTTTGTATGTTTTTCGATGCTTTGTCGAATCTTCATCGTTCATGTTGAATTGTCAAGTTAGTTCTAGCTATTTTACTGCTCCTCCTCTTTGGTTACAATCAGCCAATAACATTCATCATCATCATTTTTATTTTACTTCCCCCACCCAATTCCAGCAGCGATCTTTTCTCTCTATGTCGAATCTTTTCTCTCTATAACGTCAAATCTTTTCTCTCTATATCAAATCTTTTCTCTCTATGTAGAATAATCTTGAACTAATAGAGTTAAGGTTAGGCACATTCGACCACAGGTTCGATAGACACAGATTGTTATTGTCAGCGTCATGTCGAATCTCCTATCTATATCGAACTGTTGTTGCAACGAAAACGAAAATAAAGCATTTGTTTATGTCGGATCTTTCGGTTTTCGGATTCTGTGCTTTCGTTTTCGTTTGTTAAAACGATAACGAAAATACCTGAAATTCGGACGAAAATGCATTCGGACGAAAACGAATGCACATGTCTAATGGGAATATTTAAAAAATAAATCTTGAATAAACTGAAGCCCAGTAATATCCTCCTTTGCTGATAATTAATCATTGATAATTATATCACTATTTTTTCTTTTTAAACTACTATTTTAAAAAGCAACATACAGCCCCAATCTCTAAAATACAGAACAGCCAGCATATGCTCTGGTAGAGTATTCCAATGACAGAAGGATTAGGAGCTCGTAGGCTACTAACAATGCTTATACCGGTCTTCAGAATGGGAATGGGTTTTGCTAGAGCAGTTCTGGGGGGCAGATTTGTACTTCTTGGTGCTTATACCTGGGAGGATTTGGCTCAGCTTTGTTTGGGACACAGAATGTTTGAGCTAAGTTTAGACATTATAAGTTAGGTTAGAGTAAGGGATCAGAGGTCACCTTTAGTGAAGTTGTCTTTTAGTTAAGCGTCCCACCCCCCTGTGTGCAGTCCACCTATCAAAATACTTATCTTCCGATCTGTTCTTGTGATCTTTGCTGTTTAAAACAAGATGTCCTTACCAGCTCCTTTTCCTACTGTGCATAGATGCAATGGCCCTATATGCCATATGAGTAGAGCCATAGCGGACCTGAAGCAGCAGCTGAAATAGAAGAAGTAGCTGTTGGAAATATTGTGGCTGGTTTACTACGAGTCCCATTTGATCTCTATATGTTTTGAGCTTTTCATCTGTGTGGAGCCATATCAAACCTGAATTGCCATTGGGGATATTATGGCTGTATCACAGAAGCGTGCAATTGATCTCTGTTTATTGAGATCTCTTAATCTGGTAAGTGTGTAAACACTGGTGTCATTCACTTACAGAGAACTTATTCAGATTGATTCACAGTTCAATATTGTTAACGTTGGGACTTTTGGCACTCTATTTCACATACAGTGGACTTTTATTAATCGTTGATTGTTTTTATTTTTAAAGAGGAACTGCAGTCTGCTCACATAATTTGTAATAAAAACATATTTGTCATTCTGAAGCTTCCCTCCAACCACTTTGCATCCTATTTCATATATACTGTGATTCTGTACTTGCCAAATATGCTGTAGAAATCTGCCTCCACTGAGTCTGGCTGCAACCATTTTAACTGTGGGCAGCTGAAGCTGCTGCCTGTTCACTTCCTAGATTTACACAGACACACAGAGGCACACCTCCAGCTCTGCAGCCCTGCAGCTCTCAATGGCCCTCTTATGACTCACCCCCCTCCCTTCCTGGCAAACTCTCACAAGAGTAAGAGAGAGAGAGAGCTGTGCATGATGTCATAAGCCTAGGTTAATGACCAGACAAGAAACAGGAAGTGGGCTGTGTAAGGTATTTACTAGGGATGAGCTTTATGTTCGAGTCGAACATGAGTTAGACCCGAACATTGGCTGTTCGCCCGTTCCGCGAACAGCGAACAAATTGGGGTGTTCGTGGCAAATTTGAAAAGCCGCGAAACACCCTTTAAAAGTCTATGGGAGAAATCAAAAGTGCTAATTTTAAAGGTTAATATGCAAGTTATTGAAAGTGTTTGGGGACCTGGGTCCTGCCCCAGGGGACATGTATCAATGAAAAAAAAGTTTTAAAAACTGAAGTTTTTTCGGGTGCAGTGATTTTATTAATGCTTAAAGTGAAACAATAAAAGTGAAAAATTCCTTTAAATTTCGTACATGGGGGGTGTCTATAGTATGCCTGTAAAGTAGCGCATGTTTCCCGTGTTTAGAACTGTCCCTGCACAAAATGTAATTTCTAAAGGAAAAAAAAGTAATTTAAAACTCGCGGCTATTAATGAATTGTGGCAATACAGATCAAAGTGCCCCCCCCCCCAGTCCATTACCAGGCCCTTTGGGTCTGGTATGAATATTAAGGGGAATATTAAGGGGAACCCCGAACCAAAAAAAAAGCGCGGGGGGGTCCCCCAAATTCCATATCAGGCCCTTCAGGTCTGGTATGGATATTAAGGGGAACCCTGCGCCATTTTTTTTAAATGGTGTGGGGTTCCCCCCCAAAAATCCATACCCTTCAGGTCTGGTATGGATTTTAAGGGGAACCCCGCACCAAAATAAAAAAAATGGCGTGGGGGTTCCCCCCAAAAATCTATGCCAGAGTCTTATCCGAGCACGCAACCTGGCAGGCTGCAGGAAAAGGGGGGGCAAGAGAGCGCCCCCCTCCTGAACCATACCAGGCCACATGCCCTCAACATGGGGAAGATGTCCCCATGTTGATGGGGACAAGGGCCTCATCCTCACAACCCTTGCATTGTGGTTGTGGGGGTCTGCGGGTGGGGGGCTTATCGGAATCTGGAAGCCCCCTTTAACAAACGGGACCCCCAGATCCTGGCCCCCCTATGTGAATTGGTAAGGGGTACATTGTACCCCTACCATTTCACAAAAAAAGTGTCAAAATGTTAAAAACTACAGAAGACGGCTTGGGACAAGTACTTTATTATAAATAAAATAAAAAAAAAAAAAAAAAACAGCGATGTAATCCAATAAACCCATCCTCGATCTCCAGCGATGTAATCTAATTCTCGTTCTCCAGCGATGGATGATCTCCACGACTCCAGCAAGGAACATGCACAGGATCCTGCCTCCACCGAAGACATCCTCCCCATGTTGAGGACATGTGGCCTGCGGCCTGCCAGGTTGCGTGCTCGGATAAGGGTCTGGTATGGATTTTTGGGGGAAACCCCCAAATCCATACCAGACCTGAAGGGCGCAGGGTTCCCCTTAATATCCATATGGAATTTGGGGGGGACCCCCACGCTTTTTTTTTCTGGTTCGGGGTTCCCCTTAATATTCATACCAGACCCAAAGGGCCTGGTAATGGACTGGGGGGGAACTTTGATCTGTATTGCCAGGACGACAATTCATTAATAGTAGTTTTAAATTACTTTTTTTCCTTTAGAAATTACATTTTGTGCAGGGACAGTTCTAAACACGGGAAACATGCGCTACTTTACAGACATACTATAGACACCCCCCAGGTCCAAATTTTAAAGGAATATTTCACCTTTATTGTTTCACTTTAAGCATTATTAAAATCACTGCTCCCGAAAAAACGGCTGTTTTTAAAACTTTTTTTGGCATTGATACATGTCCCCTGGGGCAGGACCAGGGTCCCCAAACCCTTTTTATGACAATAACTTGCATATTAACCTTTAAAATGAGCACTTTTGATTTTTCATGTTCGTGTCCCACTTTAACGGTGTTCGCGTGTTCGAACAAATTTTTTGCATGTTCTGGTGCGAACCAAACCGGGGGTGTTCGGCTCATCCCTAGTATTTACTGGCATAAAAAAAATGTTTTACTATCCAAAGTTAAAACAACAAGTGCAGAACATTTAATAAATGGAAAGTTGAAAAAACTACTGAAGGTCCGCTTAAATAATCCTTATATTTTTGCACTAATTTTATTATTAATACATTGTTGCATCTACATTAGTAGGAATAGCAAACAAAACCCTCAATAAATCCCAGCTTAACTCACCAGCCAGCCTGCAACCAACCAAATTTTCCCTTCTAACAATTTGCGTTAAAAACAGGGGTTTACTTAGCACACATTTTCAAAAAAACATGTGTAAGCTGCAGAGCCACTCCATGGCACCTCAGTATTATCTGCAGTCCTAACTCTATAAATTTATAAGAGCCTCCATTGTAAAAGTACATGCATTCTAATGGATAGATAGAGAGCAGGGGAGCCTGAAGGGAGCCCACCCCTCTTTAAAGGCACGAGGGTGGACTGGACACCCAGCATTAGTAGAAAGTGACAGCACACCTAATTAGTGAGATAGGTTTACTTAGGCCTGGTTCACACTCTTTAGTTTTTAGTAAGGTCAGACCTGACCCACAGACCTGCACTAAGAAAGATAGCAGTAAAGCACAGATATTGGGTGACAGAGCCTGCATGTGTTTAAATCAAATATAGTGAATTTAGTGAATAGCTGTAGACAAATAACTGTACACCAGTGCTCTTTGACAAAAAAGTCCATATAGATGTGAAAGGCCTTCTCCAATCTTATGAGAAAAAATCCACCACCAAATCAGCAGAAATTACTTCTTACTGAATAGCCATGATCCTCCATGACAGAGGATCAAAGAATGCATGTTATGAATCACAGCTTAACTCCAAGAGACAGCAGGCACAGTCACAGATTCTTAGCAGTCGCCTCCCAGTCAATCAAACCATCAATGGATGTGCGTGGTACATAAACTGGACGAGTGCCCCTGGGCAAAGTAAGTTATTATGAAACGTACGTAGGGTGGAGCGACGCGCTGACGTCACCTCGTGCCCCATTCGTATACCACGAAGGACGTGTTGTCTGTTTGTGCACCGGCTGGGACATCAGACTTCGGGCTCTTTTAAACTGCAACATTGTAAGTGTATTACTTTGCCTTTTACAAATACCTTTTTAATAAGGTTTTACACTATATGGAGCATTTATATTTTTTTTATGTACCACGCACATATCTACATTAGTAGGAATAGCAAACAAAACCCCCAATAAATCCCAGCTCAATCACCAGCCAGCCTTTTTGTTTTTTTATAATTCATGGACACTAATTTTTGGATTTCAATAATCAATTTATTTTGTGGACTTTTATTATTATTATTGACTATCATCATAAAGAAAT
The DNA here is from genome assembly GCA_029206835.1 of Rana muscosa. NCBI lineage: Eukaryota > Metazoa > Chordata > Amphibia > Anura > Ranidae > Rana > Rana muscosa. The sequence continues at coordinate 97,504,029 of CM055118.1, read as the reverse complement.
TATCATATTATTAAGTTATGTATGGGATATTTTTCATCAATTAAACACTGGTGTTTTTATTTATTTTTTAACTCAATATTAATTTCACAATTTTATAATCATAAGGTTAGCGCGATTTATTTTTCTTCCAAATTTTTCATCTTTGTATTTATGTTATACATGATAATTGCAGCTTCCGTTTGAATAGCCGGGAATCAGTTTTCCAGCCATTTATTTAGCATGTCTTAGCGCGGTTTCTTTTCCTTGTTTTTTAAATCAGATATGGCTGCCCAAATGTACATATGCAATTGCAAACTTGATATACTGTATTTAAGTTTTTAAAACATGAACACTTACCTACTGGTTGGACTATTTATAATAAAAAAAAGGTCAACTTCACATCTATGGCTCTTACCAACTGTAATGATTTTTGTTTCCGGGGGGAGCGGGGGTGGCAGCCATGTGATAAAGAGAACAATGTAAATCTGTGTCTAAGTGATGTGTGGTTTCTCTGCGGTAAAGCAGTATAAAATGACTGACACGTGCCCCTCACTACTGCATCCTGTTGTGTTTGGGTTGCTGGGTAACCCAGTCATTTACGCAGGAAACTTTCTTGGTTTCACAATTGCAGTGCAGGATATGGGAATGTATATTCTTATATGGTAATCTGAAAAGAATGCATAAAAGTAAAATATTAGATCATTTAATTTTCATAAAGGCCAAACCACTGGTTTTCCCGTCACATCTGAAATACCCTACAAAACTGCAGTCTGCAGAAAAATAGACAGATGATTTGTCAGTTTCACACAATGTTTTATTATAAATTCCAAACTGTTCGATTTTTAAAAGCAGAACTCCGGACTGGCAACTAAACAAACAGTAGCCACAGAAGTGATGTAAGCTGGACACTGAAATTGTGCTACACGTCTAAGGGGCCTCGGGTCCCTGCCTGTAATGGGCTATTGCTTCATCTGAGTGACTGTTGGATAATTCAGAGTGTTCCAGATGGGTTCTGTAAGCAAATGATTGCTGGAGGAAGAAGAGGAGCTGTATATAGAGAATGTATATAGGAAGAGTTGTCCCTGAATTGGGCATCCCATAATCTCCCATCCCTATCCAAGTTATTAACCCTCAATAAAACAAAAACAACACATTTACGGGCTGTTCTCTGACTCTGGAGTACCTGTGAAGATTCGGTCTGCCTGGCTGTGCACAGTGGGGGATCCCAGATACTTGCGGATCCTTAGAGGGTGCGCTATATCTGTTACAGCAGAGGACTCTTTTTCATACCTCCCAACTTTTTAAGATGGGAATGAGGGACACCTATCAGCAAAAGTATACAGGCATAGGACACGCCCCTTACCACGCCCCCTTAAAGGAGAATTGTACAAAAAAAACAAGATTGGTTAAACCCACAAGTGCTTTCTTACTACTACTATTCCTTTATATTGGCTTTTGGAATTTACAAATGCAGCAATTTAGAAATCAGATGAAAGGTTTAGTACTGGAAAACAATTTTTGATAGATAAAAAGTAAATTTTAAAAACATCTATATAGATCAGACCAAAATGAGGGACAAATCAGGAGAAAAGAGGGACAGAGGGACATTGCTCCAAATCAGGGACAGTCCCTCGAAATCAGGGACAGTTGGGAGCTATATCTTTTCTGTAACATATGAATTCCTGATTGTGGCTCAGGCAGCTATTGTGGACAACAATGGGTTACCAGCCTAGTAAAGATGATCCGGGATTGCAGTTGTAACACCAGGCTCACGAGCCGTAGAGTTACGGGAAAAGGTAATCGGATACTGCAGACATGCCAGTGATACAGATGGCACCTGCAGTTTCTTGTGAAGCCATTGCTGGGTCACAGGAACCAGAAATCTGAATGGGTTATCTTGATCTCCCTAGGACTAATTTATGATTTATTCATGTATACTTCTGAGAACAAAGCATTCATATTTTGATGGTCTATAAATCAGACTCAGGATTTCCAGCACACCACAGCCCACATTGTTCTACTATGTAGAAGAATCGTAAAATGTGCTCACGCGTGGCAGATTCCTTATAAACGCCCTCTGCTGGATATATACATATACTGTATACTGGTTTCACTAAAGAGCAGAAGATATAGTGTGTAAATAAAGTACCTGTATATATAAACGCATGTGTGTGTGGTGTGTGTAATCTACATACTAATACAGAGTCAAGGTTCTAACAATACCACATCATTTTGCGTTAACGCGGATCTTATCATGGAAAAATGTCTGCCAGGTCAGAATATATTATTATTACAAAAAATAAAGCAAAACACATATGTGAGAGTCCAACGGGGCTGCACAACCCATAAGTATACAAGAAAATGGAAGGTTTTCCCAGGGTTTTTTTTAAAAGCAGCAAAAAATATTAATATGTAATTAAGTGAAATTTTTTGAAAATACATGATACATTCAAATGTACAATGAATTTCAGATGCGCATACCAATCAATAAACGCTTATTGCGGTTTTTTTTACCAAAAATATGTAGAAGAATACGTATCGGCCTAAACTGAGGAAAAATTTTTTTTTTTTTATATATTTTTGGGGGATATTTATTATAGCAAAAAGTAAAAAATATTGAATTCTTTTCAAAATTGTCGCTCTATTTTTGTTTATAGCGCAAAAAATAAAAACCGCAGAGGTGATCAAATACCACCAAAAGAAAGCTCTATCTGTGGGGAAATAAGGACGTCAATTTTGTTTGGGAGCCACGTCGCACGGCCGCGCAATTGTCAGTTAAATTGACGCAGTGCCGAATCGCAAAAATTAGCCTGGTCTTTGACCAGCAAAATGGTCCAGGGCTGAAGCTGTTAATCCAGCGTCAAAAAACTAGTAGTTTGTATGAGGCTTTAGTAAGGTGCAGAGTATAAAATGTCAGTGCTCTATAATTGAATACAGTGATGGGATTTGAATTCATCTTTTGTTTGCTCATTCCATTTGTGTTTCTTTTGGTTGCAGGTTGGCCGTTATAGAGGATCTGTAAAGGATTACCTTGACTTTGATGCCGGCCAAGATGCTGAAACCCTCTATAAAGCCATGAAGGGATTTGGTGAGTGTCAAACAATAATAATAACTCAACATAATGGTGCTATAATGAGAACAATGATAATTTTCTCACTATTAGTGCTAAGTGATGTCATTTACTTTATCTATAAGTGGCTATTCATTGAACATTTTGAAGTCTAATGCCGCGTACACACGACGAGAAAAATGCAATTTTTTAAAATGGTCATTAAAAATGATCGTGTGTGGGCTTCAGAGCATTTTTCACGACGTGAAAAATGGCCATGAAAAAATTGGAACATTTTTCTAATTTTTCTCGTCGTTTTTCACATCGTCGTTTTTCTCGTCATGAAAAACGGCTGTGTGTGGGCTTTAACGACGTGAAAAAAAAAAGCGCATGCTCAGAATCAAGTGATGAGATGGGAGCGCTCGTTCTGGTAAAACTAGCGTTCGTAATGGAGATAGCACATTCGTCACGCTGTAACGGACTGAAAAGCACGAGGCTGAAAAGCGCGAATCGTCTCTCAACAAACTTTACTAACATGAAGGGTGGCGCCATCCGAATGGAACTTCCCCTTTATAGTGCCGTCGTACGTGTTGTACGTCACTGCGCTTTACTCGAGAATTTTTTTCCCACGATAGTGTGTAGGCAAGGCAGGCTTGAGAAGAATCACGTCGAGAAAAACGCAGTTTTTTTCAATGACATTAAAAACGGTCGTGTGTACGCGGCACTAGGCTGCATCTATCCATAAGTGGGTAAGGTAAAAAACGTCCTGGTGCCGCCAGATCAGAATATAAGTCTATGATATACATCAGAATATACTGTACGTTTATAAGCAGCCTTGCTCAACAAATCAGATTCAGTTTTGACTTTGAGAGATAGATTTTCTGTGCATTAGAAACAGATCTTTTATTCAGGTCATTAACACAGTTCTATCATCCCTCAGCCTGTGACCAGACTTCAGTTTGAGCTCTGCTGTACACATAGTTGCCAACATTGCAAAAAAAACATCTGGGACACTTTTTTTGTATTGAGGCGGAGCCTTGCTATAATTAGGGGGCGGGGCATTCGTTTGTAGGCGTGTCATGCTGAAATGAAAAATGTGCGTGGTTTACGCACGATAGTGGGTGTGGCTTAAATGGGCGTGGTTCAAAGGGGTGTGGCTACAGTCCGAGGTGAGAGAAAGAGAGAGAAAGAAATAGAAAGAAAGAAGCCAGATCCTACACCACAATAGAAATGTGTAACAAAATTGGCAGATAAGTATACTCCAAAACACCTGTTGGCGCTTCAATCATCCCGACACCATGTTTGTTATGGTGTCAGGGTGATTGAAGCGCATTATTTCTATTATTACATTGTAATATAAAATTAAATCATTCAACTCACCATAATGCTGAATCAGTGGGACCCCTAAGCGTGTCACCTGCCACTTCGCCTGCCACCAGATACCATCAAATGCCCCCAGCAGAGTCCGTCCTTACATCAGGTGCCCCCAGCAGAGTCAGTCCTTACATCAGGTGCCCCCAGCAGAGTCCATCCTTACATCAGGTGCCCCCAGCAGAGTCTGTCCTTACAAACTCTCCACTCTCTTGTGTACGGCAGTGGCGTCACTAGGGTTGGTGTCACCTGGTGGGGTAAAACATGGTGTCACCCCCCCCCCCCCCCCCCGTCTAGGCTACCCAGCTCCATTCAGGTAGCGCACGGTCACAGGGTGCACCCCAAACCAGCCCCTGTAAATGATAGTATAGGGTGGTATAGTGGCAGATTAGGGTAAAATAGGGTGGTATAGTGTCAGGTTGAGGTGGTATATGACAGGTTAGGGTGGTACAGGGCAGGTTAGGGCGGTATTGGGGTGGTATAGGGCAAGTTAGGGTGGCACAGGGCAGGTTGAAGTGGCACAGGGCAGATTGAAGTGGCACAGGGAAGGCTTGGATGGCAAAGCGCAGGCTGTGGTGGTATAGGGCAGGCTGGGGTGGTACAGGGCAGGTTGGGGTGGTACAGGGCAAGTTAGGGTGGCACAGAGCAGGTTGGGTAGTATAGGGCAAGTTAGGGTGGCATAGGGCAGGTTGGGGTGGTATAGGGCAGGTTAGGTTGGCACAGGGCAGGTTGGGGTGGCACAGGGCAGGCTGGGTTGGTATAGGGCAGTTTGGAGTGGTACAGGGCAGGATGGGGTGGTATAGGGCAGGCTTGGGTGGCACAGAGCAGGCTGGGTGGTATAGCGCAGGCTGGGGTGGTATAGGGCTGGTTGGGGTAATACAGGGCAGGCAAGCGGTGGTATAGGGCAGGCTGGGGTGGTATAGGGCAGGTTGGGGTAATACAGGGCAGGCTGTGGTGGTACAGGGCAGGCTGGGGTGGCACAGGGCAGCTTGGGGTGGCACATGGTCCAAAAACTAAGAAAATTAATATGATTGAAGATCAGATGTGGCACTACATGTCTCAGCAGCAGGTAATAAGGTGTGAGTGAGGATCAGCTGTGGCACTACATGTCCCAGCACGCTTGATGGCAGGTTGCCCTGTGTTGTGTAGGTAGGGGTGGAAATGCTATGCTTGGTGCCCATTATCCCCGGAGCTGGCAGCACACACACTCACTGTTGAGCAGAGCGCTCTCTCTCTCTCTCTCTCTCTCTCTCCTGTGCTGGTGTCCTCCTCGGGGAGTAGCAGTGTGATGACAGTCAGGTGTAATACGATGAGCCGATCTCATACACCTCCTCTCTATAACCGAGCACATGCACACTCACTGTTTGTGATCTCCTCTAGTACAGAGCTGCTGACCTCTGACTCCCCGGGCTGCCATCATGTGCAGCGGCAGCTACACAGTTCCTGGCTTCCACGTGTGTTAAGTGTAGAGAGGAGGGGCCTCTAGGCTTCAGTGTATACTTGTACACTGAAGAGAGAAGCTGATTGGATGCCCATCCTCTCTCCACTGAACACAAGGGAAAATGTACTGGCAGAGGCGACGGCGGCCATTTTTCTGTAGCCCGTCGGCTGCTTTTTCCGTAAAACACTCCCGATTTTCCCGGGACAAAAGCAAAATCCCGGGAAAATAATCGGGACAAGCTTAATTCGGGACGAGGGTCCCAAATTCGGGATTGTCCCGGGAAATTCGGGACTGTTGGCAACTATGTGTACAGGGACTGCAAGAGGCTAATGCCAGGTCCACTGTCACATTCCACTGCTTGCATTTGTCAAAATAAATATCACAATGTATTAATGAATACAGAGCTGCATTAAAGTGTTAGTTCATCTTTACAGAAAAAATGTAAAGGTGAACTAACACCAGGCACAATCTGAAAGAAAGATGTATCTTTAATCTGATTGCTTGCTGTGGGCAATTCTATTTTATAAATGAATTGACTTACTGACCTATTGACTGTATGGACAAGAACTGCAGCAGCTGTAATAATAAACTGGGTGAGGGTAAAACAAAGGCAGCTTTGTGTTCTGTGGTCTCTGAGCAGACCTCTACATGCATTTAAAGCTAATATGAGTGGCTTAGGTCTGTGTAAGAAAATAAATCTGTTTTGTGTTACGTTAACTTTCAGTACACTATAGCAATCCCTTATAATAGTCTGTAAAACATGGGAGGACTTTCTAAGATCCATAAAGTCGTAAAAGCCCAGATCCATATGTGTATTCATCCTCAACAAACATTAAACAAAGTCAAAGTGATAACAAACACTATGAATGTATATACTGTTGTAGCACCACCCTCTCCTCAAGGGGAAGAAGAGGCACCCATTAGACATGTGTGATTAGTTTCGTACGAATCGAAAATTCGTACGAATTTTTCGAAATTCGTACATTTGTACGAATCCGAATTACGAATTTTTACGGATACGAATTCTGTACGAAATACGAAGTTTCGTTTACGAAGTTTCGTTTACGAATTTCGGCTCCAAATTGAAAAGATTCGACATTATAGAGAGAGAAGATTCGACATAGAGAGAAAAGATTTGACATTATAGAGAGAAAAGATTCGACATTATAGAGAGAAAAGATTTGACATTATAGAGAGAAAAGATTTGACATTATAGAGAGAAAAGATTCAACATTATGGAGAGAAAAGATTTGACATTTTAGAGAGAAAAGATTCGACATTATAGAGAGAAAAGATTCGACATTATAGAGAGAAAAGATTCGACATAGAGAGAAAAGATTCGACATTATAGAGAGAAAAGATTCGACATTATAGAGGGAAAAGATTCGACATTATAGAGAGAAAAGATTCAACATTATAGAGAGGAAAGATTCAACATTATAGAGAGGAAAGATTCGACATAGAGAGAAAAGATTCGACATTATAGAGAGAAAAGATTCGACATTATAGAGAGAAAAGATTCGACATTATAGAGAGAAAAGATTCGACATAGAGAGAAAAGATTCGACATTATAGAGAGAAAAGATTCGACATTATAGAGAGAAAAGATTCGACATTATAGAGAGAAAAGATTCGACATTATAGAGAGAAAAGATTCAACATTATAGAGAGAAAAGATTCGACATTATAGAGAGAAAAGATTCGACATTATAGAGAGAAAAGATTCGACATTATAGAGAGAAGATTGCTGCTAGAATTGGGTGGGGGAAGTACATTTCCGGTCGAATCATTTGTTCGTTCCGGTCGAATCGTTCGTTATACGCGTCGTACAAATTTTTTTTTAATACGAAATGGAACGGAACGAAACAAATTTTTTGACGGCTCCCATGTCTAGCACCCATGCCACAAGCCCGTGTCCTCTAGTTTAGAAGTCAGGCGGTGTATATGTATTTGGGTCCCACAGCGAGTTACCTCCTTCCACTGGTTCCCATCTCCAGAATGTAGAGACCAGTCTGTACTTTTCCCTCTTTAATAAAGTCAATGTCCAAACCACTTAAACTCCAACGTTGAGTTTATTTTTGTATCTTTGCTTGATATGTTAAGCCTTGTACACGCGGTCGGACTTCCATCGGACTTTTCCGTGGATTTTTGTCCGAACGGAGTTGGCCGGGTACACCCATTGCATACACACCACAGGACTTTTCTGCAAACTTTCCCAAAACTTTTTCCAACATCACGTGGTTTTTCTGCTCTTTTCTGCTCTTTACCGCCACCCTTTGGTCAACTTCTGCTATTGTTGGTTGATTTTAACATTATTTGTTTTGTCCATCGGACAAAAGTCCGATGGTTTTCTGTACACACAGTCGGACTTTGCTCCATCGGACTTTTGTTGGCCAAAAGTTTGTCCGTTTGCAGACCGAACTTTTGTCCGATGAAAACCAAAAAAGTTTGTCCGATGGAGCGTACACACGGTCGGATTTTTTGTCAAACTTGCTCAAAATTAAGTTTGTTGGCAAAAAGTCCGACCGTGTGTACGAGGCTTTAGAGAGAGTAGATGAGAAAGATAATAGTTGAACTAAGAGCAGATTCAGGCACAGAACTCCCAGATTTATCACCACTCGGTACCGAGTGGGTACAGCTCACCCGGATAGTCCCTCAATGGTCCTAGCAGCCAATGTGGAGCTCGAACAGTCAATTTAAATCCTCCAAGGACAAGTTCAGTATGTCCTCAAAGAGCAGCAGCACTCTGCAGGGTCAGTTCTGCGGAGCATAGGATCCTTCCCTCCGACAGGTCACCAGGCCTTTCCCGAGACAGCAATCTAACTATCACTCATCTCCTGTTATGGGACCGATCCTCCCCTGGCTTCCTCTTGGTCAGAGCGGATACCCTCACCCGGGCATCCTAGGACTCCAAAGTTCTGCCTGTAGACCCAGTTGAAGGTACTGGGCCTACCTGGAACGTTGCAGTCTCGGGCCGAAGGTGCCAGAGACTCTTCAGTCGGTGTACGCACCCCCCTCCTTAGGGGGCACACTCCTCCGGGTACTTGTCCCCGGGTCTCTCCCTGAATAATGGCGTCTGCCTCTTTTATAACCTCTCCCGGCATGCACAGCAGGCAGAACCAGCCCACTGCAGAGAGGACATCCAATCGCGCCAATGCAACCTATGGTTCAACCCTGACCCAACATGGCAGCGCCACCTGCTGGCCACAGGGAACTCTACATAGGCACACAGCAACAAAGCAGAGTCCAGTACAATTAGAAGGCCCGAGCCATACTAGTGCTCAGATCATCCCCCCTAAATTTGGGCATAGAGACCCCCTAAATTTGGAGTACCCGCTACACTGTATATAAATGCATAAGCTTGTGAAGGGGACTAGAATTAGGCAGATGTTGGCACCAAACTCTGCCAGTACCCACCACACGTCTACTTGGATAGGACAGTTACCCATTTGTTGTTGATGGAACCCTCAGCTATATTGTGTCATACTGCTGGCCATAGGCCTGCTCTCAACATCCCCGGCCGTAGGCCTTAATATTTAAGAACAAAGAAAAGTCCACACAATAAATGCATCTTCCACATTTTACTGCAGCTTCTCAAAGAATTCCATGACATCTGACATAACATTTGACATACCATCAGAATTTCTTGGTGCGGAATGCCATACACAGAAGTACTGTAGATATTCTGTAGTTGTCATTTTCAGCACATCATTTGTAAGCCATCTTCCCTTTGCACCTCCTCGCTTTGGGAGCACCATAGAGTTGGGACAACTTCCCCCATGCTTCACGAAGTAGGATCAAGGTGCCCCTTAGTATACCAGTCTCTTCCCATTGTGCCTTCCCATAGCTCTGCCCAGTCAGGCACGCTCCCAGATGGCCCACTCATTTCTAAGTGTCACCTAGTACTCACATCAGAGGACTCTGGCCTGGCCTCCAAGGTCTTATGCACCCTGTTACACGACCCGCAGAAGAAGTTAAGGGGAGACAGGGAAACTACAGATGTTGAGTTTTGTTCTGTTGGGATTTCAGCCCCACAAAGGGCCCTTTAGGACAGTAGCTGACTACATCCTCTGGGGTGTTTAGCTCCCATGTCTCAACTCAACTCGGTCCCTCCCATACTGGCATTTATATGGGCACGGACCTCTACATAACATCACTAAGCAGGAACTTTTCTAGAAGGGAACTTAACAGCCAAATACACAATTTCCTTTACCATACTATATTGGGAACAGTGGCAGACTGTACTAGCAAGCACGAAAAGTGCACCTGCTTACAGGCATTTCTGACAAAAATTTTTTTTTTTTTTTAGCCAATTTTTTAACCTAGATTTGCTTGTTGCACATTTCTTTACTGTAGTTAAAACAATACAGCTTGGTATTGGTAAAGAACCACTCCTAGCCTGGGATTAAATATTGAGAGAGCAGATGTACACTGAGGAATTCATCCCTGTGCTCTCCCTTTCTATCAGCTAGTTTCAGCTGTGGTTTACAGTGTTGAAATAGTGATTAACACTTCTGTAAAGACAAAAGTCAAGGGCTCTTCCCTTGGGTGTCTCATATTTTGGGAGTATATATAGGATGCCTGGGAGTGATCCTGGGGGCTAGAAGCTGCCATAAGTTGGAAGGATAAGTTACTTTCCCAAGCTGGGACCCCTCACAAGACACTATGTTCAGGACACCCTGATAAGTGCTCCCCTTTGGGGGAGCACTAGGATGACTCCCTGCTGGTAAGTAAGGCTGCACATGTTTTTCTCAAATGATGAAAGTTCGAACATTTATGACTTCTCCGAGTGGGCTTAAGTCTTTTACCTTCTCTGTCCTGATAAGGAATGTTTGCAACTTGTTTCAAGCTAGTGACATCATTCTGTTGTATAGCTGTCGTTGTCTGATCTACTTTATAGTAAAGTTCGGTAACTGTTTTTTTAGGAACCGATTGCAGTCTCTGATTATTCTGTACTCTTGGGCATGGATCTGTGCTTGGGGACTTAGCTAGAACAGCACAACAGAGTGGGCTTGTAGTTGGAACGGTATTCCGGTGATTCCAACCTGAATTTCCTCTCCGGGTTCCTTTAGGGAAGATGTCTTCGTGTGCTGTTCTGTCTACAATGTGAGCCAACCCCAAGGGACACCATGTCAGGGACTACAGCATGCCACATGTTGTCCGAGTCAACGCAAGAAAAGTTTTAATGGTCCATTATCTATGCGGTCTGTAACACAACAGTTCTAATTTGCAACACTGAGGTCCTTGATTTAGATCTGGCTATACATATATGGAACTTGTGTGTCTGTCCAATGATTACATCTGTAGCACCCTCTAGTGTGCTACTAGTGCAAAAGTAGGTAAAATATATTCTGACCCATGTCTAAACCCTGTGAGTCTTTAAATCTGGGTCAGGGTTATTAGAGTTCAGGGCAGGTTCTAAAATGTTGGAGAATGTTCTGGAAGCTGAAGACTAGGAGGGTTGATCTGCACATTTATGGGAACTTAGCCAATCCCCAGGTGGTGGGCATGGCAGGGGACTAAGTGAGCCCCTAAATATGAATGAGTTATGCTGGAAGGGGAGTCAGGTGGAGGATGGAGATGCAGTGCTGAAGAGACTGTCGATGGCCCTTGGGGGAACCCCCTAGCCTGGGGGGGGGGTGCTCTGCCACGGGCCAGGGCTCGGGAGCTGGCCTGGGAGGATACTGACATCAGGAAAAGCGTGGAAGGAGTCTTCCCTGAGAGGCAGCAGAAGCAAGGAGGACATTGTGAGTACTACAGCACAGTTCAGGGATTTACAAGGGGAGAAATTGCCACATGTGGCAGGTCTCTCTTAAAGGCAGCGGTATGCTTAAGTCTTCTGTAACCTTGCCCTGGCAAATCTCCAGAGAGTCAGTCAGGTAGACTGGTGAAGAGAGTCAGTCAGGTAGACTGGTGAAGAGAAGCAGCCAGGTGGGATGGTGAAGAGGCAGCCAGGTGGGTTAGCATTTCTTGCATTGATAGAGCTGGGACCAGTGTCTACAGGGGAGCTAGAGGTACCCCAGGATGCTGTTCACAACACATTGTACTACTTTTTAGAGGGACTGGGAGTTACTAGCCTGTAAGGGGCTGTTGCTGATCTACCTGAGACTGTTGGCCTGTACGGAAGAATCAACTGGAGTTGTACACAGGGAGGAAGTTGTCCCAGGTTTTGTCAATATCAAGATGGGCATTCCATAATTCCCTTATCCATCCAAGTTATTACCCCCTAAAAAAAACTAAAGAACTAAAGTCAAGGACTGTTTACTGTTTCTGGATGAAAGCTGAAAATGTTATGTGCCTGGCTGTGCAGCAGTGGGGAACCCTGTCACCTGCAACCCTAATGGGGGTAGTGCTACACATCTTTCCTGCAAAATGTTCCTATTTCCTTCCATAACCGAGAAGCATACTGGTAGGGTAAGTGACTTCTGACCAATTTTCTCCTAGAATGTACAAGGGGCTCATGTGAATATACGTGTGAAGCGCCCTGCTCCTGTTGGGTAGGCGCTATGTGTTAAATTTAGTTGTCTGAGCTATAGTATAGCTCAGAAGGATTAAGCTAAATTGTTGGCTCTGTTTCAGTTCAGCTGGGTTGCATGGTTTTCCCCTTGACAGTAGGTGTCACTGTCACCACGGGTCAAGGTTGGAAATGCAGCGGGCTGGGTGTATTGGGTATTCCTTTCCCAGAAGTGGCTCAGGGGGCGTGGTCAACCCGCTGTTCATTCTGGGAAGGGGTACTTAAGGGACAGAGACCGCGCTATCGGGGTTCGTTTGTAGAATCCTGACCTGAGGGCCCTCCTGGCCTCAGGGATGTGCGAGCTGTTTCTCAGCCTCGGGGCCTGCTGGCCCGAGGCTCTGCAACTGAGAGTAGGCCCAGGAGTTTCTGGGGCCTACTAGTCCAGGGATGTTCCTACGCGGTCTTGCCTGCGGGAAGAAGCGGAACAATAGGGGACTCAATTGAAGGACGCATCCTGGCCAATTTACCTCACGGTGCTGCCGGTTGGCTAAAAGATTCTGGCACCATGAGCTGTGTACTTTATGAAGGAACTTTTGCAAAGTGTCAGTGTGGTTGCACGATCTTGTGGCGGAAGATTGTGAAACGACTCAACGGCATTCATCAAGTCTGTGGCAGAGACTTTGAACGAGCTTCGCACCGGTTGCTAGGCCAGTGAGAGTAGGCCTATCCGGTAGTTGCTGAATCCAGTGTGGAACCGATTTGTCCTCTGGATCTAAGATTGTGCCTGATCCGCAAAACAAGGTAACTGAACCTCCCCTATCCCTCTAACCCTCTGTTGGAACTGTTTAATAAAGCTCATGAAGAAAAAAGAAACCAAGTGTTGGTGTGTACATTCACATACCTCCCGACTTTTAAACATTCCAAAGCGGAACACTTTTACAGCAGAACGCGGGTGCTACCGCGGCGGGACAGCGAAAAAGTTTTTTTGCATTTGTCGGTTGTTGAGCGGGGGGGCCGCGGGCCGCCGAAAAATAAGTTTACTTACATCTGTCGGTCACGCTGTTGAGCAGGGGGGTGGGTTGCAACCGCTGGACCTGTCTTCTTACCAATTCCTGGCTCTTCATCCTTCCTTCTCCCCCTCTTCCTCGGACCTCCTCCTCCTCACGTTATTATCCTGGAAAATATCATCTCTTGCGGGCGTGCGGGAAGAAGTTGTCATTGTGGGAAAGTCCCGCCCAATCCGTGCCCGTTGGGAGGTATGCATTCATGAAAGCTCTTCAAGAGGGACCCCTAAGACGAGTGTGGTGAACAGAAAGGTAACGGCATGCCCAAATCTAAACCAGCGGTCCCTTCGGGGGTATTGCTACACTTACTTTGTACTCTCATACACTGAATGATATATGGATGCTAGAAAAATGGGAAAGATTAAAATCACCGGGGCTGAAATTGATTACGTGGTAGCATAATTAGTTATTGACTACAAATAAATTTGATATATATACAGTATTTATGCTGACCTCATGTGTCTACGTGATTGCCAGGAAAGGTGGTGGAGTTTTTAGTTGATTTGAGAGAGTCTTTATTCCTGTGTCTTGATCTGTCTTCTTGCAGGCAGTGATAAAAAAGCAATATTGGATCTCATAACCTCCAGGAGTAACCAGCAACGTATCCAAATCATTCAGGCCTACAAATCTCTCTATGGCAAGGTAACTGCGGAAAAAAAACATACTGCAAATGTACAAAAGCAATGCGTGCCCATGTATTTGTTAGGTGATTCCTTCAAATAGGGATGAAGGTAAAAGTGTAATTGCAGAACTGTAACTTACAGGATTATATAACATATTTTATTATTATCATATTTTTTACACATATATGTCTCTAAGCTCCTCACAAAATGCTTCTTTCCCATCTTCAAAAAGCAATAGGGAAAAGCTATTCTTTCTAAATATCGAGTAAACTAGTATGCTCACCTTACAGCTACTGTAAGTGCCTACTTGCTTTCTCGGAAAGCCTAGTATTCCCAAATTCTGGGCCGCCCTTTTATGCAAGTATGAACCATATGCTCTGTATGCTTGCCTGACCATTTCTGTTGGCTGACAAATGTGATGCGTGGCCTAGCTGTCCAACAGAATGGCTCTAGGGGTTCCTGGATTGCAAGCAGGTTCACTAATTTAATTCTTAATTTGAATTTTCACATACCTTTGCACAGGTAGGGAATAACATAGTTACTCCCCTATTCACGTTAATATACACATATCACTAATGCTAACAAATTAAACTAACTAATACAAGCGCAGCAGGCTACTGAGAGCAGAGGCGGCTCTATAATTAGGCAAATTAGGCGGTCGCCTAAGGCCTCACACTCACAGGGGCCTCGCGGCCATCTAATTTATCTTAGTGAATAATCACCAAGATAGCGTGCCACCACCTCCGGCGCTGCCCTGTGTTTTCTGTTCCCTGCTGTCACCTTGATGGGGCCTAGATGTTATATTGGCTGCATATATCTGATGGCTGTGGAGGGTGCTGATCACCTGTGTGCTAGATCCGTGCATCCTTCTGCAGCCATTTTTCTTGCTTGAATTTTTTTCCCATTTTGGGGATGTGAGTGGGGCTTCATGTCTAAATTTTGCCTAAGGCCTCACAAAGCCTAAAGCTGCCTCTGACTGAGAGGCACCCTGTACTGAATAAAGCAGTGTTTTTAAAGCCTCATACACACAATCGTATTTCCTTCGGACAAAGTGTAGGACTTTTGTCCGAAGGGCGTTGGCCGTGAACTTGTATTGCATACAAACGGCAAAGAATTGTCGGCCAACAAACACGAAACAACGTGTTTTTCAGCTCTTTAGCGCCACCCTTTGGGCAACTTCTGCTAATGTTGTGTTATGGTGAGCATTGCTTCTGAGCACGCGTGTTTGTACTTTGGATTTTTTTTTCCAACGGACTTGTGTACACACTATCGGAAAATCCAACAAGACAGATTTTTGGTCGGAAAATTTTAAAGCATGCTATCCAACATTTGTTGGCGGAAAATCCAACAACAGTTGTCCGATGGAGCATACAATACATACGGTCGGATTTTCCAACAACAGCCTGTCATCACACAATTCCCGTCGGAAAATCCGATCGTGTGTATGAGGCTTAAAACTTTTTTCACTTGCGGCACACCAAAAAGATCTAAAAAAAAAATCACGGCACACCTGAAAAGATTTAACAGTTTTTGTGGTGAAGAATTATTTATTGTTACATATATATTTATTTTTAATTTAATGTGAAGGATGTTCCTGCTTCAAGAGCAAATCAGATTGAAGCGAGTCTCCAAAGTCGACAAACGGAACAGACAAATGGAACGGTCTCTATTATTATAATATAATTAGAGCGATTGAGTTCTCCCGAGATCTCGATACCAAAGGAACCAATGAATGACAGACTGACAGAGATTGCATTTTTATATATGTTACTTTTTTTTAACTTTTGCTACATTGATTTACCATTAAATTTTTCGCTATGTTTAAGGTTTCAGAACGCTAGCAATTTTTTTATATTTTTCAAAACTCCCATGGCACACCTGCAAATCTCAGTGTGCCACGGCACACAGTTTGAGAATCACTGGCATAGAGGGATGCATTGCAGGAATTCTTGAGTGCTGGCTAAAAATATATGACAGTTACATACCGCAGGCATCTAGGTTCTGGCTGTTGGCAGGGTGCAGTTACATTTTTGTTGTAGTCTGGCCCGAGCTTCTCCTACAGTCTTCTACTCACCTCTTCTACATCCATTGAGATATTGGCTGTGCTCAGGGCTGTTTGAAGGAATTTGGGGGCCCCAAGCAAAATGGACATGGAGGCCCCGCCAACCACCCCCCCCCCCCCCCCTGCACTCATGCAAAGCCTACAGGAACCACAGCATAGCAATACAGATACACATTAACATTAAGATGCTGTTTAGGACTGTTTATGGACAGTAGGATGGACAGGGGGACTGTGGCATGGACAGGGGGACCGTGTGATATCCACATCATCTCCCCCACTGTAATATCCACATCATCTCCCCCACTGTAATGT